>OY728121.1:1678301561-1679551561 GCA_963277665.1 Viscum album | reverse complement strand
AACTCATTTGGGGGCTAGTTTGGTGAGGGAGACGACGAGGGAAAAAGCCCACGTGGTGGTGGGAGCGGAGGGGGAAACAATGGCGGTGGGAGTTATGGAGGCAGGGGCTCCAAATATGGTTCCGGTGGTGGCGTCGGGTACAACAACCAAGGAGGTGCTGGCGGTTGCGGTGGCACCAGAGGAGGAGGTGCCAGTGGTGTTGGTGGGAGCAGGTCAGGGCACAGAGGTGGTTATGGTAGCGGGGGAGGCGCCAGTGGCGGTAGGGGCCACAATGGCGGTGGAGGTGCCGGTGGGAGTGCATCGGGGTATGTTTTGGGTGGTGGATATGGGGGCAGGCATGGTGGAAGCGAGTCTGGATTTGGGGGAGGCTACGATGACGGGCATGGGTCGGAGCACATGCATGGTAATGGGAATTAACCATCTATTCAGTTATTCAAAATGGTGTTTTTTTGGTAAGTTCTTGTTTGAATGTTGTTTCCATTTGAGTCGAGTGTAGAGTTCCTGTTATCAAAAATAAAATAAAATAAAATAATAATATCTTGCGTCTCACGTGATTTATGTATTGTGAACCTTTATGAAACGTTGTCTAAAACAGCTCTAAAGGGTAATAATGAATCGTTTTGTGCTAATCTAGTATTTATTTTTTGTATGAATAAATCACATCAAAACATACATAAAAAGAAGAACTGAAAACACCACCAAATTGAGACATAACCGGGTATTAAACCACATCCCCAAACATCCAAAGAAACACGCCCAAAAACATAAAACAGAAATCCAACAAGACCTTAAGACCTGAATCCTTCTGGGGGTTCCCACATTAGCTTCTAGGCTTCAAAAAACATAATTAATATAAATATGATATATTAATAAATATTTTTTAACATTTCATATATATATATATATATAATGTTAAAAAAAGTATTTATAAGTTTATAAATAAATAAATATATATTTAAGTAATTATAAAATTATAATATTTTTTTTAAAAATAAATATTATATATATATATATTTGAAAAGACAATCCTCAAAATGTAGATATCACCCAAAACCAAAGAACATAATTTAGGAGGAAAAGGTGAAAGCCCATAATTAGACCCCTGATGATCCCCATAGGCAGCCATAAATTGACCCGAACAATTTCCCTATCTTTTAACAAAAGAAAAACAATAGGAAGAGAACAAATGTATCAATGATCTGATTATGTCGATAATCACTACCATAACACATGGAAAGGGAAGCACATATTTTTATTAGCGATAACCAGAAAGAGTTGATGGGCGGGGGGGCTTTATCAGTGCTAGTCTTAGCACTAATAATAGTTTTAAATAATAATTTATATAAAATTATTGTATTTATATTCAAAAATAATGTTTGTTTGTATATATTAAATAAAAAATGCATGTTTATGTTTAATATATATTTTTTAATAATTCACACACACACACACACATATATATATAATGTTTTTAGAAAAGTATAAAAGATTGTAAACCAATATATATGTGTTTATAATGAATTTGGTTGATTAATATATTGTGTAACGAACCGAATCTGGAGCCCTTCCACTGGTGCCCCGTACCCAGTTCACCACATGACCTCAAGCGCATTTTCCCAAATGACAGAGCCTGCCGACTAGAAGCGAGGGCCTTGGTAAGTTATTGGAGAAACTATGCCCTCATTTGGTTAGGTATACAAGGTAAGAAAAACAATAGTCAATAGAGGAAGCAGTAACAACACACATAACTGTAACCAACAACAGAAGAATAAATATATAGCAATGATGATAATGATGCAGCAGGTACAAGTATCTAAGGAAAGCAGAAAACACAAAAACGTGCTAGAATAAAACTGAACACAAGTACTAAAGCAAAAACAAAAGGAAAACAGATGAGAAACTCCTCAGCATCGCAAGCCTCGGCTCAGTCCCATGCTCTCCAGCTCCAGTGCAATCAAGAACCTGAAGTAGAAGGGCGCTTTCCCTTATCTATACCTGAAACAACATAGTCTACTTGGTCCCAAAAGCATGGTCCAAATAGGGTGTGATACAAATTCCCAGTAGGCAACCACCCAATGATCTGTGCCTAACAGTCAATGAATACATGGAAAGTAAAGTACAGGAACAGTAAACAGGAAAATACACAGCACCTACAATTTACAGTCTAGCATATAAACTACACAAGTATAAAACAATCAACAAGTAAAACAAGGTAACCCCCTGGGTAGTTCTCACAACCTAACCCTTATGGTTCAACCTATAGGTACTAGCAACCCTCTGGGAGGCACACACAGTCTCACCCATCTAGTTCAGCTAAAGAATAGACTCTCTGGGGAATCACTCACTGTCAATTCCCCCTATAGTCTCGTATCGTACTAAAGGCTCTCTAGGGAAGCACTCAACGTCAATTCCCCCTGTGGCCCGCGTCGAGGAACTATAGACTCTCTAGGGAAGCACTCAACGTCAATTCCCCTATGGTCTCGCATCATAATTAAAGACACTCTAGAGAATCCCTTCCGTCCATTCTCCCTATAGTCCACTACACTAGGTTCTCACAACCCTATGTATAAATAAACATGCATAGCGCACGTGTATCGTCCAAGTAAACCTCAAGAACTACTTGGCTATCATTCTAAGGCTCAGCAGCAAAACGACACTACAGTTCCACTATCCTACAACTAGGCATTGAAACTGGAAAATACCTATAAAGAAAAACATGCAAGGCAAAACACATGAACACAGTATAACATATCCAAAGTTTACAAGCATTTACCTCTACTCAAGAAATCAAGAATAGAATGCAGAAACAGGGAAAAAACAGGAAACACCCAATACCCCGTTCAAGGGTGTTAGTGTAATTTTCACAAAATAATCAAATACTTTCTACAAAAAGGCACAAACCACCTACCTTGATGCTAGGGGATCAAAATACTTGAACCACGATTCTTGATTCTCCTCAGAACGATGTAGATCTAAGAAAACGCACAAAATGCTCAACCCACGATAACTTAAAAACAAGGAGGAACCATGGAACAAGGCTAAAGAAAAAGAGAGAGCTTAACGAGGCGATACCAAGGCAATTGATGACGATTGGAACGGAGATTGGACAGAGGCATGGGGGCTCGGGGAAGATTTTCGGCCGTACAGGTCACTCTTGGACGAAAATCCTGAAGAAGAAGCAAGTTCTGTCTGTCAGGCGTGACCCCGGTCTGTTTAATGAAAAATAAGAAAGTACATGACATGTACTTTTAGAGTACACGGAGTGTACTAGGTCTTTCCGTACTCTACCAAAATAGGCCTCCACGTCACCCCTACACACCGTGTGTGTGGCCCGGACATGGCCAACACACGGCTTCGAGCAGGAAAAGAGTACACGACATGTACTCAAAAAGTACACGGTGTGTACTTAAAAATTTTCTAGAAATTCCATTTTTATTAAAAAATCCAGAAAAAGGAAAAACATACCTAAAAAAGATCCGGGTTATTACAAACTTCCCCCCTTAAAGAAATTCATCCCCGAATTTCTCTAATGAGGTGGAGAAGGAGAAACCCCGAACAGCTTCGGCCACTGTGATTGTACATCGGCCTCCCTCTCCCAAGTCTTGTCCTGTACTCACCCATGCTGCCATAGCACCCTTACAAAAGGGACAGACCGCCCACAGAGAACCTTCGTACTACGATCGATAATCCGGATGGGATTCCCCTCAAATGATGCATCCGATTTGAGCTCAACCTCCTCAGGCTGAAAGACATGAGATGGGTCTGAAAAGTAACTTCAGATCTGGGAGATGTGGAAGATGTCGTGCATGGCCCGGTACCTTTGGGGTAGCTGAAACAAATAGGCGACCGACCCAACTCTCTCCAAAACCTCAAACGGCTCGACGTACCACAGTGAAAGCTTACCCTACCTCTGAATCCTCTTGTGCCCCAACCTCGGTGCGACACAC
Organism: Viscum album; assembly: GCA_963277665.1. Classification (NCBI taxonomy): domain Eukaryota; kingdom Viridiplantae; phylum Streptophyta; class Magnoliopsida; order Santalales; family Viscaceae; genus Viscum; species Viscum album. The sequence continues at coordinate 1,679,547,614 of OY728121.1, read as the reverse complement.
ATGAAAACCTAACCCCTGACCTCGAACTCCATAGGTCGTATCCGCTGATCAGCATAAAACTTCTGCCGAGACTGTGCTGTATCCATCCTCTTCTGAATCAGCTCTATCTTCTCTGAAGTCTCCTAAACAAGATGAGGTCCCAGTAAAAAATCCTCTCCTGCCTCTAGCCAACATAAGGGTGATCAGCATGGCCTACCGTACAAAGCCTTATAAGGTGCCATCTGAATGGTATCCTGGAAATTGTTGTTGTAGGTGAACTCCACAAGAGGGATATGATTCTCCCAGGAACCGCCAAAGTCTAGGATGCAAGCTCGGAGCATATCCTCATGCACCTGGATCGTGTGATCAGACTGGCCATCAGTCTGGGGATGGTATGTTGTACTCAAAAGTACCTGTGTACCCAAGGCCTTCTGAATTCCCTGTCAAAACCGAGAGGTAAAGCATGCATCTATGTCTGAAACAATAGAGTGTGGAACTCCATGCAGAAGAACGATATATCGGATGTAAAGTCGTCCTAGATCATCGACACTGAAGGTCTCCTTGATCGGCAAGAAGTGAGCAACCTTCGTGAGCCTGCCGATGACAACCCAAACAACATCGTTCCCCATAGGCGACCTCAGAAACCCAGTCACAAAGTTCATCACAACATCATTCCACTTCCACTCTAGAATGGGTAACTTCTGTAAAAGGCATGCTGGTCGCTGATGCTCTGCTTTCATCTGCTGAAAAGTAGAGCATCTCATGACAAAACCAACAACATCCCTCTTCAAACCTGGCCACCAGTACTGGCGATAAATATCCCGATACATCTTGGTGATGTCAGGAGGAACTATCCAAACTGAGGAATGAAAATCCCACATCAGCTCCTCACATATGTCTAATGGCACCCATACGTGTCCCCGGAAATGCAAGGTCTCATCCTCTCCCACTATCCATCCAAGAAGAGGGTCCTCTCATGACACACTCTCCTGCAGGACTAAGCCTTCTGAGTCTGATAGCTGCCTCATCTGTACCCGATCAAGTAGTGTAGAGGTAATAGCTACAGAAGATAGGAAAGTCTGTCCCTATCTATCTTGCACCTCCAGATGCATCTCAGAGAACAGATCCATAAACTGCCACTCACTGCTGGCCTCCTGAACCGCCTGAATATACATTCTCCTACTCAACACATTTGCTACTTTGTTGCCCTTTCTTGGTGTATAGGCAATCTCGAAATCAAAAGACTGAAGATACTCGACCCACCTGCGTTGCCTCAGATTTAAATCCCACTGAGTGAAGATATACTTGAGACTCTTGTGGTCAGTGAAGACCACAAAGTGCTCTCCCAGAAGATAGTGTCTCCAACAATGTAAGGCATGAACCACAACCGTCAACTCCAAATCATGTGTCGGGTAGTTCCTCTCATGTTTCCTCAACTGCTAAGACCCGTACACGACGACTCCATCTCCTTGCATAAGCACAACTCCTAGCACGATACCTGAAGCATCACAATAAATGGTGTAGCTCTTTCCTGGCTCTGGCAAGACTAGTATCGGTGCCGACGTCAACCTTCCCTTCAGCTCCTGAAAGGATGACTCACAAGAATCTGACCCTAAGAACTTCGCCCCCTTCTTGGTCAGACCTGTCAAAGGTGCTTCTAGGCGTGAAAAGTCCTGAATGAAGCATCTGTAGTATCCAGCCAGCCCTAGAAAAATTCGTACCTCAAAAATGTTCTTCGGATACTCCCAGGGGACTACAGCTCTCACTTTCTCTAGGTCCACAGATACTCCTACCTCTGAGATGACATGACCCAAGAAGTGAATCTGTTTCATCCAAAAGTGGAACTTAGAAAGTTTAGCATAAATACGATGCTCTCTCAGTGTACTCAGAACGATCTCAAGATGTGTGGAATGGTTGTGTCGAGTGTGAGAGTACACAAAGATATCGTCTAGGAAGACCATGACGAATGAGTCCAAGTAAGGATGGAACACTCAGTTCATCAGTGCCATAAAGACTGCAGACGCATTCGTGAGACCGAACGACATGACTGTATACTCATATAGACCATACCTACTCTTGAAGGCTGTCAGAGGTATATCTGATGGTCTAACACGCAACTGATGATAACCAGACCTCAAGTCGATCTTCGAGAACACCCAGGCTCCTCTTAGATGATCAAAGAGGTCATCGATCCTCGACAAGGGATATCGGTTCTTGACTGTCAACTGGTTCAGCTTCCGATAATCGACAAAAATCCGAAGGGTACCGTCCTCCTTCTTTGAAAAAAAGATAGGCGAACCCCAAGGAGAAGTACTGGGTTGGATGAAACCCTTTGCCTGTAACTCCTCTAACTGCTTCTTAATCTCCTATAACTCAGGTGTAGCCATCCTATAAGGAGGAATGGAATTCGGTTCCGCTCCTAGCACGAGCTCAATCGAGAAGTCTAACTCATGCTCCGGAGGAAAACCTGAAAAAACCTTTGGAAAGACATCCCTAAAACGATCCAACATCAGAGGAAAGTCTAGCTGAAAAGTTCCCTGATCATCCTGATAAAGACTAGCAATCTAGGCTGTCACCCTTCCTAGCCCATGATGATCGAGTCCTGCTCGACTCGCCTGAATGTCCCATTCACCTCTATGAAGAAAAGACTCACCCTCAGGTGAAATGAAACTCACACTGCGGTGATAATAGTCGACAAATTCCTGGAAGGGAACCAACCAGTCCATCCCGAGGATGACATCATAGCCTTTCATCCCTAGGACATAGAGGTCCCATGAGAAATGATACCCTGCAACCTCGAGAGGGCACTCTCTACACTGGCGTACACTAGATGTCCTCATCCCCAAAGGTGTGTCTAGTGTCAAAGAGTCAGCAGAAGAAAAGACACAGATCCCAAGGCTTTCCACAATCGCAACAGAGATAAAGCTATGCGTGGCACCAGTATCGAAAAGAGATGGAGATAAAACTGAGGCTACTAAAATTGTACCTCAAACTGTAGAAGGTCCGGGATGCTGCTCCTGATAGGTCTACTCCACTGCAAAAGTCTGGCCTACCCCACGGCCCTATGACCCTGCGTTACCACTCTGAGCTGAACCCCCCATGTTGGTGGTGAAGAACTGGTGACTGACTACTACGGCCTCGACCTCTGCCTCGACCCGAACGGTCAGAAGAACTTCAGTTCCCTGACTGGTGTGAAACTGGTGGTGATGCTCTTGAATGAGGAGTCATGGAAGAACCCCTGTCACTAGCTACTAGAGAGAAAACCTGGTAGAAATGCTGAAGGTGACCCATCTTGCCGTAAGATCGGCACTCCACTATGTACCTCTGGCACTGTGGCCTCGTGTGCCCTACCCTTCCACACTGGTAGCATACTACCTGGCTACCTGAAGATGTATCTCGCCTCCTCGGATCACCACACGTAGGCTCCCTATGGGACTTCCTACTGTCAACTGGAGGAACACTAGATCTGGAAGTAGAACTGCCCTGGCTCGCAGCTCCAGAGTCTCTCAGATTGCTCTCTGCAATCAGTGCCTGGTTGACGATGGAAGTGATGGAAGTCAACTGGAAGATGTTCACCTGCGAGCGGATCTCCCATCTGAGTCCATCCTCAAACTTCCTTGCTAAAAACACCCCACTTCCATCCCAGAGGGGTGTGAAATGCTACAGCTTGGTGAAACGAGAGAAATAATCCATGACAGAAAGAATACCTTGCTCTAGACTCATGAACTCTTGGGCTCGATTGTCCCTCAGGGACTTCGGGTAGAAGTAGTCATAGAACATGCTCTGGAACTCCTCCGAAGCCATAATGTGCTGATGAACCACCTATGAGATCATGTCCCTCCACCTCTTGGTAGAGTCTTGGAGAATGTAGGTAGCGAGCTTGAACCACCTCTCTGGAGGTGTCTCCAGATGCACTAAGATAGTCAGCATGGCTTCCAGCCATGACTCTGCAGCCTGTGGTCCTCCTTCCCCCGAGAAAGTGGGAGGATGTTGCTGCTGAAAAACCCGCATCAAGTCTACCATAGTCGAGGCAGGAGGTGGTGCTCCTTGAAAGGTCTACATCATCTTCATAAAACCTTCCCTGAACTGTGCATCAGTGCCTACAACTGGATTGACAGCCGATGCAAAGGCTGGACCAACTGGAGGATTGGCAGGAAGTCCTTGATTATCCATATCTGGCGTCTGATCACTTCCTGATGATAGACGCACAACCAGAGGACGTCTATTAGGAATAGATCTGAAAGATCAAAAACAAACCTTAGATCATAATTAACAAAGACTTATAACACAAGAGTACAAAACGGGAACATGGTAAGAAAAACACACAAGTTTAAAAAACACGACTACACAGCGTGTATAAAAACTACACGGAATGTCTTCATAAGCCACTGACATGGGCCTGTACCCCTGCCCTATAGGTCATATAATACCTAAAACTACCTGGCGTGTTAACCCCACACACGGCGTGTACTTTAAAACTATTTCCCTTCTCGAGTCTCTTTACACGGCTAACTCACCCAGTCTGACTTAACCCGAGACTACACGGTGTATTCTGAACAAACACGGCATGTACTAGACAAGGCTTCAATGGCCCGTGTTGTTAAACACACAGACGTCTACATGGATGAACCTTACATGGTGTATTCCGAACAAACACAGTGTGTATAAGTGAAGGTGACACCGTCCCATGTTATTCGTGACACGACCGGGTACCTGAACAAGACTACATGGCGTGTTCCGAAAACACACGGTGTGTCTAAGAGAAGGTAACTCTGACCCGTATTGTTCGTGACATGGACGAGTACCTAGATAGGACTACATGGCGTGTTCCTTTATAACACGGTGTGTTCCACTTGAGATTCCCCAACTAGTGATGTTAGTGACACGACCGGGTACACGGCTCCGAATTACACGGCGTGTACCTACCGTATATGGCGTGTTCCTGAAGTTATTTCTACAACAGCGTGTCCCTGCTCACACGGTTAGTGAAACGGTCTAAAAACTACATGACATGTAGTCAAAAAGTACATGCCGTGTATTCTGGGTTTTTCTGGGCAGTAGCTTAGAAACTACACAGAAGCCCAGAAAACACAGAAAACAAGGCAAGGAGGTGCCAATTTTCCAATTCTTGAGGGCCCATAACACCTCTAGAATCAAAATTTGGTGTTCATTTAAGCAAAGTAGGAAAAAAACAATCCTATAACAAGGCAGCAGAGATTCTATCAAGCATCTATCACAACTGCATTCATAATCTACACGAAGTCTATCACAACAGCATGCAATCGCTAATGCACCCTAGATGGCATGGCAAGAATGCATGGAATGTGATTTCTAGAAGTTCCTATATGATGCATGAGATGGAATACCCTCATCTCATCGGGTTGCGACAGAAATAGAACCACAATATTCAAGGAAATAATAACACAAATCATGTGAATCACTCTAGGTGAAATCATGTCAACTGTAAAATCTCAAAACCAGCAAAATGAAATTAACAAGGTAGTATGGCTTTTCCCTGTACATGGGTTAGCTACTCCCAAGAATAGCTTAATACCAAGCACTAAATCCATCCTATCCCGGGATAAAGTCTCCAAACAGTAAATCAAGAGAAAATAACCCCTCTGATACCACTTTGTAAAAAACCTAATCCGGAGCCCTTCCACTGGTGCCCCGTACCCAGTTTGCCACATGACCTCAAGTGCATTTCCCCAAATGCCAGAGGCTGACGACTAGCAGCGAGGGCCTTGGTAAGTTATTGGGAAAACTATGCCCTCATTTGGTAAGGTATACAAGGTAAGAAAAACAATAGTCAATAGCGGAAGCCGTAACAACATACATAACTGTAACCAACAGCGAAAGAATAAATATATAGCAATGATGATAATGATACAGCAGGTACAAGTATCTAAGGAAAGAAAAAAACACAACAATGTGCTGAAATACAACTGAACACAAGTACTAAAGCAATAAAAAAAGAAAAACAGATGAGCAACTCCTCAGCATCGCAAGCCTCGGCTCGATCCCATGCTCTCCAACTCCAGTGCAATCAAGAACCTGAAGTAGAAGGGCGCTTGCCCTTATCTATAACTGCAACAACATAGTCTGCTTGGGCCCAAAAGCATGGCCCAAACAGGGTGTGAGACAAAGTACCAGTAGGCAACTGCCCAAATATCTGTTCCTAACAGTCAATGAATACATGGTAAGTAAAGTACTGGAATAGTAAACAAGAAAATACACAGCAGCTAAAATTTACAGTCTAGCATATAAACTACACAATTATAAAACAATAAAAAAGTAAAACAAGGTAACCCCCTGGGTAGTTCTCACAGCCTAACCCTTATGGTTCAACTATAGGTACTAGAAACTCCCTGGGAGGCACACACAGTCTCACCCCTCTAGTTCAGCTAAAGAATAGAATCTCTAGGGAATCACTCACCGTCAATTCCCCCTATAGTCTCGTATCGTACTAAAGGATCTCTAGGGAAGCACTCAATGTCAATTCCCCCTGTGGCCCGTGTCGAGGAACTACAGACTCTCTGGGGAAGCACTCAATGTTAATTCCCCCTGTGGTCTCACATCATAATTAAAGACATTCTGGAGAAGCCCTTCCGTCCATTCTCCCCATGGTCCACTAAAATAGGTTCTCGCAGCCCTGTGTATAAATAAACATGCATAACACACATGTATCGTCCAAGTAAACCTCAAGAACTACTTGGATATCATTCTAAGGCTCAGCAGCAAAACAACACCACAGTTCCACTATCCTAAAAATAGGCATGGAAACTAGAAAATGCCTAGAAAGAAAAACATGCAAGGCAAAACACATGAACACATTATAACATATCCAAAGATTACAATCATTTACCTCTACTCAAGAAATCAAGCATATCAGGCAGAAACAAGGGAAAAACTAAGAAACAAGCAATACCCAGTTCAAGGGTGTTGGTGTAATTTGCACAAAATACTCAAAGAATTTCAACTGAAAGGAACAAACCACCTACCTTGATGCTAGGGGATTGATATACTTGAACCACGATGCCCGATTCTCCTAAGAACGACATAGATCTAAGAAAACACACAAAACACTCAACCCATGATAACTTGAAAATGAGGAGGAACCATGGAAAAAGGCTAAAGCAGAAGAGATAGCTTACTGAGGCGATCCCAACGCAATTGACGGCGATTGGAATGGAGATATGATAGAGGCACAGGGGCTCGGGGAAGATTTTCTGCCGTACTTGTTGCTCTCAGATGAAAATTATGAAGAAGAAGCAAGTTCTATCCGTCGGCATGACCCCAGTCCATTTAATGAAAAAAATAAAGTACACAGTGTGTACTTTTTGAGTACACGACGTGTACTAGGTCTTTCCGTACTCCACCAAAATCGGCCTCCACGTCACCCCTACACACCGTGTGTGTGGCCTGGACACGACCAGCACACGGGTTCGAGCGGGAAAAGAGTACACGACATGTACTCAGAAAGTACACGGAGTGTACTTAATTTTTTTTCCAGAAACTCCATTTTTCTTAAAAACTCTAGAAAAAGGAAAAACATACCTGAATGAAGATCTGGGTTCTTACATATTGATCATGCATGTATATATGTTATGTATTATCATGAATGTTCATTTATACATTACACACTTATTATTATTCATGTTGTCCATTGATGGCTTGTTTTTTTATTATGTATATTTTACAAGGTGTATATGATTAATTCAGGTTACCCATATATTATATTATGTTCTCAATACTTATAAAATTACATTAAATATATTTAAAGAATAAATATATTTATTATATTTATAATTATTAAATTTTAAGTATATTTAAATACTTTTTAAATATATTTATTTGTAATTATAATTATAACTATATGTATATTTAAAAAATTATAAAATTAAAATAAATGAATATATTATAATAATATAAATATATATATTTATAAATATGTACAAAAATTTATAAATATATTTATTTAAAGTTATAATTATAACTATAAATAAAAATCCAAATGTAAGAAAATATAAAATTATAATAAATATATTTATTATCACTACTGGAAATGGGGACTTTCCCAACGGTTTTCCATATGTCAGTTGTTGTTTTCATTTAAAATGTTGTCTATTTCAAATAAACCTGAGAAACTTTCTATATGTATGTGTTAGTTTTTTTAGTGTGTTATTTCAATTCCCTCTCATTTTCAATCCAATTATTGTACCTAAAATAAACTAACACATACATATACAATTATTGTACCTGCAATAACCAACTAACACATACATATAGAGAAAAAATTCATACACATTTAACATATAATGCATCCTGGAACTGTACAAATCTATAATTAAATTAGTATTCACAAACATACATAATTCATTTAGAATTCAATTTAAAATTTAGATGACAATTATATGTGGAATACGGAATTCAATTCATAATTTGATCTGTTTTTTGTATACCATATATTTTTACCTGAAATGATGTCCATTTTAAACAAAATACATACACCTGGAGTGATACCAGCCACACCGCATCTCAGATTTAAACGGGGTTGACTCGTACACGTCTCAAATGACCCATGAATTTTTTTCCTAAAGTATCAACACAATCTGAATGTGTTTGGTCGGTTTTCTGTATGCCAGTTGATGTTTTTCACTTAAAATGATGTCCCTTTGAAACAAAAGATAGACACTTTGAGTGGTGCCGGCCACACCATGTCTCAGATTGAGGTGGGGTTAATTCATACACATCACATATGACCCATGGATTTTTCTTTTAAAGTTTCAATGGAAACCGAATGCGTTTGTTCAGTTTTCCATATGTACTTAAAATGTTGTCCATTTTAAAAAAAAGAGAGCCACTTAGAGTAATCCCGGACACACCATGCCGTATATTAAGGCGAGGTTTACTCATACACGTCCCATATGACCCATGGATCGTTTTCCTAAAGCATCAACACATTTATAATTCATTTGGTTAGTTTTTCGGTTGTTAGTTGTTGTTTTCACTTAAAATGATATCCATTTTAAACAAAAGAGAGACACTATGAATGGTGTTGGCCACACCATGTCTCGGATTGAGGCGGGGTTGAATCGTACATGTCACATATGACCCATGGATCATTATGATAGAGTATCGACACAATCAGAATCCGTTTGGTCAGTTTTCTGTATGGTAGTTGTTATTTTCACTTAAAATGAAGTCAATTTTAAACAAAAGACAGAAACTTTGAGTGGTGTCGGCCACACCGCATCTCAGATTGAGGCAGGGTTGATTCATACACGTCACATATGACCCATGGATTGTTATCCTAAAGTTTCAACAGAAACTGAATGCATTTGTTCGGTTTTCCATATGTACTTAAAATGTTGTCCATTTTAAACAAAAGAGAGCCACTTAGAGTGATCCCGACCACACCGTGCCTCGGATTAAGGTGGGGTTGACTTGTACACATCACATATGAACCATGGATAGTTTTCCAAAATCATCAAAACATTTCGAATGCATTTGGTCAGTTTTTCATATGTCAGTTGTTGTTTTCACTTAAAATAATGTCCATTTTAAACAAAAGAGAGACACTATGAATGGTGTCAGCCACAACGCATCTCGGATTGAGGCAGGGTTGACTCTTACACATCACATATGACCCATGGATCGTTGTAATAGAGTATCGACACAATCAGAATCCGTTTGGTCGGTTTTCCGTATGCTAGTTGTTGTTTTCACTTAAAATGAAGTCAATTTTAAACAAAGCAGAGACACTTTGAGTGGTTTCAGCCACACTACACCTCAGATTGAGGCGATGTTGACTCATACAAATCACATATGAACCATGGTTCGTTCTCCTAAAGTTCTAATGGAAACCGAATGTGTTTGGTTAGTTTTCCGTATGTACTTAAAATGTTGTCCATTTTAAACAAAAGAGAGACACTTAGACTGATCCCAGCCACACCACGACTCGGATTGAGCTCGGGTTGGACCATACATGTCACATATGACTCATATATCATTTTGATAAATTATCAATAGATTCCGAAAGCGTTTGGTCGGTTTTCCGTATGCCAGTTGTTCTTTTCACTTATAATCCTGTCCATTTTAAACCAAAGAGACACAGTTAGAGTGGTGTCGGCCACACCGCGTCTCATATTTAAATGGGGTTGACTTGTACACGTCTCAAATGACCCATGAATCATTTTCCTAAAGTATCAACACAATCCGAATGCGTTTGGTCAGTTTTCTGTATGCCAGTTGATGTTTTTCACTTAAAATGATGTCCTTTTGAAACCAAAGACAGACACTTTGAGTGGTTCCAGCCACACCGAATCTCAGATTGTGGTAGGGTTGATTTTTACACATCACATATGACCCATGGATTGTTTTTCTAAAGTATTGACAAAATCTGAATGCGTTTGGTCGGTTTTCCGTATGCCAGTTGATGCTTTTCACTTAAAATGATGTCATTTTGAAACAAAAGATAGACACTTTGAGTGGTGTCGGCCACACCGTATCTCTGATTGAGGCAGGGTTGATTCATACACATCACATATTACCCATGAATTATTTCCCTAAAGTATAAACACAATCAAAATCTGTTTGATTGATTTTCCGTATGTACATAAAATATTGTCCATTTTAAACAAACGAGAGCCACTTAGAGTGATCCTGTCCACACCGTGCCTCAGATTAAGGCAGGTTTGACTCATACTCGTCACATATGACCCATGGATTGTTGTGATAAATTATCAACAGAATCCGAATGCGTTTGGTCAGTTTTTCGTATGTCAGTTGTTCTTTTCACTTATAATCCTGTCCATTTTAAACAAAAGAGAGACAATGTGAATGGTGTCGGACACACCGCACCTTGGATTGAGGCGGGGTTGACTCGTACACGTCATATATGACCCATGGATCGTTTTTCTAAAGTATCAACACAATCAAAATGTGTTTGGTCAGTTTTCCTTATGCCAGTTGATGTTTTTCACTTAAAATGATGTCATTTTGAAACAAAAGACAGACACATTGAGTGGTGATGGCCACAACGCGTCTCCGATTGAGGCAGAGTTGATTTATACACGTCACATATGACCCATGGATCATTCTCCTATGGTTTCAACGAAAACCAAATGTGTTTGGTCAGTTTTCCGTATGTACTTAAAATGTTGTCCATTTTAAACAAAGGGGAACCACTTAGACGGATCCCGGCCACACCATTCCTCGGATTGAGACTAGTTTTGCTCGTACAAGTCACATATGACCCATGGATCGTTGTGATAAATTATCAATATAATCCGAATGTGTTTGTTTAGTTTTCCGTATGCCAGTTGTTCTTTTCACTTATAATCATGTCCATTTTAAACAAAAGAGACACAGTTAGAGTGGTATGTTAGTTGTTTATTCACATTATTCAAATACACTATTTGACTATGGGTCTTTAAATTAATTTATTTATGAAAAAATTACATTTAAAATTATAATATCAGAAAATTAATAGAAGATAAAACTTTTACTAAAAATCATTGTGGAAATATTAAGGTAAACATGATTTATGAGAATCCTCATGTGTCTATTAGTGGAATGATATTTACTTAAAATCTTGTGGACATTCATATAGAATATTTCTATATCATTATTAGTATGGAATAGATTTTAGTTTATCATGCTATGAAACATTTCAGAGCTAACAATGTCATGCCCAATGAATACATCCCTTTTATAACATACCAAGAATCTATGATATTGATTAGATGTGTAAATGTGATTTACATTGATTATCATTATGAAAATAAATAAAATATATATTATAGATTTTCTTGTAGTAAATGAAATCAAGGACGGTGGGGGGGCTGTCCGGGGGGCTGTCCAGTGGGTGTCCGGGGGGCTGTTTGGGGACCAAAGAGGGTGGTGGGGGGGGCCGTGCGGGGGGGCTATGCGGGGGGTGTCCGGGGGGTTGTCTGGGGTCCAAGGAGGAGGGTGGGGGGGGGGGGGGGGGGGGGCTGTATAGGGGGATGTCTGGGGTCCAGGGAGGAGGGTGGGGGGGATGTCCGGGGGGCTGTCTGGGGGGCTGTTCGAGGGGTTTTCAGGGGGCTGTCCGGGGGGTTGTTCGGGGACCATGGAGGATGGTGGGGGGGATGTCTGGGGGGATGTCTAGAGGGCTATTTGGGGTCCAAGGAGGATGGTGGAGGGTTTTCCAGGGTCCAAGAAGGAGGGGGGTTCCCAAACACACAACCACTAAAAGACAACACTATCCATAAAAACAGATAATATATAAAAATAACCCAGCTCCAATACTATACTACGAGTCTAGATAAAACCAACAACTAGAATAGATTAAATATTAAATATGAGTAATATTAGTCAAAAATGTAATGGATCAATTTGTCCCACATCACCATTACTATCATCACCATAATCATCACCCTTTTCCTCATCCCCATCATCGTCCTCGCCCTCCTCAGCGCCCTCCTCCTCACCCTTTCCCTCCTCCTCGCCCTCGCCACCCGCCTCGCCCTCCTACTCTCCCTCCTCTTCCGCATCAGACTCCCTGCCATCATCATCGTCAAGATGGACATCGTCCTGACCACCACTAGAACTTCCACCTGGTGCACCATATATAGAATGTATCGACGACATATATTCATCAAAAGTTGGGTTGGCCTCTGCTGGAAGTGTTGGACGTAGAACTTCCACCTGCTTCCTCTCATGATTAGGCATTGTAGTGCATCCCAGTGTGTGAAGGTATTTTTTTGCATAAATGTTCTTTTTATTTTTTCCAGATGATTTCTAAATAAAATTAGAAAATGAAACAGATAGTATTAATGAAAAACATGAAAGTTATTATTTAAATACCTCAAATGTAATTAATACCTTAAACTGGGTACTCATCCAATGAGTAATCATCTGACGATACTGGTCTATAAGACAATAATCCACCACTGGTATCACCTCTAACTCAGTGTCAACTCTAGTAACCCAGCCAATATAAAACTCATACTTGTAGGCTCTCCAAAGATCGCCTAAATCCTTTAGACGTTCTGGTCATGCACCCTCACCATCGGGAAAATTAAATCGAAGCTGACATCAAAATATTAATTCATATAAATACAAAAATAATTCATGGAATTAAATAGAACAGATTTTTTTACCCATATCTCTGCCCAAGCTCTATCCTTGACCTCATGTGGAAAATGTCTCAATGATAGTGGGCTGACGGGAATGATGTCGGAGTATTAAGAAAGCATCGCCAAAAAACTCCGACATTGCTGCCCTTTTTTCTCAACCATTTAGGTGTCTTCATTATAATCCACCATAACCTGTGTGCAGCAGTTCGACACCGAACGCATGTGTGTATGTCCCCACCCACACACCCGATCATTAGATGTATCTGTCATGAAATAAAAACAAATATTTTATCAAAACATGTTATAATGAAAATAAATATTGATATAAAAATTTGTTAGGGTTCTATAAATACACCTGTGCCGGTGTGATCGCTGAGCTCCACTGGATCCACAGAAACTGATGGAACACCCTTTGGTGGAACAGGAGTCGAATACGATGGAATATAGAAGCTCGGAGAGACAGAAGTAGAAGGAAAAGAAGATGGGACAGCTGTCTGACCAGATTCTGACTGGGGAGTGGGAATCATCATGGGATGTGAAAATGATGGGCCAGAAGATGAAAAAGGTTGCGAAAACATGGGAGGCCTAAATATCCCATGTGTCCCTAACGACACACCGAGATCAAAATGTGGGAAGGATGACATGTCAGTGGGAGGGGTAGGGTCTAGTCAGGTACGCGCAACTGCTCGTCCCCCTCTGGTACAAACCCTCCTCGTACCACCAGCCTGAGTACTAGGACCAGTACTTAGCTCCTCGTTGAATAACTGTCGACGTATAGGTGGATCCTACAAAAATGTTTAAAAAAAAATTAATCACATGACATTATATATTCTTTAAATATATCAATTTGAAATAAAGTACCCACTATAGGCACTAATGATGGAATTCCCAACTCTGTCATTCGACGATTGTTCTCCATAATTTTTTTCCTTCATCTCTCTTCAATTGGCTTCATTTCCGGCTTTTGAAAACAAATATGTAATTAATTAGAAAAAGGAAACTAATGTGTAACCCAAAAAACTAAATATATGAGGGAATATGGGGATTCATTGGTAATTTATCTATAAATTGTTTTAGAAGAGCTTGAATGGATTTAATAAATCATACAAGTTGTAATGTTCACCAAGTTAGAAATATTGTTTGACTAGGTTTGAATACAGTTCAATTCCAAATTAGAAAATGCAATTCAAATAAAACTTCAACCAATAAACATTGAAAATTAACATAACGGTCAAGTCAACTAAAACATACTTGTGATCAATACTAAATCAATTTGAATATTACCAACCTTAACAACCCAACTCGAGGTAAACCAAAATAATTGAGAACATGGATGAATGATTCTATATATTTTCAACCACATATTCAGGTTCACAATAAACTCTGAAAATTAAGCTATTGGAGTCATCAAAATAAATGAATGGATTGGTTCCAATGGCACTAGGGACAGTGTCAATTCCATCATCAACATCATCAAAAATATGTCTTGGAATTACTTCAACTATGACACCAAATTCAGGTCGAAGTTGGTCTTTGGCATAAAAAACTTGTTTAGCCATTGATGCCAACACATATGGTTCTCCAGTAGCAAGAGTGCGAGTCATATTAATTACTCGAAATCCACAATCATCAATAAATGTGCCATGTATCGTCATCAAATCAAACCAATGACATTTCTTCATTGTGACTCGTCCATGAGAGTAATAATCCAGTATTATTATTTTATCAACAACTCCATAATAAACCACATTTTCAAATTGTACTCTACTATATGATGCACTGGAATAACAATATGTTGTGGAAATAACCATAACACCATCATGTTGTGTTCTCATGTTCTTTGCTCGTTCAGTGACAATAAATTTGTACCCATTGATAACAATTGATTTACAGTCACGAACCACGGTATTAGGACCAAAATCCAAAGCTCTTATTTGCTTAGAGACAGATTCAGCAAACAAACTCAATACCTGCAATATAAATTAATATTAAACTTAATTAAATATTGATATAATTATTTTAAACATTAATATTTTTACTTTCAATTTTAACCAAGCATAAAACTCTTTGCTATGAAAATTCTCTGTCCTTCTCAAAGATAAAGAACGATACTTCCTATTTATCATTGTTTTATGTTCCCTATAGATAAAAAATATAAATTGTTTAATAGATATATATGTAAGATATACATAATAAATTTAGTTACCTCATATAATCATCGAACAAATCATAGTTGAACAAAACTGTATGATGTGCCATCTCCCGCTCTTCATGGATTAATGTCTTCAATGTATATGATCCAGGAATTCCTCCTATTTGAGGAAGTGATGGAAAAATGGGTTCAATTTTCTCATACTGTTCTTCTTCATTTCTCATTGGTCTGTTCAATCTTGTAGTAAGATCAGACAAATACATTGAGCAGAAATCCATACATTCTTGAGCCATGTAACCGTTCATGATAGAACCTTCGGGATGATTTCTGTTTTGGACATAAGACTTTAATTTGAACATATTTCTTTCATTTGGATATATCCAACCAAATGAAATATGTCCTCAGAGAAGTATTTTAGTGGGAATATGGACAGTCAGATGCAGTATGCATGTGAAAAATGATGGAGAAAATATTTTCTCTAACTCACACAAAATTAATGGGGCATCTGTCAACATTTTTTTCAAGAAAGACTTGGACAACTTATTAGCACAAAGATCTCTAAACAAATGGCACAACCGAATAAAATCCACCCTTACATTATTGGACAAAAGATGACAGATTTCTATTGGAAGCAACTCATGCAGTGGAATGTGATAATCATGAGTATTCAAAGATTTTAGCTTCAACTCTCTTCTATTTACCCATTTAGATATGTTGCTTGAATAGTCATCAGGAACTCTAATAGTCTCTAATACTTCCAGAAATTGTTTTTTTCCATAGGTTTCATCACATAAGAAGCACATTGAAGTTTCCATTTATTTTCACTGATACGCATAGGATGTAATTCTGGTCTGATGCCCCAATCCACCAAGTCACGCCAAGATCGTAAATCATATTTTGTCTTCCCCTTGACATTTAGAAGAACCAAAAGAAACATTTCACATATATTATTTTAAATATGCATTACGTATAAGAAATGATGTAACAAATTGGTTTACCAATAAGGAAAATCAAAAAAGATACTCCTCTTCCTCCAATTGTAACAGGTTTCAGTGGAAACATTCTTTCTCTTTCCAGATTTCATTTGACCCTTCCCGAATGAAAAACTGAAATATTTCAATTCATTAAGTATGTCAGTTCCTGACATACGCTAAGGTGGATCATCAGTCTCTATGGTATTATCAAATATTCTACGATTCATTCTATATGGATGATCCTTTGGAAAGAATCGTCGATGTCCCATAAAAATGAAACTACAGTGATGTTTCAGTCTTCTGGATTGTGTATTCTTCATACAAACTGGACATGACAGTTTTCCCTTCGTGCTCCATCCAGGCATCATTGCATAAGCTGAAAAATCATTGATCGTCCACATAAGCATAGAACACATCTGAAATATGTCTTTGGAACATGCATCGTATGTGTGCACACCCACATACCAAAGAAGTTTCAGCTCTTTTATTAATGGTTGCATGTGTACATCAACATCAATGCTGGGATCAGAAATACCAGATATGAGTATACTCATGATAGTGAAAGGTTTTTTCATACACAACCATGGGGGAAGATTATAAATGTGTATAAAAACTGGCCATGTACTGTGCGAAGTAAGAATCTGCCCAAACAGATTAAAACTGTCGCATGAAAGACCCAACCTTACATTACACACGTTATCTGTAAAATCAGGATGTCGAGCATCAAATCTCTGCCATGAAAATCCATATGCAGGATGAACCAACTCATCATTAGTCTTCTTTCTCTCGGTATCATGCCATATCATTTTTATTGATATGTCATCAGACATAAAAAGATTTTGGAGTCTGGGGATCAATGGAAAGTACAACATTACTTTCTACGGAACGCGTGATGGTGTTCCATTAGATTTTGACTTCCAGCGGGATGTGCCACATTTTATACAATCATTTCGTTCAGCAGTTTCCTCCAAGAATAAACTGCAATCTTTCGGGAAAGCATGAATTTTGTTTCTTGAAAATCCAAGTTCCTCAACTAACTTCCATGCCATATAGTGGTTTGAGGGAATATCTGCATCATCTGAAAGTAAATCCTTCAAGAGTGTTAGAATGTAATCGATTGCTGTATTATAAATCCCATACATAGTTTTCCCATGAAACAATCAGATTAAAAATTCCAACTTTTTCATTTTATCGCATTGTCGATATACTGGAGTTGTGGCAGCATCATTCAATTTTTTCACCCTATCAATGTCATCATTTTCACTAGAAGCATCAGCTGTCCTCATATCGAAGTCTTATTGAGTCTAAATCCTTTCTCTTTCATGATGATGAATAAATGGAAACCGATCATCTAATAAATTCTCCATTCCGGTCCTTTCATTTCGATCATCACTAATTCGAGATTTCATTTTCTCCCCATTGTGATATCATACAAAGTAGTTTGATTGAAAACAATTTTTGGTTATGTGGTAGCTAACTTCTTCACGGCTCAACCAAGGTTTACCAACACAATTGGAACATGGGCAGTGTATGCGACCACTATCTGAAGCATTGTGAAATGTAAAATCTATAAAGCTCTCCAAATTGTTTTGAAAATCGCTTGAGATCCGATCGGTTTCATACATCCAACTTCTTTCCATTCTGTAAAAAGAATTTATATAAGACATTTTTTCATAAACAATTCAATAGGATTTAATTGTATAGGAAATACATTTAAGTAAACGATAAAGGAAGAAGTTTCTAGTCGATGTAGTGAACTATTAAAATAATGTAAAGAACAAGTACTCATAAATTAAATTAAAATTTATTTGTATTAATTTTAATTAGGTCTTTAATAGGCACATGCCTTAGGTCCCATCATGTGTTATAGGCATCCCAAATCATTCACTCATGTTCAATAACTCATTATTGGCACCTCTATGGCCATACCTTTCATTACCCAATTACTTCCCCAAGTCAAGAACACCCTATGGGTGAATAAATTTTAGGCTTCTACACTAATAGGTTGTTCATGGCTTGTAAAAATATTTAATTTCATTAAGTATAGACAAAAAAATTTATTTTTAAATTTAAGATTAATAATAAATATGTCAATGATAACAACATTACTGAATTAAACTTGTGACTTATCTAACATTTTTATGGATGTCTACACATGCCAGAATGGGTAGTGAAAATCACCCCACCCTCATAAAAGTGAGTATTGGCCAAGAAGGACACATAATATACATCGTACAATGAAAACCATATTTAATTGACCCTAAAGTTATATTAGTACAATCATCTTGGGGGAAATGGAATATATGATCCTGGTTAACTAATGAATTCAAAAGCTCGTATTTCATATGTTGGACACTATCTAAGGTAAGAAATCATGTGAGGATGGGTTTACATCATTCAATTTCTTACATGCTAGTGGGAATGAAGTCTTGAATTAATGACTTGAGTTCACTGATTAAATGAGGGTAGAGGTTGCATACACTGTGTAAACAGAATGATTAAATAAGGGTAGAGGTTGCATACACTGTGTATGGTGTGGGAGTCTCAGCCTATTTAGAAACTAAAATAAATTCCCATCATAGGTAACAATAATAAACATCACCATCAAAAGAAACTCCAAATAAAAAAGGACTAAAAACATCAAACATTTCAAGAATTCACTATTATGAAAGGTTTATCCACATGTTTAGCAGTAATTATATGTCTTAATCATGAATCTCCTCAAGATCTCCCAGTTTTCACCAATAAACATAAGGTAAATATATCAAAATATCTTTAAAAAAACTCATTAATAGGCTCAAAACGTAAATATAATCTTGAACCAACCATGGAATCTCTTTCACAACACATTCTCACACACCAGTTATCTCACGTGTTACTAAATACCAAACATAGTCACATAGTGTACTATAAAAAATTACATTACACAAGCCTTATTAATTTTTTTTCCTTTTAATAAAACACTTTCCTCAAGGAATTTTAAGGAAAAAATTCATAAAAACATTGCTAAAAATTATTAAACACATATAAATAAATTTCCAAGTAATAATTAATTACAAGATGGAAAAAATCATAAAAACACATACTTAGAAAATCTAGAATCCAACGACAATGAATTTGAGATGCTTCTTCTTAAATGGAGGGTTAAGGATTTAATTAATTAAATGGATTGGAATGGAGAAAGTCTAGATTAAATAAAAACACAAAAAAATGATATACACATCAAAATCAAAACTTAAAACTAAAATATGAGATGAATAACAATAAAAACAAGGTATCACTTATATATTTTATGTGTATGAAGAATAGAATACATGATTTGAGATGATTTGGATATAGTTTGATAGGTTCGGATGTTGGAAGTCACGAGAGCAGTGGAGCCATGGACAAGATTAGGGTTCTGTCGCGAATGGGGGAGAGAGCGGCCGATTGTGTATTTGGGGAACAGATTTCCCAACAGTTTTTAAAAACTGTTGGGAAAGGGGTGTCCAAGATACCCTTTACCAACAGTTTAAACAAACCGTTGGTAAAGGGTGACCATTTCCCAACGGTTCTACAAGAACCATTGGGAAATGGTGTCTTGGACACCCCTTTCCCAATGGTTCAAGAGAACTATTGGGAAAGGGTGCCTTGGACACCCCTTTCCCAACGGTTTTAGTAATCCATTGGTAAAGGGATTATTTAGCAATGGTTTAAACAAATCGTTGGTAAAGAAGCATTGGGAAAACCTGAGTTTCCAGTAGTGTATACTACTTATAAACTTATAAATATATAATTAAATAAATATATTTATATGAAAATATTTATAAATAAATACAAATATTTATAATTAAAATTCTTAAATAAATATAGATATATTTAAATAATTCAAAATTATAATAAATATATCAATTATATATATTTATATACAAATATCTATAAATAAATACAAATAGTTATAAATAAATGTAGATATATTTAAATAATTAAATAATTATAATAAATATATTAATTATATATATTTATAAAATTATAAATATATTTTTTGTAAATTTATAATTATATATATATATATATTTATAATTACAAAAATAAATAATTTATTTATTATAATTTTTAATTATAAATAAATAAATATTTATTTGTTAGTTATAAATATAAATAAATATATATATTTAAATAATTATTAATTCATAAAAAATATATTTATTATTTTCATATATAATGTTATATATAATTAAAGAAATATATAGAAATACTGAGAAATAAATACAAATACCGCAAACAGTAGACCATGAAAAGATCCATGGCCTCCGGAAAATATTATTAAAAAAGTAAATAGTACAAAGGAAGAGAAACGAGCAGCAGGGTATTAACTCTATCAATACAATAAAATTGCATATGAAACAACTATCCTTTTCTTCCACGACCCCATCCACAAGACCTGCCTCTGCCTCTGGAATGCCTTCCCCTTTGCCACTGTTTAGGAGTCGGTCAATCCTCACTTTCAGTAAGAATCTGCACCAGACCGTCACTTGCACCCTCTTTGTGATCCACATCAACCACCAGAGTCACATCTTGAGCCTCTTCTGACTGCACCTCACCAGTCAACACATGTTCATCAGTCTGCACCACTTCAGAAAGAACCTACTCGGGTCCAGGGTCATTAGTCACTATAAGAGACAATAATTCCTTACCTTTTAGACTCCTGCTTTCCATGTAAGCTTTGTCAAAATACAGAGAATTAATAGAATCCAGCATAGTGAAAAAAATTGGGCTTCATCAAAATACCACCAGTAACAGCCTCATTTGAAGGACCATGTAATGGCGCCAAACCAGAATGAGAGCCCACCTTATCAACACAAGGCAGGATACCACTAGGAGCAGACTTCTCCTCAGTGGAATACTACTCCTTGATCTCAATATCCACATTGCCAGGAATCATGTCAACAATAGGAGATTTAACCATGTCAACAATCAGATATTTAACTAGAATATGCTGCTCCTACAACACATCAGGAGCAGCAATAGAACCAAACAAAACTGGAACCTGCACAGACTGCAGAACATAATCACAAAACAAATGCTGCTCCAAACCCAGGCCATCCATAGAAGAGGCCTCTACAGGCTCAAATGAAACAGCAGCATCCTTAAACAGAGCCACAATAGACTAAACATCAACAAACTTATTTTCCACATCAATAGAGAGGACAACGGGCCCCCTTAGACCCTCTGAATCAAGGATAGACTTCATAACAGAGGACAAATGATTCCCAGTAGGAACAAATAATTCAGCATTTGAATCAAGCTTACCTTTGGCTATATATTTCTCCTCTAACAAAAAAGCATGATCAATGACCACCTCACTGTCATGGATAACTGCATCCCTCCATTTAATAGGTTCATCCCCTTGAACCATTAGTGGAGCAAGGGGAGAGAAACCATTACCTGCACCATTTCTACCAGCTACAACAACTGCATAAGAAGGAGGACTTCCCTCCATATTGCCACTACCAGAGCCAGGTAGTGAAGGTCCTCTGATGGGAGAGGTAGGAGCTGGCACACCCTCATTAGAATCACGTTTCCCAGCCATTGGTTTAGGTCCAGAAGTGTCAACAAATGAGAGTTTGAATTTACATTTTTCAATAAGATTCCCATATTTCTTATAGTTTGAACACCTCAAACCAGTATGACATTTATCTTTAATGTGCCCAATCGTCAAGCAATTCAAACAGAATTCAGGAACATGTTCAAATCCAATGCATAGTTCAAATTTAAACTCACCAGCAATTAAGTAAATAGTCTCAATAAGAGGCTATGACATGTCAAACTCAATCAACATACGAGAAAAGTGACTATACCTCACAGTATTAGTTTCATTGTACAATTTAAGAGGAGTTCCAACAGCCATGGAAACATCCCAGAGGATGTCCGGATGCCAAAAGACCCAATTCAGGACTTTCACACAAATCTAGGACTGAGCAATTGTGTTCCTGGCCTGAAAGGGATCAAACCATGGATCCCAATTCTGAAATCTCATAATTCTAGGCTTAAGATTAACGAAACCATAACTCAAGGCCCGCAGTTTATGCTCATTTAAACTAAAGGTAATATGAAAGGAATTCTTACCCAGCGAGACAATATGCCAATCTGTGAAGCCCCATATCTGCCTTAGGCAATTCCGTAAATCATCATGCTTCCACGAATTAGCAACATACGAGCTAATTTGACCAATGATGGAGTACTTACAGGCAGCAATATGATCTTCAAATAATTGAGGATTCGATTCAACAACAGCCAACACCCCATTCCTTGATATTCTATTACGAGAAACAAATTCCCCATCTCGATGACCAGGGAAGAAACAATTCAAACCTATTTTCAGAAGCACGTCCGCCTTAGAAGACCCAACAACTGGTCGCAACAGAGGACCATCTCCTGCCAGCAACCCCTTTGTAGCCCCTGCCTCCCCCGCCACACCATCAGAGCGAAGACCAGCATCACATCTCTTTTTATAATTATTTAAATAGATAAATATATATTCATTTATAATTAGAATTATAAATAAATATATATTCAAATAAATAATTACAAAATTAAAAGAAATATAGTTATATACATCTATAATCTTATAAATATATATAATTAATATATTTATTATATATATTTATAAGATTATAAATATAATAAGTATATTTTTTATAATTTTATAATTATTTAAATTATAATTTTATAAATATAAATATATATTTATCATGTATATAATTTTAAAAATATATATAATAATAGAAATAAATTATTAACATTATATCTTCATCAACGATTTTTAGCGCTGATAAAGGCTTATCGTTATCAGCGCTAAAAAACACTAATAAAGACATGTTTTATCATCGCTTTCTATTTTAACATTGATAAAACATACCTTTATCAGCACTTTTTTTCCAGTGCTGATAAATGGTTCACCAGGTTTTATAAAAAAACATAACTTCCTCC
Source organism: Viscum album (assembly GCA_963277665.1). Taxonomy (NCBI): domain Eukaryota; kingdom Viridiplantae; phylum Streptophyta; class Magnoliopsida; order Santalales; family Viscaceae; genus Viscum; species Viscum album. The sequence goes on along the minus strand of OY728121.1, from coordinate 1,679,524,416 downwards.
TCCTTCCTCACACCCCTCAAGCTCTCGCGGAAGCTGATCGCTTTTGTCGTTCCTCCTCCTCCTCCTCCTCCTCCTCTCCCGCCGCCTCTCCTCTGCCGAAAACCATGCCTCCACCGTGCACCTCTCCTCCGCCGTGAAATAGACCATCGTGCGAATCTCCTCCATCGTGCGCCACACCACCACCGTGTGCCACACCTCTACTGTGCGCCTCTCCTCCAACGCGCACCTCTCCTCCGTCGGGCGCCTCTCCTCCACCAGATGACTCCTCCACTGGGCGACTCTCCTTCGCCACGAACGTACCTCTTCCACGTGCAGAATGAATCCCATGCGGTGAGTTTTCTCCACTTTCTCTTTGTTTTATGGTGATGTTGTGAATTATATAGTCTAAACACCCCACTAAAAATCATGGTCGTTGGTGGTCCTTATTTGCGTACTAAATGAATTGCATGTTGGTTAGTTTTTGAAAAGAAATTAGTGGTCCTTGTTTGTGTACCAAATCAATTGCATATTGATTGGTTTTTGAAGGGGATTTGATTGTTATTGAACTTTGGTGTTCTTTTGTTATCATTTTATGAATCTTATATATTAATTTGATTTAGTAATATGTAATGATATCTTATATGATTTTTGGACACCCTGTTATATATGTTTGATATATTTATGTTGGAATTTAATTAATTTATTATTTAAAGGAGTTGTTCATTAAGTTATGAATCATGTATAGTATCTCAAAAAGTATTTTATGCGTTCAACTTGGGGGAAATATTTAAGGATCATTTGGAAAATTCTTAAAAATAATTGCATGTTTTGGTTATCAATGAATTATCAAAGGCTTGGTTGGAACTTTATCAAAAGCATTTTTTATTTGGGAACATTTTCACTATATTATATTTGGATTTTGATGGTTATATAAAGTGGGTCAATTTTCTTTTGGAATGTGTTATACATGGGTAAAAAGGGGTTGTTTCAGTGAAGGGAGTTTAGAGGTGAGATGAATAACTTTTTTTTTGTCATTCAGATATTATGTGATTGACTTCATGATTGATTTTGATCACCTCCATTCCATTTATCATGAGAACCCCAATTCCTTAGGTGGGACCTAGGACATTTACTTGCTAGACATTGATCTGCTCTATGTAGTATGAGATTACATCCCCACACTTACTAGAAATTAATATGCTCTCCCTAGATATGGATCAAAATACTTCACATTCTAGGCATTGAGACATGATGTACTTAAAAAGATCGGGAAAGAAACATAGTTTCTTCTAGTGATGAGTTGCATAGGGAAATTATTTGTGTGAATGGAATGAAACTTGAGAAATTTTTGATTATGTAATGGGTTCATGCTTATATATTTTCTTAGGAGTATTTATAAAGGAAATAGAAGATATTAATTCATGTGAGAGACATATACATTGTTCTTGGGGTGTACAACCAATTGATTTGGTGTGAGCCAAGGATCGTTGGGATAATGCAGTGTTTGTAGTAAACTAGAACATGATTGTTTCATGGTTGCGAGTGTGGTGACTAACTATGGAACATATCCATTGCAACTTTGGTGTTGTGGTGAAGGACAATTGATATAGATGGGAAATGGAAGCATGGATATGGAATATCCAATGGTGGGGATCACAATATAAAATTCTTTTGAAAATTATTATTATTACACCTACCATTGGAATAATGTGATGGAATCATACAACACTGATTGATTTGGGATGAATCGAGGTGTTTCTATGTATCTTTTATAAAGTGTCTCTATTGGGATCTATGACTTTGTGAAAATTAATAAGTGGATCTTTTGAAACGATTCAAGTGTTTTGAAATGTTTCTTAGAGGGATGTTTCTCATCTTAAATGATTAAGATTTTTGGGTCACGATGTTGTCTTTAATTCTTAAAAAAGGGAATTGTGGCTTTGTGAAATAGTGTTTGGAATTGATTGATTTATTTTAAAAGGGTCGAGTTATTTTAAAGAGGAATTTGTGTAAATAGTTGGGTTTTTAATGGGATTTCAAGTGTGATTTTTTAAATAGTTTTCAAAGGAAATTTGAACTGTAGTTTTTTCTTAATATTTTAATTTATATTTTTATAGAATTAGGAAAACCATTACATTATGTCAATATTTTGTGTATTTATTTTTTTAAATACTAATATCACTGAATCAAATAGGACGAATATGAATAAAGATTGGATGGATGCCAATTGTTTGACAAGAGTGTATGAAGATGGAGTATATCCCCCCAAGCTTCCATAGTACGCTTCTCTTTGAATAATACAATAGCTTATGCTGTACACAACATCAAGTTATAACACACCAAAACCAATCAAACTAGCCGTTATGTATAGTAATAACCAATTTTTGAAATTTTTGAAATTTTATTTTTCAAAATGGAATTTATTTTTAGATTCTAAATATCAGAATTAGTTTAAGGTGAATTTTTGGTATTTTTCTGAAAACTTTCAATTTTTGATGAATAGTGAAAAACACTCCATTGTTGTTTAAAAATGAATTTTTATTTAAATAATTAGTTATTTTATTTAAATTTATATTAGGTAAAAATAGATACATAATACCTATATATGTTCAATGTAATTCAATGGAGTCATTTTTTAATAATATTATATATGTTAAATTTCATTGAACTTTTTACTGTCTTTTACCCACCTGTTTGACACATTTGCAAATTTGCATAAAACATAATTTCACCATTTCTATAAATTGAATTTCAAAAATGCGAGAGACATGGTTGATATCAATAAGTAAAATGTGGTTCAATAAGATTAAAATAATTTTTGGTGAATAGTAACTTTTGACATTTATTTACCACGGTTAATAGTAAATAGGGTAATTAAAGGTAAAACATGATATTTTAATTACCCTAACACATGTACTAATTTTTTTGGATAAGTTTATTTTGACCAAAATAAAACTTAGGAATAAAATATGATCCTTTTGGTCCACTTGGATTAGATTAAGACATTTATTATTATTTTATTTAAATAAGAGTTGAAAGTATTAAATTCAAAGTTTAATAACTACAACATTTTTTATATAGGTTTATAAAAAATATAAATTCTACTATAAATATTAATTATAAATCTAATAATATTTACTATGTAATTGTATTTTTTTTATAATTTTTAGACATAATATAATTAAATTTATTTATGACACAATGATGATGTTATAATTATCTTATTAATGAAAGATTAAAATAATTGATATTATAAATATCCAAATAAATTTAAATTTAGACTTATAATGAATTAAAATAATTTTATAGGTTAATATAAAATGTTAGGGTTGATTAAATAAATTTTTTTCGAAGTGATAATGTTGTTATGACTCTCACAAAAACAAAATACCAAATAGTGTCAAAATTGACATAAATGAGTTTAAAAAAATACTTTATTATTAATTGATATAATATTCCTAAAAATCTAAGGTTTGGAAAAAAGACTTAGATATGGTTAGATATATAAATAATTAACCACTTGGGGTTATCTTGGCTTTTTATAGTAAGTTTATTAACCATTTAATATAAAAATACAAGAAGACATTGTAAAAGTTAAACTATTTAACTAAGAGTTAAATATAAAATATAAGTTTAATATAGTGACCTAAAACTATCTAAAACCTATTTTTTGAGAGTTTTTAGACCCATACCCACCTTATCCTAGAAATAAATCCTTTGGGGGCCATTATATACAGAATATGATTGTATAATAAAATAATATTTCAATCTTTTCCCAAAGTGACCCTCACCTCTCTTATAAAAGGGTACTTCCCATTCTCTAAAAATCACACCTCAAAATCCATTGGGCTCATAAGAAACCTAATAAAATATCCTCCCAAATACCCTCACATATACCTATAGGCCTTAATGTTATCATAAATCCAATCTAAGGGTCCCTTTTGATCAACTCAAAAGGAAACACCTAAAGAAGAGGTAATAATTTCACTACCTTTTTCAAAGTTCTTTTCTTATTCCAATTCCTCTTTCTTTGTTGTTTCCATACCAAAATAATAACTCGAGTAACTTATACATACTATGATGTTATTATAAATACGGTACAACTATATTCATTATTCTATCTATCCTATGAATGACAAGTCACTAAACGTGCGTACGTACGGCTTACCGTATCCACTTCGCAGTGTAGTTTGTTATTCAAACACTTCATTATTTGGATGGGTATAATAATTAGTATAAATGATTTAAATAATAAATATAACATGTTAATTATTCTTTATATATGATATACTATCCAATTATACACTATTTCACCATCAATAGAATGATATAGTCGCTCGTGCGTACGTACGGATTACCGTTTCCATGAACGCGATGAAATTCCTTCACCATCATAACCATTCAAGAATAATTTTCATTTTATGATTAAAAATAATGTTTAAGAACTTAATATCATTTTGTATATGAATCAAATACATCCTATACATAAAAAACATGGATTACGTAACCAATCATATAAAAGAAAACGAATCAGTTAACACCCAAAACAATGATACTACTGAAATATTATTAACAAAGAAATATAAGAAGATCATATATGATATAATATTTATGTATGTGGTTCTTTAATAATTTAATAACAATGATTTAACTATTATACAGAAGTTTAACTTACCCTAAATCAAGGAAAAGTACAAGTTAAGGGTTAATTCTACAATCTCTTCATTATCCAAGGTTGTTTATACATGAGTATCTATTGGGACCTCTTTATCATCCACATACGTGTTTCATAAAAATGTATTTCAAAACATTTTTACTATTTCCAAGAATATGGGTTAAAGTAATTTATAACCTTGTTTTAATTTTTATAAATTTTTTATAAAGGAATCTTCCCGTCGTTTTCCAAGAAAGGTTCTTTATGACCTTTTCGACAAAATTAAGGAAAGAATGTTTTTTTAACTTATACAGCGGGTGCGACTACTTTTTTCTATTATAAAAACTTTGAAGATTCCCTTAAAATATTATAAGAATATTTTCAAAATAAATGTTTTATTTTAAAATTATATTACTTTTAAATGATTTCAAAATAGAAAGAGATATTTCTCTCAAATAGTTTTGATTTCATCTTTGTCAACATCTTTTGTTGGATTTTATGCTTGTTTGAAGTTGATTTATTATAATACAATCATCCATATTGTATTGAAGTTTTTGTGATATGTTTGACTGTGGATGTGATATTTTTATACCATTCATGGTTTATGGTTAAATTACTAACATTTTGTATTCTAGTTTTAATAAGAATGTTTATGTTATGTTTCAACCTTTTCATATAAGGAATGCATTGGACTTAGCAAGCGATGGGTGGAGCCCACTATAAATCCTTGATACATTAGTAGGTCACATGAGACAAACTAGTGTCTTGGCATAAGGTCTTGAAATAATCTTATTTGTAGTCTTGTCATGATGCCTTGACTATGTGGTTATGATGTTAGTCATTATGCGTTCCATCATTGTGAAATTGGCTATTGATATTACATGTGATTATTCGACTAGTAGAATATCCATGTGAATAAGTAAATGGAATTATTTGATTTATCTATGCCATATTATACTGAAGTTTAAGTTTTAAAGTCTTGTGTTTTAGTCTTTTACATTTCCTTAAATGTTTATTCTTATTTATGATAGTTTCCGCTATATTGTTATCCTTACTGAGCATCTGAGATCACCCCTTTCTTATTTTTATTTTTCCCAGGACGCGAAGAAGTATATTATGTTTAACCTGTAGGAATAGTCTAAGGGATATAATAGTGTTCAAAGGGGACACAATGATGTTTTTTATTTAATGATGTAATGTAAAGCTTTTGTATGTATCTAGTACTTCCAAGGATACTAAACTGATCGGTCTTTCAGGACATGATTCCTTGTATCATGACAATGTTATGTAATAATGAACCAACTTTGGGTAACTAGGGTCGGTGCATTACATGTAGTGAAAGAGTTCATCAAGTTTTCAAAAGATCATGCATATGACCCTTCTTAAATCCTTTGTATGTGTTTATGCTGTTGTTATTAAAGAAAAGTTAGTCCAAAGGAGTTGGAAGAATACTTGATCTATCATAGAATAGATCAATGTCATAAATGTTGGAATAAACATGGAGAAAAGGAAAATGTAGCTAGTGGATGGGATAAAAATGCGTTTTATAGACCAGCTGATATGATTACAAGTGTGGAAAATGAAGAAGACCATATCGAGGATGTAATTACAGATGTCAATGATGACAAAGATCGTACTGATGAAATGAAAAGGATAGTTGAAGATGAACTTTGTGATTTCACAAAATTGTCTGAGTAGTTAAGGAGTTGTATAAAGATGCCTTTTTTATGGTGGTTGCACTAAATATATTGCATTTTCAACCATACTAAAGTTGTATAATTTGAAATCAAGAAATGGATGGAGTCACACCATATTTAAAAAATTACTTTCTCTCTTGAATGATGTGATCCTAGAAGATAATGAGATCTCGAGTTGAACATACGACGCCAAAAGAATGCTATGTTCAATGGGTACGATCTTTGAACGAATACACACATTCTTGAATGACTGTATACAATTTCATAGGGACAAAAAATCACACAGAAAATGACCAAAGTTTAGTGCTTCTTGATACAAGAAAGATGAATATAGTCCTAAGAAAGTTTTATGGAACTTTCCAATCATTGCAAGGTTTAGGAGCCTATATGGAAGTTAGGAGACCATAGGGAAATTGACATGGTAAATAGACATAAGAAATAAATATGGGAAACAACATCACCTGATAGACTCTCCTTAATGGAAGAGAATCGATCATGAGTATCCTGATTTTTGAAACGAGCTGAGAAAACTTCATCTTGCATTATCTACAGATGGAGTGAATCCTTTGGGTTTTCAAAGTAGCACTCACAATATATGTTTAGTTTTGTTGGTAAATTATAACATGCCACTGTGGTTATGTATGAAATGAAAACACATCATGCTATCTATGCTTATATTAGTACTGAAACAACTAAGTAATGATATTGATATTTATTTGGCTCCATTTATCAAGGACTTTAAATTATTGTAGGATTCAGGTGTTACATTGTATGATGCTTATAGAAATTAAGATTTCACATTGCGAGACATGTTCTGTGAGATGATAAATGACTTTCCTACTTATGGAAATTTTCTAAGATATAGCATTAAAGGAAGTCATGGGTGTCCCATCTGCGAACAAGGTACACAGTCAACTAGGTTGAAACATTCATTGAAAATAGTGTTTCTAGGATATCGTAAATTTATACCCCGACAACATAAGTACTAATCTTGGATGTCATCATTCAATGGAATTTATGAATAATGTACAACACCGTCTACACTAATAGGTGATAAACTATTTGATAAAGTTAAATATGTGGACACTGCTTTTGGTAAACCATTTTTGAAAAACCTTATAAAAACTAGTTGGAAGAAGAGATCAGCTTTTTTGAATTAACATACTAGAATTTTCTATAAGTCAGACACTTTCTTGATGTTATGCATGTTGAAAAAAATGTATGTGATAATGTCATCAGCATGTTGCTAAATGAACCTAGAAAAAAAGGATCGAATTAAGTCTAGGTTAGACATGGTTAAAATGGGAATATGATAAGAGTTGGAGCTAGTGAAGGGTGAAAAACAAACTTTTCTTCTTCTAGCTGGTTACACTCTTTCCAGGCAAGAGATATATCAGTTTTTCAACATCATGAATGATGTAAAGGTTTCAGATGGGTACTCATCGAATATTAAAAACATCGTTTCAATTACGAATTTAAAGTTAAATGGTATGAAATCACATGACTGCCACGTTTTGATGTAAGATCTAATTCCTATAGATTTATGTTGAATTTTTTCAAGAATGTACATTATACATTAACAAAGCTCTTTTTATTCTTCAAAGCTATATGAAACAATGTTATAGACCTGAAAAAATTGTCGAGTACGTAAAGATAAATTTCCTTTATATTATGTGAATTGGAAATGTTCTTCCTGCTGGAATTCTTTGATTTGATGGTTCATTTGATGGTTCACATGGTGAGATATATTCGACTATGTGGTCCTATACACTATAGATAGATATACCCCATTGAACGATATATGAAGATTTTGAAAGGTTATGTCAAAAATCATAGTCAGACATAGAGTTGTATTGTAGAGAGAAATATTGTTGAGGAAGTCGTTGAATATTTTACCAAATACCTGTTTGGTGTGGAAAACATTAGTCTACTAAAATATCATCACACTGGGTGGCTTGTGGGTGAAGGAATTTCTAGGAGAGTGGTTATCACAATCAATATTATATATTGGGAGCAGGCTTACCTTTACATTTTGCATCACAGTTTGGAGGTTGACCCATATGTCGAAACCCACAAAAAAAATCATAGGCATTTGTACCCATCAAGGGATGGAAAATGAATATCAAATACACACAATTACTAGTTTATAGGATGGTTTCAGGACCATATATATGAGGAGTTAGATGAAAATCCAGACTCAATTTCAGAACAACTTCAATGGATAGCCGGAGGAATAAGTGTGTATGTATTATATTATAATGATTATGTAATTAGTAGTTATAAATTCTATACTAATAAACTTGATGAAGACAATACCTTACAGAATAGTGGAGTTACACTTGTGGCTAAAGCGATGCATGTTTATAGTGCTAAGGAAAAAAATCCAATTTATGTGAATATGACATACTTTGACATCATCAAACAAATATGGGAGTTGGATTTTACAAACTTCCAAGTGAGGAATTTTCAATGCAAGTGGGTTGAGAACAATATTTCTATTAAAATAGATCAGTTTGGATTCATAAAAGTTGATTTTAGTAAGGAAGGGTACCAAGATGATCCATTTATAATTTCATCACATGAAGTACAAGTATTTTATGTTCTGGATCCCGTAAACCAAAAATGGTCAATTGTTCTTTTATCAACCTAAACCACCGAAGGGTTAGATGAAAATTCAAAAGAGGTTGACCCTTTCATTGGGACTTCACAATACTTTTGTAGAAATATCAATTTAGATAGAATTTTATATGTCATAATATACCACAATGAAGGGATTTGGATAGTTTATAGAAGGGTAAAATCCCTCCAGCCTTAAAAAAAGAGTTCAATAATCAGGTTATATATATTTTTGTAATATTCATCATGTTACCTTATGTTATTATCTGTTCACTACTGATTTTATGTATTCTAAATTAAATGTTAAACCACTTCTGTAGATAATGAATTCTGCATGTGATGATGCTCCCAATCCTGAGGCACAATAGGTCTCTCAACCTGCTGCTGCTTGTAGTGTAGAGGACCTATATGTTTCTCAACCTATTGATGCTGCTTCTTCTAGTGTAGAGGTAAACCACTATCTACATAGGCTGATGCTAGCACACTGGAGGAACATATTGATGATGTTAAAACCGAGGAAATGGCAGGTAATGAAACACTAGTGGTGCAGAAAAAACAAGACTGCCATAGTTAGACAGTGTTAGAAAAAATACTTAAGGCAAAAGCAAAAATCATCAAATACAAGGTCGTATGGAATAAGGAGGGACAACATGTTAACCCAATAAGGCCATGTTTAGTAGTTACATTGGAATCATCACTCAACAATGCGTGTTGATTGATGTACAGTCATGGCACCTTTTTTTCTGAGCTTAAGACACTAATGTGGGGAGATATTATGGTAACATTATGATATCATTTCTTTAATTTACTAAAAACTAAAATAATGAAACATTGACTTACTATTTATCATCCCTTGTAGACTACATTTATAGTGGATGAATCACACAAGGACTATGTATTAATGGTTTCTAGAAGGATTCATATAGTATTTTACACAATTTTAATGAAATTTTATCTTAAAGATGTTGAAGGGAAAATAAACCCACACCCACCACCTATTTATGCACACCTGGTAACCCAAGGAGTGTGGGATGAATTTAATAACCATCATACGAAGTAGTATTTTTAGGTACATTGTGTTTGGTAATACGTTATTTGAAAATACATGTATTCATCACTTTAATTGACAATTTTTTATTTATGAAACAAATAATGAGTGCTAAAAATAAGGAACGAGTAATAAAACCAGCATACCCCTACTGTAAAGAAATAACAAGGCATGGTTCACTTGAAAAAAATTGGTATGTATTTTAAATCTATCTTAATACTTTTATGTGACATAAAAAACACCATAAATAAGGTACTATATTTATATTCAGATGATGAATCCAAATCCAAAGCCACTTCTATCCCATTCCATGTGATATGGAAGGAGGTACGTGTAAATAAAGATGGGATACTAATTGATGAAAACACACAAAAGTGTGGGAAACATGTGTAAGTATGATATAATAAATATTTTTTTACTTTAAATCGATATTACATAACAATGATAACTTATTTTACAATATTTTCTATCTAACATAGTCACTAGAATCCATAACACCCAAACTAGATCTAAACATACTTTTGGTGGCCATGAAGCAGCCAGAAAAGTATGGCCACATCAGAGGTGTTGGTTTTGGGGTAACACCCCAAACATTTTTTGAGAAAAAAAAACAATATGAGGATCCAAGTGAAGAAAAGAAAATAACGAGAGAGGGACTAACTATCCTTGAAGAACACATGAAATTGTAGAGGTAGTTCATGGAAAATTTGATAGTGGAGGGGAAAAGAGAAGAAACAACTCAAGAAAAACCAGTGTGTGAAGATCCTTCCCCACCCCCACTAGCTTTGAGGCGAGCCATTTCCCTCAAAAACCCATCTTAACTAAGGTAATCAATGTTTTGATAATTTTTCTATGAATTTTGAATCATAAAGACACTAATACCTTTCCTGTACTGATATTGTACAGGGTGAAAATGACTATGATTTATATCTATCAACACCCACCCATCACCATGTAATTAGGGTTACGATGTTCAATATCTAGAACAACATGCTACACAAAAAAACCACTTCCAACAGGTCATGTCAATATGTTTATTAACATATCCCATGAACCGAGTGCCTAGATACCTGTTCCAATTGTTGATGAAGATATTCATAAGGTTGAACAAGATTGTAGAGTATTCATCACATGGCTGTCACAGCTTGTAAAAAAACATGTCGACAAGGAGGTATTAATTTTCAATTTATTTTTCAAGATAAACCTTTAAAATTTACGTAAAAAAGGTCTAAAACAATGAATTTTATTATAGATTGACATAGGGAAGGGGGTGAAAAGAATTAATGGCTCAAAAATATCTCAAAGATCAACCAATTGATTGAAATGATCTACTGAAAGCACCTTAAACCCACCTGCTCTATATCCGAATTTATTATCAATACAAGCTCATGTGAATTTTAAGTTGAAAGACGGTGGGGTTCACACAATTATTTTTGATTTAAATATATACAAAGGGGAAGATCTAGATTTCATTAGTGTTGAAAATTTAAGTGAAATCCTGGAGTATAATTGGCTAGGCATCTCATTTGTAAATTTATACATGAGGTATGTTTTCATGATTTGATTTTCAAAAAGATGATATACTATGATAATTATAACTAAATACATTTCATATTTTTTGCAGATGTATATATGAAAAACAATTGAATGGATTTCCCCATGAACAAAAATTGGGACTCATTAGCCCTCATGTCATCTCTAAAGAAAAGAAAAGAAATATATTCCAAGAAAGAGGGTGAAATAGTGACATGCCTACTCAAATTGTTTAATAGAAAAATTACGGATGAAAAAATATTCTTAATACCAATGATGCAGGGGTAAAACTATACGATTTAATTATATCAAATATATTTTAATTACTTTCATTACATATTCTTTTTTGTGTTCTCAGGTAGTATGGTATGCTCACTGCGGTCAATTTAGATAATCTGAAGATTTATTTTCTGGATTAAATGCATGGATATCCAAAAAACCAAACACACATGATGACATTTGTCAATTTGTAATACACTACATCCAACATTTAAGAACTAAACATCTAGTTATACAATTTATATAATCTTTTAATGAAGATTCTGTTATGATAGGGCACTGCATGAATATCATCTACATCATTGAATGAGGCTAGGGGAAAAGAATAAGGAACATCACAAGTACTACAACTAGATACAAATTAGGGTATATATAATAAGATTTCACTTTCCAAACACATATAAAAAAATTACTTATTTTTCTCAATGTTTCTGAAGTGTCTGAAAAAAACAAACCATAAAGAATGGGGTTATTATTTTTGTAAATTTATGAAAAAGATCATATTCCATGAACAAACCAGCAACCCTGAAGATGTATTTTCAAAGAGAATTACTATTTCGTTTAAAATATTTATTAATATTTTGTGTATTTATATTTTCTCAGTACAACAATGACTGTCATAAATAATCCTATTCACAAGATAATGTAGATTTATTTAGAAATGAATGGGAAATATACCTGATGGAATAATGTACACAAATAGCATGAAGATATGACCGATTTGTCTCAAAGTGTCTATTTTTATTTAAAATTGGTAGTATCATTAGTAAAAAAACAAGTTCCATACTTAAAACTGAGAAAACACATTAGGATTGTTTTGATACTTTGTGAAAACAATCCATAAGTCATTTTTGATGTGTAAGAATCAACCACACCTAAATCCAAGTCATAGTGTGACCGTTATGACTATAAGTGTGTATTTTTATATTAAGGTAACAATAAATTTAGAAAAAAGAACAAGTGACATACTGAAAACCAAGCAAACACATTCATATTATTTTTATACCTTAGGAAAATGATCCATCAGTCATTTTTGACGTGTAGGAATCAACCAAACCTCAATCCAACAAACGGTGTGGACGATATGACTAAACATGTCTATTATCAGTTTAAAATTGACATTTTAGCTCAAAATGTGTCACTCATTGAAAACAAAAAAAACTCCCTTATATTGTAATCATAAATTAGGACAATGATTCATAAGTTCTTTTGAATGTGTATGAAGCAGTCTCATGTCAAACTGACACATGATGGGATTGGTATGACTCAAAATGAGTGTTTCTAGTTTGAAATGATATTTTTGTAAACAAACACAACTGACATACAAAAAACTAATAAAATGAATTTGGATCATTTTTATACTTTTGGAAAATGGTCTATAAGTCATTTGTGACCTGTAGGAATCAACCACACCTTAATCCGATGCACAGTGTGACCGTTAGACTCAAAGTGTCTCTTTTTATTTAAAATTGACATTAATTTTAGTAAAAAAACACAACTGGCATATTGAAAATTGAGTAAATGCAGTTGTATTATTTTTATAATTTAGGAAAATGATCCATGAGTCTTTTTTGATGTGTAAGAATCAAACCCACCACAATACAATGCACGATGTTACCAATATAAAGCCAAATGTATCTTTTTATTTAAAATTGATATTAATTTAAGTAAAAAAGAACAACTGACATGTTGAAAACTGAACAAATGAATTCGGATTTTTTTGATAGTTTAGGAAAATGATCCATATGTCATTTTTGACATGTAGAAATCAATCGCCCCTCAATCCGATGCACGTTGTGACTGGTATAACTAAAAGTGTCTGTTATCAGTTTAAAATTTATATCTTAGCTCAAAATGTGTCACTCACTAAAAACCAAGAAAACTATTTCCGATTGTCTTCATAATTTAGGTCTGTGATTCTTAATTCTTTTATGATGTGTATGAAGCAATATCAAATCAAATCAACACATGATGTGACCAATATGACACAAAAATCATGTTTCCAGTTTGAAATGATATTTTAGTTAGAAAACACAACTAACATACTAAAAACTGAGAAATTAGATTTGGATTGTTTTGATACCTTAGAACAATGATCCATGAGTCATTTTTGACATGTTGGACTCATCCACACCTCAATCTGATGAATGATGTGACCAGTATAAATCCAAATGTGGTTTTATTTAAAATGGACATTAATTGAAGTAAAAAGAACAAGTGACAAACTGAAAACCAAGAAAACACATTCAGATTGTTTTTATACTTTAATAAAATGATCCATGAGTCATTTTTGATGTGTAGGAATTAACATCACCTCAATCTGATGCACGGTGTGACTAGTATGACTAAAAGTGTCCATTATTAGTTTAAAATTGACATTTTAGCTCAAAACATTTCACTCAATAAAAACCAAGAAAACACCTTCTAATTGTCTTCATAATTTAGGAGAGCGATTCATAAGCCCTTTGAGACACGTATGAAGTAGTCTCACCTCAAACTGACGCACAATGTGACCGATATGACTCAAAATGTGTGTTTCCGGTTGGAAATGATATTTTAGAAAAAAAACACAACTGTCATACTGAAAACTGAGAAAATACATTCAGACTGTTTTGATACATTAGAACAACGATCCATGAGTCATTTGTGACGTATATGAATCAACTAAACCTCAATCCGACGAATTATGTGACTGGTATAAATCCAAAAATATCATTTTAAATTTGATATTAATTTTAGTTAAAAAACAAGGGACATAATCAAATCAAAGCAAACCTAAAGAAAATCCTCAAAACATAGATATCACCAAAAGACAAAGTATATAATTTAGCAGGAAAAGACGAAAGTCCATAATTAGACCCCCGATGATCCCCAAAGGCAGCCATAAAATGAGCTGCATGATTGCCCTATCTTTATCAAAGGAAAAATAACTGGAAGATAACAAATGCTTGATCAGATGATGTTGATAATCACTACCATAAAACAGGTCAAGGGAAGCACGTCATTTTATCAGTGCTAATCAGAAAGTGCTGATTGGGGGGGGGGGCTTTATCAGCGCTATTCTTAGCACTCATAAAAGTTTTTAATAATAATTTATATAAAATTATTATATTTATATTCAAAAATAATGTTTCTTTGTATATATTAAATAAAAAATGCATGTTTATATTTAATATATTTTTTTAATAATTCACACACACATATATAAATATATATAACATTTTTTAAAATAGTATATAAGATTATAATCAAATATATATATATATGTGTTTCAAGTCGATTAATATATTGATCATGCATGTATATATGTTATGTATCATCATGAATGTTCATTTATACATCACACTCTTATTATTATTCATGTTGTCCATTGATGGCTTGTTTTTTATTATGTATATTTTACTAGGTGTATATGATTAATTCATGTCACCCATATATTATATTATGTTCTCAGTACTTATAAAATTACATTAAATATATTTAAAGAATAAATATATTTATTATAATTATAATTATTAAATTTTAAGTATATATAAATACTTTTTAAATATATTTATTTGTAATTATAATTATAATTATATATATTTAAATAATTATAAAATTACAATAAATACCTATATTATAATTATATATATATATATATATATAAATATACAATGATTTATAAATATATTTATTTAAAGTTATAATTATAACTATAAATAAATATATAAATTTAAAAAAATAAAAAATTATAATAAAGATATTTATTATACTACTTATAAAGTTATAAATATATAATTAAATAAATATATTTATATGAAAATATTTATAAATAAATACAAATATTTGTATTTAAATTTTTTAAATAAATATAGATATATTTAAATAATTCAAAATTATAATAAATATATTAATTATATATATTTATATACAAATATCTATAAATAAATACATATAGTTCTAAATAAATGTAGATATATTTAAATAATTAAAAAATTATAATAATATATATTTAAACAATTCATAAATTATAATAAATATATATCTAAATAATTTTATAATTATTTAAATATAAAACACATGTTTATAATTAATATATTTATTATATTTATAATTATTATATTTTAAGTTTATATAAATACGTTTTAAATATATTTATTTGTAATTATAATTATAACTATATATATATTTAAATAATTATAAAATTACAATAAATATATATATTATAATTATATATAAATATATATATTTATAAATATATACACAAATTTATAAATATATTTATTTCTAGTTATAATTATAACTATAAATAAATATATAAATGTAAAAAATTATAAAATTATAATAAATATATTTATTATACTACTTATAAAGTTATAAATATATAATTAAGTAAATATATTTATATGAAAATATTTATAAATAAATATAAATATTTATAATTATAATTCTTAAATAAATATAGATATATTTAAAAACTTTAAAATTATAATAAATATATTAATTATATATATTTATATACAAATATCTATAAATAAATACAAATAGTTCTAAATAAATGTAGATATATTTAAATAATTAAAAAATTATAATAAATATATATTTAAATAATTCAAAAATTATAATAAATATATATTAAATTAATTTTATAATTATTTAAATAAAAAACGCATATTTATAATTAACATATATTTTTTAATAATTCATACATATATATATATATATATAATGTTTTAAAAAATTGTATATAAGATTATAATCAAATATATATGTGTTTCCAATGAATTTGGTTGATTAAAATATTGATCATGTGTGCATATATGTTACGTATCATCATGAATGTTCATTTATACATTACAATCTTATTATTATTCATGTTGTCCATTGATGCCTTGTTTTTTATTATTGATATTTTACAAGGTGTATATGATTAATTCATGTGACCCACATATTATATTATGTTCTCAATACTTATAAAATTACATTAAATATACTTAAAGAATAAATATATTAATTATATTTATAATTATTAAATTTTAAGTATATATAAATACTTTTTAAATATATTTATTTGTAATTATAATTATAACTATATATATATTTAAATAATTTTAAAATTACAATAAATATATATATTATATATATGTATATAAATTTATAAATATAAACAAAAATTTATAAATATTTTTTTTAAAGTTATAATTATAACTATAAATAAATATATACATGTAAAAATAATAAAATTATAATAAATATATTTATTATACAACTTATAAAGTTATAAATATATAATTACATAGATATATTTATATGAAAATATTTATAAATAAATAAAAATATTTATAATTATAATTCTTAAATAAATATAGATATATTTAAAAAATTCAAAATTATAATAAATATATTTATTATATTTATTTATATACAAATATCTTTAAATAAATACAAATAGTTCTAAAAAAATACAGATATATTTAAATAATTAAGAAATTATAATAAATATATATTTAAATAATTCAAAAATCATAATAAATATATATTTAAATAATTTTATAATTATTTAAATAAAAAGGTAATTTGTATAATTAATAAATTTATTATATTTATAATTATTAAATTTTAAGTATATATAAATATTTTTTAAATATATTTATGTGTAATTATAATTATAACTATATATATATTTAAATAATTATAAAATTATAATAAATAAATATTTCATAATTATATATATATATATATATATATTTATAAATATATACAAAAATTTATAAATATATTTATTTATGGTTATAATTATAACAATAAATAAATATATAAATGTAAAAAATTATAAAATTATAATAAATATATTTATTATACTACTTATAAAGATATAAATATATAATTATATGAATATATTTATATGCAAATATTTATAAATAAATATAAATATTTATAAATATAATTATTAAATAAATATAGATATATTTAAATAATTCAATATTATAATAAATATATTATTTATGTATATTTATATACAAATATCTATAAATAAGTAAAAATAGTTCTAAATAAATGTAGAAATATTTAAATAATCAAAAAATTATAATAAATATATTATTTATATATATTTATAAAATTATAAATATGTTTTTTATAAATTTATAAATATAAATATATAAATATATATTTTAATAATTACAACTAGCAATAATTTTTAATTAGAAATAAATATATATTTATTTATTAGCTATAAATATATATTTATATAAATATGTATTAATTCATAAAAAATATATTTATTATTTTCATATATAATGTTATATATAATTAAATAAATATATAGAAATATTGGGAAATAAATACAAATATTTATATATATAGTTATAAATAAATATAGATATATTTAAATAATTATAAAATTATAATAAATATAATGAATATAAATATTATTAAAATTATACATATTAGAAATATTAAATTTTTATAATTTTATAATTATTTAAATAAATAAATATCTATTCATTTACTATTATAATTTTAAATAAATATATATTCATATAAATAATTATAAAATTAGAAGAAATATAGTTATATACATCTATAATCTTATAAATATATATAATTAAGACATTTATTATATACATTTCTAAGATTATAAATATAATAACTATAGTTCTAATAATTTTATAATTATTTAAATTATAATTTTATTAATATGAATATATATTTATCATGTATATAATTTTATAAATTAATAGAAATAAATTATTAACAGTATATATTTATCAATGATTTTTTAGTGATAATAAAGGCTTATCGTTATCAGTGTAAAAAAATGCATATAAAGGCATGTTTTAACTGCACATTCTATTTTAGAATTGATAAAACATACCTTTAATAACACTTTTTAGCTAGCGCTGATAAAAGGTTCAATGGGTTTTATAAAAAAACCCTAACTTCCTTCTCCTTCCTTGCACCCCTCAAGCTCTCGCGGAATCTGATCACTACCATCACGCCTCCTCCTCCTCCTCCTCTCTCACCACCTCTCCTCTTTCACAAACAACACCTTTGCTATGTGCCTCTCCACCATGAATCAGACCATCATCTGGCTCTCCTCCACTGTCCATCGCACCTCTGCTGCGTGGCACCCCTCTTCCATGCACCTCTCCAATGCCGCACACCTCTCCTATGCTGGAGGAATCCTCCCCTGCGCGCCTCTCCTCCACCGAGAATGTACCTCCGCCACGCACTGAATGAAACATATGCGGCGAGTTTTCTCCTCTTCCTCTTTGTTTGGTTGTGATGTTGTGAATTATACGGGCTAAACGCCTCGCTGAAAATCGTGGTCGTTGGTGTTCCTTGTTTTCACACTAAACTAATTGCATGTTGGTTGGTTTTTGAAAAGAAATTGGTGGGAGCGGGGCAGGGCATGGAGGTGGTTACAGAAGTGGGAGAGGTGCCTGGAGCGGTGGGGGCCATGGCAGCGGTGGAGATGCCAGAGGGAGCGCATCGGGGTATGGCTTGGGAGGTGGCTATGGGGGTAGGCATGGTGGAAGCGGGTATGGGTCAGGAGGAGGCTACAGTGGCAGGTAGGGGTCAGAGCACTTGCACGGTAATGGGAGTTAATCATCTGCCTGTTTATTGAAAATGATGTTTGGTTGGTAAGTTCATGTTTGAATGTTGTTTCCATATGAGTGAAGTATAGAGTCCCTGTTATAAAAAATAAAATAATAATATCAGTGTCCCAGGTGGTGAAACATAATGTGCATCTCATGTGATTTATGTAATGTGATCCTTTATGAAACGTTGCCTAAAACAACTCCGAAGTGTAATAATGAATCGTTTTGTGCTGATCCAGTATTTATTTTTTGGATGACCAAATCACATCCAAACTTACATGTTTAGAAGAATTGAAAACACCACAAAATTGGGACATAATTGAGCATCAAACCACAGCCCCAAACATCCAAAGAAAGACGCCCGAAAAGAAAAAATAGAAATCCAGCAAGCCCTTAAGACCAGAATCCATCCCGAGGTTCCCACATCAGCATCTATGTTTGAAAAAACATAAGTGATGCAGAAAAACCATTTCCACCAATTAGTGTGAATTTATATAATTAATATCTTTTGAAAAGTTTTCAATCTATTCATTTTTTAATTAATTAAATTTCACTCATTTTTGACACACATTCATTTAATATTATTTGTTCATTAATAATGTTATGTGTTTTTTTAATTTTTTTATAATTTATAGATTTTAAATATGTATTCATTTAATATTTTTGGAATTTATTCATTTTAAATGGTTTTATACATAATTATACATTAATATTTTTAATATAGAAATATATTCACACACACACACACACACATATATCAATATATATAATATTTCATTAAATATGATTTATATAATACAAATATGTATATTTACATTAAATAAGTCATATATTTAGTAAAAAATGATTTATAATTAAAAATTAATATTAATAAAAAATATTGACAAATTTTATCGAGTATTGAACATTTAATAAAATAACATCTGTTTTTTCAATTTAAAATATATCAAACCAATTTTACATTAACTTCACACATACATATACATAATTAATGCAATTTTATATAGAACACACACACATATAATATTTCTGTAATTTTTCAATTTTTAATATTCATTTTAAAATATTATTTATTAACACAATATATTTAATATTGATTATGTTTTTAATCGGTAAAATTTATTCATTTTTATATTTTTATTCAATATATAATATTTAGTACCTTTAGATATTTTTTCAAATTTATTCTTTTTTATAATATTTATTTATTAATAATATTAACTTTTTTTTATAATTTTACAATTTCTTAATTTTCAATTTTCCATTGTTTAATATTTTTGTAATTTTATCCATTTTTAATGTTTATTTATACATGTTTTTTGTTAACATTTAATGTATTTAATATGGTTGTCATTTATATAATTAAAATGTAATCATTCTCATTTTTACATATATTCAATTTTACTTTTTTTAATAATTTATATAATTAATAACCCTTGTTTTTTTACTATTTTTGAAATATACTTATCTTTTAATTATTAAATAGAACTCTTTTTTTAACATTCACTCATTTAATATTTTTTAGTATTATTTATTCAATAATAATGTTACTTTTTTTACTTTTGTTTATAATTTATTCAGCTTTATTATTAATTATTTTAATAATTTTGTAATTTATTCATTTTTAATATTTAATTATACATATATATTCATTAACATTTAAGTTTTTTAATATGGTTGTAATGTACATATTTAATATGTATTCATTTCATTTTAATATATATTCATTTTTAATTTTTTTAAATAATTTAAATAATTAATAAAACTTATTTATTTTTTTAATATTTTTGAAGCCTATTCATTTTTAGTTATTAAATTTCACTCATTCATAAGAATCATGCATTTAAGATTATTTATTTATTAATAATAATAATTAATTTTTATTGTTTTATTATTTATTCATTATATATATATATTCATTAAATGTTTAGTAATTTATTTTATATTGTTTTTATTAGCGCTTTCCAAAAAGCACTTATAAATATTGGTTTTTTAGTGCTAAAATAGAAAGCACTGACAAAAACCTATATTTATTTGAAATTTTTGGAAAGCACTCATAAAACCTTGATGATATTTTAAAAAAATCCTAACAAAAGACACAATCTCTCGCAATGTTCAAGCTCTTACAGAACTGATGCTTTGTCTTTGCTCTCCCTTGAACAACACAAATTAATCAACACTTTCAAAACCCAAGGGCATAACTTGTGATCCTCTATTCAAGATCGTGCATTGTTTTGTCATTTTTAGTTATTCTTTGTGTTTTTTAATTTTTCCAAAGGATTTGATCGGTGTGAATGATCTTATTTTTCTTCAATCTATCTCCCTAATTCTCTACCCACCTTCTCTCACCTCGATCCATTATTGCTTCACCCTATCCCCTAATTGAATAGAGGTTTGAATAATCAATATATTATATGAGGAAATAATTCTCAAGACTAAGTTAATTATTCTAATTGAATTAATTATAAATTTAAAATGAAAAGATTCCCTCTTTGGTTCTAGTGATCTTTGTCAAATTTTCACCGGATTTAATTTTTTGATCATAATGTTTATCAACATGTATATTGTGAATTATTCATTGAAACTGAAACAATTTGGGATTTTCATGTCCTAATAGGTTTTTCCGCTACCTCTAGAATCTATAAAACTCAGCATAAGCATTATTCAGCTTGTCTAAACATGATTTTTTGTGATTCATAACCACAATATTTTTCTCCAAAAGCATGAAATTTTGATAGACATCATTTTCTCCTATGTAAACATCATGCCTTTGAGAAAATAACCTAAAGAAGGGTGTGTCAAGGAATGTTTATATGGATCATTAGTACTTCAAATATAAGATTTGGGGCACAAAATTATCATTCAGGCAACAAACCAGAGGCGACCATATGGATTTTGAGATGCATGATATTTCAGTCAAGAGAAAAGAATAAAGTTTCATATTTTTTTGAGGAACATATTTCAAATGAAGAAGAATTGTTAGGGATGGATCTCATGTTTTTACCATAAAAGTATTTTTATGCCTTTTAATAGAGGATAATACTATTAAGAAAAGGGGATTTCACACATAAGGGAGTTCAGTTTGGCCAAGGGAAGATCTGTTGATACAAAATATTATATTAGTTTTCTTTTATATTATTTTCTCTTGCACTTTATTTTAATTTTCCTGGATTTAATGAATTTTTTTCTCTTTCTTGTTTCCATGTTTCTCAGGATCTCTCCCTCCCCCTCTCTATCTCCCTTCCATTTTCTTCTCCCTAATCTCCAATACTCACGATAATGAATAATTAATCTGAGGAATATCATGGATCAGAATCTAGTGTCAAACCCAAGTCTCTACATATTCATGTTTAATGCTTCTTATTTTCTTTGGGATATTCCAAGGATGATTAGTAGTGGGGAAAGGTGACAGTGATTCCTCACTATAGTTTTCTTAGCTTTAACTTCTCACTACTTGAAAAATGAACTATAGCCACAGACCTATAACCACGGTTATATAGGTCTGTGGCTATAGTTTAATACATTTTAATTAATACTATGGTTATATGGGTATTTGAAGCCACATTTTTTTTAAACTGTGTCAATCAGGATGATTCATTCAGCCAACTTTCCTCCTCTTTACGACCCCTCCCATTACCCTCTTCTTTGTTCAACCCTCTTTCCCCAACACTGTCCCTCATGATCACTCCTCTCCCCAACCCTCCTCCTCCAATGATGCCCCTCACTACCACCAAAGGTGGCCACCCCATCACAAACTCTCCTCTCTGCAACCCTCCTCCCTTGAAACTGCCACCAAACGCGGTCACCATACCTCTCTACTGATGTTTCTCCTAGGAGGCCTCCCCACATTCTTATTCAGTATGACTCTAATGCGACCACCTCACCTCCCGATGATCATCATCCTCCTTGCAGATCTCGGTTAGTCAAAACTCCTAAATTCTCTTTCCCATTGAAGGTATTTGGGGTTTTCATTTTCAGGTTGATGAAATTAGTTCTTACTCTTCTTCACTGCATAGGGTCTTCTCTATCTACATCCTGGCTTCGATTCAGGCTTTCTCATGGTGCGTTAATTTCATCTATTTCCTATGGTATGTTCTTCTTTTAACAATCCCTCTTATGTTAATAATTTTTTAAACTAGTTTTATTCTGATTTTTCTACCTTGACTATATTAAATGTTTTCCCTATAAATTATTGCTCATATTTTTCCCATTAAACTCTAATTTTTCCTATTCTAGTCCATTATTACAGTGCTATAATTTTTTTATGGTATCTTCATCCCTTAAAAAGTATATGTATAATGATATAGGTAATGGTAATCCATCATAGTAGTGTGTAAATAATGTGTCTTTTGAACAATTTATCACTTATATGTTTCGTAATTAATTATGTGTCCCCACACATCTTGTAGATTCAACTTCTAATTATTGATAAAATAAAAAAGTCTAACTCACTTTAGTTAAAACTCCATGATCATTATCTTAAATATTATTAATTAATTCACATGGGTGTTATGTAAATCTATCTATAGTTATTAAAATCTAACCTTTAGAATAATTCAAATATATAAATAATATAATTACCATATATCTTGCAATAATAATTACATTTCCCAACCCTAAAATATGATAAATACTTCTACATTTATCCATAAAAAATTGATATTTAAGTCCAAATTACATTATCTATACTAATCAACTTTAAACACTTTTAATATTCCTTTCAAACACATGTGATAGTTCCTTTAAAAATCCAACCATTATAATTTCAATATAATGATTTTCCCAAATTATTTACCAAAGACTACGATTGATAATCTATCATACAATTATAAACCTTTATGCATCATTGGACTCTAGTCCCGTACTAGCCCCATATTGGGATTAGGGAAGGATTCATGAATATTTCTAAAATATATAATAGAGTCACATAGTAGACAATAATTCCACCCAAAAGGGTGTGATGAGCCCAACCTCCCATCCTCTCAGCCAATGTGTTTTCTAAGATTTCATTGGAAAAATCCAAATGAATTCATACCATTGGAAAGTAGGTCCTTGTTAACTCAAAACAAGTATGATCATGAAATCTTTCAAAAACAATTCTAAAAATATTAGTAGTTTATAAAAATACAAGTATAGAAAAAATCCCATTTTTCTCTAAAAGGATTGAGTTAAGATCATTCCTGGGTTCTTAATCTACAACCTTAGGCTTTCATCCTCATTGATTTTTACATAAAATTATATTATAAAATATAATTATTCATAATTTTTTTTATTAATAATTAGTAAAACCAAAGAAAACATGGTTTTTTTAGTACCCCTTGTTTTGGGTATATAACCCCTTTCCTCATATTTTTTAATTGGTGTGCGTTTAATAGAGAGTTTCCATAAAATATAAAGTTTCCATAAAATAGATAATTTCTATAAATTTGGGTGTTTCCATAATGTTGTTTATTTCTATAAAGTGGGTTGTTTCTATAAAGTGGGGTGTTTCCATAAAGTGGGTTGTTTCCATAAATTGGGGTGTTTCCATAAAGTGGGTTGTTTCTATAAAGTTGGGTGTTTCCATAAAGTGGGATGTTTCCATAAAAAATGTGTTTCCATAAAAAGGGTAAAGGTGAAGTATGGGAGAGTTTTAGGTTTTATAAGGTGTGTTGGGACCAAAAGGAAGGTCGCACAATCCATACACGGTTGGCCCAAATCGTGTGGTCAAACCATGTGCAGTCAAATCTAGGTCCTATTTTCTAGGAGCTTACTCATTTTTTCTCTATATATTTTGTTTTGTATTCAAAACAGACCTATTTTGAGATTACTCTCCCTATAAGGCTGGATAACCCTCCACAAATGAGTTGGAGCCAACCTAGAGCCTTCCCTTGGTGATTTTGAGTCCGATTCTTGAGGTATGTCACCATTCATTCCAGATTTGTCATATTTTCTTAGATCTGCTTAAATATAATTCTCCGTTCTCCATTCATTCTCATACCTAAAGCTATGGTGGGTAGATCTATGTTTTTGGATGCCAAATAATTCAAAGTTGAGTCGTGATCTTTCTAGGATAAGAGAACTAAGGTCGTTCTTGGAGAATCAACCCACTTTATAGTCCATTCTTCATTTGTTGTCAAAGTTTCATCAAAACCTTTGAGGTAGGTAACTTCACTCTCATCTCCTCTTGATATAATTGATTGGATTAGATTCAAATTGGTATATTGATTATAAAATTCCTAGAAAAATCTTCATTTGTGATGATTTATGGTTTTTGTGAAATTGCATGATCTTGGTGAATAGTTGTGCAAAAGGGGGTTTAATTTCATGAATTTAAAATGATGATTTTAAATTATGCATTTTATGGAATTGCTAAATGGTTGATGAAAAAGATTTTTTCAAGTTCAGGTGCTCGACACTCTTCTCAGGTGTCGCAAGCATTGTCTGGTTTGACTGGATGAGGACAGTAGAATCAGTCTCCTCAGTAGAGCAGAGCTAGCCAATGTGATTCTAGAAATAACATGAGTCCTCAACTAGGGCATCCTCAGCAAGGAAACAAAGAGAACAATGTAGTGAATAAATAATTATATAGAGCTGAGCAGATGATTTTTGATGATTAGGCTTTACCATCTATAGTGAGAGGTATGATTCTTCTGAATTCTACCTTTATGCAAGTGTTGTTTGATAATGGTTCATCACATTCCTTCATTGCTTCTCATGTTGTTGACTTGATATGTTTAAAACTGGAAATGGTGCCTTCTATTTTGAAATTGAGAAATCCTCTCAGTGAAAGATAATGTCAAGCCTTTGCGTGTAGAGCATCTTCTATAACTGTTGATGGAGCTGAGCTAAAATGGGACTTATCGATGTTGGATATGGATGTCTATGATGTAATACTGGGTATGGATTGGATGATAATGTTGAAGGATCAAATACACTGTTATAGGAGAATAGTTAGTTTCATGACTGGGGACAACATTGAGCATCTCTTTAGAGGAGAGATGATTGTAAAGAAGCGTGTAGAGATCTTGTTGGAACCAATGGTGGGAACGATATCTTACCAATTGGAAGCATTGACTTTGGAATCAATGGAAGAGATTGAGGAAAATAGTTTTCAAGCTGTTGTGGATCAATTTTCAGAAGTATTTCCCAAGAACATCTTCGAGTTACCACCTCTAAGGGATGTGGAGTTTATGATTGACCTCCTTCTAGGGACCAGTCCTATTTCCATTCTATATTATAGTATGGAACCAATAGAGTTATGAGAATTTAAAGTGAAGTTAGAGGAGCTAGAAAGAAAGGGTTTCATTCGACCAAGTATGTCTCCATGGGCAGCACCAGTTTTGTTTGTGAAGAAGGTCGATGGAACTCTTTGGCTGTGTGTTGATTATCGTATGATTAACCAAGTTACAATAAAGAACAAATATATAATTCCATGCATTGATGATCTACTCGATCAATTAAGAGAAGATCAGTGGTTCTCAAATATTTACTTGCGATTAGGATATCACCAATTGAGATTTTGGAAAGAGGATATTCCAAAGATAGCTTTCATAAGTAGATATAGACACTATGAATATATAGTCATGCATTTCAGTTTAACGAATGCTTCAATGATATTCATGGAATTGATGAATCAGATATTTCAACAACATATGGATTCTTTTGTTGTGGTGTTTTTGGATGACATTTTGGTCTATTCAAAGACAAGGGCTGATCATGAGGTACAACTGGAAATAGTGTTACAAATCCTGAGAGATCATCATTTGTATGACAAATTTTCAAAGTGTGATTTTTGGATACAATAAGTACATTTTCTTGGTCATGTCATTTCTGAGAAAGGTGTTTCTGTTAATTCTAAAAAAATAGAAGCTGTTATCTCTTAGAAAACACAAAATAATATTTTTGAGATACAAAGTTTTCTTGGTTTAGATGGTTACTACAGACACTTTGTGCATGATTTCTCGTGACTAGCTTCACCAATGATAGCTCTGACAAAGAAGAATTCTCCATTCCAATGGACAGAGGAATGTCAGAAGTTTTTCTAGTAACTAAATGTTCATATTACATCAACACCTATCTCGATCTTTCTAGAATCAGGACAGGGGTATGTGGTGTATTGTGACACTTTAGGATTAGGGTTGGGTTGTGTTCTAATGAAAATAGATCATATGGTTGCTTATGGTTTAAGGTAGTTGAGGGTTCATGAGAATAATTACCCAACACATGATTTGGAGTTAGCTGAATTTGTCCATGCTTTGAAAACATGGAGTCATTATCTATTTGGTGAGAAATTTACTATGTTTACGGATCAAAAAAGTTTGAAACAAATTTTCTCACAGCGATATTTGAATCTGAGGTAAAGAATATGGATGGAGTATCTACAAATGTTTGGATTTGACTTGATGTATACACTAGAGAAAGGAAATTTGGTGGCAAATGCATTGAGTAGAAATTCATATGCTCAGTTGTATAAAGAAGATCTAGATTAATGGTAGTTGGTGTTGGTCTTAGCTGACATGCATGTGGAATGTGAAGACCAAGGTGATTTTATAGTTTTATTTTCAGCTACACTTGTTCTTGATTTAGTAAAAATGATCAAATAGGCACAAACATATGATGCAGAATGTCTAGTTTTATGTTAAAAACTCAATGGTGGGGAGACCATTGAGGGCTGGAAACTTGATGGGGGTTCAGTTTTTTGTTTCAGAGATCGGATGGCTATACATATGGTTTGTCAGGAACAACTCTTTTATTCATACCACTATTCGAGATGGGATATAGATTGAGGTACACAAAAGATGTATAAGGCATTGAAGGTGCAGTTTTTGGTGGAGCGACATGAAAAGGAAGTTGGCTGAGTTCGTCTCATGGTGATTAACTTTTCAGTAGGTTAAAGAAGAGTATCAGAGAACAACTGGTATGTTACAATATTTTCCCATCCTAGTGTGGAAATGGGATCAGATAGCAATGATTTTTTTATAGGTCTTCCAAGAACGGTCCAAAAAAATGATGCCATTTGGGTGATAGTGGACGGTCTAACCAAGTTAGCCCATTTCATACCTATTCGTGAAACTCATACAGTGGATGATCTTTCAAAAATCTATATCTGATAAGTTGTAAAGAGGCATGGTGTACTATTTTCAATAGTCTCAAATAAATATCTTAGGTTCACATCTTATTTATGGTAATCCTTACAACAAGCCCTTGGGACTCAGTTGACTATGAGCACAGCGTATCTTCCTCAGACGGATAAGAAATCTAAGAGAACAATACAAACATTTTAAGACATGTTGCGGACTTGTGTAATGGATTTTGGTGGATCATGGGAAAATCATATACCCTTAATGGAGTTATCATACAATAATAACTATCAAGCCTCAATACACATGGCTCTGTTTGAAGCATTGTATAGACGTCCTTGCCGTTCTCCACTATACTGGGTGGAAATGAGTGAAACTTCACTAGTTAGGCTTGGACTTTTCCAAAAAACAACGGAGAAGATCCAGTTGATTAAAAAGAGGATGGAGATGGCTCAGAGTTGTTATAAATCTTACACAGATCACCGTCGAAGACCATTATCATTCGTTTTGGGTGATCATGTCTTCTTAAGGATCTCTCCAAGGCTTGGTCATCGTTACTTCAGGAATCAGGGAAAGTTATCTTCTAGATACATTATCCCTTTTGAGATACTGGAATGGGTTGGAGAGGTGGCATATCAGTTTCCATTAACACCACAGTTTAGTTCAGTGCATAATATATTCCATGTATATGAGTTGAAAAAGTATCACCCTGATCCTGACCATGTGATCAGATGGGATCACATTGAGAAAGAACCAGATGCATCACTAATACATATCCCAGTGTAGATCATGGATAGATAAGAAAAAGTCTTGTGTGGGAAAAGCATCGGCCTATTGTGGGTTTTATGGAAACATGGTCAGATTTAGGAAGAGACTTAGGAACATGAGAAGGAAATGAAAGAGCAAAGTCCATAACTCTTTTTGGCCAGTGAGGGTTTTCTACTTTATGAGGGTGGAAATACCAATGTTGGGGAGAATGTAGTACCCTTGGTTTTGGGTACATAACCCCCTTCCTCATGTTTTTTATTGATTCATCTTTAATAATGAGTTTCCATAAAATAGAGAGTTTCTATAAAGTTGGGTGTTTCCATAATGTTGGTTGTTTTCATAAAGTGGTTTGTTTCCGTAAAGTGGGGTGTTTCTATAAAGTAGGTTGTTTCTATAAAGTGGGGTGTTTCTATAAAGTGGGATGTTTCCATAAAAAATGTGTTTCCATAAAAAGGGTAAAGATGAAGGATGGGAGATTTGGGGGTTTTATAAGGAGTTTTGGGACCAAATGGAAGGTCGCATGATCTACACATGGTTGGCCGAAACCGTGTGGTCAAACCTTGCACAGAGGTCAAATCTTGATCCTATTTTATTAGATCTTACCCGTTTTTGCTCTATATATTTTTTTTTGGCTTCAAAACGCCCCTATTTCGAGATTAATCTCCCTACAAGACTGGAGAACCCTCCCCACATGAGTTGGATCCAACCCAAAGCTTTCCCTTGGTGATTTCGAGTCCAATTCTTGAGGAATGTCACCATTATTTCTAGATTTTTCATGTTTTCTTAGATCTGCTTAGATCTACTTCTCTGATCTCCATTATTTCATAGGAATTAACCTATAGTGAGTATATCTACATTTTTTAATGCCAAATAATTTAATGTTGAGTCATGATCTTACTAGTATATGATAATTAAGGCCATTCTTAGAGAATCGACCCGCTTTCTTGTGCGTTCTTCATCTGTTGTCAAAGTTTCATCAAAACCTTCAAGGTAGGTGGATTCAATCTCATCTCCTCTTGCTAGAATTGATTTTATTAGATTAAAATTGGTTTATTTATTGTGAAATTCATGGAAAAATCTTTATTTGTGATGATTTATGGTTTTTGTGAAATAACATGATCTTGGTGAATATTTGTAAAAAAGGGGGTTTAGTTTCATGAATTTAAAATAATGATTTTAAATTATGGATTTTCAAGAATTGATAAATGGTTGATGAAAAAGGTATTTTCAATAGAAATGTTTTTCAATAAAAATAGAGTTTTATTGAAAGGGTTTGTAATTTAAATGGTTTGGCATTGAAATGTTTTTGATGGAAATGGTTTTCAATAAAAAGGTGTTTTTATTAAAATGGTTTTTTGGCATGATCATTGGTAATATGTGGTGTGTGTTCTTGTTTCATATATGGGGATTGGTTGAAATATGACCATGTTCTCAGTTCCAAAGGTTTAATGGCATGGAAAGTTCATACACATGGCTTGGTTGAAATATGACCTTGTGCTCAGTGCCAAAGGGTTAATGGCACATGGGAAACAATTACCTTGTGATGACTTGGTAGATCGACGAGAAACCACTCATTAGTTTGGAACTATCATAATGTAGCATTCATGGTTGGTTGCATAGGTTAGAGGAATGGTTGGGTATGCTGATAAAGGGATATTGTGAAATGGTTATAAAGATTGATTAGTTATCTTTCTGAAAAAATATCTTACTGGGAAAATTGGTTTCAATTGAACTTGTATTCTTTTGGTAATGAATGGTTTTGGAAACTTGTTTATATTTAGTTATAAACTATTTTTGAGAAATTGTTTTATATAAAATGTTTTATATAATTGTTGCTAACTCTTCTATCCTAGTGGCGTGAGTATGGAAGTCATTGGGGGAAAACCTACTGAGTTTTATACTCACCCCTACTTTGGAAATTTGGTGCTTTTGCATATGCTATCTTCCATGACAAGGGAAAAGGTAATGTTTCACACATGTTTATCACTAACACATGATGTTTGGGCTATTCAGAGATTTTGGGTCTTGGAGCTCGTGGATCATGGAATCTTGATGTCTTTGGAGAGTATTGTGTAGTCTATCCACTGTGTACGTTGATACTTGGTTATTGTTCTACTGTTTCTTAATTTGATGTGATTTTGAGTTACATGAAGTTTTTGAGTTGTATTTCATTTTTTTATACATCATATAGTGAATTTTTGAGTATGGTTGGTAGTTTTATTGGTTTATTTCTTAAAGGGTAAATCATCCCTCACTTGTATTTGAAACCCATTAGGATTTATTGCCAGCCTTATTGTCTTGGGGAAGTCGCTTAAGGCCTAGTAATGACTCGTTGTAATCTTAAGACAATGAAAATTGGTGGGTCATTATAGTTTTACCCCATGTAGGTACTAGGTTTTGATTACCCCTAATGGTAAATTTCAGTGTTTATCCCCAATCTGAAAGGGTATATGGTTTAATTGATATAAAACACCATGAGTTTTCTCTAATTTCTATGAGGGGAAATTCGTCATTATGAAACATTATCATAAAGTGCATCTATCCCAACCATAAAATGTAGAAAAAAAATTCATTAGGGCTATTATGGTAAAATAGAAATCAAAATCTCTGTTAGAGATTCTTTCTCCCAGCATGCGGTGGTCTGTGTGATTTGGAGGGAGTATAGTTCTGTCCACATGTATTTATGATTATTCCTTAAATTCTTGTAGATTAGTTTTAGTAAAGTTATAATATATTCTTAATCTATATCATATTCTTCATGTTGTTCAAGCACTTCATCAAATTTGATCATGAGTTTCTCTTCTATGTTGGGTGCCACAGATTCAATATCACCATCAAGGGATAAATTTAGCTAAAATAAAGATGAAAATCTAGTAAAGACAGAGTTATAAAGATTCTAAAAATATGAATAATCAAAATAAAATTAATTTAGAGATTGTTTTACTCCTTTAGGTGTCTTAATTGTGAGATATTGGTCGTGAATGAATACCTATAGACTAGGTTTTTTTAGAGGGGTAATGGATCCATATGTTTTACTTCAAATCTCAATATATCATTTTATTTATCTTATCAAAATTCATAGTCATGTAATTATGAATCTATATAATTAAAATAAATTAGTTCAATTTTAATTTAAATTATTGAATACGTAAAAAACATGTGGTATATGGTTTGATCAAACCCTTGCAATAAATTAGTTGGTAACACAGGTTTATACTGGAGTTCCATGGGAAAAATATCAAAAATGTATTTGAGGGAAGTTTCTTTAATTGTTTCTTTGACCTCTTTTATAACTTCTTGGGAAAAGGATAAGGCCAATTTTTACTCTTAATATTCTCCTAGTTGTTTTACATACTCCATAAGTTCTCAAAAGTTGATGGATATCATGGAAAACATTTCCTTAAACTCGCCTATCTCACTCTACTGGTCATTTAGATATTTTTACAAAAAATATGAGGAAGTTATGCAGTCATGAATCTCCTCTAGTGTAGATTCTTCTTCACACATATGGTTTTGTGTGATATGTAGTTGATGTTAATTAATACCATTACTGTTGTATAATTCATCATCCCACCAATTATTGTTTTCCAGTATATGCTCATGATATTTCCTTTGAGTTTATTGTTTCTTGATATCCTATATGAAATATTGATTGATTAGTGCTAAAAAAAATTTATGTGTGGTTCCAAAAACTCAATACCATTTATATAAATTTGTTTAAAATTTGAATACTTTTGGGATATAATAAAATATTTCTCGAGTTTCATTCTTAATGAACTTATAGAAAAATAAAGAAATAAAGAAACAAAAAAATTTAAAAAGACACCAAAGAAAAATAAATGAATGAAAAAAACTAATTAAATTGTGTACGAGATAGTAAATTATCATCTCAACTCCAAGGAAATGGTTCAACGATTGAATGTTCATTTTTTAGGATGGATGTCAATATAGATTTTATATTTTTTATGTACAGTAGAGTATTGATCACATGTTTTTCAATCATAGAGTTGGTCATGGAGAATAACTTTCCACACACTTAAGTTTATTGAATTTTTTCCGAATGATTAGAAATAGAAAAAATTGATTTGATGAATTAATAAAAATAAAATGAAAATTACAATATATATATAAAGTGAAATTATTTTAATGAGATATCATAGGATTTAAACTTTTTTATACATCATTATATCACAGTCTTGATTCACTTATCTAACTCTTTGTCCATCCATAACTAATTAAACACATCATCTGTGCATATATTGTCTCACTTTACATCACACATAGTAAACAATCCATGTTATCATCCCACCAATCGTATAAATAAATCAAACCCATAAGTAAATCCAACCCTTAAACAAATGATCCCATCATAAACCACTGATTAAACTATATGAGATTGATGTATTTTAGAAATAGAAATGAAAATGTGGGAATATGAAGCTAAATGTGTTTTCATCTTCCTCAAACTCTCATACAACCAAATCTATATAAAAAATAGAAATCATAATGCTAAGTGTTTGAGCTCTAGAATCACATTTTTTCATCCAGTGGGCAATCCCTGAGTGAGCCTCTCATCATGGATGTGATATTGAGAATCACTAAAATATAGATCAAAAGGAAATGTAAACGAATAAAAATAAACATAACCACACATATATATATATTGAAACTATGGAATATTTTATAATCCTAAACCAAATCATGCCAATGCTGAAGGAAAATGAATAAAATCAGATCCACCACTATAAAAATGGGAGGGAAAATTATTTATAAGTTATGCCATGTACTCTTATCCCCTCTCGTAGATTTCAATATAGTGTATGATTAACTCCTTCGTTGAATCATATTTATGTTTAAAGGATTAAAAGTATTGATTTCTTTCATTGGGAATCTCTTAAATTCTCTCCTTGGCTCATAATTCCTTCCAATGATTAATGTAACCTTGTTTATTTAGATGAGTTCCATGTGGATCAGTTTGAGGAGTTTTTACTAATGTGGTTGAACTAGATAAATTTAAAATTAATCTTAGTTAAACCATTTTACATTATATTAATTTGGAATTTCACACTCCCCTTATCCATATTCATGACATTTCCCATATAATATGTTGTGAGGAAGCCATATATAGTTCCTCTAAAGTCATATGATGCCACCAAATTATATCACAATGGTTATGTCTTACCCATTAGGGATAAAGTATTACAGATATGACTGACATCTTATATTATTTGAAATTCAAATGAACAATGTTTTATATTGAATATAACGACTTAAATGTTCAAAATGCAACAAAATCATTTGTAAAATTTTAGAAAACTCCAATGTAATATACACAGAGCATTTATTATGCATAAAGAAACCAAGGACTTATAGGATAACATGGAAATTCAAAAACACTACCTGACATATTATATGAACTAGGAAAATTCATATGAAACTAGGAGTAACCTCCTCTATTATAAAAAAGATCTATAGACATAGACATATAGAAATAGTTTTATAGGTATATTGATCTATCTTAATTTATATCCACAGTTTAATGAAAACTGTGGTTATATGGGTATTTGAAGCCATAATTTTTAGTAAACCATAGAAATTGGGTTCATTAAATCAATAATACTCATGAGAACCCCTCCCATTACCCCCTCTCGAAAACCCTCCTCCCCTAATTATGCCCCTCACAATCTCTCCTCTCTGCGACCCTCCTCCCTCGACGCTACCCCTTGTAATGCTGCCCCTCACTCCCACCCAACATGACCACCCAACCACGAGCCCTCCTCTCTAAGATCCTCCTCCCCTAACACTACCACCCAATGTGGCCACCCCACATCCCCACTGACACTACTCCTGGGCGTCCTCCCCACCTCCTCCTCTAGATCACATCCAACTTGGCCACCCCACCTCCTGGTGATCATTATCTTCCTCATGATGCATCCTCAAGTGGCCTCTACGTCTTACTACACCACATGCCTTTGAAAACTATGAAGTAATATATGCACAAAATAATCACCAAAATATTCTAATGACTAAGAAAATATCCCCCAAAGCATATTTATTAATGACACATGCTATGGCGCGCCATTGCACCATGGCTAGCAGCACCCAATGCTTGTGTAATTGCCCAGTTGAGATGGTGCATTATGGAATACACTATATTTCACCATGGAATTATATGGAATTATGTGCTCCATTACTCCATCATATTTTTTTTGTTTTTTTTTCACCTTTTTGAACCAACTAACCCACCTATAATAAAATACTTTATTAAAACACCCTGTTGTAAGTCAAGTGATTCCCCTCTTTTCCCTCCTGACTTTGTGTGATGCATTGATCGAGTACCAGGACCATGCACAACCAGCAAGTCTATCACTTTCTCATTATCCTCCCCATGATTAAATTGTAATTTTTTTTATTTGAATGAATAATTTTCAATTATTAAAAATCGATTATTTTTCAACATAAATTTTCACCTAAATTTATAATTTTTTTATATTTTTATATTTTTATTATTACTGATAATTTTACCATATAACTTATTATTTGTTATTATTTCAATGTGTTAATATTCCCTTTATGTGTCAAATGTTACTATTTCCACGCACTGTGTGTCGTGCACACACTTTTTCATCAAAGGCCCTTTTCACCATTGTGCGCCATGCATCATAAATAACCATGTTAATAGGGATCCCATAATTCATGGACCATAATTATTTGAATATAGAGATATATAAATTGTGTAATGAATATGAAAAATTGATTGGAATCAACAACATATGATATCTCTTAGGAGTGTATACAAAAATTATTTTACTTTCCATTTAAGATATTTGTTATGATTTTATTATAAACATGATTTTGATGATTAATTTTTATCTTATGAAATAATACATATCACATTAAATAATTTTATAGATTATTTAGTTAATATATGTTTATTTTTCTCACAATGGATAAAATTTATATGTACAATATTGATCTGATCACTAATGATTTTTAGAAGGAGTTATAATATTTTTTGGACTATGCATTCAATAAATATTTAGATAGAATATAGATTTAATGCCCGTGTTTTGATTATGCTAGAATACCATGGTTAACACGTTAAGAAGTGAGTTACCATATCACTTCACATGGATTCCAAAAAAAAATCATTTGTGGTATCAAAATGGAGAAAAATATCATGTGGATAATGCCATTGATTTTTCTAAAAGGATTAGTATGAAAAATCTGATTTTTGATTAGTTTCCATTTGTTTCTAAACACATATCCTCATGTAAACCAGTGAAAGAGGAAATGAATACCAAAAAACGTTTTTATATATTAATAAAAATGATGAAATTGATAGTGTTAGAAATATAATGGATGATGTGAATACCTCAGTATATCAAGAATGTGAAAAAATTAGTAAAAATGAGTTTTTATTGTGATAATATCATGGGAAAGTAATGTATGGATTTAATAATACTACAATTGACTATCTCCTAAAATTTATTAAGAATTTACTACCTGATGATGCATATATTCCATAAAATGATTACATGTCCTGAATTCGATTTCTTTTTTTTTTTGGATTTTCATCTATTAAGATTCATTATGGCCCCAAAGGTTTTTGCCTATTCTGGAAGGAAAATTCAGTGTTGAGTTAGTGAAAACAATGCGGTACCTCAAGGTGGAAGACTGATAAATATGGAACTCAATATTACATACTATAGAAAGTGATTTAGAAATTCCCTTAATTCCCATGATTCAAAAACTTTATATGTTAGAACAAATGGAAAGGAATATGAGATGGCATAAAGATGAATTAAATAACAATAATGATGAAATTGTGCATCCTGCAGATGAATTGTATTAGAAGAAATTTGATAGGTTACATCCTAATTTTTCATCTAACCTATAAAATGTTAGATTGGTATTAACCTATAATAGTTTCAACCCATTTTTCCAAATACATACCACACATGACACTTGGCTTATTTTCATTCACATTTGTAACTTTACGTCATGGATGTGTATGAATAAGATGTTTACTATCATGTGTATATCGATATATAGATCCAATGATCTTGGAAATGATATTGAAATATAATTAAAGCCATTAATAGATGAGTTAAATGAGATTTGGATTGTTGGTGCACAAGCATATGATGCATTCAAGGAGTACTTTATGTTTCATGCAACTTCATTATGGATGATAAATGATTTCCCAATTTAGGGAATAATATCTGGTTGGAGTAAAAAAGGGAAATTTTCCTGTCCTTTTTGTATAAAAAATACATGTTCATGGTGATTAAAGTTTTTATTAACTTTAAGTTTCATAGGGCATCGATAAATTATACTGATGAATCATCCATACAGGAAAATTGGAGACATTTCTATAATGTCATCAATATAGATGAAACACCTCAATGAATATCAGGGAATGATATTATTAATGAAATTGATGGCTTGAATTATGTTCCTGGAAAAAGTAAATAAAATATTAGAAAGAGAAATCAAGTTAATTCAAATTCCAATAGTAATTGGAGAAAGAAAAGTATATTCTCTAAGTTTCTATATTAGTCATCAAATTTATTACATCATTGTTTGGATTTAATTCAAGTTGAGAAAAACATTTGGGATATGTTATATTCTACTATTTTAAATTTCAAAGGAAAAAAACAAAATATGATTTGCAGTCACGCCATGATTTGATGGATTGGGGTATAAAAGCAATACTTCATCCCGAGTTAATTAGTAAAAATAAGTGGAAATTCCCTTTTTCCTTTTACTTGATGAATTTTTTTGAGAAAAAACAATTTCTTCATTTCATGAAATGTTTTAAGATTTTATATGGTTATTCAAGTAACAATTTGAAAATGGAGAATACACAAGATGTGAAACTAAAAGCTCTTAAAACCCTGGATTACCATGTCTTGTTACCTAAGTTGATTCCCATTTCTATTTGATATTTACTTTCAAATAATGTCAGAGTTTATATGATTATGTTATTCCATTTTTATCAGGGCCTTTGTTCTAAAAGACTGAATAGAAGTGTTTTTATTAAATTTTAGAGAGATGCACTGATTATTCCTTAAAACTTGTAGAAAATTTTCCCATCGTCACTTTTCACAAGTATATTACATCTAATTGTGAATATTTCAAGATAATTTCTTTTTGGTTGTTCTATTTCTAGTTGGTGGATGTATCTCATAGAATGTATGATATTTACATTTAAATCTTATGTGAGAAATAAATATCATCCTAAAGGATCTATTGTGAAAGCCTATTTAGTACAATAATGCATGGATTTTTATTCATCATACTTGCCTAACATCACTTCAAGGTCTAATTGAATAATGAGAACTGAAGATAAGCAATATGATCCCATTGAGCCTTTATTTCCTTCACTACCCCAAATAGGGAGGATATCTGGATCATACTCGTTGTGTACTTTAAGAAGGAAAGAGTGGGAAATGGTGCATCATACAATATTATTAAACTATGGCATTCTTAATGATTACATCAAGTAAGTAAACAAATAAATATTTATTTTTCATTTTCATATTTCTTCTATATTTTGACATTTTAAAGCTTTCGTATTTGTAGAGAATATTTATAAATTATAAAAAGGAGAAATTGTTCTCTATATATTATGAGGAAGGGAGAATTGCACAATAAAGAATTTACTTATTGGTTAAAGTCAAAGATAATAGATTTACTTTTTTTTCTCATAACAAAATAATAGGTATCTGTTTAATATTTGATGTTGGTATCTTTATGGTTTTAACTTTACTAATGAATGATGTATCAGATGAAATAAGAGTGTTTTCCTTTGGTCTAAACAATGTGGTACGTGATTATAAAGAAATAGTTTCCTATGTATTTAAATTCATTATAAATAGTTGTGGAAAAAAATGGAAACAAAACATGATGGTGTCAAGATAAGAACCACAATAGATTATTATGCAAGTGCATCAGAAAAGAAACCTCAATAAAAATATATATCATATTTTGGGGCTGTCTAAAGAATAATTTTATTAGATTACTATGCACATAGTCATGTCAAATTGATGAAATGAAAATGGTTTGATTCAATGACATATCTAGGAATTCATATAGATAAATTTTAATTTAGAGTGATTGATATGAACCACCAGCTTCATACCGATGAACCTTATATTCTTTCACCACAAGACAGATAAGCGTTTTATGTAATTAAACTATTAAAACAATAATTTGGTGTCGTTGTTGATGTCAAACCTAGAAATATTTTTGATGAAGTCATGGAAGATAATGATTTTGTGGATGAACCTTATAGTATTTATTCAAATGTTTCATTTGGTGACAAAGATGATTTAATTGTTAGAATAGATTGTGAACCAAAAGTTGTCATAGAGGACACATAGCATTGGCACATTTTTAATTATTTACCTAATATTATTAGAATATTGTATGTTTTTTTTAAACTTTCATACATGATATCAAATTAACTAGTATTTTCACCATGAAATTTCATGAGTTATAATTCATTTTTTTAAATAATGTGTTGATTATGAATTAAAAATATCAAAAATTAAATTATACACAATAATTTTTAAAATGAAATATTGATTTGATTATGTTACTAGAATATTCTTTTTGACGACAAGTAGAGTCTATATATATCACTATAAATGTACATGTAATGTACACAAAATTAAATTTGACTTCTTCAAACATGGGTGGTTGTAGAATATTCTAGACCACTGAACCTGGGACATTCTATAGATTAAATAATTAATCTGTTCCAAACAGCTCAAATACTAACATTCACTAGTTCCCCTTTTATGAGTGAACCAAACCTCAAAATATAAAACTCTAGAATATGGTACTCTTACATAGCATGATCAAAGAAATATCTGGGATACTATAACCCAATTTCATTCCTCTATTCAAAACTAC
Organism: Viscum album; assembly: GCA_963277665.1. Lineage (NCBI taxonomy): Eukaryota > Viridiplantae > Streptophyta > Magnoliopsida > Santalales > Viscaceae > Viscum > Viscum album. Next base: position 1,679,484,271 of record OY728121.1, on the reverse strand, counting down.
TATAACTGCTTATAGCTTCTTCCATCACTTGAAAATTATTTAGTAGGATGGAGTGATTCTACTCTTAAAACACATGGAAAACTGACTATTTTTAAATAAAATCTGGTTATTACTATTGAAACCATGTTGTTATAAGTGGAAAATATTCTCATTTTAGTGAATCATCCTACACTAATTCATGTTTTCAACTTGCCAAACTAGCCCATATTCTAACCTCTGTTCCTGCCTCTATAGTTCCTTTAGTTGCTGAGTTAAGAAATATACATTTATTTTTTGTTGAAAACTATTGTTTTTTCATTGCATTGTTGTTTTCCTTGCTGTTTGAACCTATTATTTACGAAAATTATGGCTCAAAATCATTTTAATTAACCCATAGGGAATCAATTTTCTAAAGACCAACCTTACACGAATCAAACCAAACATGAACCAAAATTTTATAATAACCCTCCACCTAATAACTTTAAATAAAACAAATTTAACCAAAATCCAAGTAACATTAACCAAGGAAATTATAAAAAATCTAATGTGAAATAATAATATATAAATCCATAGGAAAATATTCTTGAGAAACAAAATTATTCCATTAAAAATTTGTGAAGTGATAAAAAAACATATAAAACAATTTCGATAAATGAATTCTCAATCAAGTTAAATAAGTCACATCATTCAAAATAGAAATTGATAATAAACTTCAAACCCACTTCAAAATAGTAATAGTAATGTTAATGAAATTGAATATAGGTATAAAAAGTTATTAATTCGAACTAAAATATTTGATAAAAATGTCTGAATTGGTAAAAATAGAGATGAGAATATTAAAACAATATAAATTTTTTTTTCACCCATCCCTTAAAAAATATTTAGCGGGTAGCAGTGAATATTCTCTTAAAACACATGGATAACCCACTATTTTTGGAGAAAATATTTGTTTTCCTATTGATAAAATTTTGTTTTTAGTGTAAAACCTACTCATTTCAATGAATCTTCCTCTAAAAATTCATGTTCTAAAACTACCAAACAAGCCATTGTTATGAGTTTATTCCTATCCTTATAGTTCCTTTTCCTCAAGCTGTAAACAAGTCTAAAAATCCCACTAAACTTGAACTGTATTTTCTTTATATTTTTAAGAAAATTTTGTTAAATATTCATTTTTTAAGGTTGTGAAGAAAATCTATAAACATGCTAAGTTTTCAAAGTAAATTTACACCAATTAGATAAATATCCATGTGTTTTAAAATGTATCTCATTGTTTTATGTTATAATTGTATTATTTAAAATTTTAATTATTTCTATTTATCTTATAATATTATTTTAAATTTCTAAGTCAAAATTTATGATTATAATGATTCTAGATGAAGAAAAATACATATAAATGAAAAAAATATAATAGATTTAGGCATGACTCCTCTGGTCACCACTGTAAGTACAATTTATGTTTGAATATTATTTTAATTCATATTATTTATCTTGTTATCATTAGTTTTATTTTATCATCCATGTTATTTTAGGGTGCATCATCTAGGATATGATTGGATTATGCTACGGAGGCTAATAGTATGGGGGTAATACTACGACCGTTTTGACAGTTCAACCTACTAATATACCACTTCAATCACTGGGAGGTCATTTAGTTCAACCTCCCTTCATCCTAATTCAGTCACCAGAAGGTCATCCTCCCATTATTCCATCTCTATATTTTCCACACCCACCTTTTCCATATCCCTTTCCACCCACACCAACATAGGATGGTATTTCTCAGGCTCCCACCCCCACTTATTACCCATTCCCACCATCCACTATACAGAGCACTACTCCCCCATATATCCCACTTCCATATCTATATCCATATCCACCCTATCTAAATAAGGATATCAATATTTTTTTATCCCTCTATCAGTACACTTATCATCATCGACTTAACAGAGTACTCCTACTGTAGATATCCCACCTACCACAGAGGTTACTCCCCCTTCTCTAGATGTAGTACTTCAGGGGTCAACAAATCCCCCATCTACTGGCATGTGTTTAAACATTACTAATAGTGATTAATGATAAATTCATATATATTATTTTCCTTTAATAATTATTTTTCATGATTAGCTACAGCCTCCACCAGATTATGAGACCTCACAAAAATTCATGAGGTCTAGAATCGACACATGCAGATAATGATTCAATAAAATGAGGAAAGTGATTTAATTGAAAAAATGGTAAGGAATGTAAAAGTTTTATGGTAACACTTTCAAAAAGTAGAAATATCATTTCGGTTCAACTAATAAGTTGGATGTAAGTTGCAGAAAAAATAAAGAACAATTCCTAGGAAGTGATTTGGGTATGTAATGTTAATAAAATTTAAATATATTAATTTATAATATTTTATTAACAAATAATTTTTCCAATGTAGCTTCAATATAATTTTAATGATGGAAAAAATGGAAAGGCCACAAGGTTACTGAAATTAGGTGATATGTGGAGAGTGTAAAAGAACAACTTTTATATTGGTTTGAAAGAGAGAGTTGATATGGAGCTTCAAAAAATAAATATCATTAATTATTTCCCAATACCATAATACAGAGAGATGATTGGATATCAAAAGTTCCCATAGTTTAAGGTATTAATTAAGTTTATATATACAACCATTTATTTATTTAAAAAATGTTTTTTAAAATATAAATTAATTATTTTATTTATGTTATTATAATTATATAATTTCATGTTTGTAGGATTAATCAAACATAAATAAAATAAATAAGAGTGAAATGAAATATATTCATACTCTTGGACACACTTCACTCCTAGATAATGAGAGAGAATAGGTAATTTAACATTAAAAATATTAAAATGGGCTTCCATTGTGCATTTATGATTTAAGGTATTAGTTAAATAAATGTATGTTGGAATCATCTAGGAAATTATTTTAGTTTTTTCTACTATATTTAATGATTTTATTACTTAATCCAAGTTATTGAGTACTAATTTCTTAGCATACTGAATGTAATTTTGAACCTATAATGTTTTACCTTGCATATCTCTATTTTTTTTATTTTGTGTTAATGATTTTAAGTAGTGTATAATCATTTTTTTTCTATTAATCTATTTTAGGATTGATTATTGTTTAAAATATATTCATTGAATTTTATTAACACGCTGAATAATATTTTTCTTTACATTATTACCAAACCTTTTAAAACCATATTTCTTTACATTTTTCAACTACATTTAAAGATAAATATTAAGGGTAATATTGGATTTTAAATATCGGTTGGGGTCTCTAAATTTTATAATCACCACATAAATTTTTTATACCTCAAAATAACCTAATTTTTTTACATAATTGATCATTCTTGAACTTCATAAAAATTTTAGAGGCTGATGATTCTGGTGTGGCTCCACCATCCTTTAAGTCGGTGTTGTCGAGCACTCAATATTCATATCATTTGGATGTCTTCCTTATTATTGATATCCTAGGAGATAATAAATCCTTGGATCTGACTGAAGGTATTCTGTTGTTTTACATTTCAATTTATGAACTCTCATATGTTACATAGTAGCATATTTGGTCACCTTTAGAGATTTTCAATAGGGTTCAACCCAACCTCATTATATTTTGAAATTTTATTACATTATTGGATATCTATTCTCCAACTATAATTTATGTACTTAATCATCACTCCTACTAAATCCATTCCTCTAAAGGGATGATTTCATGGATTATTGGGTTTTAGAGTCTCAAGATTATGGTTCTTATAGAGTCATCATGTTTTATTGGTTGATGAAGATTCATGAGGTGCATGATCCTTTGATGGTGGTGGTTTGTATTCATCTTCTCTAGCATCCCCTTCCATTCTAAAACCATTTTAGACTAACTATCAAATCAATATTCCCACCATATTTGTCCCTGGAAAGGTTAATCATCTAATTCTAGAAAAAGATCTTTATTACTTCCGATATAATCATTTTTACTTCATGTAACTATTAGAGTTGGTGTCCTGAGAACCAACTATTTGTACTTTGAATACATGAATGTACACTTATTATATATTGTTCATTGTTCTGCATGACTATAATATAATAATGTCCTGAAATATTTTTTGCTTTAATAAGGTCATGGAAGATCCTCTCTATGATGAGAACCTTGAAATGATATAACAATATTATTAAATAATGTTCTATGGTTGGATGACATACTATGATATGACACATAGTATACAGACCATTATGTGTGAGTACTCGTAAGAAGATGAGACTCTTTCTCATGGAGTTATAACTTGGTAATCTCCAAGATTATAGATTATGAAAACAAACCCGCCAGTAGTAATTCTACATGTCTTGGTGTCATCAGACATTGCTATCTATGAGCTTGTGTAATGGTCCTTAGACTAGAAGATTATCATTAACTCATTTCATGACTCACACACTTAGATTTACTGACGAAAACCATTACACAAACAGTTGGTGGGAAGTAGGGTACATTGGGTGTTTCACGAGTGACATGTTGTTAATGGATAAGTCAAGGAAGGATTTATCCCTTCCATTCATGGAAGTAGACATCTCAAGCCCTTTTATTAAAATAGAACTTTCTTCCAAATTCTATGGACATGGTGTAACGACGAGTTTATTTCTGGAAGTCAAAGAATGAAAGATCAAGCATATTGGTTTATGACACTACCATGAAACCTTATTGATGAGATATTGAGACAAAGACATTAAATTACACAGAAAGCATTCGTATTAGGTGACACGTCAATGCGGCGTCAACTTTTTTCTCTTGGGTGCCTTGACCCATTTCTAGACAGTAATCTTGGACTTTAGGCAAGCCCGCCTAATGCCAATGAGAAATAGTCCTAGAGGGTTACACACAAAGTGTATTCAAGTATCTAAAGTAGAATAAAGATTATTCCCATACATGGTTTAATAATTATTCAAGGAAGCATAAATCATTTTAATGTTAGAGGAAGAATAAAATGAAAACAAGTACACGTATTGTATTAATGATTACACGCTGTGTAGGTTTCATTTTGGAAAGGAAATTAAAAACAAGTACATGCCGTGTATTAATTATTACATGCCATATAGTTTTTTTATGAAAAACAAGTCCCCACATGTATTAATGATTACACGCCATGTAGTTTTTCTAGTCGATATTTTGAGGATATAATATTGTTTTATTAAATGATATTTATTATAATCAGTATGGGTGCATGTCAAGTAATTAATTATTCAACATGGGGGTTTTCAATAAGAGTTAATGAAATAAATAAAATGCATAACACATTTATTTATTGTCATAACTCTACAACCTCAAACCTGATTATAAATATCCTCACAACCCCAACTCTTTTCCCAAGAATCATTATGCACAAAAATTCTGGAGAATTCTCTCAAGACCGAAAGAACTCCTTCCTCCAAGAATGCTCTCAATACCGAGAGAGATCCCCCTCCATAGGATCTAGACGATCTAAGGCGGATAACACAAGCAAAGGTATCTCTATGCTAGCACCCGGAGAATCCTTTGGTTATGTCTAGGATACATGGTGCACGTGTGGATCACCACTAGAGGAAGTATATCCTTGTCTTCTGTGACACAATGATGAATCACATTGGAACATGATTAGAAATACCAATGAAGAAAGAACACCAACAAGGTACTTATTATCAATTAAATAAATTAATTATAATCAACCTGTGACGATCCTCATTAGTGGTTCTAGGACTATTCTTCCTATTTGTCTATTTCTGTGATTCGATCCATGGAGACTGGCGTTTATCGTTATATTGATCCTGGATTGATCGTTGCCAATGAAAAACCGACCAAGTGGGCACATCCACCCACAAGCTTCCACTGCGCCCAGAATGTTAAATTGATATCAAAGGGAGGTTACAACGTTGTTTATAGTTATTTAATTTTCATTAATAATTTATGCATTTATATTTGAATCAATTCAAGATAAATCATTCTATAAAAATGAATGAATGGGATCTGTTCTTCCTCCTTAGTTTCTCAATTAACATCACATAAATGAATTTTTGATTTTAATTTTGATTAAATTAAAAATTTGGAACTCATCCAGAGGATCCACTCTTTCTGTCTGTACAACACAAGAATACATGATGTGTAGTGAAAACTACACGCTGTGAACTTAGGTTCAATGAACTGGTACTGGTCCACCAAACCACACAGTATGAATTGAGTATACCTAAGTATTTATTACACTATGTTGACCATAAATGAATGGTGAATGGGAACCAGAATATATGGTGTGTATGTTGAATCAACATGCCATGTAGTCCAATCTGGACCAAGTGAAAACACGTACAAGGAGAAGCTGTGTTCTGTGTACACGGGATTACCAGGCCGATAACCACATAACAAGGAAGTACACACCTTGTTATAGTAATATACACACCATGTACTCCAAAATTTCCAAAGTATAGAAAACACGCCAAAGCCCCCAGCATGTACTTTTGATAAAGAGTGAAAAATACACGCCGTGTAATATATCCTACTCTCCGTGAACTTTCCATAAATGAAATTTCACCAGGTTTCCTCCAAATTACAAAGACCTATATAAGGAATATGGATGAGAATAATCTCAAGGAAATTCATAAAAGAATTTAAGATAAATAATTGATTAATTATAAGATCATAACTAATTTAATTCAAGCGCATTATCTTAAATAACAAAACAAATAAAACAATTTGAATTATAAATATGCGTAAATGCCATTGCATGATATGGATTATCATGAGATAGATCAAAGAACCTTTTTATGTGTATGGTTTCATTTAAATTTATTTAAATTCGTTGTCCTGTGAGCTTTCTTCCAATGAAATGTAGGGCCTGCGTGCCCATGGTTTCTTTAATGTAAACCCTATGTAATGAAAGATCTCCCAAGCCAGAGGAGACAGTTCAAACTCGATGCTAAGGTGAAACCAACCCAAGAAGATACAAAGGTGGACAAGTGGGAGCTGAAAAACATGAACCATCAGGTTCAAGGTGTTTTTCCCTAGGTTAGGGTTAACTTATCCAAATTTCTAGATAATCTAACCAATAGAAGCTTATGATCATGCCATCTTATTTTTTTTCTGTCTGATTGCATAATTTATTTATTATGTATGTGTTGTTGTGGTCACATAATTAATGAAATAAACAAGAATGAAAAGATGGAATTAAATAAAAACTAGACTATGTGTAAACATTATCAGAACATGGTTAATCACTTAAGCAAGCATCACTTAATATTAACAAGCATGTGATAATGAAAAACTACACATAAAGAATAAAATCCCTCAAATACCATATTAAGTCAAACTAAGCCTTCCATTACTTGATTAAGGGAAAGACTTAATAAAACAATGTGTTTGACCAACCCTTGTTGGGACAGTTACTTTTATAAAGGAAGATCTTATGAAAGTTTTGGGTTGACTTAAACATTTTACATGAAAAGGAGTAGCCCTTTCTAGACTTGTTGTAAAATAGAGGCAAGTTTTTAGGAAATCCAAGTCAGGATTTCAGGATTGGCAAGTCCACTTAAAAGATCAAGGAACTGTAAGCTCATAGTTGGAAAAGACCTGCCTACCTAAATACCTTCAAATAGCTTGACCAACCCTTGTTGGGATTATATGAAGGGGAATATGGATCCTTTCCACTAGAATGTCATGGAAACTGGACATTACAAGTTCAATGGTGAGGGACATTGGGACTTGATAAAATAGTGGGAGAATTGATAAATTCATTTATTATTTTTCACAAAATGTAATCAAAAGGTACTGATAAATCTGCTCTTTTAATTTGTAGAACCAAAATGACAAACTCGTCAACCTCATTTTCTCTGCGATCCATTCTGGATAAAGTAAATATCCTCATCTACAGTAACTCTCAAGAATGGTTTAGGCACCTTTGGGTTATCCTATTCCATGAATGAATTTTTTACGTGCTGGAGTCCTCATTTCCTGATTCACCCGCCCAAGGGGTGAGTGATGAAGATTTTCTAGTCTATGATCAACATTTAATCGATGCACTCGACATTCAATGTTTGATGATATCATCAATGTATAGTGAGCTCATGAAGTCTCATGAAGACATGGATTCCTATAGCATGCTCGAGCACCTCCGTGGTCTATACCAAGAGAGAGCAAGACAGGAAAGGTTTGAGATCTCCAAGTCTCTACTCTAGATCAAGCTTAGAGAGGGTTCTTAGTTGGGCCTCATATAGTCAAGCTCATTGGCTACATTGAGTACTTATAGGTTCTAGGGTTTAAACTCCTCAAAGAACTGGGTACCGATCTCATTCTTGCATCACTCCCCCAAATCTTCTCTAACTTTGTTGTAAATTTCCACAAGAACTACATTGAGAAGTCTCTATCTAATCTCCTTATCCTCATTCGCCAAGTGGATAATGATATGAAGTGTGAAAAGCCTTCTGTCATTATGGTGAATAAAAATAATGGGAAGGTGAAGAGCTTTAATCCCAAAGCTTCTTCAAGGCCTTCTAAGAAAAGGAAGATCAAAGGGGAGGCAAGAGAACAGGAGGCTATTTGTTTCACATGTGGCAAGAAGGGCAACTGGAAGAAAAACAGCACCCAGCCAAGGAAGCAAGGGGAAGCTTCAGGTGCGTTTGTTATTGAATGAAATCTATATATTTCTACTAATTAAGTATTAGATTCTTCTTGTGGTCCTCACATGTTTTTCCAAATATAGGAACCAATTAGATTCAGAAATATTGACCAAGGTGAGGTGGATCTGCGATCAACCAACAGAGCCAGACTTGCTGTTGTAGCTGTCAGAGACTACCACCTAACATTGCCTACTAGGATAGTCTTGGTATTGAAATGATGTTATTATGTACCCTCTATAACCAAAACCATTATTTCATTATCCATATTAGATACTGATGGATTCATCTTCATGTTTGTAAATTAATGTTGCTACTTTTATAAATATGGAATTTGTTTTGGTAGGTCACATTTATATAATGGCCTTTATGTGTTAGACTACACAAACCAAGTAATGGCAATTGATGACAAAGTTAATTCACATGAATCATACCACACCAAACTTTGGAATCACCAGCTAGGTTAAGCCAATGATAACAATTTGAGAAAATTACATCAAGATGGGTATTTAGATTCTTTTGAACTAAAACCACTTGGTGTATGTCATGTGTGTCTACAAGGAAAAATGACCAAATCCCCATTTAGCGGGAAAGGTGAAAGGGATAAAGAGCTTATAGAATTAGTTCACATAGATGTGTGTGGACTATTTCCATTTGAAGCAAGGGGTGGGTTATTTTACTTAATAAATTTTACTGATGATTTTAGTAGATATGGATATATTTACTTAATGAGGTATAAGTCAGATTCTTTTGATCGGTTCAAAGAATACAAGAACGAAGTTGAGAACCATCTTGGTAAGTAGATTAAGAAACTCCAATCAAATAGAGGAGGAGAATATCTTAGTCAGGACTTCATTGATTTCTTCTGGAATTTTGGGATTCTATGTCAACTCACTCCTCCTTACACACTTTAGTGGAATGGTGTAAGTGAAAGGAGGAACCGCCTCCTGTTGGACATGATGAAATCAATGATGAGTCATGCGAGTCTTCCATTATCCTCTTGGGGATATGCATTACAAAAATCAGTACACATACTAAACCAAGTACCAACTAAATCGATAAATTATATTCCATATGAGTTATGGAGTGGACACAAATCCATGTTATCAAATTTACATGTGTGGGATAGAGAAGAATTTGCTAAGGCTTCTTCAGGTAACAAAGTTCCACCCCGAGGCACAAAGTGTATCTTTATAGGATATAATAATAAAATAAGGGGATATTACCTATACAGACCCTCAGATAAAAAGGTTATAGTGCCAAGAAATTACATATTCTTTGAGAGGGAGCACATATCCAAAAGTGATAGTGGGAGAAAGATAGAATTAGATGAAGTCGAGGCTCAAGATACACATGAGTTGGTACAAGAACAGATTCCACAAAGCCCCGTGGAAGCAAAATCTATTCCAGAGACACAAGAACTATGTAGGAGCACGATAGAGGTGAGATAACTAGAAAAATATGGTTTTCTTATCACCAAGGATGATGACTCATTATTTGTTAACAATGATGATTCTCTTACCTACAAGGAAGTAGTTGAAGGCACAGACGTTGCCAAGTGGCAAGAATCCATGAATTTTGAAATGGATTCCATGTACCAAAACCAATTATGGATTTTGGTAGATCCTCTAGTTGATGTAAAACCTATTGGTAATAAGTGGATATTCAAGAAGAAACTAGACATGGAGGGATAGTTTAGCACCTATAAAGCACGACTGGTTGTAAAAGGTTTTAGACAAAGTCAAGGAATTGACTATGATGAAACCTTTTCAATGGTTGCGATGCTGAAATCGATCAGAATCCTATTGACCATTTCCACATACCATGACTATAAAATTTGGCAAATGGATGTCAAAACAGAATTCCTTAATGGGAACCTCTAACAAGATGTCTACATGACACAACCTGAAGGGTTTGTGAATCAAAATGATGCCAACAGGGTATGCAAGTTGCGGAAATCCATTTATGGATTAATGAAAGCATCAAGGTCACAGAACATTTGTTTTGATGAAGCTGTAATGGAATTTGGATTTGTTAAGAACGAATGTGATCCTAGTGTCTACAAAAGGTTTAGTGGAAGTTCAGTCATTTTCCTAATAGTATATGTTGATGACATATTACTAATTGGAAATGAAGTACCTGCCTTACAGTTAGTTAAGCTTTTCTATGAAAGACTTGGGCGAGGCAGTATATATTCTTGGGATCAAGATCTATCATGATAGATCCAAGAGAATTCTAGGCCTGAGTCAAAGTACATACATTGACAAGACACTGAAGAGATTCAATATGGAACAGTCCAAGAGGGGATTGTTTCCAGTGTCACATGGCATTCATCTTTCCAAGAAAATGATTCCTCAGAAACATGAGGAAAGAAAGAAAATGGAAAGGATCCCTTAAACATCCACGATTGGTTCATTAATTTAGGATATTCTATGTATGAGGCTAAATGTTACTTACGCATTAAGTGTGGCAGGCAGATATCAAGCTGATCCAGGAGACCGCCAATGGATGGCAGTCAAGACTATCCTTAAGTTTCTGGGGCACACTAAGGATATGTTCCTAGTTTATGGAGGATATGAGGAACTAGTCATCAGAGGACATGTAGATGCTAGTTTCCAGAGTGATCAAGGTGACATGAAGTCATAGAATAGATACATCTTCAGTTTGAATGGAGGTTTAGTGAGTTGGAAGAGCTCTAGGAATAGTGTGGTGTCATATTCTACAACAGAGTCTGAGTATATCACAGCTTCTGTGGCAGCTAATGAAGTAGTAAAGATGAAAATATTCGTCCAAGATCTGGATTTAGTACCTATTAGTAAAGATCCAATCACACTCTATTGTGATAATACTACAGTGGTGCCACTTACAAAAGAGCCAAGGTCACATCAGCGGACAAAGCACATACTTCAAAAGTATCATCTCTTGATAGATTTTTCTCAGAGAGGTGAAGTTATAGTGAGTAGTATTTCCACGAAATACAACATGGAAGACCCCTTGACTAAAGCCTTTACTCAGCAAAAACATGATTATCATGTGAGGTCTATCAGACTAATAGTCATAGGCAGTTGGCTTTAGTACAAGTGGGATTTTGTTAGAGTTGGTGTCCGGAGAACCAACTGTTTGTACTTTGATTACATGAATGTACACTTATTATATATTGTTCATTGTTCTGCATGACTATAATATAATAATGTCCTGAAATATTTATTACATTAATAAGGTCCTGGTAGATCCTCGCTATGATGAGAACCTTAAAGTGCTATAACAATATTCTTAAATAAAGTTCTACGATTGTATGACATACTACGATAGGACCCATAGTATATAGACTGTCATGTGTGATTACTCGTAAGAAGAGGAGACTCTTTCTCATGGAGTTCGTACTTGGTAATCTCCAAGATAAGGGATTATGAGAACAGACCCGCCAGAAGTAATTTTGCATGTCTTGGTGTTATCACACATTGCTATATATGAGCGTGTGTAATGGTCCTTCAACTGGAAGATTATCATTAACTCATGACATGATTCGTGCACTTAGATTTACAGATGAAAACTGTCACATAGACAGTCGGAAGGAAGTAGGGTATGTTGGGTGCATCACGAGTGACATGTTGTTAATGGATTAGTCAAGGAAGGATTTGTCTCTTCCATTTATGGAAGTAGATATCTCGGTCCCTTTGATTGAAATATAACTGTCGCCCAAATTCCATGGACATGGTGTAATGACGAGTTTATTTCTGGAAGTCAAATAATGAAATATCAAGCATATAGGATTATGACACTGCCATGAAACCTGCTTGATGAGATATTGAGACAAAGGGATTAAATTACATGGTAAGCGTTCGTATGAGGTGACACGTCAATGTGGCGTCAACTTCTTTCTCTTGGGTGCCTTGAACTGTTTCTAGATAGTAATCATGGACTTTAGGCAAGCCTGCCTAATGCTAATGAGAAATAGGCCTAGGGGTCACACACTAAGTGTATTCAAGTATCTCAGGTAGAATAAAGATTATTCCCGTACGTGGTTTAATAATTATTCAAGTAAGCCTAAATCATTTTAATGTTAGAGGAAGAATAAAATGAAAACAAGTACATGCTGTGCATTAATGATTCCACACTGTGTAGATTTCATTTTGGAAAGGAAATGAAAAACATGTATGTTCCATGTATTAATGATTACATGCCATGTATTTTTTTTATGAAAAACCAGTACACTCCATGTATTGATGATTACACACCATGTAGTTTTTCTAGTCGGGATTTTGGGAAATATAATATTGTTTTATTAAATGATATTTATTATAATCAGCGTGGGTGCATGTAAAGGAAATAATTATTCAACATGGGAGTTTTCAATAAGAGTTAACGAAATAAATAAAATTCATAACGTTTTTATTTATTATCATAACTCTATAACCTCAAACCCGATTATAAATATCCTCACAACACCAACTCTTTTCCCAAGAATCACTGGGCACAAAAATTCTGGAGAATTCTCTCAGGACTGAAAGAACTCCTTCATCCATGAATGCTCTCAAGACTGAGAGATATTTTTCTTCATCAGATCTTGAAGATATAAGGTGGAAAACTCAAGGAAATTTCTCTCCACACTAACACCTTCAGAATCCTTTGGTGACGTCCATATATATGTGGTGAATGTGTGTATCACCGCTAGATGATGTTTATCCTTGGCTTTTGTGACACAACGATGAATCACATCAGAACATGATCAGAAATATAAATGAAGAAAGAACACCAAAAAGGTACTTCTGATCAATTAATTAAATTAATTATAATCAACCTGTGACAATCCTCATTTGTGATTCCGGTACTATTCTTCTTATTTGTCTATTTTTGTGATTTGATCTATGGAGACTGGCATTTATCATCGTATTGATCCCGAATTGATCATTTCTAATGACAAAAAACCAAGTGGGTACTTCCACCCATGAGCTTCTACTACGATCGGAACCTTCATTAACCACCAGGGAATATGATCTCTATAAGTAGGATTAAGAGTTATATTATAGGCGAGGTTTATTTTTTAGGGATAAGGCTAGCATGAAAACCTACCTAGAGGGGTTTCCTCTTTGAGTTTCTTTTGGAAGATGATCCGTCTATCTTTATTATTCTTACCCCAATCAATGGTCTCTATTATTAGTCATACTAAAATATTTTTAATCAAATATCATCCTATATGGTTGAAAGAACCTCTATATAAATATTACATGAGAAAAGATAAATTTATACCATAACCATATCATAATGACCAAGGTGAGAAGATTTAGTATCGATATCTATTTAAATTATAATTCTAATTGTTAAATCAATATCAAATAGAATATTTCATAGAATCCAACTAATCCTAAGAATCTGAATCCAAACCTACACCTGAGTATTAATAAAAATGACTGGATTGAATTTGTAATCCTATTCTTTAATAAAAAACTAAACATGATTTACTTGAATAAAAACATACCCACATGCTCTCTGCTTGATATCATTATATTGTGGGGAATTACATCATGGTGTGCCCCTACATGAGACATATTAGTTTTTAAAATAAAATCCCAATACTTACCCTATAATCCTAGAAAATTAATTATTTGTGATATGATCACTTTAGACATGTAATAACCAATGTTATTTAGATTTAGAGAAATATCTCACTATGAATTATAGGTCCAGGGTGAATTTTGGAATTAGGAAATTAATCATGTAATTATTATTTACATTTTTAATGTGACTATAAAATGAATACAATTTTACAATTATCACTTATTTCATCAACTTCCTCTAAACATGAGTTTAAAATTTGTGTTCATTTAGATATCCTTAGTTGTACATTAATTGGTTTTATCTGTTAAAATTACGAAATTAACCTCATTGTGATCCAAGATTATTTATATTCTTCTATATCATTTCCATATTTTCCATTCATGTTCTATATTATGGGATAATATGATTGTCATTAACATGATATTTTTACTGTACCTCAAAAGCTCAAATGATTTATAATTTGTATTTTTTTCTTGGGCCTTAATTTTTATGAAATTGTATGAATTAACTATATATTAAGATCAATCATATTATATTTATTTGGTTTAGTGTAGTATTATTGGCATATAATGTTTCTTTATTTGTTTTTTGTTTCAGAAAAGGCATTGAATATTGAGGGTTTCATTCCTTTGTCTACCTTGTTTTGTATAATCGGGAAAAAGAGAGATGGTATTATGGTAAATAGTAACACATAAGAGACGATTGTATGAATATTTTGAATTCTTTCATTTTGAAAAAATTTATGACTTTATATTATTTTATCATTTTAATTTATGTTATATATCACTCAACATATTGATTTGGAGGCATTGGCACAAAAAGTACTCAATAATTTGGGCCCGGATGATCTTCTGCATCAGGTATTAGGATATGAGCATCATGTAAGAGTGCATTGTTAACCTAGGATAAAGATTTTACCATCTAGATACTGGTCTTAAAAAAATTTTTATTTGAGAACTAGTTATAGTATGGTTACAGTGAAATAAATTAATTCCACAATCAAAAAAGAATCTCAAAAATCAGCTCAAAAATTAGAATAAGTGACTTAACATCAAAAGATAATAAATGAAAATATATTGAAAGAAATGTCTTCTCTTTCTTTTACACTTCCACCAAAAGATGTTACAATGTTTGATTTCTATTTGATGCAGATACATTCTATTTATGTATATTTCTTTTCTCTTATCAGTGTTGGTGCTGATGTTGATGTCGATGCTAATTCTGATGATGATTCTGGTGGTGTGATATGTGGTGATCATGTTTCTATAAGAGTTGTGGATTGGGATTATCAAGTCTATGATGATACTGATATTGAGGCTCACTTTTGATGTAAACTGTATTTTTTGTTTTTTTATATGTTGAACTTTATTATGTAGTTAAGTTTTGTTGTTGTTATTTTGAATTGTATTTTGGTGTGTCTATATGTTTCTACAAATATTGAATTATTGCATTATAGTATCTATTTGTTTCTATATTATATAAGTTTTTATTATTATTATATTGAATTTTATCCTCCTATAATGTGGCCACCACACATCCTTGTCGATGCTTCTTTGAGGTGGCCTCCCTACCTCGTCTGACGAACCTCTGATGGTATGTGTTAATAAATTTTTGAACTAGTTTTTCTCTTCATTTTCTAAGTTGAATAATTTAAATGTTTTCCCTCTAAACCATTGCTTATTTTACTTCTATGATTTGATTGTGCACGAGTTCTATAGTTGAGACCATTCATGAGTAGGACCAGCGCATGCTGACCCCTATCCTTTTAACGAACCATACTCCCCCTGCTCACAGTCAGTCTTCTTCCTTCAACCATATTATGTTTTTAGCAACCTCATTTTGGTTGAACGACACTCTGATTAATCGTAAGTTCTATTCACTTTTTATTTGTTTATATTTTATTCATATTTTGTTTAGTCCTTGATTTATTTTCAAGCATCATACACCTTAAATTATGTTTGGTGTCTCTATTATCTATGCACTGATTATGATTTTTAGTTTTTTTCCAACATAAGTTATTTCTTTCCATCTCTAATGATATCCTTAGTGATATTTTGGATTTTTATTGAATTTTATTGTTTTTTATCTGCAACTACAAAATATTAATGTTTAAAATAAGGTTAAAATTTACAAAATAGAACGTCCTATTCAAATATTTGAGGTTAGAGATCCCTCTCATCCTGATACTTTCATAAAATGGTGTATGTGGGTTCATAGTGTTTAAGTTTTCTCCCCTTTTATCTTCTAGTAAGAATTGATGAAAGTGAAGATTAAGGAAATTTATAAAAATAATTAACTATTCGAGGTTTTTTGATGGAATCTTTCTTTTTTTCAAGGATCTTTGATGAAATATTTATATGTTGTTTTCTTGTATTTTTCTATTTTGGAGGTGGGGAAAGTGGAGTTGGAGGAAAAATATCCATATTAACATTAGAATTTATACCTGAGGTTGGAATATATTTCATAACACTGGTGTTAATTCATATAAAATAGTCATATTTTATTTTATATGCATATTTTTCTTGATTTTAGTGTATGATTAAGATGAATTTCTTCCATTTACAAGTGTAGGAAAGATGATCTTATTTAGAGATTGAATATTGTTCCAAATAGTATTTAATAATTTGTTTCATATACCATTTACTTATATTTTGAAAACTCATTGAAATAGATGTCTTTCACTTTATATTTAATTTTAGTTATTGATATTTTAGTGATTCTAATTTAAATTAGTTATCTATGTTTTAGGCCATGGGATATCAAATTGGAGCACCACCCCTACCTTAATTTATGAAATTCTATGGAAATCCTCAAGACACACTGTTACCAAAACCCTATGATATGTACCTTCAACACACCTACTTACTAACCACAAGTGTTAACCTCTGCCTACAATGAACATTTCATTATTGGATGAACCAGATCAATTATCCACACTAATCCAATTCTACAAAAACACAACTAGAATAGAAACATCAAGCCACAAGACTTGATCACCATCATTAAACTCTACCTATGAAACCATCAAACTATTAACCTCCACCATAGGTCATTAGTGCACAAACATAACGATGCCTCCAATAAAGAAAAAACCTTATGAAAAAAATTGAAATAATTCCTTAAATTCTACACAAAATAGATACTCTGAGGATAACACTCCACAACACTAGGGGATAACAACTAGAATAAAAATGAACCCACTGATGAAAGAAAATATCTTTTCAAAACATTTCACATTGAATCTACTATCTAAAATGCATGAACCAACTCAATCAATCACTACCAAGAAATCCCACAGACATAATGCCAGTGAATATCAAGGCCAACACAAAAACCCCACCACTACAATGGAATTTTTCTATGAGTTTTCTAGTGGTGGTTTAGAGATTATGTTGTAGTCCATTTTGTTTATATATTTTCAATTCATGTTGTTTTCATTTTAAGTTAGCATTTTGTGGTGTTACAAATAAAACCATTGAGTGTTGTTGGAAGGGTAGGAATTTAAGTATATAAGGTTGGTTTATTTTTTTGAACCATATTACAACCAAAAATGTATTACCCTATTTTGTAAAATATCAATTGTTAAAGTTCTTTAATGATCTAAAGTTGTCTATGTTTTTTTTATAAATTTTTTCTTTATATAATTTAATTTCATTGGGCTACCTCTTCTATGAGAAGTGTTTAATATTATTTTCCTAATGGAATAATGTTTAAATTAAATATTTGATAACCTAAAGATCCAAATAGGCATGCCTTTACAAGTAAATACTAATTAAAAAAACTAATTTTGGGAAGTAAAATATGTTAAAAAATGTTTTAAATTAAGCACATACACATTATTTAATACATAAAATTGGGACACATCTAGTATATATAACAAATAGGAATAATACTACACATGGTCCATCACTTAGAAATCTTATAGTATAGCTTGGCTAATAAAAATTTATGAATAAATCCTTATTTATTTGGATATTAAGTTAATGAACCCTAAACTCGTATGCAATTTGTATCTTGAAGTTGGTATGATATGCCTATAGAATAAAATGAAATAATTCCATCTCTTAAATTGTTCCACATTTGACATGATGTTGTATAACTATTTGGATCCCATGATGTGTTATTCAGGTGTTTCCTATGTTATGTTGACAATGATATGTGACTTGGAATTACATTTAACTGACATGATATCAAGGGTATCTTATGATAGAATGGGTTTCTTTTTACACATTGAGCATTAGATTTATCATGATATAATTTTGACATGAGCATGATTTTTACCTTTTTATATTTAGCCTTATTGCAAATTTGTTTGGTGAGCATGTTAATTTGCATAAATAGTAATTTTCCTTGAGCTGATATTATGTTGTGATATCTAGTATTTCTATTTCATAACTATAAGGGGGTATATCATTGTATAAAATGTTGATCAAGTGCAGCTTTTATTGGTATTAAAGTTTTATGAAATGTATACAGGTTCCCACTTTGTGGTGTTATGATTAAACACATGAGAAGGGATGCAAGATTTCTTTAACTCTAATATTAATATTCCCCTAACCTAGAAGGAAAGGAAAATACGATTTCATTATCATGAGTTTACAAAAATTCCTATCCTATATGAAATGAGCATTTCACCTAGACTGATTTATTCTTATCTAGTAGAAATGGTTTCATGATTTTATAATCCCAATATTATATAATCATATTACAGGGTTCTAATTAGGTATAACATGTATAGATATTTCAGGTATAGGGATTTTTATTTTTGGTTAATTCTGATATAAAGAATACAATTTTATTCCACTATTAATAATTATGTTAATGTTTATTTCTGTTTACATTAAATGAGTAGACTGATCTTATGCACACACCTAGATGTTTTTCATATATTATGCAACATTGGATTTTTCCTAGATAATATGTTATTCTCAAGCCTTATATGTTCACTTTGAAGTACATGTAGTGCAGGGTATAGGGTGTGATAAAGTGCATGGTGCAACAGGTTGCCGTGGGCCTATTTTTTCCCTAAAAACAAAGATGTAGCCATAGTTTACAACCATAGTAGTGGAGTTGCTCTTTTTTCTAGAAGGCGCTTATTATAGCTATCGTTCTAAACCATGGAAATAGACTTGAATTGAATTTCCTATAACCATGATTAAAAAATGTGGCTTTAGATCTACTACCATGGTTTGACACCGTGGCTATAGACCTATATCCATAGTTTAAAACCATGGAATTAGATTTCATACGAATTACCTATAACCACGGTTGGTAACCTTGTATATAGGTATACTACCATGATGTAAACCGTGGTTATAGTTATACTACCATAATAGAAACTGTGGATGTATCCATGCCCCTATTTCCATGCCAATAAGATCCACAGTTCCCAAAACTATGTCTATAACATATAGCCATAGTTTTAAGACCTATAGCCCCTTTTATAAACCATGTATATTGCTTGAATCTATAGTATGGTATTCATTTTCACAATTTCCCACCTTTCCATGATTACTAAGTCATATGATAGAGTCCTTGGTATCTAGTGCTGAATGGGTTTGATTTCGTACCATGAAGGTGAGCTTTAGGGTGCTCTTAATTGAGGATCCCTCTAACCTACTGTCCATAGAGGAGGTGGATGATTAGTGTATTTGGATTTCATTGAGTAGAATGTGTATTTTCAATCATGGAAAAAGAATATGATCACACAAATGATGAAGTGTGTTCATTAAGTGGGTAGAAGACTGTCCATTAGACAATGAATGTTCACTCAGGACGATTCTTTTGAGGGAGTTTCCATTATTTCCAACTTCATTCATTATTTATTCATTTTGTATTGCATGTTTACTTTTACTTTTTTTCATTCAATTCCAAAAACTCCTTCCCATTCTTTATTTTTCATAAATATAAAAACAAAAACAATATAATAAGTGAATTTTGAATAATTAGTGATTTACAACAAATACTCCCCAAGAGGGATAATGATTTTCAGTCACTGTGTTGCATTAGAAAAAATAAAGATAATATTTTTCACACCCCATGAAAAGTGTGTCAAGATGTATTGAGAAGCTTATTTTCTCAATGCATATCTGATTTTTATTTTGGTTTCTTAGATGCAATGAGTTTTTTTTGTTCGTGTTGTAGGGCATAAGGTATGGAGCAATTTATGGATGATATGAAAGCCTTATTAACAAAAAATCTAAACAATAACTTTTTCTTTTGTCAACATATCTCATGGTAGAACTTTGTTGGAGAAGGTTGAGAATACCTATGCTTCCAATATGGGAAACAATAAATTGTTTCTTCTCAATCAAATAATGAATTTGTGGTACAAAGAAGGTAAATCTATTTTTTATTATTTAAGAGAATATTAGGGTTGTTTTGATCTATTTTATGGTATGGGTATAAATTTTGAAGATGTGGTTTTATCTCCTTTTCTACTTAAAACTTTACTTGATTCATGGGAGAATTTACGCGTTAATCTAACGAGTTATACTCTTAATTGTTATGTGACATTTAGTTTTGTCAAGTTTGTTGTTTTAAATAAAGAGGTCATGAGATGCACTTAGGACAAATATTATTCATATCTTTTAGTCACAAAGAACAAGGGGAAAAGACAGTACCAAGGATAGAGCAGTCGAAGTAAGAGCAGATGAAGAAACTAATCTAGATCAAATTAGAGATATTTAGAATGTCATCATTGTGGTAAGAAGGGGAAAGTTACGAGATTTTATTATCATCTGAAAAGAGAGAATATAATGATGGAAAATACACAGAAGAAAAATGGAGATGGAGATGATCATGTCACTATCATTATAGGGGGTGATCTTGTTATTATTTATGAATCCATTAATATTGCTTTTGATGATTCTTACTGGGTTGTTGATAGTGGTTCCTATTTTCATGTGTCATTGAAAAATTAATTCATTAAATCTTACATACCAGGTAATTTTGGGATTTTGAAGATGAGCAATGATGGTCATGCTGACGCTGTAGGCATCATGACTGTTTTTTTAGAGATCAGTATAGGATGTAAGTTGATTTTAAATAATGTTCTACATGCATTGGAGGTTCGCTTAAATATTATTTCTAATAGCGTTCTTGATGATGAAGGTTTTATCAGTACTTTTGGTGATTTCCAATAGAATATTTACAAGGGCTCTTTGATTGTGGCTTGAGGGAAGAAGCAATCAGGTTTGTACCAGACTAGAGATTCCATTTCTTGTTAAACTTCTTGTGTTGTTGAGTGCAGTGTTTTGTCTATGTTTTGGCATAAGAGGCTCAGTCACATCAATAAGAAAGGGCGTGGTTGTTTGGACAAGATAAATCTTCTTCTAAATTTTAAGAGTGTCAAATTGGTCATGTGTGATCATTGTATGGATGGGAAACAAAGTAGAGTGATTTTTAGAAGTCATCATCCACATAAGAGGTCACAGGTACATGAATTAGTACATTATAATGTTTGTGGTCCTTTAAAATCTAAGACATTTAGTGGAGATATTTATTTTTTATCATTTATTGATGATTACTTATGAAAGATTTGGGTTTATGTTTTGAATTCCAAATGTCTGGTGCTCAGTGTTTTTAAGAAATTTCATGTTTTTGTTGAGAGGGAATCATGCATGAAATTGAAATATATTCACACTAAAAATGGGGGAGTGAATTTGGTCAGTTTGATCAGTATTGAATACAAGAAGGTATTCGGAATTAGAAGACACCACCCAAGACACCTCAGCTGAATGGTGTAGCTGAGAAGATGAACATGACTTTGTGGGAAAGAGTTTCTTGTTTGCTATTAGAAGTAAAGTTTCCTAGACATTTTTGGGGTGATTCTTTACTTACTACTACTTATATTATCAATTTATCACATATAGTTTCTTTTTAGATAGACACTCCCGACATTTTTTTGTATGGAAAAGAGATCAGGTATGATCACTTGCAAGTTTTTGGTTGCAAGGCTTTTGTTCATGTGACTAGATATGAGAGATCCAAGCTGGATGGTAAGATACGCCAATGTATTTTTATTGGATATGGACATGAAGAGTTTGGGTACAGGTTCTATGATCCTATTTTGAAGAAACTTGTCAGAAGTTGTGATGTAGTGATTAAGGAGGATCAGACTATTGTAGACATTGATAAGGGAGAAAAATCTACTTCTTCAACTTCTAATGGTTTTCTCTGTTGAGAGATAGGTTCTGATTCACATTTACCTCATATTGTTGATTCTGATGATCATGTTGATGTATAGAATAATGCTCAAGGTGAACAGGTTGGAGTAGATTTTTCTGATTCTCCTTTTGTTTTTGATGATCCGGTTCTAGGGGTTATTAATGAACCCATAGTTCCATTCCAAAGGTCATCTCAGTATTGTACCGTTTCTACTCGATATTCACCTGATGAGTATGTGCTCCTTGCTAAAGGGTGAGAACCATAATATTCTAATGAGTAAATGGAGAGTGAATAAAAGGATAGATGGGTGTCAGAAATGGATGATGAGATGATATCATTACATGACAAACAAATTTTGAGCTGATGAACTTACCAACATGTAAGATAGATTTGGAATGTCGGTGGATTTATCTGATTAAAATTGAAGAATCCAGTTTGGTTCCATGATACAAGGAAAGGTTAGTTGTTAAAGGATTCCATTAGAAGAAAGGTATTGATTTTGAGGATATTTTCTCACCTTTTTTCAAAATTTATTCCATTCAGGTGGTTCTTGGTTTGGATGCTAGATTGATTCTGCAGATTGAGCAGATAGATACGAAGACATCTTTCCTCCTTGGAGATTTAGAGGAGAAGATTTATATGGAGAAACTAGAGGGTTTTGTTGAAACAGGTAAAGAAAATATTGTTTGAAGGTTGAAGAAGAGTTTTTATGGTTTGAAGAAAGCTTTGAGGTAGTGGTATAAGAAGTTTCATTCTGTCATTTCTCATCAGGGTTTCAAGAATACATCTTCTGATCATTGGTTTTTTTCCCATAGATTCTATGATGATGATTTTATTATAATATTTCTTTATGTTGATGATATGATCATAGTTGGCAATGATACTTCTAGAATTGATAGATTGAAGAATGATATTTATCAATCTTCTACAATGAAATACTTAGGGACAACATGATAAATTCATGGCATGGCGATCTCCTGTGACAGGAAGGCCAAGAAATTGTGGTTATCTCAGGAGAGATACGTTGAGAAATTTCTTTAGAAATTTTCTATGGATAGAGATAAAGTGTTTAGTACTCCTATTTCATTACATTTTAAGCTCAGTACCAGTCAGTCACCTTCTACTGATGAATAGAGAGAGCAGATGCAAAACATACCTTATTCATCTGCTATTGGCTATTTGATATATTCAATCATATGTACTAGACCTCATATAGCCCTTGTAGTTGGTGTGGTCAATTTTTTTCTATAAAATCTTGTTAAGGAGAATTGGAGAGCAGTAAAGTACAATTTTAATTATCTTCGTAGTACTTATGATTTGGGATTGTGTTTTGGAAAAGGGGAACCTATGATTTTGGGATTTATAGATTTAGATATGGCAGGAGATATAAATTCAAGGAAGTATACTTAGAGCTATTTGATCACTTTTGCAGGGGTAGATGTATCTTGGAAGTCTAGATTTTAGAGATTTGTTTCTTTATCTACCACATAGTCATAGTTTATTGCAGCTACTGAGGCATGCAAAGAATTTTTGTGGTTGAAAACATTTTTTCGAGATCTTGATTTAAATTGGGATAGGAATGTTCTATTTTGTGATAATTAGTGTGCTATTTTTTTGGGAAAGAATTCCACTTTTTATGGAAGGTCAAAACATATTGATGTTCAATATCATTGTATCCACAACATCATTGATTAGAGACATTTAGAGCATAATAAGATCCACACTGATGATAGGGATAGACATGTTGATGAAGAGTTTACCCAGAGGAAAATTTGAGACTTGTAGACTGATTGCAGGGTTGGCGGTGATCCCCACTTGAGTCAGAGGGGGTGTTTGTTGGGTGCCTTTTTGGTTGGTGCACCGCGTAATTCCTCCTCAATTGGATCACCACACAGTTTCTCTATTAATGAGGTGTTTTTAATGTGGGCTAAGACCGTGTGAATTAATTCACGCAATGACACTCTTTTGATGTAGAGAAATTATTTGACGGGGATTCTTTTTCCTATATAAGGAGGCAGAGATAAGGCATTTCAATAGATTGGCACTAACAACATCGAGAGAAAATATCATTTGGTGATCACCTTTCTTCGAAGATAATCTTTATTTCTCTATATCTTTGATTCACTAATTTCATTCTAGAGTATTACTTTTGAGATCCCTTCCATTTTGGGTAGTCTCTACCGTATACCTCCTGATTTTAGTGGATCACCATTTCTGAACTAGGTCCTATGGTTTTTCCCTTTTTTGGGTTTTCCAATTAAAAATTTCTGGTTTTAAATTTATTTTTCTCCACTGATTTTTTGTCTCTGCGCATCCACTATTTGGAGGGAAATATTTTATTTCAACTATGAATACTCTTTTCGATTGTTTGTGTGTTTGACGCTTTCTCAATCTTTCCCAACAACAGCCTCACTCCTGCAGCCTTCACTAGTGTTACTATAATACAGTTTTACTAATACGTAATCCAGTGGGGGTTTTTATTTTAGGGAAGATGAGTAATGCCAAGAACTTGGGGTTCCATTATTGGTTTTTAATTTCCACCACTTCTGCCTCACCACAAGGATGCTCACTGGTGCTCATGGTGGTGCTGAGTAGGAGAAGGAGTCAGCTCATACTTATGTGTATGGGGGCTAGTTTGGTGAGGGACACGATGATGGAAAAAGCATATGCGGTGTTGGGGGAGGAGGGGGCATCATGGGAAGTGGGGGTTATGAAGGTAGGGGCTCCGGATATTGCTCCAGTGGTGGCACTGGGTATAGAAATAGAGGAGGGGATGGCGGTGGCTGTGGCACCAGATAAGGAGGCGGTAGTGGTGTTAGTGGGAGTGGGTTAGGGCCTGAAGGTGGTTACAAAAGCAGGGGAGGCACTAGTGGCGGTGGGGGCCTTAGCGGTGGTTGAGGTGTCGGAGGGAGTGCATCAGGGTATGGCTTGGGAGGTGGCTATGGGGGAGGACATGGTGGAACCAGGTCTGGGTCTAGAAGAGGATATGACAACAGGCATGGGTCGGAGCATGTTCATGGTAATGGGAATTAACCATCTGCCCGGTTATTGAAAATAATGTTTGGTTGGTAAGTTCATGTTTGAATGTTTTTTCTATATGAGTTGAGTGAAGAGTCCCTATTATCAATAATAAAATAAAATAAAATAATAATATAGGTGTCCCAGATGGTGAAACATCATGTGCATATCATGTGATTTATGTAATCTACACCTTTATGAAGCATTGTCTAAAATAGCTCTGAAGTGTAATAATGAATCATTTTTTACTAATCCAATATTTATTTTTTGGATGAAAAAATCACATCAAAACTTACATGAATAGAAGAACTGAAAACTCCACCAAATTGAGACATAACCGGGCATCAAACCACATCCCCAAACATCCAAAGAAACATACATGAAAACATAAAACAGAAATCCAAAAAGGCCTTATGACCTGAATCCATCCCAGGGTTCCCACATCGGTATCTAGGCTTCAAAAACCATAAGAGATGTGGAACAACAATTTCCACCAATTAGCATGAATTTATATAATTAATATCTTTTGAAATTTTTTCAATCTATTCATATTTTAATTAATTAAATTTCAGTCATTTTTAACGGTCATTCATTTAATATTATTTTTTCATTAACAATGTTATGTGTTTTTTAATTTCTTTATAATTTATAGATTTTAAATATGTATTCATTTAATATTTTTGGAATTTATTGATTTTAAATGGTTTTATACATAATTATACATTAATATCTTTAATATAGAAACATATTCATTTTTATATATATTATTTCATTAAAATGATTTATATAATAAAAATATGTATGATCACATTAAATAAGTCATATATTTAGTAAAAAATGCTTTATAATTAAAAATTAATATTAATTAAAAATATTGACAAATTTTATCGAGTAATGAAAATTTTATAAAATATTATCTCTTTTTCAATTTAAAATATTTCAAACCTATTTTACATCAATTTCACACATACATATACATTATTAATGAAATTTTATATATAATACATACACATATAATATTTCTGTAATTTATAAAATTTTTAATATTCATTTAAATTTTTTTAATAACATTATATATTTAATATTGATTATGTTTTTAATCGGTAAAATTTATTTATTTTTATATTTTTATTCAATATATAATATTTATTAAATTTTGATATTTTTTCAAATTAATTCATTTTTCATATTATTTATTAATTAATAATATTAATTTATTTAATAATTTTAAAATTTATTAATTTTAAAATTTTCATTGTTTAATATTTTTTTTTAATTTTATACATTTTTAATATTTATTTATACATATATATTATTTGATATTTAATTTATTTAATATGGTTTTAATTTATATAATTAAAATGTAATCATTTTCATTTTTACATATATTTAATTTCATTTTTTTAATAATTTATATAATTAATAACCCTTGTCTTTTTTAATATTTTTGCAATCTACTTATCTTTTAATTATTAAATATCACTCATTTTTTAACATTCATTCATTTAATATTTTTTAGCATTATTTATTCAATAATAATGTTACTTTTTATTGTATTTTTCTTTATAATTTATTCGATTTTATTAATAATTCTTTTAATAATTTGTAATTTCTTCATTTTTAATATTTATTTATACATATTTATATTCATTAACATTTAAGATTTTTAATATGGTTGTAATGTACATATTTAATATGTATTCATTTCATTTTAATATAAATTGATTTTTAATTTTTTTAATAATTTTAATAATTAATAAAACTCATTTATTTTTTAATATCTTTTATGAATATTTATTTTCAGTTATTAAATTTCAATAATTTATAAGAATAATGCATTTAAGATTATCTATTTATTAATAATGTTAATTAATCTTTACTTTTTTTTATTAATTCAGTTTTAATATATACATCTGTTAAATATTTAAAAATTTATTTTATATTGTTTTTATTAACGCTTTCTAAAAATCACTTATAAATATAGGTTTTGTCAGTGATAAAATATAAAGCACTAAAAAAGACCTATATTTATCTGTGCTTTTATGAAAGCGCTCATAAAACCTTGATGATCTTTTAAAAAACCCTAACAAAGGACCCCATCTCTCATGGCGTTCAAGCTCTCGTGGAACTGAAGCTTTGTCATTGATCTCCCTTGAAATTCACGGATGAATCAAAACTTTCAAAACCCAAGGTCATAACTTGTGATCCATTATTCAAGCTCTTTCATTGTTTTATCATTTTTAGTTATTCTTTGTGTTTTAATTTTCCCAACAGCTTTGATCAGTGTCAATGATTTTATTTTTCCTCAATCTATCACCCTGATTCTCCACCCACTTTCCCTCACCTATAGCCATTATTACTTCACCCTCTCCCATAATTAAACAGAGGGTTGAATAATAATTATATTATAGGAGGAAAGAATTCTCAAGACTGGGGTAATTATTCTAATTGAATTAATTAAAAAATTAACATGTGAAGATTCCCTCTTTAGTTCTAGTGATCTTTGTCCAATTTTCATCGAATTTAATTCATTGATCATAATGTTTATAAACATTTATACTGTTAATTATTCATTGAAACTGAAACAATTTAGTTTTTTCATGGCCTAATAGGCACTTCCACTACCTAAAGAATCTTCAACATTCTGCGTAAGCATTATTCAGCTTGTGTAAACATGCTTTTCTATGATGCGTAACCACAAACTTTATCTCCATAAGCATGAAATTTTTGTAAACCTCATTTTTCTCTTATGTAAACATCATGCCTTTGAGAAAATAACCTGAAGAAGGGTGTGTCAAGGATTGTTTTTAAGGATCATTATTAATTCAAATCAATGTTTGGTGCCACAACATTATCATTCAGGAAACCAACCAGAGGTGACCATATTGATTATGAGGTTCATTATATTTTAATCAACTGAAAATAGGGAAGTTTCATTTTTCATTTATGAAAAAATTTCAAATGAAGAAGAATTATAAGAGAAGGATATCAGGTTTTTACCATAAAAACGATGTTTATGTATTTTAATAAAGGAGAGGACTATTAGGAAAAGGGGATTTCACACATAACGGAGTTCGGTTTGGCAAGGGGAAGATCTGCTGCTAAAAAATATTATCTTAGTATTCTTTTATATTTTTTTCTGTTGCATTTTATTTTAATTTTCATGTATTTAATGAATTGTTTTCTCTTTATTGTTTCCATGTTTCTCCGGATCTCTCTCTCCCCCCTCTCTCCCTTACCTTCTCTTCACCATGATCTCTAATACTCACGATAATGAGTAATTAACCTGAGTAATCTCAAGGAGTTGAATCTAGTGTCAAACCCAATTTTCTACATATTCATGTTTAATGTTTATTATCTACTTTGGGATATACTAAGGATGATTAGAAGTGGGGAAAGGTGACACTAATTCCTCACTACAGTTGTCTTAGGTTTAACTTCTCACTACTTTAAAAATGATCTATAGCCGTGGACCTATAACCATAGTTTTATAGGTTTGTCGCTATAGATTAATACAATTTAATTAAAACCATATATATATGAGTATTTGAAGCGACGTTTTTTTGTAAATTCTGGCCATAGGGTTGATTCATTCAGGTAGCTTTCCTCCTCTCCATGAACCCTCCCATTACCCTCTTCTCTGTGTGACCCTCCTCCCCCAACACTACCCCTCACAAGCTCTCCCCTCCCCAAACCAACTCCCCAAATGCTTCCCCTCATGACGTTTCCCCTTTTTGACCCCCAATTCAGCCACCCCATCATGATCTCTCCTCTCTACGACCCTCCTCCTTCGACACTGCCACCAAACTCAGTCACTCCACCTCCCCGCCAATGTTTCTCCTTGGAGGCCTCCTCACGTTCTCCATCAGTGTGCCTATAATGTGGCCACCCCACCACCCAGTGATCATAATACTCTTCATAGATCTTGTTTAGTCACAAATTTTGGATTCTCTTTCCCACTGAAGGTATTTAGTGTTTTCGTTGTTGGGTTGACGAAATTAGTTCTTACTCTTCTTCACCACACAAGTCTCTTCTATCTACAACCTAGGATTCAATTCAGGCTTGCTCATGGTGGGTGAATTTAATCTATTTTCTATGATATGTTATTTTTTAAAATCCCTCTTAAGTTAATAAAATTTTTAATGAGATTTATTTTGATTTTCTACCATTACTATATTAAATGTTTTTCCTCAACACTATTTCTCCTGTTTTTCCTATTCTACTCTAATTTTTCTTATTCCAGTCTATCATTGTAGTGTTACAATTTTTTATGGTATCTTTATCCCTTAAAAATTATATGTATAATGATATAGGTCATGGTAATCAAACATAGTAGTTTTCAAATAATGTGGATTTTTAACCTTGTATCACTTCAGTGTTTTGTAATGAATTATGTGTCCCCACACTTCTTGTATATTCGAATTCTAATTATTGATAACATAAAAAAGGCTAATTTCATTCACTTAAAACTCCATAATCATTATCTAAAATATCACTAATTAATACACATTGGTGCTACATAAATCTATCTATAGTTAGTAAAATATAACCTTGAGAATAATTAAAATATATAAATAATATAATTACTATATATATTGCTATAATAATTACATTTCTCAACCCTAGAATCTGATAAATAATTCTAAATTTATCCATAAAAATAGAAATTTAAGTAAAAATTAAATTATCTATATTAATCAACATTAACCACTTTGAATATTACCTACAAAGAAATGTGATTGTAACTTTAAAAATCCAACCACTAGAATTTTAATATAATGATTTTTCCCAAATTATATACTATATACTATTATTGATAATCTATCAAAAAATTATTAAATTTTATGCATCATTGTACTCTAGTCCTATACTAGCCCCATATTGGGATTTGGGAAGGATTCATGAATATTTATTAAATATATAATAGAGTCCCAGAGTAGTAAATAATTCAACCCAAAAGGGTGGGATGAGCCCAACCTTCCATCCTCTAGGCTAATTTGTTTTCTGATATTTCATTGGAAAAATACAAATGAATTCCTACCAATGGAAATTAGGTCCTCATAAACTCAAAAAAAGTACTATTGTGAAATATTTTATAAATAATTATAAAAATATAATTAGTTTATAAAAATAAAAGTATATAAAAAATATAGTTTTTATACAATAGGATTGAGTTAAGATCATTCATGGGTTTTTAATCTACAACCTTGAGCTTGCAACCTCATTGATTTTTACATAAACTTATACTCTACCATAGAATTATTCATGATTTTTTTATTAATAATTAGTAAAATTAAAGAAAACATAGTTTTAACCCATATAGGTACTGGGTTTTTATTTCCCCCAATAAGAAATTTTAGTGTTTATCCCCAACATGAAAGGGTGTATGGTTTAGTTGATATAATACACTGTGAGTTTTTCTCCAATTTCTAATAGGGGATATTGGCCATGATGAACCATTATGATAAAGTGAATCTAACCCAACCCTAAAATGTAGAAATGGAAATCCATTTGGGCTATTATAGTAAAATAAAAACCAAAATATCTGTTAGATATTCTTTCTCCCAACATGTGGTGTTCTGTTTGATGTGGAGGGAGTATAGTGATGTCCACATGTCTTGATGCTTATTACTTAAATTCCTCTAGATTATTTTTTGGAATGTTATAATATATTTTTAATCCATATCATAATATTCATGTTGTTTAGGCATTTCATCAAATTCGAGTATGAGTTTCTCATCTATGTTGGGTGACTCAGATTCATTATCACTATCAAGGGATAAATTTAACTAAAATAAAGATAATTTTTTTGTAAAGAGGGAGTTATAAAGATGATAAACATATGAATAATCAAAATAAAATTAATTTATAGATTGTTTTACTCCTTTAGGTGTCTCAATTGTGAGATCATAGTCATGAATGACTACCTATAGACTAGGTTTTATTATATTTGGTAATGTATCCATATGTTTTATTTAAAATATCGATATTTCCTTTATTTATCTTCTCACAAGTCATACTCATGTTATTATGAATCTATATCATTAAAATAAATTTGTTCAATTTTAATGTATATTCTTGATTAAGTAAAAAATAGGTGGTATTGGTTTGATCAAACCCTTACAATAAATTATTTGGTAACATGGTTTATAATGAAGTTCCATGGAAAAAATCTCAAAAATGAATTCGAGGGAAGTGTCTTTGATTGTTTCTTTGTCATATTTTATAACTTCTTGGGAAAATGATAAGGCCACTTGTTACTCTTAATATTCTCTGAGTTATTTTCCATACTCTATAAGTGCTCAAAAGATGATGGATATCATGGAAAAAATTTCCTTAAACTCTCTCATCTCACTCTATTGGTCATTGAGTTATATTTTTAAAAAATATGAGCTAGTTATACTATCTTGAATCTCCTCTAGTTTAGATGATTCTTCATCCCAATGGTTTTGTGTAATATGTATTTTATGTTAATTAATACCATTTAAATTTTATAATTCATCATTCCACCAATTAGTGTTTTCCAATAGATGCTTAGGATATTTTCTTTGTGATTAATTTTTCTCAAGATCCTATGTGAAGACAGATTTATTAGTGTTAAACAATTTTGTTATGTGTTGTTTCATAAACTCAATACTATTTATATAAATTTGTTTTAAATTTTAATAATGTTGGGATGTAATAAAATATTTACCCACTGTCATGATTAATGAAATTATAGAAAAATAAAGAAATAAATAATGAAACAAATTAAAAAAGACATCAAAGAAAAATAAATGAATAAAAAAAATATTTAAATTGTGTAAGAAACAGTAAATTATCATCTCAACTCCATAGAAATGGTTCCATGATTGAATGTTCATTGTTTGGGATAGATGTCAATATATATTTTAAATTTTTTATGAATAGTAGAGTGTTGAGCATAGGTTTTTCACTCATAGAGCTAGTTAAGGAGAATCACTATCCACACACTAAATTTTATTGATTTTTTTTCCAAATGATTGGAAATAGAACTAAATTGATTTGATGAATGAATACAAAAAATTAAAACTACAGTATAGAAAAAGTGAATTTTTTAATGAGTTATCCTTGGATTCAAACTTTGTGATACATCATTATATCAAAGTCTTGATTCAATTATCCTACTCTTTGTCCATCCATAAATTATTAAAGACATCATCAATTCATATATTGTCTCATTTTATATCACACATAGGAAAAAATCTATATTCTCATCCCACTACTCCTCTAATTAAATAAATAGCATAAGTAAATCAAACCCTTAAACAATTGATCCCATCATAAAATAGTGATAAAACTATAGGAGATTGATGGATCTTATAAATGGAAATGAAAATGGGGGAATATGAAGCTCAATGTGCTGTCATTTTCCTCAAACTCTCATACATCGAAATCTATATAAAAAAATAGAAAACAAAAGGCTAGGTGTTTGGGCTCTAGAATCACTATTTTTTATCCAGCGGGTGATCCCTAAGTGAGCCTCCCATCCTGGATGTGATATTGAGAATCACTGAAATATAGATCAAAAGGAAATGGAAAGGAATAAAAATGAACATAACCTAATATAGATATATTAAAAGGAAGGAATATTATATAATCCTAAACCAAATCATGCCAATACTAAAGGAAAAGGAATAAAACCCGATCCACCACTATAAAAATGGGAGGGAAAATTATTTATAAGTTGTTTTATATACTCCTTTCCACTCTCCTAGATTTTAATATAGTGTATGATTAACTCATTCATTGAATCATCTTTATTTTTAAAGGACTAACAGTCTTTATTTCTTTCACTGGGCATCTCTTAAATGCTCTCCTTGGCTCATAATTCCTTCCATTGATTAATGTATCCTTCTTCAGTTGGATGAGTTCCATGCGGACTAGTTTGAGGAGATTTTACTAATGTGGTTGAACCAATTAAATTAGAAATTGATCATAGTTAAACCATTTCCATTAGATTAATTTTGTATTTTACACTCCCCTTATCCATATTCTTGAAATTTCCCATGACATATGTTGAAAGGAAGACTTATACAGTTCCTATAAAGTCATATGATGCCACCAAATTCTAACACAATGGTTATGTCTTGCCCATTAAGGCCAAAGTATTACAAAGTTGACTGAAGTCTTAGATTATTTGAAATTCAAATGCACAATGTTTTATATTGAATTTTAAGTCTTAAATATTCGAGATTCAACTGAATCATTTGTAAAATTTCAGAAAACTTCAATGTAATATGAATAGATCCTTTATTATTAATAATGAAACCAAATAATTATAGGCTAACATGGAAATTCACACACACTACCTGACATAATATATGAACTATGAAAATTCATATAAAGCTAGGAGTAACCTGAAATACTATAAAAATGATCTATAGACATAGACCAATAGTCATAGTTTTTTAGGTATGTTGATCTAACTTAATTTATAGCCACACTTTAATTGAAACTGTGGCTATATAGATATTTAAATCCATAATTTTAGTAAACTATGGAAATAGCATTCATTCAATTGAGATGCCTTAGGATACCCCCTCCCATTACCCTCCTCTCTATGACCCTCCTCCCCTAATGATGCCCCTCACAAGATCTCTTCTTCTTGACCCTACTCCCTCGATGCTACCCCTCGTAATACTGGCTCTCACTCCCACCCAACACAACCACCCCACTATGATATCTCCTCTTTGCAACCCTTCTCCGCCAACACTACCACCCAATGTGGCCACCCCACATCCACACCGACACTACTCTAGGGTGGCCTCACCACCTCCTCTAGCGCACCTCCAACATGGCCACCCCACCTCTTAGTGATCATCCTCTGCCTCACACTGCATACTCAAGGGGCCTCTGGATCTTACTGCGATGTGTGACTTTGATAACTATAAATTCATCTATGTAATAAATAATTACAAATATATTTTAATGAAAAATAAAATATCCCCAACAAGCATATTTATTAATGACACATGCTATGGCACACCATTGCACTATGGATAGAAGCATGCAATGCTTGTGTAATTGCCTAGTGGAGATGGCGCATTGTGAAGTACACTATGTTGCACCATGTCATGCTGTGGCATTATGTGCTCCGTTGCACCATCGTAATTTTTTTTACACCTTTTTGAACCAAATAACCCACATCTAATAAAACACTTTATTAGAACACCCTGTTGTAAGACAAGTGATGCCCCTTATTTCTCCCCTAAATCTATGTGATGCATTGATTATGCGCCATGACCAAGAACAACCAGTAAGTTCATAAATTTCCCATTATCCTCCCCACAATCAAATTATAATTTTTTTTGAATGAATAATTTTTAATTATTAAAAATAGATTTTTTAACATAGATTTTCACTCAAATTTATAAATAATTTTTATGATAATTTTACCATATAAATTGTTATTTGTTATTATTTCAATGTGTTTATATTCCCTTTATATGCCGAATGTTAATATTACCATGTTCTATGTGTTGTACATTTTCTTTTGCATCAAAGACCCTTTTAACCAATTTTCTTCATGAACCATAAATAAAAAATTTCAATAGGGATCCCATAATTCAAGATCTATAATTATTTTCTTAGAGAGATATATAAATTGTGAAATGCATATGAAAAATACATTGAAATCAACAACATCTGTTATTTCCTAAGAGTGTATACATATATTATTTTACTTTCTATTTAAGATATTTGTTATGATTTTTTATAAACATGTTTTTGAGGATTACTTTTTATCTTATGAAACAATACATATCACGTTATGTCACTTTATAGATTATTTTTTACTATTTGTTTATTTTTATCAAGATAGATTGATGTTATATGTACAATGTTGATCAGATCACTGATGATTTTTAGGAGTTATAATATTTTTTGGACTATGCATTCAATAATGATTCAGATGGCGGATTGATTCAAGGACCATGTTTTGATTATGCTAGAAGACCATGGTTAACGTGTGAGGAAGTGAGTTAACATATCACTACACATGGATTACAAAAAAAAATATCATGTGTGGTATCACAATGGAGAAAAATATCATGTGGATAATGACATTGTTTCTGCTAAAAGTATTGGTATGAAAAAATTGATTTCTGATCGGTTTCCATTTATTTATGAATCCATCTCCTCATGTATATCAGTGAAATAATAAATGAATACCAAAAAACATTTTTTTTTCTATTGATCAGAATGATGAAATTGATAGTGTTTGAAAGATAATGGATGATGTGAACACCCAAGTATATAAAGAATGTGAAAAATGAGTAAACATGAGTTTTAATGCGATTATATCATGGGAAAGTAATGTATGGATTTAGTAATATCATATTTGACTCTCTCATTAAATTTATTAAGGATTTACTACCTAATGTTTCATGTATTCTATAAAATGATTACACGGTATCAATGTTGGTTGATTTTTTTAGGATTTTCATCTATTAACATTCATTCCTTCCACAAAGTTCCATGCCTATATTGGAAGGAAAATGCAGAGTTGAGTTAGTGAAAACAGTGTGGTACATCAAGGTGGAAGACTAATAAAGATCGAACTCAATCCTACATACTAGAGAATGTGATGTGTAACTTTTTTTTAATTCCCATTATTGAAAAACTTTTTATGTTAGAACAAATGGAAAGGAATATGAGAAGGCATAAAGATGAAATAAATAAGTATAATGATGAAATAGTGCATCCAAAAAAAAAGTTTTCATGGAAGAAATTTGATAGGTTACATAATAAATTTGCAACTGACCCACAAAATGTTAGATTGGGATTATCTTATAATTGTTTCAACACATTTTTCAAAATGAATACTGCACACAGTACTTGGCCTATTTTCATTCAACTTTATAAATTTCCTTCATATATGTGTATAAAGAATATGTTTAAAATCATGAGTATATTGATATATAGACAAAGTGATACTAGAAATGATATTGAAATATACTTGCAGCCATTAATAGATGAGTTAAAGATACTTTTGATTGTTGGTGAGAAAGCATATAATGATTTCAAGGAGTAATTTATGTTTCATTAAACTTTATTATAGACGATAAATGATTTACCTACTTAGGGAATAATATCTGGTTGGATTACAAAAGGGAAATTATCCTATCATATTTGTATAAAAAATACAAGTTCATGGAAATTGAAGTTTCTATTAACTTTAAGCTTCATAGGGAATTGATAATTTATACTAATGAATCATCCATATAGGAAAAACTGGAGACAGTTCTATAATGTCATCATTATATATGAAACACCTCAACGAATATCAGGGAGTGATATTATTAAAGAAATTGATGGCTTGAATTATGTTCTTGGAAAAAGTTAATCAAATATCAGAAAGAGAAAGAATGTTAATTCAAATTCCAATAATAATTGGGGAAAGAAAAGTATATTCTTTATGTTTCCATATTGGTCATTAAATATATTGCATCATTGTTTGGATGTAATTCATATTGATAAAAACATTTGGGATATGTTACTTCTAATATTTTAATTGTCAAAGGAAAAAACAAAAGATGATTTGCAGTCATGCCATGATTTGATGGATTGGGGTCTAAGAGAAAGACTTCATTATGAGTTAATTGGTCAAAATAATTAGAAAGTTCCTTTTCCTATTATTCTATGAAAAATTCAAAGAAAAAAATATTCATGTCTTGAAAAGTTTGAAGGTTTTATATTGTTATTCAAGTAACATTTTGAAAATGGGGAATACACAAGATGTGAAACTAAAAGCTCTTAAAACCCATGATTACCATGTCTTGTTACATGAGTTGATTCCCATGGCCATTCGACATTTACTTTAACATAATTTTATAGTTTCTATGATTAAGTTATGCCATTTCTATCAAGTCCTTTTTTCCACAATACGGAATAGAAGTTTAGTTTAGAAATTTCAGAGAGATGAAAAGATTATTCTTTAAAACTTGGAGAAAACTTTCCAATCGTCTATTTTCACATGTATGTTACATCTAACTATGCATCTTTCAAGAGAATATATTTTTGGTGGTCCTATTTCTAGTCATTGGATTTATCTAATAGAAATAATGATATTTACATTGAAATATCATGTGATACATAAATATCATCCTAAAGGATCTATTTTGAAAGGTTATTTAGCACAAGAATACATGGATTTCTATTCATCATATTTGGCTAACATCACTATGAGGTCAAATTGAATAATGAGAACTAAAGA
Organism: Viscum album; assembly: GCA_963277665.1. Lineage (NCBI taxonomy): Eukaryota > Viridiplantae > Streptophyta > Magnoliopsida > Santalales > Viscaceae > Viscum > Viscum album. The sequence continues at coordinate 1,679,446,674 of OY728121.1, read as the reverse complement.
TGAGCAATATGATCCCATTGAGCCTTTATTTCCTTCACTACCCAAATAGGGGGGATATCTAGATCATACTAATTTTGTACTTTAAAAAGTAAAGAGTGATAAATGGATCACCATATAGTATTATTCAACTATAGTGTTCTTGATGATTACATCAAGTAAGTAAAATAATAAATATTCATTTTTAATTTTCTTATTTATTCATATATTCTGACATTTTAAGGCTTTAATATTTGTAGAGAACATTTATAAATTATAAACAGGAGATATTGTTATCTATCTATTACGAGGAAGGAAGAATTGTACAACAAATAATTTACTACTTGGTTAAATTCAAAGATAATATATATATATTTTTTTCATAACATAATCATAGATATCTATTTAATATTTGATGTTGGTATCATTCAGGTTTTAACTTTGCCAATGAATGATGTATCAGATGAAATAAGAGTGTTGTCCTTTGGTCCAAACAATGTGGTACGTGATTGTAAGGAAATAGCTTCTAGTGGATTTATATTCATTATAAATAGTTTTGAAACAAAAATGAAAACAAAACATGATGGTGTCATGATATGTACAAAAATAGATTGTTATTCAAGTGCATTAGATAAGTAACCTCAATAAAAAAATATGTAATATTATGGGGTTGTTGAAAGAATCATTTTATTATATTACTATACACATAGAAATGTCACAATGTTGAAATGAAAATGGTTTGATTCAATGACACATCAATGAATTCATATAGATATATTTGGCTTAAGAGTGATTGATATAAACCCACATCTTTATACCGATGAACCTTATATTCTTGCATCAGAATCTAGATAAGTGTTTTATGTAATAGACCCATTAATATAATAAATTAGTGTCATTATTAATGTTAATCCTAGAATTATTTTTGATGAAGGCATGGATGATAATGATGTTGTGGATGAACCTTCAAGTATTTATTCAAATGTTTCATTTAATGAAACTAATGATTTAATTATTGGAGTATATTTTGAACCAAAATTTGTCATAGAGGACACATAACATCGACACATTTGTAAGTATTTACCTGACATTATTACAATATTGTATGTGTTTTTTAAAACATTCATACATAATATCAAATCAAATAGTATTTTCACCACAAAATTTCATGAGATATAATGCATTTTTTTAAATAATGTGTTGATTATGAATTAAAAATATCCAACCTTAAACTATACACAATAATTCTTAAAATGAAATACTGATTTATTTAGGTTCCTAGAATATTGTTTTTGATGAAAAGTAGAGTCCATATATATTAGTACAAATACACAGGTCATGTACAGAACATTATATTTTACTTCTTCAAATATGGGTGGTTATAATACTCTAGACCACTGAACCTAGATATTTCTATATCTTAAATAATTAATTAGTTTCAAACAGCTCAAATACTAACATTCACTAGTTCCCCTTTTATGAGTGAACCAAACCTTAAAATATAAAACTCACGAATATTGTACTCTGACATAGCATGATCAAAAAAATATCTTGCATATTATAACCCAAATTCTTTCCTCAAGTCAAAACTACTACAAATTATTATTGCTTATTCCATCCCTTGAAAATTATTTAGAGGGAAGTAGTGATTCTGCCCATAAATCACATATAAAATATGCTATTTTTGAAGAAAATATGGTTGTTCCTATTGTAAACCAATTTTTCATATGTGTAAAACCTTTTCATTTTAGTTAATCATCCTATACTAATTCATGTTTTGATACTGTCAAAATATCCCCTATTCAAACCTTTGTTCCTGCCCCTATAGTTCCTTTGCATGAAGAGGTATAAAATATGCTTGTATTTTTTGTTGAAAACTATTTTTTTCATTGCATTGTTGTTTTTCTTGCTATGTGAACCTATTTTTTTTACTAAAATTATGGATAAAAATAATTTTAATCAACCCATATAGAATCAATTTTCTAAAAACCAACCTTATAATAACTAAACTAGACATGAACCAAAATTTTATAATAACCCTCCACCTAATAAATTTAACTGAAAAAATAACAAAAAAATCTAAAATCCAAGTAACATTATCCAAGGAAATTATAAAAATTCAAATGTGGAATAATAATCTAGAAAAACATGGGAAAATTTTATTGAGAATCAAAATTATTCCTTTAAAAATATGAAAAGTTCAAACAAAAACTTATAAAACAATTAGGATAAATTAATTCTCAATCAATTTAATTAAATCACTTCATTCAGAATCAAAATTGATAATTACCTTCACAACCACTTCTAAATACTAAAGTCAATGTTAATGCAATTGAACATAGGTATGAAAATTTATTAATTCAACCTAAAATATTTTTTAAAATTACTGAATTGGTAAAAAAAGAGTTGAGAATATTAAATCTATAGAAAAACTAGTTTTCCCCCCATCCCTTAAAAAATATTTAGTGGGTACCAGCAGATCTACTCTTAAAATACGTGGATAACCTACTATTTTTGTAGAAAATATTTCTGTTCCTATTGAAAACCAAGTTGTTTTGAGTGGATAACCAACTCATTTCAATGAATTTTCCTTTAATAATTCATTTCTAAAACTACTAAACCAGTCCCGGATTAGACCTTTGTTCTTACCCCCATAGTTCCATTTCCTTAGGATTTAAACAAGGTTAAAAATCCTACTGAACCTGAACTAGAGTTGCTTTATATTTTTAAGGAAATTGAGTTAAATATTAAATTTTTTAAGGTTGTGAAGAAAATCCCTAAACATCCTATGGTGTTGAAGGAAATTTACACCAATCAGAGAAAGATAAAAGTGATTTAAAATGCATCTCATTGTATTATGTTAAGGTTGTATAATTTAAAATTTTCATTATTTCTATTTATCTCAGAATATTATTTTAAATTTCTAAGTCAAAATTTATGATAATAATGATGTTATAAGAAGAAGAATAGAGATAAATGAAAAATGTATAATAGATTTAGGAATGACTCTTATGGTCACCATTGTAAGTACAATTTATGTTTGAATATTATTTTAATTTTCATTATTTACCTTATTAATGTTCATTTTATTTTATCATCCATCTTAATTTAAGCTGCATCATTTTGGAGGTGATTGGATTATGCTGCGGTGGATGATAGTATTTGGGGGGGGGGGTACTACTATGACCTATTCTACAGTTCAACCTACCACTATGCCACTTCAATCACTAAGAGGTCATTTAGTTCAACCTCCCTTCACCTAATTCAGTCACCAGGATATCTTCATCCCATTATTCCATATCTAGATTTTCTATACCCACCTTTTCCATATCCCTTTCCACCCACACCCACACGGTATGGTAGTTCCCTAGATCCCATCCCTTTTTATTACCCATTACCACAATCCACTATAGAGGGCACTACTCCCCCATATATTCCACTGCCATATCTATGCACATATCCACCCAAATCTATACTAGGATATCCATCAGTTTTTCTTCCTTCACCAGTACAATTATTGTTATCAACCATACATTGTACTCATACCATAGATATCCCACCTACCACAGAGGATACTCCCCCTTCTCTAGATAAAACACTTTAGGGGTCAGCAGATCCCCCATCTACTAGTATGTGTTTAAACATTACTCATAGTGATTAAGGATAAATTCATATATATTCTTTTACTATACTAATTGTTTTTCATTATTAGATACAACCTCCACCATAGCATGAGGCCTCAAAAAAATGCGTGAGGTCTAGAATCAACACATGCAGATCGTGGTTCTATACAATGACGATAATGATTTAATTAGAAAAAATGGTAAGGAATGTAAAAGTTTTATGGGAACACTTTATAAAAGTAGCAATATAATTTAGGTTAAACTAATAAGTTGTAGGTAAATTAGATAAAAAATAAAGAACAATTCCAAGTAATTTATTTGTGTATGTAATGTTAATAAACTTATATATATATATATAAATTTATAAATTTATAATATTTTCTTAAAAAATATTTTTTCCAATGATTCTTCAATATAATTTTCATGAAGGAAAAAATGCCAAGGCCACAACATTACTGGAATTAGGTGACTCATAGAGAGTGTACAAGAATGAATTTTATATTGGTTTGAAAGAGAGAGTTGATATTGAGCTTGAATAAATAAAGATTATTCATTATTTCCCATTATCACAATAAATAGAGATGACTGGCTATTATAATTTCTCATAGTTTAAAGTATTAGTTATGTTTAAATATATAATCATTTATTTATTTGAAAATGTTTTTTAAAATATAAATTACTTATTTTATTTATGTTAATGGAATTATATTATTTCTTGTTTATAGGAGAAATCAATCATAAATAAAATAAATAAGAGTGAGATGAAATAAATTCATACTCTTGGACACCCTTCACTCCTAGATCATGGGAAATCATAGGTAATTTAACTTTTAAAACATTAAAATGGGCTTCAATTTTGCATTTATGATTTAAGGTATTAGTTAAAGAAATATATGATGGAATCATCTAGGAAATTATATTGGTTTCTGCAACGATATTTAATGATTGGTTTACTTAATCTATGTTATTGAGTACTAATTTTTTGGGCATATTGAATGGAATTTTTAACCTATAATGTTTTACCATGTATCTTTCTATTATTTTTTCTTCTATGTTAATGATGTTAAGTGGTGTATAACTAGTAGCATTTCGTTTTCTATTAATCTATCTGATGATTGATTATTGTTTAAAATATGTTCCCTGAATTTTATTAACATGTTGAATAATTATTTTCATTACACAAATACCAATCATTTTTGAACTATACTTCTTTACTTGTTTCTCCAACATTTAAAGCTAAATATTAAGGGTAATGTTGGATTTTAAATGTTGGTGTGGGATCTTTAAATTTTCTAATCACCACTTAAATATTTTATACATCAAAATAACCTAACATTTTACAAAATTGATTATTATTGAACATCATAACAATTTCAGAGACTGTTGCTTCTAGTGTAGATCCACCTTCCTTTAAGTAGGTGTTGTCCAACACTCAATATCCATCTCATCTGGATGTCATCCTTGTTATTATTAAGATCCTGGGAGATAATAAATCTTTGGATCTCGCTGAAGGTATTCTGTTGTTTTCCATTTCAATTTCAAAATTATCATATGTTACATAGTAGCATATTTTTTCACCTTTAGATATGTTCAATAAGGTTCTACGCAACCTCATTGTATTTTGAAATTTTATTACATTCTTGGATCTCTCTTCTCCAACTATAATTTATGAGATTAATCATCACTCCATCTAAATCTATCTCCTATAAAGGGAGGATTTCATAGATTATTTGGTTTTAAAGTCTCAAGATTATGGTTCTTATAGGTACATCATGTTTTATTGGTTGATGAAGATTCATGAGGTGCATGATCCTTCAATGGTGTGGTGTATATTCATCTTCTCGAGTATCCCTTTCTATTCTAAAACCATTTTAGACTACTTATCACATCAATCTACCCACCATATTCGGCTGCTGGCAAGGTTAATCATCTCATTCTAGAAAAAGATCTTTATTAATTCTAAGATTATTATTTTTACATCAAGTCACCTTTGGGGAAAATGGTCTCTATATACGAGATTATGAGTTGTATTCTAGGCGAGGTTCGGTTTTGGGGGATAAGGCTAGTGTGAAAACCTCCCCAGTGGGGTTTCCTCTATCAATTTTGTTTGTAGAAGCTGATCATTCTATATTTATTATTCCAACCCCTATTGATGGTCTCTCTTAATAGTTATACTAAAATATTTTCAAAAAAATATCATCTTATATGGTTGAAAGAACTTCCATATCTATAGTATATTAGAAAAGATAAATTTCAACTAGAACCATATCATAATGGCCAAGGTGATAAGATTTAGTATTCATATCCATTTAAGTTATAATTCTAAATAATAAATCAATATCAAATAGAATATTTCATAGAATCTAGCCAATCCCAAGAATCTGAATCCAAACCTACACCTGAGTATTACTGAAAAAGATTGGATTGAATTTGGGATCCTATTATTTAATAAAAAATTAAACAAGATTTTCTTGAATATAAACATACCCACATTCTCTCTACTTTATATCATTATATTTTTGGGCATTCCATCATGTTGTTCCCCTACTTGAGATATATTTGTTTTTAGAATAAAATACTAATAATTTCCCTATGATCCTTGAAAATTAATTATTTATGACATGCTCACTTTAGACATGTCATAACCAATGTTATTTAGATTCAGAGAAATATATCACTATAAATTGCAGGTCTAGGGTGAATTTTAAAGATAGGAAATCAATCATGTCATTATTATTTACATTTATAAAGTGTTCATAAAATGATTTTTTAATTATCAGTTATTTCATCGACTTCCTCCGACCACCAGTTTAAAAATTGTGTTCATTTAGATATCCTTAGTTGTACATTGATTGGTTTTACCTGTTAACATTATGAAATTAACCACATTGTGATCCAAGATTCTATATATTATTCTCTGTGATTTTCATCATTTCCATTCATGTTCCATATTATGGGAGAATCTGATTGTGAATAACATGTATTTTTACTATACCTCAAAAGCTCAAATGATTTCGAATTTGTATTTTTTTCTTGGGCCTTAATTTTTAAGAAATTGTATGAATTTTAAATGTATATTAAGATCAATATGATTCCATTTATTTGGTTTAGTGTAATTTAATTTACTTATAATGTTTCTTTATTTCATTATTTTTTCCAGAAAAGGCATTGAATATTGAGGGTTTTATTCCTTACTCTACCTTGTTTTGTATAATCTGGAAAAAAGAGATGGTATTGTGGTATTAGTGACACCTAGGAGATGATTGTAAGTATATTTAATATTCTTTAATTTTTAAAAAATTTATGTCTTTATATTATATTATCATTTTAATTTATGTTATATATCACTCAAAAGATTGATTTGGAGGCATTGGCTCAAAAATAACCCGAAAATTTGGGCCTGAATGATCATCTGCATCTGGTATTAGGAGAAAAGCATCATGGAAGAGTGAATTCTTGTCCTGGGAAGAAGATTCTACCATCTAGATACTGATCTTACAACATTTTTTATTTGAGAAGTGGTTCTTTTATGGTTACAGTGAAAGAAATGAATGCCACAGTCAAATAAAAAGCTCAAAAAGAAGCTCAAAAATTAGAATAAGTGACTCAAAATCCAATGAAAATAAGTGAACATATAATGAAATCTATGTTTGCTCTTTATTTTACACTTACACCAAAAGATGTTTCAATGGTTGATTCCTATTTGATGCTGATACCTTCAATTTATGTATATTTATTTTCTATTGTCATTGTCAGTGCTGATGTAGATTCCGATATCAATGCCGATGCTGATGTCGATGTCGATGTTGATACCAATGCTCATGATGATATTGGTGGTGTGATAGGTGGTGATAATGTTTCTATAGGAGGTGTAGAGGAGGATTATAATTTCTTTGATGATACTAATATTGAGGCCCACTTTTGATGTAAGCTGTATTTTTGGTTTTTTATATGTTGAATTTTATTATGTAGTTTAGTTTTATTACAATTACTTTGAATTGTATACTGATGTGTCTGTCTGTTTCTACATATATTGAATTATTATGTTATGGTGTCTGTTTGTTTCTATAGTAGTTAAGTTTTATTATTATTATATTGAATTATATCCTCATCCGACGTAGCCACCACACCTCCCTGCCGATGCAGCTCCGAGATGACTTACCTACCTCCTCGTCGATGCACCTCCGATGGTATGTGTTAATAAATTTTTGAAAAAATATTTTTCTTCTTTTTCTATTTTGAATATGTTAATTTTTTCCCTCTAAACCATTTCTTCTTTTACTTCTATGATAGGATCCTACATGAGTGCTACAACTGAGACCTTCCATGAGCAGGACCAGCGCGGGCCGACCCCTATCCTTTCTGGGAACCATACTCCTCCCACTCACAGTTAGTCTTCGTCCTTCAACCCCATAAATTTTTTATCATACTCATTTTCATTGAATGATCCTATGAATAATATTTTATTATAGTTAATTTTTTTTGTTCATATTTTATTCATGTTTTTGTTTGGTCCTCAATTTATTTTTGAGTATTATGCAACTTAAATTATATTCAGTGTCTCTGTTATCTCGACACTAGTTATAATTTTTAGTTTTATGTCCAATATATGTTATTTCTTTCCATCTCTAATGATATCAGTAGTGAGATTTTTTTTTATTATTTTTTTATCTGTAGCTACAAAATATTAATGCTGAAAAGAAGGTTAAAATTTACAAAACAGAACATCCTATTCAAATAGTCGAGGTTATAGATCCCTCCCATCATGCTACTTTCATACAATAGTGTATGTGGGTTCATGGTGTTTAAGTTTCCTCCCCTTTTATCTTCTAGTAAGAATTGATAAAAGTGAAGTTTGAGGAAATTTATAAAAATAAAGAACTACCGAAGGTTTGTTGATGGAATATTTCATTTTTTGAAAGGATTGTAGATGAAATATTTAAATGTTATTTGATTTTATTTTTCTGTTTTGGTGGCAAGGAAATGTGGAGATGGAGGAACATAATTCATATTAACATTATAATGTATACATAATGATGTTATATATTTCATACTACTAGTGTTAATTGATATAAAATAGTCCTATTTTATTTTATTTGAATCTTTTTCTTGATTTTAGTGTATGATTAAGGATGAATTGGTTCCATTCACAAGTATAAGAATGAGGATCCTCATGCAACTATAAAATTTGTTCTTAATGGTATGTAATAAGTTATTTCATATATCATTTACTTTTATATTAAAAACTCATTCAAAGATATTTCTTTCACTCTATTTTTCTGTTTAGTTATTAATGTTTTAGTGATTCTATTTTAAATTAGTTATTGATGTTTTGGGCCATGGGATATCAAACGGGAGAGGCACCCCTACATTATGTCATGAAATTATAAGACAAGCCTCAAGCCACACAGTCACCAAAACCCTATGAGATGTACCTTCAACACACCTAGTCACTAACCACCAGTATTAACCACTGTCCACAATGAACTTTTCATTATTAGAAGAACCAGATCCATAATCCAAACTAATATAATACTTCAAAAACACAACTAGAATATAAACATGAAGCCACAAGACTTGATCACCATAATTAAACACTACCTATGAAACCATCATACTGTTAACCTCCACTAGAGGTCATTAGTGAAAAACACAATGATCCCTCCAATAGAGAAAAAACACTTCAGAAATAAATTTAACTAACACCCTAAATTGTATACAAAATAGATACTCTAACGATACCACTCCACAACACTAGGGGATAACACCTACAACAAAAAATAACTCACTGGTGAAAGAAAATATCTTTTCTAAACATTTCCCATTGAATCTATTATCTAAAATGCATGAACTGACTCAATCAATCACTATAATGAAATCCCATAAACACAAGGCTAGGTAATCTCAAGGCCAATACAAAAACCCCACCACCATAATGGAATTGTTCTATGAGTTTTTTGGTGGTTTTTTAGAGATTATGGTGTAGTCCATTTTTTGTATATATTTTCAATTCATGTTGTTTTCATTATTTATGTAATCATTTTGTGGTGTTACAAATAAAATCATTGTGTGCTTCTGGTAGGGTAGGAATTTAAGTGAAACATGTTGGTTTATTTTTTTGAATAGTATTACAACAACAAATTAATTACCATATTTTTTAAAACATCAATTGTTTCAGATATTTAATGTTCTAAAGTTGTTTTTGTTTTTTTATAAAATATTTTTTTATAGAATTTAATTTCATAGGGCAAAATCTTCTATTATAAGTTTTTAATATTATTAACCTAAAGGCATAATGTTTAAATTAAATATTTGATAACCTAAAAAATACAAATGGTTATTCCTTTACAAGTAAATAATAATTACAAAAACTAATTTTTGGAATTAAACTATATTAAAAAATATTTTAAATTCAGTACTTACACATTATTTAACACATAAAATTGGGATGCTTCTGGTATATATAACAAACAAGAATAATACTACACATGGTCCATCAATTGGTAATATTATTGTATATCTTTGTTACTACACATGTATGAATAAATAATTATTTATTTGGATAGGAAGTTAATGAACCCTAAACTGGTAAAGACTTCATATCTTGAATTTGGTATGATATTCCTATAAAATAAAATGAAAGAATTCCATCTCTTAAATTGTTCCAACTTGGCATGATGTTGTATAACTATTTGGATCCCATTATGTGTTATTTAGGTGTTTCCTATGTTATGTTGACAATAATATGTGACTTGGAATCACATTTTACTGACATGATATCTAGGGTATCTTAGGATAGTATGGGTTTCTTTTTCCACATCGAGCATTAGATTTATCGTAATATAATTTTGACATGAGCATGATTGTTACCTTGTTATATTTAGCATGACTAAAACTTTGTTTGGTGGGCATGTTAATTTGGATAACTAGTAATTTTCCTTGAGCTGAGATTATGTTATGATATCTAGTATTTCTATTTTATAACTATAAGGGGGTATATCATTGTATAAAAAGGTGATCACGTACACCTTTTATTGGTATTATGGTTATATAAAATGTATACAGGTTACCACTTTTTGGTGTTATGATTAAACAAATGAGAAAGGATGTAAGATTTATTTGACTCTACTATTATTATTCCCGTAACCTAAATAGAAATGATAGTATGATTTCATTATATTGAGTATAAAATAATTCCTATCCTCTTTGAAATGAGTATTTCACCTGGACTGATTTATGCTTATCTAGTAGAATCAGTTGAAAGATTTTATAATCCTACTATTCTATAATCTTGATTAAAGGTTATAATTAGGAATAATATGTATAGATATTTCCGGAATGGGGAGTTTTATTTATGGTTAATTCTGATATGTAGAATACAATTTTATTATGCTATTAATAATTATGCTTATGTTTATCTTTATTTACTTTAAATGAGTAGAATCATCTTATTCATACACCTAAAAGTTTTTCATATATTCTACAACATGGGTCTTTTTATAGATAATATGTTATTATCAATCCATATATGTGATCCTTAAAGTACATGTAGTGTGGGGTGCATGGTGTTTGTAGAGTGTGGGGTGCAAAGGGGTGTCGTAGGCCTGTTTGTTTTCTAGAAACCAAGATGTTGCCTTAGTTTACAAAAATGACAGTCGAGTTTCTATTTTTTCTGGAAAGAGGTAGTTATATCCATTATTATTTTTAAAGGTTGGGGACGAAGCCTCATTTTATTATTAAATCAAAGCAAAGACCTCTTTTAACTGGGTAGAGGGAAACCCATTATATAGCCCGAAGGCCCAGTGGACTTGTATCCCATTAGATAGCCCGTAGGACCAAATTTTTGGCCCAATTCCCATTATGCAAATAGTAACCCATTTGCTACAGTACCGCACAGTACCACTGCTGCTATAGTACCCTGTCACCGCCACAATACCCACCGATCTATAGTACCACTGCTGCTACATTACCGGTACAGTACTGCTAAAGTACCTATTCCAAATGGGTTTTGAACTGCCTATAACCATGGTTAAAAACTGTTTCTTTAGGTCTATTTCCAGGGTTTATCACCATGGATATAGACATATAGCCATAGTTTAAAACCATGGCATTAGATCTCAATCAAATAACCTATATCCATGGTTAGAAACCGTGGATATAGTTATACTACGATAATGGAAACCACGGTTTTAGGTCTACTACCATTATAGAAACCGTGGCTATATCCATGACCCTATTTCTTTGAAAATAAGAGCCACAATTTCCAAAACTGTGTCTATAACCTATAGTCATAGTTTTAAGACCTGTAGCCACTATTATAAACAGTGGGTATTGCTTGAATTTCTAGTAGGGTCTTTTTTTACAATTTTCCCAACTTTCCATGATTACTAAGGCATATGATAGATGCTTTGGGATCTACAATAGAATGGGTGTGATTGCAAACCAAGAAGGTGAGTTTGAGGGTGTTCTCAATTGAGGAGCCCTCTAATGTACTGGCCAAAGAGGAAGTGGATGAGTAGTGTATTTATAAATCATTGAGTAGAATTTTTATTTTCAAGCGTGGAAAAAGAAGATGATCACAAGAATGATGAAGTGTGTTCATTATGTGGGTACAAGACTATCCATTAAACAATGAATGTTCACTCATGATGATTCTTTTGAGAGAGTTTCCTTTCTTTCCAACATCTTTCATTCTTTATTCAATTTGAATTACATGTTTACTTTTACTTTTTTTCAATAAATTCCCAAATATCTTTCCCATTTTTTAGTTTTATTAAATATAAAAACAAAAAAAAATTTAATAAGTGAATTATGAATAATTAGTGATTTACTATGTATACTACTCATGAGAGATGATGATTTTCAGTCACTGTGTTGCATTAGGAAAAATAAAGATAATTTTTTCACACCCTATGAAAAGCATTTCAATATGTAATCAGAAGCTTCTTTTCAGAATGCATATATGATTTTTCTTCTGGTGGCTCAGATGCAATGAGTTTTTCTTGATGTTCGTGTTGCAGAGCATAAGGTATGGAGAAATTTATGGATAAGATGCAAGCCTTATTAAACACAAATTTAAATAATTATTTTTTATTTTGTAACACTACCACAAATTAGCACAAGGGAATCACAACCCTTTATCAGCGTTAGTAAAAAAACATTGATAAAGAGGGTACCTTTATCAGTGCTAACAAAAAGCGCTGATGAAATATATTTTTAACAGTGGTAAAAAACGCTGTTAAAATTACCCTTTTATCAACGCTTTTTTACTAGCGATGATAAGTGAGGTATATTTAAAAAAATTAAAAATAATATATTAATATATAAATATATATATTGATATAAATAAAATATATATTTTTTAAATAGGTTTTACATAAGCATAAACAGAAATTTAATCTTATTATATAAGATATTTAGTGAAAAAGGTTTATTAAATAATTTAAAATCCATTTTTAATTAATAAATTTTTAATTTTTATTGAGTAATATTAATTTAATAACAATTTTAATATAAAAAATAAATTAAATAAATTAAATATCTAAAATAAGTTGAAAATTCAACTCAAACTTCAAACGACCATATATTTTGATCTGGGTATCCGTTTGGGCTCTACCACATATCAAATCGAAACCTATGAGGAAATCTATCCCAACTAACATAGGGTAAACTTTTTCCTATTTCCAAGGCCAAAAAATCCTCATAAGTCCTCTAAAATAGATTTTTTAGTCGGGGTATCCTGATTTTTTAACATTCAATGGATTTTCAGCCGCATTTAAGGGGGTATTTTTATAGTATCCCACCTTTTTATCACATAAAATTTCATTACATTGTACAAAACCGAGGATCTTTAAGGTTTAGTGTCTTGGAAACCAGGAACATAAATCATGAAAACATAATACATTCTTCTTAAACACTTGAAAGACTTCTCCTCGAGTTCATCCTAGGTTCATTACTACATCTCATAACCTGGAGACATACATCAAATGAAAGGGTGAGCAGAAGGCCCAGTAAGGGAAACAAGGGAAACATTTAACATGTGAACTTGAGATACATCAACTATGTCATGAAAAAGAACACTAAGGCATGAGAAAGAAATCATGTGGCATATCATAATAAAAATAACATTTTTCATAACTTTAGGATGTGGCTACATCATTTAACATAGACAATCATGAACATATCACCAAGGTCCATCCCCAAGGTGTCATTTGAAAATTACCAAGGTTATTCACCAAGATATCGTGAAAATTGTAATCTCTAGTGGTTACATCATTACCCAATGCATTGGAGCGCTATCAGGGCGCACCCTTAAATTTGCCTTTATTATCATGTGAGACACATATATCATCATCAAAACTTTCATAAATAACCCATATAGCATAAAATAAATGGGTTTCGTTTCATAATCATAAAGTTTTAAAAACTGCTTTAAAGACATGATCTTTACATCACTTTAAACCCACGAAAAGGGAAAGCGGGTCTCATGCATGTAAATCCCATAATTTAAAATAGAACATTTTGGTATATATGTGAATACCCCTATAGAAATAAGAGCTTTGAGTATTCAATTTATAAAACAAAATAATTTTGAGAAAAGAGAGAGAGGAATTTTGAAATAAAAATTCTGCAGTATAACGGCTATGTTTCGGGGTTTTAGAAAACATTGAAAAGAGAGGGGACATGGGTCAAAGAATCATAAATAACCCATAAAACAGTATAGGGACAAAATAAGAAGGATATAAGAACATGGTAATTAAATTTCAAGGACGTACCATTTGAAATGAAAAACATGGAAGGAAGACAAAAATAAGATTTCTCTTATAACAATTCGGCAGCATAACGGCGTCACTTAAACTTGAAAAAAAATGAATTGACGAGATAAACTAGGGTATATCATCATATGAACATAAAAGATCAGTATTATAGATATAGAGATCGTACCCCAACATAATAAAAAGGATCTTGAAAGACTTGACATGAAAGTAGAACTTTGAAAAAGAGAAGGGTGAAAGAATCCCTTAAAAATTCGGCAGCCTGACGGCGTCACTTAAACTTCAACAAAAATGTATTGACAAGGTAAAATAGGGTCTATCATCATATGAACATAAGAGTAAAGTATGATTGATATAGAGATCATACCCCAACATAATATAAAGGAACTTTAAAGACTTGACATGAAAGTAGAACTTTGAAAAAGAGAAGGGTGAAAGAATCCCTTAAAAATTTGGCAGCCTAACGACGCCACTTAAACTTCAACAAAAATGAATTGAAGAGATCAAATGGGGTCTCTTATCATATGACCATAAAAGATCAGTATGATAAATTTATAGATCATACCACAACATAATAAAAAGGAACTTGAAATACTTTACATGAAAATAGATCTTGAAAAATGAGAAGGGAGAAAGAATCTGTTACAAAGATTTCGGCAGCCTAACGGCGCTACTTAAAACATCATAAAACGAAATAATGAGAGTAATAGGGGATATCTAATTATATTAACATGAAAAGGGTAGTAATAGGAGTATAAAAGAACATCCTAAAACATAATAACATGGAGCATAAAAGAAATGACATGAAAGAGATTACTTGAAAAGAAAGAGATAGGTCAGATCCCTTACCTTAAAATGTAACACTTAAAACTCAAAGGTTGGGACATTGAGGGCTTGGGAGAACATTGGGAGGACTCCTTGGGAGGTAATGAGACCATAACTTCGTTGGGGGAGAGTGGGGAGTTGAATGGATGAGAGGATGGCTTGGTATTAATAGGGAAAGTGAGGGGACAAGGCATTAATGGCCAAGGGACACCTCACAAGTGGTTTTGGGAAAACCATGGGCTTGCCCATGGTATTTGCCCATGGTATTGGCCACTTGGGACACCTCATACCTTATCGTACTATTAATAAGTCGACCATATTGATTACATACTTAATACATCATTTAATGATGTCATTAAACACCCGTAACTTAAAAACTGTATTTTCACTATTCATCGAAAATTCAACTTTCTCAGAAAAATCCCAAAATTTCACCTTAACCAAATATCAATGCTCTGATTTAAAAAATTAACTCTATTATATAAAAATAATTTTCTAATTAATTTTAATTTATTTTTTAAATAAATGAACTATTCACCGAAAATTCATTTTTTTCAGAAAAATCCCCAAAATTTACCTTAACATAATATCGATGCTCTGAGTTCAAAAATGAAATCCATTTTATAAAAATAATTTTCTAAAAATTTTTAATTTAATTTTTAATTAAAAAACACTATTCACCCGAAAAAACTAATACTTGAATAATATTTTATGAAACCATTATTTAACCATTTTATTGAATCACATTACTTAATCAAGGTGCCTAGATTATTTTAAAACTTTCTTTAAGTGAGATTACTAATCCATTTGGTCACATTACTAATCCTATGCGTAAAATCACTATTCATAAATTACTATTCATCAAAAATCAATTTGATCTTATTAGACTCTAAATTTCGTACTGAACATAATTGTAGAAGACCATTTTTTGAAAATCATTACACATTTTTAATTATTTAAGGTTTACATAAACATTTTTTAAAATATACTTTTTAAAATTCATCAAAAATATGCATAATATTTTTATACGGTCATTTGAAAATTTATAAACTTCATCATAAGAAGAAATCCAAAATTTTTATTTAAAACAAGGATTACACAAGGCAGTTATGGTCTTGTTACATAGCCCCTTATAATACCAGCATAGGACCTAAGAGTAAGGTGTTCTAGGGTGATAGAATCTTGGGGCAGCTCAGTCAACATTGCCCGAGTAGTAATTTCTATCAGTTTGAACTTCTCACGAAGGCGATTCAATTCTAGCTTCACATGATGAAGTTAGGCTTGGTTTTGGTCCAGAGCAAAGCCCAATGG
Organism: Viscum album; assembly: GCA_963277665.1. Classification (NCBI taxonomy): domain Eukaryota; kingdom Viridiplantae; phylum Streptophyta; class Magnoliopsida; order Santalales; family Viscaceae; genus Viscum; species Viscum album. Next base: position 1,679,430,164 of record OY728121.1, on the reverse strand, counting down.
TGCTACCTCCTTCCCAAGTTCTGTTAGATGGGCTTCGATCGGTCCAAGACTACTGGGTGAGGCCATCAAATCTTCTTTCTATATTAATTAACCAAGATCACTTGTATTTAGATACAACAATCGAAACATTTAGTTTCTAGTGGTCATATTGAACAATGGTCATATAACATTCAACACCCAATGGTCTCATTTTAATTATAATCATGTTTATCAAATAAAACATTTTTGTTGATTATAAAAATAAAATAAAATAACACATGAAATTAGGAAACAAGATTTATTCAAAATTTTGGGTCGTTACAATCTTCCCCCTTAAGAAATTGCGTCCTCGCAATTTTTACAATTGGGTTTTGAAATTTCATTGAAAGTCTCACATCGGAGAAAGAGTTAGTAACACTATTTATTTAAAAGAAAGAAAAGGAAGTACAAAGGCCACCCTAGTTTACTCACACTAGGATTCCATGTAGGAAACATGGAATGGAGGAGAAAACAAAGGGTCACGTTCTAAAGGAGAGTGATAGAAAACATGATTAGGAGGAAGTTAACCACCAAAAAATCCCAAAATTATGATTTGTGTAAACGGTCTTTGATTACCTAGTAGGAAACGTAAACCAACAACGTTTTTTTTTACGTTACTTTTCATAATTTTGAGGAATTCATTTACTACATAGAAAATATACCTACCTTCATGTAGAGTTTCATCCTTTAATAAGTTTCTACCAAAACTAATATTTTCTCCAAACAATGAGCATTCAAAACTACTTGGTCTCATCAAAACACAAGAATCATCTTCTAGGGAATCTCATAATCCACAAAAGATCAACTATCTATTTCTTCTATCTTTAAACTTTATCAAAAAAAAACAGAAAGGGTAAGGTAAAACAACTCTTCAAAAAGAAAGAATCCCATAGGAAAGGAAACTACTTTTAAATCTTCAAAGTTCCATGGTACTACCCAAAGTTCATCATAGACCATTCCATAAATAACGGTCCTTAAGATTCCTCAAAATAAACCAAACAAATATTGAAACCCAAATACGACAAGGATTTGATAACATAGTCTTCCAAAATAAACTTCATTGTTCATCTCCAAACAATATCAACCACACCTAACATCTTATAACAAAAGTAGCTAACCTAAACATATTTTACCCAAGATAGGTTAATCAATCCTATAAGTAACCTAAATTATTATAAGTCCACCTTAAATTCATCGATTCTTCAAAATATAAGTCAACCTTACTCCTCAATGAAAAAACCGTTGTAATCTATTAACCTCGATCATATAGGGTCCCCAAAATAGTGAATGTATTCCAAAATAATAATCATCTTTTAATCCCCTAATCATCTCTGTCTTATTAATATGGAAATCGTCGCATTTCCTATCACATTGGTTGTTGGGACATGTTCTTACATTTCCCACCATTAACTACAAAAAGAAACTATCATTAGGGGCTTAAATACTTAGCCAAAAATCATGAAAAGGAAACTTTTAGCATAAAAGGATAAACTTGTAGAATAAAAGTATATCCTAACTTGTGATCCCCTAGGTTCTAATCTAGGTTATCCATGATCATATATTCTTATGTGAATCTTTATTTTATTTTATCTTTGTTCCTTTAATAATGGTTCATACTAAGCTTATGAATTTACCAAAGCATGTCCCTCGGGAGTGTCGTAACCAAGAGTGCAGCAAGGCCCATTGTCGTGTACCAGTTCCTATTCGAGTCTAGCTCAAAGCGGTGTTTTCAGGTTTTACCCCTATGTACATCTGTGCCAGAGCCACCTCTACCTGCTCGTATCCAGACATGGATGTATTTGCTTGGAAACCCATTACTCAATACTCACCAAAATACCAGGAAGATTTCCTATATATAAACTTTTCTATATGATTCTTCCTAAAGTTTTCATACCCTAATTTCCTCAAATAACTAAACCATCCTTTGATACCAACTATAGAATCCCACCTTTTTATCACATAAACTTTCTTTACATTTTACAAAACCGAGGATATTTAAGGTTTAGTGTCTTGGAAACCAGGAACATAAAACATGAAAACATAAAACATTCTTCTTAAACAATTAAAAGACTTATCCTCGTGTTCATCCTAGGTTTATTACTGCATCTCATAACCTGGAGACATACATCAAATGAAAGGGTGAGCAGAAGGCCCAGTAAGGGAAACAAGGGAAACATTTAACATGTGAACTTGAGATACATCAACTATGTCATGAAAAAGAACTTTAAGGCATGAGAAAGAAATAATGTGGCATATCATAATAAAAATAACATTTTTCATAACTTTAGGATATAGCTACATCATTTAACATAGACAATCATGAACATATCACTAAGGTCCATCCCCAAGGTGTCATTTGAAAATTACCAAGGTTATTCACCAAGATATCGTGAAAATTGTAATCTCTAGTGGTTACATCATTACCCAATGCATTGGAGCGCTATCAGGGCGCACCCTTAAATTTGACTTTATTATCATGTGAGACACATATATAATCATCAAAAATTTCATAAATAACCCATATAGCATAAAATAAATGGGTTTCATTTCATAATCATAATGTTTTAAAAACTGCTTTAAAGACATGATCTTTACGTCACTTTAAACCCACAAAAAGGGAAAGCGGGTCTCATGCATGTAAATACCAAAATTTAAAATAGAACATTTTGGTATATATGTTAATACCCCTATATAAATAATAGCTTTGAGTATTCAATTTATAACATAAAATAATTTTGAGAAAAGAGAGAGAGGCATTTTGAAATAAAAATTCTGCAGCATAACGGCTATGTTTCGGGGTTTTAGAAAACTTTGAAAAGAGAGGGGACATGGGTCAAAGAATCATAAATAACCCATAAAACAGTAGACAGACAGAATAAGAATAATATAAGAACATGGTAATTAAATTTCAAGGACATACCATTTGAAATGAAAAACATGGAAGGAAGACAAAAATAAGATTTCTGTTATAAAAATTCGGCAGCATAACAGCGTCACTTAAACTTGAAAAAAATGAATTGAAGAGATAAACTAGGGTATCTAATCATATGAACATAAAAGATCAGTATGATAGATATAGAGATCATACCCCAACATAATAAAAAGGATCTTGAAAGACTTGACATGAAAGTAGAACTTTGAAAAAGAGAAGGGTGAAAGAATCCCTTAAAAATTCGGCAGCCTGACAGCATCACTTAAACTTCAACAAAAATGAATTGACAAGGTCAAATAGGGTCTCTCATCATATGAACATAAGAGTCCAGTATGATAGATATAGAGATCACACCCCAACATAATATAAAAAAACTTGAAAGACTTTAAATGAAAGTAGAACTTTGAAAAAGAGAAGGGTGAAAGAATCCCTTAAAAATTCGGCAGCCTAACGGCGCCACTTAAACTTCAAAAAAAATGAATTGAAGAGATAAAATGGGGTATCTCATCATATGAACATAAAATATCAGTATGATAAATTTATATATCATACCTCAACATAAAAAAAAGGAACTTGAAATACTTTATATGAAAATAGATCTTGAAAAATGATAAGGGAGAAAGACTCTGTTACAAAGATTTCGGCAGCCTAACGACGCCACTTAAAACTTCATAAAACGAAATAATGAGAGTAATAGGGGATCTCTCATTATATGAACATAAAAAGGGAAGTAATAGAAGTATAAAAGAACATCCTCCAACATAAGAACATGAAGCATAAAAGAAATGACATGAAAGAGATTACTTGAAAAGAAAGAGAGAGGTCAGATCCCTTACCTTAAAATGTAACTCTTAAAACTCAAAGGTTGGGACCTTGAGGGGTTGGGGGAACCTTGGGAGGACTCCTTGGGAGGTAATTAGACCATAAATTCGTTGGGGGAGAGTGGGGAGTCGAATGGATGAGAGGATGGATTGGTATTTATAGGGAAAGTGAGGGGACAAGGCATTAATGGCCAAGGGACACCTCACAAGTGGTTTTGGCAAAACCATGGGCTTTCCCATGGTATTTTCCCATTTTATTGGCCACTTGGGACACCTCATACCTTATCTTACTATTCATAAGTCGAACATATTGATTACATACTTAATACATCATTTAATGATGTCATTAAACACCCATAACTTAAAAACTGTATTTTCACTATTCATCGAAAATTCAACTTTTCTCAGAAAAATCCCAAAATCTCACCTTAACCAAATATCAATGCTCTGATTTAAAAAATGAACTCCATTTTATAAAAATAATTTTCTAAATTTTTTTAATTTATTTTTTAAATAAATGCACTATTCACCGAAAATTCCTTTTTTTCAGAAAAATCCCCAAAATTTACCTTAACATAATATCGATGCTCTGAGTTCAAAAATGAAATCCATTTTATAAAAAAAATTATCTAAATATTTTTAATTTAATTTTTAATTAAAAAACACTATTCACCAGAAAAAACTAATACTTGAATAATATTTTATGAAACCGTTATTTAACCATTTTATTGAATCACATTACTTAATCAAGGTGCCTAGATTATTTTAAAACTTTCTTTAAGTGAGATTACTAATCCATTTGATCACATTACTAATACTACGCGTAAAATCACTATTCATTATTTACTATTCATCAAAAATCAAGTTGATCTTATTAGACTCTAAATTTTGTACTGACCATAATTGTAGAAGACCATTTTTTGAAAATCATTACACATTTTTAATTATTTAAGGTTTACATAAACATTTTTTAAAATATCCTTTTTAAAATTCATCAAAAATATGCATACTATTTTTATCCAGTCATTTGAAAATTCATAAACTTCATCATAAGAAGAAATCCCAAATTTTTATTTAAAACAAGGATTACACAAGGCAGTTACAGTCTTGTTACATAGCCCCTTATAATACCAGCATAGGACCTAAGAGTAAGGTGTGCTAGGGTGATAGAATCTTGGGGCGGCTCGGTCAACATTGCCCGAGTAGTAATTTCTATCAGTTTGAAATTCTCACGAAGGCGATTCCGTTCTAGCTTCACATGATGAAGTTAGGCTTAGGTTTGGTCCAGAGCAAAGCCCAATGGTGCTACCTCCTTCCCAAGTTCTGTTAAATGGGCTTCGATCTGTCCAAGACTACTAGGTGAGGCCATCAAATCTTCTTTCTATATTAATTAACAAAGATTACTTGTATTTAGAGACAATAATTGAAACATTTAGTTTCTAGTGGTCATATTGAACAATGGTCATATAACATTCAACACCCAATGGTCTCATTTTAATTATAATCATTTTTATCAAATAAAACATTTTTGTTGATTATAAAAATAAAATAATATAACACATGAAATTAGGAAAAAAGATTTATTCAAAATTTTGGGTCGTTACACTTTTTGCCCTTTTTCGATAATGACTAAATTTATTCCCAAGGATAACATTCATATTGATATTATGAAATTGCCATTTTATGAATTTTCATAATGTACTGTTATTTATAATCAAATATACATTAATATATATATATATATTTATTAATATATTCACACATAAAAATTTAATTTTATAAATAAATAATTAAACATATTTACATATAAAATATATTTCTCAATATATATGACTTATATAAATAATAACTAATATCCATTTTATTTAAAATACTATTATATGAATATTTATATATCTATATAATGTGTGCGTGTGTGTATTAGTTTGTGTATGTATTAACAAATCGATATATATTATCAATATATTCTAATATTTGTATATTCATATTAATATATAATATATATAAATATATATAAATATGTATAATTATAATTACAAATACACACATATATAATATATGTATGTATGTATGTATGTATATTGTATTTATGTATTTATTTAATTATAAACTCACATAAAAAACTTATTTTATAAATGTATTTAAATCAAATCTCAAAAATATATATTAATATAACTATATATAAATTAATATAAATATATATTAATATATGAATAAATATAACTAAATATATATATAAATAAATCGATATATCACTATAGGGAGAATAAAACAAAATGGGTGAGTGGTAGAGGTGTAGGCTAGCAAGGAAGAGGTCTCGGGTTCAAATCTGTGCGGAGGCAGGGTTACGCGGGTGGGTGGAGATGGGTCGAGTGCTGTTAAAGGAGTGCATGGGTAGGAGGGGGCAGGTGGAGATGGGTTGAGTACTGTTTAAGGGTTGGTTCAAGCACTATTAAAAGGGCATCTTATTTACAAAATAATAATAATTTTTTTACTTTTATCAGTGCTTTTAAATAAGCGCTCATAAAGACCCCTTTTATCAGCGTTATTATTAACACTGACAAAATAACCATTTTATCAGCGTTGATAAAAAGAGTCTTTATCAGCAATTTTTTCATCACTGATAAAAGGGACCCATTTTAATATCACCTCAATTAATAGTTTTTTTAACGCTGATAAAATCAATTTTTAGAACTTTTAAAGGCCATATATTTGGTTGTGTAAACATGTTCAAAAACCCTTTTTCACCAAATTTATGATCAACTATTTATCCAATATGGATTTACAAGGATAAAGACAAAAGGGGTACACATTTATAGTCATATATTAAAATGGACCGAGTTAGATAAAATTGTTTATAAGGAGGGTCCTAACAAATTGATTTTTAGCCTACTGTGAATGACATTCATCATGTCAGAAGAATGGTTTCTCCACAATCCGGCACCCCCCCTAAAAAAAATTGTTAATGGTGGTGGGCTAGGTTGGTGGTTGGTGGCCAAACCCCCACCAAACCCAGTATTGGGATAGGAGCAGCAGGGGGTAAGGCTTGCCTATAAAAGGCAAGAGACTCATCCCATCTCAAATCATCCAACACCTTCTCATCATCTATTATCATCCCATTCAAGTGGTATTTGATAGGTGGTTTCCCCATTTATTCAAGAGCGAATATTTCTTAGGGTTTTCTCTTTGTAATAGTGAGGGAGAGTGTGTACCCGCTTTTACCCATAGGGATCCTTCTATTTGACTGCGGTTTTTACACCTTTCATTTTGGGGGTTTTTCCACATTACAAATGGTGTCCCTTTTATTTCCACATTTTTTCACTTTATTTTATCTCATGATTATTTTTTCACTGGTGGGGCAGTCATTTATGGTACCCCAAGTGGTATCAAAGGGAAGGTTCTGGCCCGATGTTGTTTACATTTTCAGGTATTAATAATTATCATAAATTTGAGTATGCTCTGTGATTGGAACTCAGGTTGATCTGTCACATCAGAAAAAATTTATTGAGATTATTAAATACACCATTATGAAATGGATGAGGTTTTGGACAACAACGTGTCCAGATGAAGGTGAAATTCAAGATCAAAAAATTCAACAGGAATACTTTTTCATTGTGGAAAATGAAGATGTAGGCAGTGCCGCGGAAGGATAATAGTCTACTGGAAATTGGAGAAAAGATGGTGGGTGTGACAGAGGAGAAATGGAATGATATGGATGAAATGCTATTGCCAACATCTATTTGGATTTGGAAGATGGGGTCTTATCGAGCATTGTGGAGAAAAATATGGCAAAGGAAATATGGGACACTCCAACGAAGCTATACAAGGCCAAGTCACTACACAAAAATAATTTATTGAAGAGAAAATTGTACACTCTTCTGATGGAGGATTCATCATTGGTGACTAACCACATCAACAACCTCAATACCCTGTTTTCTCATCTCATGGATTTGGGCTATAAAATTGTGGATACCGAACGTACAAAGATTCTACTCCAGATTTTTCTAGATTCATATGACTAATTCATCATCAACCTCAAGAATAATATCATGAAATATATGCTACTCTTTAATGATGTTGCAGCCACAATTCTTGAAGAAGAAAGTTGGCGCAAGAACAAGGAGGAAAAACTAGAAACTTCGCACCAAGAAGAGGCTCTGCCAATGGAGAGAGGAAGGATGATGGAGCGTGGTTCCAATGGGATCCAAAATTATGCCAGGTCCAAATCAAGGTGGAAGAAGAAGAATGTCACATGTTTCAATTGTGGAAAAAAGGGAAACTTCAAGATGGATTGTTGGAATAATAAGAGTGGTGAAAGGAACTCTCAGGGGAATGTGGTGAGTACTTTTTTAAAAGGAGATATATTAGTCAGTGAAGCGGTAACAACTACTGGAAGTAGGAAACATCTCGGCGATGCATGGATTATCGACTCAGGAGAAACATGGCACATGGCATCTCACTATGAATTGTTTTACTAGTATGAAACCATCCCAGAAGGACTTGTGTACATGGGGAACAATCACACTCTGAAGATCATTAGAGTCGGTACCATCAAACTGAAGATGCATGATGGCATCATATGGACCGTCCAAGGAGTAAATCATTTGGAAATCCTGAAGAAGAACATATTGTCTTTGGGAAAATTTGAGGACATCAGATTCAAGAATCACAACGAGAATGGGGTGATGAGAATTGTGAACGGCGTGTTTGTGGTAAAGAAGGCATAAAATATCTCAAAAAACATGTACATTCTTATGGGTGGAACGTACAATGAGATAGATATATTTGTTCCATCAACTACCTCGACAGAAGCATTGATGATGTTATGGCATCAGAATCTTGACCATATGTCAGAATGAGGCCTGAAGATTCTTGTGGATCAGAAGTTGATGCTTGGTCTGACAAAGATATCCTTACCATTTTGTGGGCATGTGTTTTGAGTAAGCAACATAGGTTAATGTTTGGGACGTTAACAGTGAGAAGTTAGGAGATCTTGGAATTGATCCATTCCGATGTTTGGAAAGAACCGGTTATATCCCTAGGAGGAGAAGGTAATTTTTTTCCTTTATTGATGATTTTCCTAGGAGATATTGGGTGTACCCAGTCAGAAGGAAGGTAGATGTTTTTGAAGTCTTCAAAACATTCAAAACGCAGAAGGAGATTGACTGTGGAAAGAAGAACAAGTGTATGAGGACTGAGAATGGTGGAGAATATACAAGCAAGGAGTTTTATAATTTTTTTCAACATGAAGGAATCAAGAGAAAGTTCTTGGCAGTTTACACTCCTCAGCAAAATAGAGTGGCAGAGCAGATGAACAGAATCCTATTGGATTGAACGAGGGTGATGTTGAATACTAAAGGAATTTCCAAAACAATTTGGGCAGAAGCAGTGAATACCACCTCTTATGTGATCAACTAATCTCATTTAATGGAGGTTTATTTGAAGACAACGATGGAGATATGGACTGGTAAACCCACTGACTATTATTTGTTACATACTTTTGGAAGTTCGGTATATGCATTGTTTAATGACCTGGAAATATTGAAGTTGGATTTGAGATCCAAGAAATGTATCTTCTTGGGGTACATTGATGGTGTGAAGGGGTATTGTTTGTGGTACCCCATTGCCCAGAAATTTATCATCAACAGAGATGTCATTTTTTGAAGAAGATAAGGTGAAAATGACAATGGATAAATACATGGAGAAGGATAATACATAGACTATAACAGTCAAATTAGAAGACAATTCCAAGGAAGAATTTGTTTCCTCTGAAGCATTACTAGAGTACAATGATCAAGTATCAATTGAGTCTAGACCACGAAGGTCAACTCAGGAGAAAAGAGAACTAGTATCGCACTCAGACTATGTCACTGAGAGAAATATTGAATACTACTTATTAACAGAGGATGGCGAGCCATATTGTTTTTTGGAGGTGACCTATAGTCTAGATGTATCCTCATATATGGAGGTAATGTAGGAGGAACTTGAAGCCCTGCATAGGAAAATGACATGGGATCTTGTTCCATTACCTCATAGAAGTAAGGATATCAGAAAAAATAGATCTTTAAGATCAAGAGGGATGGAAAGGACTAGGTGGAAAGATATCATGAAATATTGGTGGTCAAAGGATTTTCTCAGAAGGAAGGTATTTATTTTAATGAAATATTTTCTTCTGTTGTTTGACCGATGACTGTTTGGTTAGTTCTGGCGATGTGTGCAACATACAATTTATATCTTGAGTAGCTGGATGTGAAGACTTATTTTCTCCATGGTGATATTAATGAAGAGATCTATATTCTCCATCTAGGAGTTTTTGTAGAAGTATGAAAAGAGAACTTGGTTTTAATTTTGAACAAATATCTTTACTATTTCAAACAGGCACTAGGGTGTTGGTACAAGAGATTTGATTCTTATATGATGAGCCTTGGATATGACAGACTTCATTCAGATCCTTGTGTATATTTCAAGGGATTGGTTGGTAATGATTTCATCATTATTCTTGTGTATGTGGATGTCATGTTGGTTTCATGCCCCAACAATGATCAGATCCAATAGATGAAGACACAATTGGATAGGGAGTTTCTTATAAAGGAATTGGGACCAGCAAACAAGATTCTTGGGATTTATATTTACCAAGACAGAAATAATGGGAGGATTTTGCTATCACATAAGAGTTACTTAAAGAGAGTCTTGAAATGATTCAACATGCAAGACTATAATACAATATCTACCCCTCTTCTTGTTAATTTCAAGTTATCCTCAATGATGAGTCCTATCAGTGATGTAGATATGATTGAAATGTCTTGAGTACCATATGCATCAGTAGTGGGTAGTCTAGTTTTCTCTATGGTTTGTACTAGACCAGACATTGCACATGCAGTGGGAGCTGCTAGTTAGTACATGGTGAATCCAGGATGGGAGCATTGGAGAACAATTAAGAGGATCCTTAGATACATCTAGGAGACCTCAGATGCTGCATTATGTTATGAAGGATCATATTTTACAATCAGAGGATATGTTGATTCAGATTTTGCAGGTGATTCTAACTGGAGGAAATCCACTACTTGTTAGGTGTTTAATCTTGTAGGAGGAGCTGTGGTCTGGATTTCGAAGTTACAGTCAGTTGTGGATTTATCCATTAAGAAGACCTAGTATATGGATGCTACACAGGCTCGTAAAGAGGCAATTTAGATGAGAAGGTTGTTAGAGGATCTCGAGCATAGACATGAGCAGATTCCATTGTTTTGTGATAGTAAGAGTGCCTTGCATATCACAAGGAATCCGTCTTTTCATTCCAGAACAAAACACATTGGGTTACATTATCGCTTTTTCTGAGATGTGGTGGAGGAAGGAAGTGTGGACCTACAGAAGATTCACACTAAAGAGAATCTTTCATATCTCCTAACAAAGCCAATTATCTTCGATAAGTTTATATGGTGTAGATCCTCGAGCGGCCTTGTAGATACATAATCCACATGGTTTAGCAAATAGAAAGGATGTGTGGAGATGTGATTGGTTTTCAATAAAATCTCCAAGTGGGAGATTTGTTGGCCGAATGGTTTCTCCACAGGCTGATGCCCCCCCCCCCAAAAAAAAATCTGTCAAAGGGGGTGGGCTAGGTTGGTGTTTGGTAGCGAAACCCCCACCAAACCCAGAAGTAGGGCAGGAGTAGCAGGGGTAAGGCTTGACTACAAAAGGAAAGAGCCTCATCCCATCTCAAATCATCCAACACCTTCTCATCATCTATTATCATCCCATTCGAGCGGTATTTGTGAGGTGTTTTCCCCATTTATTCAAGAGAGAATATTTCCAAGGGTTTTCTCCTTGTAATAGTGAGGGAGAGTGTGTACCCACTTTTACCCATAGTGATCCCTCTATTTTCTTGTGGTTTTCTACCCCTTTCATTTTGGGGATTTTTCCACGTTACATCTGGTGTCCCTTTTATTTCTGCATTTTTCACTTTATTTTATCTCGTGATTATCATTACACCAGTGGGACAATCATTTACGGTCCCACACATCACTCCCAAACACACCCAAATTTTGACTCCCACTCCCAGGACTGTGTTTTCTGCATCATGTTATTAGAAGAAGAAAAAATCTAATATTATTCATCTTTTCTGAAAAGGTTGAATCACTACCCCAATTGGACACCAGGTTCTCTATTTACTGCTAATTCACCCCAAATACTCAATACTGGATGGGGAAAAACACTGTAGGTGAAGTAATTGCAATGCCTATAAATAGAAAGCCTTGCCCCAGCCTTCACAACCAGAGTAATATAGTGTTACTGATATGTAAACCCATGGGGGTTTTGGTTTTATGGAATATGGGAAATGAAAAGCACTTGGGGGTTCCATTATTGGTTTTAATCCTTCTCCACTTCTGCCTCTCCACCCGGACATCGCTCACCAGTGCTCGTGGTGGAGCCTAGTAGCATACAGAGTTGGCTCATTCTTCTGTGTTTGGGGGCTGGTTTGTTTAGGGACACGACGTGGGAAAAAGTGTACGTGGTGGTGGGGGCGTAGGGGGAATCAGTGGCGGTGGGGGTTATAGAGGTAGAGGCTCTAGATATGGCTTCAGTGGTGGTGCTATGTACGACAATCGATGAGGGGCTAGCGGTGGCTGTGGCGCCGGAGGAGGGGATGGAAGTGGTTTTGGTGGGAGTGGGTCAGGGCATAGAGGTTGTTACGGAAGTGGGAGAGGCGCCGATGGCAGCGGGTGACATGGCCGGGGTGGAGGTGCAAGAGGGAGTGCATTGGGGTATGGCTCGGGTGGTGGCTATGAGGGTGGGCATGGTGGAAGCGGGTCTGAATCTGGCATAGGCTACAATGACAGGCATGGGTCAGAGCACATGCATGGTAATGGAAAATAACCACCTACCCGGTTTTTGAAAATGGGGTTTGGTTGGTAAGTTCATGATTGATTGTTTTTTTATTTGAGTCGAGTGTAGAGTCCCTGTTATCAAAATAATATAAAATAAATTAATAATATCATGTGTCTCACGTTATTTATATAATGTGAACCTTTATGAAATGTTTTATAAAATAGATCCTAAGTGTAATAATGAATCATTTTGTGTTGATCGAGTATTTATTTTTTGGATGACCAAATTGCATCGAAACATACATGAATTGAAGTACTTAAAACACCACCAAATTGAGACATATCTCGGCATCAAACCACATACCCAAACATCCAAAGAAACACGCCCAAAAACATAAAACAGAAATCCAATAAGACCTTATGACCAGAATCCTTCCAGGGGTTTTCACATCGGCTTCTCGGCTTCAAAAACCATAATTAATATAAGTATGATATATTAATATATATTTTTTAATATTATATATATATATAATGTTTAAAAAAAATTATTTATAAGTTTATAAATAAATAAATATATATTTAAGTAATTATAAAATTATAATAGTTTTTTTAAATTATAAATATATTTGTTATATATATATTTATATAGAAAAGGAAATCCTTAAAACTCAAATATCACCCAAATCCAAAGTACATAATTTAGGAGGAAAAGAAGAAAGCTCATAATTAGACCCCCGATGATTCCCAAAGGTAGCAATAAAATCAGCCGCACGATTGCCCTATCTTTTAACAAAGGAAAAACAACAGGAAGAGAACAAATTCATCAATGATCTAATGATGTGGATAATCACTACCATAAAATGGGGCAAGGGAAGCACGTTGTTTTATCAACGCTAACCAGAAAGCACTGATGGGGGGGGGGGGGCTTTATGAGCACTAGTCTTAGCGCTAATAAAAGCTTTTAATAATAATTTATGTACAATTATTATATTTATATTCAAAAATAATGTTTATTTGTATATATTAAATAAAAAACACATGTTTATATTTAATATATATTTTTTAATAATTCACAGACACACACACACACACATATATAATGTTTTTAAAAAAAGTGTATAGGATTATAATCAAATATATATGTGTTTCCAATGAATTTGATCAATTAATATTGTAACACCCCGAGCTTCCACGATACGCCTCTCTTTCAATAATGCAATACCTTGCATTGTACGCAAGTTCAAGTTCTAAAACACCGCGACTAATCAAAGTAGCCATTATGAATAGTAATAACCACTTTTTAAAATTATAGAAATTTTATATTTCAAAATGTACTTCATTTTTGTATTCGTAATATCGAAATTAGCCTATGTTGAATTTTTGGTATTTTTCTGAGAACTTCTAATTTTTTATGAATAGTGAAAATTACTTAAAAACAACTTTTTTAATCAAAATAATTTATACTGATAAATTATACTATTTAGTGGTTTTAAAGTATAATTAGAATATATTTTTACCATTTTATCCAATGGTGGTCATTAGAATTAATTTAACATTGAAATTGGACATAAACAATTGCCAATCTTTTGATATAAATTGTTTCTTAAAAACACGCTATTTGTTGTAACAGCGGGAATTAATTATAAAATTAATTAGTGAAACTTATATGTTGGGAATTTTTTAAAATAGACATCATTTTTGAATTCGGAATATCAATTATAGCTTAGGGTGAAATTTTGGCTTTGTTCTGAAAAACTTCAATTTTTGATGAATAGTGAAACCACTAAGTGGTAGTTAAATAATTGATTTTTCATTTAAATGAAATATTACCACTTCTGTGATTTGATTTTCAAAAATACGACATAAATGGTTGTCATTAAGAAGTAAAATGTGGTTCAATTATATTAAAATAATTTTTGGTGAATAGTAACTTTTAAGTTCTTAATCGCGATTAGAGGTAATTAGTGTAGTTTAAGGTACAAATAATGTTTTAATAATATGAGATGAGCATGAAACTTGTCCTAATCCTATTGGATGAGTCATGGCCGACCAAGACAACACATGGGTCAACTTGGGGACCCCATGGAGCCACTTTAGTTGGAAAATGACATTAATATATATTTATTTAATGTTAAAATTAAATTGACACAAACATGAGTTGTTTTACTAAAACAGTTTTTTAAGTGGGGTTACACAAGTCCAAATTTTGATTATAAATATTCATTAGAAAGATAAAAAGATTTCCTACATCATAGTATTTGTTTTATAATTTTTATACATTAAATAAAATAAATTATTTATGACATCATTATGATGCGGCGATGACCTCATTATTTAATGATTGAAATAAAATGAGAAGATAATGCAAAATACAACGCTTACACTTGTCCAAAGCCTATTGGATGAAGCGATTTAGAACACTTATCACCTTAGCCACGAATTATATAAGTGTGGGACCTTTAGAATCCGAAAACCATTGTATAATAATGTAACATTTCAATCTTTCCAAAAGAGCCCCTCCTCTCCACTTATAAAAGGCCCCCACCTCTCCCACCTTATTCACACCTTCAAGCCATTTGTCTCAGCCAAACTCTGCCCAAATACTCTCCCAACTTCCCCCTCTTACTCCTAGAAGCCTCACTTTGGGCAGAACTCTTCTCAAGGAAGCCTTTGGCTCAAATCAAAAAGAGTTACCCGATTTTGAGGTAATGTCTTCTCTAATGTTGTTTTGTTTTGATTTTCTTCTCCAACCCCCTAAACTCTTTTTATTCATTTCTTTTGTAACAACAACAGTATACTAAATATACTAGGATGTTTTTATAAGATGTATTCGAGCTACACTTACACACACCTACATATAATGGTTAAATAACATACGGTTTTTGTGGATGGCGAATTTCTGCCTCACGAAATGATGATTGTTCAACACTCATATAACACCTTCAAAGGTGGCCATTAAGATGTAAATATTTTTATATATGATATATAATATGTTTATGTTTTACTTATGATTCTGTATTTCTCATTTATGGCATACTTTATGATTTTCATTATGGGTAAAACGCGATAATTTCATTTTAGGAAGTGCGGACTACCGCCCCCTCAAAGTGATTTGAATCGTTAATGCCATATGTGGGATGTATAAAGGATGGAGTAAATGGTATTATACACTATATTATACTGGAATTATATTATACATTTATATCATTATGATTTCGTTCCATTAAATATGAAATTGAAATGAAAGTAGCGTTCATGCGTACGTACGGCTTACCGTCTTCATGAATGGTGCATTTCATTTCTTACCTCTAAATGTTACGTAATATTATAAATGAATCTATATACTGGATATATAAGATATATATGACATCTAAATCATGAATATAATTCTGGAGATAATGGATATTCTACCACATAAACAACTTGTAATTATAAGAAGTTTATTGTTGACTCAAGTACCAAAGATCGACAAAACGACCGTTATTAACTTAAATAATTACATAATGTTCATAACATTGTAATAAGTGATATAAAGAGGATAATGAAATTGAAAATGGTTCTTAATAAGGTATATATTAACTCTAGTTTATTATTCAAGAGGTTAAAGAACAGTTGAGTCAAGTCAGACACGAGGTAAGGGAACTTCATAACCCAATTTCCATTCTTTGGGTTAATCTCCTACTTTCAAATTATGTCATGATATTATTATGTCCTATATTGTATTTTTACATTATTTATGTGTACTTATAGTGAATACACATTATAGATGTACTTTATTTAAAAAAATGATCTTTTTAAGGACTTAGTCTCAATCCCCTTTCATTGAGGCATATTTGGTTTTATACACAACTTTCTTTTATACGGTGTATAAACCCCTTTGACTTTTACGTTTATTCAAAAAGAATATTTTTTATACGAAGCGTTTTGCTAAACGACAAAAGGGAATGTTTTTCTTTCCGTACTTATGCGGCAACAATGACTTCTCCGCCGCCGTGACCATTATTTGAGTTTCGTCTTCCTTTACAAGCCATCATTTTTTTAATGAAAAATAAATAAAAAGTTTTAACTTTCTTTTATTTTGGTATTGAAAATGGTTTTGAAAGCATTTTTATTATATCAATATGTTGTATTGATATCTTGTGATTGAAATGTGGAAATGTTATGTTTCCTTTATGCATGTTTTATGTGATACGATTATGTTATGGTTTATGATATGTTTAAACCTATTCATATGAGGAATGTATTGGACTTAATAAGTGACGGGTGGAGCCCGCTATAGCTCCTCGATGCATCAGTAGGTCTCATGAGACAACTAGACGTGGAATTGGCCGAGGCCCTTTCCCAATTTGATTTATGGTTTTGGCCGAGGCCTTAATCATTTTAGACGTCTTGGCCGAGGCCTTGAAAAAGTGTTTCAGAATGTCTGGCATTATACATTCCCTCATTATGAAAGTGGTTATTGATATTTCAAGTGATTATTCGACCAGTAGAATATCCATGTGAAGAAGTGAAGGGCATTATCTCATTTTACTTTTTCCATATTATGTTGATGTTCATGTTTAAAAGGCTTTTGTTTTAGTTATACATTGCCTTAAATTTTTATGTTTATTTATGAAAGCTTCCGCAATATTGTTATTCTTACTGAGCATCTGAGCTCACCCCTTTCAATGTTTTAATATTTTTCCAGGATGTGAAGAAGTATTTTATGAATGTCCTGCAGGGATAGTCAGAAGAGGATATGAGTGTGGACTATGAATACTTTGTTATTAGTTTTTCACTTTATGATGTAATGTAAGACTTATGAATGTATCTAGTGTTTCCAAGGCTACTAAACTAATCGGTCTTTCGAGACTTGATCTTTTATGATCATGCCAATGTTACGAAGTAATGCACCGGCTCTGGGTAGCTGGGGTCGGGGCGTTACTGTTGGTATCAGAGGCAGTTTAGTACTAACCTTGGAAGCTAGATTTAGATAAACTCTGATTAGAGCACATAGCCCAAAGATAGACTTTGAAGATTAGTATATAAGAACTTCCTAGAATTTTGTTATTGTAGAGATTTTGTGAGTTTTCAGAGCAATACATCCCTGTCTGGATACGAGCAAGTAGAGGCGGCTCTGGCACAGATGTACCTAGGGGTAAAACCCGAAAACACCGCTTTGAGCTAGACTCGAACGGGAACTGGTGCACGACAACGGGCCTTGCTGCACTCTTGGTTATGACACTCCCGGGGGATATGCTTAGGATAATTCCCATTTTCTTTACAAACCACTATGAAAGGTTATGAGTATATACTTCCTCAAATAAAACCTTTTAATGATTATGGATTATATCCATAAATAGTTCAATTTATGTTAAGTATTTTAAAAGTATGGAATTATGTATTTTGATTCATAAACTGATCTAGTTTATGAAATTGTTTAGAAATGGCCCCTAGTGGAAGAAATGGAAACCGTATCAATGCACGAACTCTGTGTAGGGATTGCCGTCCTGCTCAAGATAATTATTGTGGATCTGGAGATACAACTGGTGCTGATCAACTTAATACCATACTGGGACAACTCACTCAGGTTATGAATAATAACCTTACTCGTATGGAGCACCCTGATCCGCAACGTGGAGGATCAATGTTAGATCGATTCATGAGGCAACAACCACCAACGTTCAATGGGAGTACAAATCCCTTATTAGCCGAGCAATGGATAAATTCCCTAGAGAAAATATTTCAGGCTTTGGGGAGCAGTGAAAGGGAAAAAGTTATCATGGAAGTTTACCGCCTCACTGGAGATGCTGATCAATGGTGGTCATTGATTCAAAACATGAAGGAAGATGATGAAGTATCAAATATGGATTGGAGGGAGTTCAAAGAGATTTTCTTAGAAAAATACTTTCCTCGTGACCATCGAGCAGATATGGAAAGGCAATTTCTGAGTCTGAGGCAGAAGGAGGATGAGAATGTCACAAAGTATGAGGCTAACTTTACAAGGTTAGCGAGGCATGCTTCTGATTATATACGTAACCCAAGAAGTAAGATTGATCGTTTCTTTGATGGGTTAAAACCATTTCTCCGTCGAGCTTTAGTATCTCAAACCTTCTCATCATACGAAGATATTGTCTCATTTGCTATCAAGACAGAAAAGTAATTCTCTAAGTCTTATGACAACAAAGTAAAGCAAGAGAAGAAGAGAATGGTGGAACAAGAAACGGATAAAGGGAAAAAGGGAAAGAAGTATTTTCCATTATGTGATAGTTGTGGGAGGAATCACCCCGGTGCTTGCCTAAAAGGAATGGGAGTTTGTTATAAATGTGGAGAAAAAGGTCACCAGGCGCGTGATTGCAATGGAAAGAAAGAGGCTATCAATGTTGAATGCTACAATTGTAGAGAAATGGGTCATTATGCAAATGAATGTCCTAAGCATCAAGGAAACTTACCTCAGAAAAGGCCAAGGGATCAAGGACAATCTTATGCTGTGACTACAGTTGAAGCGGAATAATTAATGTATTTGTGTTTTTGGACTCAATAACTAGATTATGGTTATAAGAATAATGTTATATATATAAGGATTGTACTGCAGTACATGTTGTTTTCATTAAGGATTTAATATGATGAAGGTAATCATATTTTTAGTATGTGACAATAAGAGAATCTTTACTTTGTTTGGGGAATCTGAGGTTACAATTGATTTTGGAATTTAACGACCCTTTAGAGAAAGTCTGGACGGAGGTATTTTGGATAACTATAAAGGTTGGAATGGATTAAGTTGATCTTTGGATAGTATTGTTTAAGGTTAAAAAATTTATGAAGATTATTTTTGGAATAGTATAGTACTATATTTTTAGAAAAAGGACAACCTGTAGGGTGGGGCATAACCCGTCGCGTCAGACAAAGCTGCAGGAATCGAACCCACAACCATAGTGCGACAGGCCTTTATTTCCTACCACTAGCCTATAGGAAGTCCCTGGTTATTACAAAATAATTTTACTAATCTAAATAGTATGTGTTAACATTTGGAACCTTATACAATTAGGAAAAGTATAATATTTTTGGGTTCTATTATCTTTTTGAGTGAAAGGTGAGTTGAAGGTTGAAACTCTAATTGTCAGGCATAAATATATATATACCTATCTGTTATTCAATGAATAAATTAATTCTTAAACTTTAGTAAAGGGATATTAAAACAAAAAAATGCGTTATCCTAATACCTTATGTCTTGTTGAACTGATGATATTTTAAATCAATATAGATTGAAGGCTTTGAGGCCCTCAATTTGACAGTTGATTGTGATTGATGACCTCAATCAATCCCTACGAATATTTACGTTTTTCCTCCAATTATATGTCTCTAATTGCCACCAATGTTATCCTAATCGAGATCATAATTGGGTGGTGACTTTTTCATTTCCCTTTCCCTCTTATTAAGGCTAAATTTTATTAACCTTATTTCCGATGTGGGTTTTCCACAAAGGTATTTTCTATTTTCAACCTCTTATTTTCAAAGAAAAATATCAAATTGCGAGGACACAATTTATTGAAGGAGGGGATAATGTAACACCCCGAGCTTCCACGATACGCCTCTCTTTCAATAATGCAATACCTTGCATTGTACGCAAGTTCAAGTTCTAAAACACCGCGACTAATCAAAGTAGCCGTTATGAATAGTAATAACCACTTTTTAAAATTATAGAAATTTTATATTTCAAAATGTACTTAATTTTTGTATTCGTAATATCGAAATTAGCCTATGTTGAATTTTTGGTATTTTTCTGAGAACTTCTAATTTTTTATGAATAGTGAAAATTACTTAAAAACAACTTTTTTAATCAAAATAATTTATACTGATAAATTATACTATTTAGTGGTTTTAAAGTATAATTAGAATATATTTTTACCATTTTATCCAATGGTGGTCATTAGAATTAACTTAACATTGAAATTGGACATAAACAGTTGCCAATCTTTTGATATAAATTGTTTCTTAAAAACACGCTATTTGTTGTAACAGCGGGAATTAATTATAAAATTAATTAGTGAAACTTATATGTTTGGAATTTTTTAAAATAGACATCATTTTTGAATTCGGAATATCAATTATAGCTTTGGGTGAAATTTTGGCTTTGTTCTGAAAAACTTCAATTTTTGATGAATAGTGAAACCACTAAGTGGTAGTTAAATAACTGATTTTTCATTTAAATGAAATATTACCACTTATGTGATTTGATTTTCAAAAATACGACATACATGGTTGTCATTAAGAAGTAAAATGTGGTTCAATGAGATTAAAATAATTTTTGGTGAATAGTAACTTTTAAGTTCTTAATCACGATTAGAGGTAATTAGTGTAGTTTAAGGTACAAATAATGTTTTAATAATATGAGATGAGCATGAAACTTGTCCTACTCCTATTGGATGAGTCATGGACGACCAAGAAAACCCGTGGGTCAACTTGGGGACCCCATGGAGCCACTTTAGTTGGAAAATGACATTAATATATATTTATTTAATGTTAAAATTAAATTGACACAAACATGAGTTGTTTTACTAAAACAGTTTTTAAGTGGGGTTACACAAGTACAAATTTTGATTATAAATATTCATTAGAAAGATAAAAAGATTTCCTACATCATAGTATTTGTTTTATAATTTTTAGACATTAAATAAAATAAATTATTTATGACATCATTATGATGCGGCGATGACCTCATTATTTAACGATTGAAATAAAATGAGAAGATAATGCAAAATACAAGGCTTACACTTGTCCAAAGCCTATTGGATGAAGAGATTTAGAACCCTTATCACCTTAGACACGAATTATATAAGTGTGGGACCTTTAGAATCCGAAAAGCATTGTATAATAATGTAACATTTCAATCTTTCCAAAAGAGCCCCTCCTCTCCACTTATAAAAGGCCCCCACCTCTCCCACCTTATTCACACCTTCAAGCCATTTGGCTCAGCCAACCTCTGCCCAAATACTCTCCCAACTTCCCCCTATTACTCCTAGAAGCCTCACTTCGAGCAGAACTCTTCTCAAGGAAGCCTTTGGCTCAAATCAAAAAGAGTTACCCGATTTTGAGGTAATGTCTTCTCTAATGTTGTTTTGTTTTGATTTTCTTCTCCAACCCCCTAAAATCTTTTTATTCATTTCTTTTGTAACAACACCAGTATCCTCAATATACTAGGATGTTGTTATAATATGGATTCGAGCTACACTTACACACACCTACATCTAATGGTTAAAGAACATACGGTTTCTGTGGATGGCGAATTTCTGCCTCACGAAATGATGATTGTTCAACACTCATATAACACCTTCAAAGGTGGCCATTAAGATGTCACTATTTTTATATATGATATATAATATGTTTATGTTTTACTTATGCTTCTGTATTTCTCATTTATGGCATACTTTATGATTTTAATTATGGGTAAAACGCGATAATTTCATTTTAGGAAGTGCGGACTACCGCCCCCTCAAAGTGATTTGAATCGTTAATGCCATATGTGGGATGTATAAAGGATGGAGTAAATGGTATTATACACTATATTATACTGGAATTATATTATACATTTATATCATTATTATTTCGTTCCATTAAATATGAAATTGAAATGAAAGTAGCGTTCATGCGTACGTACGGCTTACCGTCTCCATGAATGGTGCATTTCATTTCTTACCTCTAAATGTTACGTAATATTATAAATGAATCTATATACTGGATATATAAGATATATATGACATCTAAATCATGAATATAATTCTGGAGATAATGGATATTCTACCACATAAACAACTTGTAATTATAAGAAGTTTATTGTTGACTCAAGTACCAAAGATCGACAAAACGACCGTTATTAACTTAAATAATTACATAATGTTCATAACATTGTAATAAGTGATATAAAAAGGACAATGAAATTGAAAATGGTTCTTAATAAGGTATATATTAACTCTAGTTTATTATTCAGGAGGTTAAAGAATGGTTGAGTCAAGTCAGACACGAGGTAAGGGAACTTCATAACCCAATTTCCATTCTTTGGGTTAATCTCCTACTTTCAAATTATGTCATGATATTATTATGTCCTATATTGTATTTTTACATTATTTATGTGTACTTATAGTGAATACACATTATAGATGTACATTATTTAAAAAAAATGATCTTTTTAAGGACTTAGTCTCAATCCCATTTAATTGAGGCATATTTGGTTTTATACACAACTTTCTTTTATACGGTGTATAAACCCCTTTGACTTTTACGTTTATTCAAAAGGAATCTTTTTTATACGAAGCGTTTTGCTAAACGACAAAAGGGAATGTTTTTCTTTCCGCACTTATGCGGCAACAATGACTTCTCCACCGCCGTGACCATTATTTGAGTTTCATCTTCCTCTACAAGCCATCATTTTTTTAATGAAAAATAAATAAAAAGTTTTAACTTTCTTTTATTTTGGTATTGAAAATGGTTTTGAAAGAATTTTTATTATATCAATATGTTGTATTGATATCTTGTGATTGAAATGTGGAAATGTTATGTTTCCTTTATGCTTGTTTTATGTGATACGATTATGTTATGGTTTATGATATGTTTAAACCTATTCATATGAGGAATGTATTGGACTTAATAAGTGACGGGTGGAGCCCGCTATAGCTCCTCGATGCATCGGTAGGTCTCATGAGACAACTAGATGTGGAATTGGCCGAGGCCCTTTCCCAATTTGATTTATGGTTTTGGCCGAGGCCTTAATCATTTTAGACGTTTTGGCCGAGGCCTTGACAAAGTGTTTCAGAATGTCTGGCATTATACATTCCCTCATTATGAAAGTGGTTATTGATATTTCAAGTGATTATTCGACCAGTAGAATATCCATGTGAAGAAGTGAATGGCATTATCTCATTTTACTTTTGCCATATTATGTTGATGTTCAAGTTTAAAAGGCTTTTGTTTTAGTTATACATTGCCTTAAATTTTTATGTTTATTTATGAAAGCTTCCGCAATATTGTTATCTTTACTGAGCATCTGAGCTCACCCCTTTCAATGTTTTAATATTTTTCCAGGATGTGAAGAAGTATTTTATGAATGTCCTACAGGGATAGTCAGAAGAGGATATGAGTGTGGACTATGAATACTTTGTTATTAGTTTTTCACTTTATGATGTAATGTAAGACTTATGAATGTATCTAGTGTTTCCAAGGCTACTAAACTAATCGGTCTTTCGAGACTTGATCTTTTATGATCATGCCAATGTTACGAAGTAATGCACCGGCTCTGGGTAGCTGGGGTCGGGGCGTTACTAATATATTGATCATGCATGCATATATGTTATGTATCATCATGGACGTTCATTTATACATTACACTATTATTATTATTCATGTTTTCCATTAATAGATTGTTTTTTATTATGTATATTTTACCAGGTGTATATGATTAATTCATGTTACCCATATATTATATTATGTTCTCAATACTTATAAAATTTCATTAAATACATTTAAAGAATAAATATATTTATTATATTTATAATTATTTAATTATTAAGTATATATAAATCCTTTTTAAATATGTTTATTTGTAATTATAATTATAACTGTATATATATATTTAAATAATTATAAAATTTCAATAAATACATATTATATATATATACAAAAATTTATAAATATATTTATTTTAAGTTAAAATTATAACTATAAATAAATATATAAATATAAAATTATAAAACTATAATAAATATATTTATTATACTACTTATAAAGTTATAAACATATAATTAAATAAATATATTTATATAAAAATATTTATAAATAAATACAAATATTTATAATTATAATTCTTAAATAAATATAGATATATTTTAATAATTTAAAATTATAATAAATATATTAATTATATATATTTATATACAAATATATTTAAATAAATACAAATAGTTCTAAATAAATGTATATATATTTAAATAATTAAAAAATTATAATAAATATATTAATTATATATATTTATAAAATTATAAATATATTTGTTATAAATTTATAATAATATATATATTTATATTTATTATTACAAATATAAATAATTTATTTATTATAATTTTTAATTAAATAAATATATATAAATTAGTTATAAATATAAATAAATAAATATATATTTAAATAATTATGAATTCATAAAAAATATTTTTATTATTTTCATATATAATGTTATATATAAGTAAATAAATATATATAAATGTTGAGAAATAAATACAAATATTTATAGTTATTGTTACAAATAAATATAGATATATTTAAATAATTTTAAAATTATAATAAATAAAACAAATATAAATATTATTAAAATTATAAATATTATAAATATTAATTTTTTATAATTTTATAACTATTTAAATTAATAAATAAATATATAATTATAAATATAATTATAAATAAATATATATTCATAAAAATTATTATAAAATTAAAAGAAATATAGTTATATACATCTATAATCTTATAAATATATATAATTTATATATTTATTATATATATTTCTAAGATTATAAATACAATAAGTATATTTCATATAATTTTATAACTATTGAAATTATAATTTTATAAATATAAATTTATATTTATCATGTATACAATATTAAAATTATATATAATAATAGAAATAAATTGTTAACATTATATCTTTAATAATGATTTTTATCCCTCATAAAGTCTTATCATTATTAGTGCTAAAAAAATGTTGATAAAAACATGTTTTATCAATGCTTTCTATTTTAGCATTTATAATACATAACTTTTTAAGCACTTTTTTGCTACTGTTGATAAAAGGTTCACTGGGTTTTATAAAAATACCTAACTTCCTCCTCTTTCCTCGCACCCCTGAAGCTCTCACAGAAGCCAATAGCTATTGTCGCACCTCATCCTCCTCCTCCTCTCCCACCACCTCTCCTCTTCTACGAACCACACCTACGCCGTGAATGTAACACGCCATGTAAATATAGAGTATGACATTTTTATATTTATCCATATTTGTGAATAAAATATTAATATTAATTTAAAGGGAATGCTGTTCTCGATGGCGTACCCAATGCGCGACAACGAGTTCCTTTGAAATCTTACGTTGCACTCTAATAATAAAATAATATTATTTTAAATGGTAGTTAATGCCTATCCATTATAATGGCGGGAAAGAACAGAACTAACTACAAAATGATTATATATGTTTTTCAAATATTTTTACTTTTATCCGATAAATGTTAGAGTCGTAAAATGCAAATGAATCCAATTTTAAGCACAAATCTTCTAATATTATTTAAAAGGTTGATTAACCGCCATTTGATGGAGAACTATTTATAAATATACATTTGAAAATTTTATATGTTCTATTTGAAAAAATAAAATCCTTCTTTGGAATCAAGACATCAAAATTTACTTTGTGTAAATTTTTGGTATTTTTCCGATAAAGTTCATTTTTTTAATGAATAGTGAAAAATGTTGTATTTTAATTCAAAAACTCTTTTTAATCTAATTTTTTTATATGATTAGATTATCTTTTGAATTTGATTTAAAGTGAAATTATAATATATTTTTACCATTTAATCGACTATTGGTCATTGGAATTAATTTCACTTTGAAATTGGACTTAAACTAATGTCAATCTTTTGATACTTTTTGTTTCACAAAAAACGCTATTTGTTTTGACAGCGGGAATTAATTATTAAATTAATTAATTCAACTTATATGTTTTTAATTTTTTAAAATAGACATCATTTTTGAATTTGGAATATCAAATATATCTTAGGGTGAATTTTTGGTATTTTTCTGAAAAACATCAATTTTTGATGAATAGTGAAACCACTAAGTGGTACTTAAAAAACTGATTTTTCGTTTAAATGAAAATTTTAAAACCTCTGTGTCTTGAATTTAAAAAATCCGACATAAATGGTTGTCATTAGAAAGTAAAATGTGATTCAATGGGATTAAAATAATTTTTTTGGTGAATAGTAACTTTTACATTTTTAATCACGATTAGAGGTAATTAGTGTAATTTAAGGTAAAAATAATGTTTTAATAATATGAAATGATCTTGACACATGTCCTACCATTATTTGATGTGTAATGGCCGACCATGACAATCCATGGGTCAACTTGGGGACCCCATGGAGCCACTTTGGTAGGAAAATGACATTAATAACTTTTTATTTAAAGTTAAAATAAAAATATCACAAACATGAGTTGTTTTACGAAAACAATTTTTAAATGGGGTTATACAAGTCATATTTTTGACTATAAATATTAATTAGAAATATGAAACAATTTTCTACATCATGATATTTTTTTATAATTTTTTGACATTAAATAAATTAAATTATTTATGACACCATGATGATGCAGCGATTACCTCATTATTTAACGATTTAAATAAAATGAAAATATAATGTAATATATGAAACCTACACTTGTCAAAAACCTATTGTATGGGTTGATTTCTAACTCTTATCACCTTATCCTCGAAATATATAATTTTGAGACCTTTAAAATTCGAAAATAATTTTATAATAAAGTAACCTTTTATAACTTTCCAAGAGTGCCCCTCCTCTCCTCTTATAAAAGGCCCCCACCTCTACCACCTTACCCACACCTCTCAAGCCTTTGTCTCAGCCAACCCCTACAAATTTTGTCTCTCAACATCCATATATTACTCCTAGAAGCCTCACTTTGGGCAGAAATCTTCCCATGGAATCCTTTGAGCTCAAATCAAAAAGAGTTACCCGTTTTAAAGGTAGTGTCTTCTCTTGTGTTCTTATGTATTATTTTGTTTCTCCAACCCTCTAAAATCTTTTTATTCCTTTCTTTTGTAAAAAACACAGTATCTTAAACATACTAGTATGTTTTTATGTGAAGGATTCGAGATACACTTACACACACCTTCGTCTAATGGTTAAAGAACATACTGTTTCTGTGGATGGTGAATTTCTGCCTCACGAAGCGATTATTGTTCAATATTCTCTTAACACCTTTCATGGTGGCCATTATGATGTCAATATATTTTATATATGATATATATGGTGTTTATGTTTTCTATATGCTTCGTAATTTTATATTTAAAACATGACTTTATGCTTTTCATGTTGTGCAAATGCGATAATTTCATACGAGGAAGTGTGGACTACCGCCCCCTCAAGTGATGTGTCTCGTTCATGAAATACATGGAATGTATAAAGAATGAAATTAATGAAAATATGTGACCTATATAACATATATATTATACTGTAATTATAATATATATATATATATCTCTCAATTATTTTTAATTCTATTAATATGACAAAGAAATGAAAGTAGCATTCATGCATACGTACGGCCTACCGTCTCTATGAACGGTGCATTTCATTTATTTTTATCTCCAAATGTTATAGAGTGGTATAAAATGAATATGTACTGGATATATATGATATTTAAATCATTAATACTATTCTGGAGATGATTTACTTATAACTACATGGACACTCATTTTCAAACAAGTTCATTTTTGACTCATGTACCAAACATCGACAAAAATGTCTGATATGAACTAACATTATTAAAAAAATATTATAACATTTTAATATGTGATATGAACTGAATAATAATCTTTAAAGTAGTTCCTTAGGCAATTATAAATTGACCAAAGTTTATTATTCAGAATATAAAGAAACGAACAAGACAAGTCGGACTTGAGGTAAGAGATCATACCCCTCTCTTTCTTTTTTAGTACACTCTTTTATGTCATTCCTTTTAAGATCATATTTCTTATGATTGGGATTTTATTTTATATTACTCTTACTGTAATTTTTATGTTCATATGATGGGAGACCCTATTTCCTCTCATCAATCCATTTTGGAAGTTTTGAGTGGTTCTGTTAGGCTGCCGAATTTGGGTAAGGGATCCAACCTCTCTCTTTATTTTTAAGTACTCTCTTTTATGTTATTTATTTTAAGCTCATATTTATTATGTTTGGGGATGCTATTTTATATTCCTAATACTGTAATTTTTATTTTCATATTATGAGAGACCCTATTTGATCTTATAAATCCATTTTGGAAGTTTTAAGTGGCATTGTTAGGCTGCCGAGTTTTCGTAAGGGATTTTTCATCTCACTTTTATTCCCATGACATTTATGCTACGTTTTACACTATTTACTTTGAGTGGTGTATTTAATTCCCATTATTATACAATTTGTGTAGTATAATTTCATTTATGGGTATGTACATCTTCATTGTATGACCCTTATTCCATGGGGTGTATGTTTCGAAAGTTACCCAACTCGGTAAGGGGACCTTTCACCCTCCTCTTTTTAAAAGACTTATTTTGTTATGTCTTTTAATTCACATACTATTATGTTGGGATATTTTCTTCTATATCCTTATTTATTTAAATTTTATGTCCATGTGATGAGATACCATTTTCTCTCTCATCAACTCATTTTCTGAATTTTAAAGTGACGCCGTTAGGCTGTCGGATTTCTGTAAGGGAACTTCTTAACCCACTTTCAATTCTTTGGGTTAAACCTTTACTTCTTCCATTTATTATAACAAATTATGTGTGGAATCTCTATGTTGTAATTTCCACAAACCATTGTGTTGATATACTATTTCTACACATAATAATCTCATTGATAAATTCTTACAAACTTGTATGGGAAATCATAACTCAACCTCATTTCATTGAGTTAAATATCTATGTCATTGGTTTTGTTTTTCCAAGATTATGTGTGAATGACCTCTGATTGTTTCACACTTAATATCCACTTATATTGGGTGTATTTATATTTCTCACACATAAGTATGTGATATATTTATCCTGAATTTAAGGATACCATCTTTATAATGGATTTCTTCTCAATTTACATTTCCATTGAGACTTCATTGTAGTTATGCACCAATTCACTCTTATATGGTGTGTATACTGTCATTTGACATACTATATCATGAATCCATTTATTCTAATGATATTATAAAGTTAGGATTAAATGTTATTCCACAATTATTTGTATTCAAGAGTCTCTCATTTTGTTAAAATCTCTTTAACAAAAATATCATTTTAAATGTTTTAAAGATTAATTATTCTAAATATTTATCTTTAATGTCCATGTTTTCAAAATGTTTTTCAGTATTTATTTATATAGACATTAATGTTTTGAAATTATAATTCCATTAAAATCTTCAAAGTGGTATGGGACACTTTGATTCAAAAATCTCTTTTAAATGTTTTTTGAAAATGGATTGATTAATTCAATATCATAGAATTACTTATTGTGATTGCAAATTAAATGTTGTTATTGAAATTTCTATATTTTCTATATTTTATGTGTAATGATGGTACTTGGAAATTTTATGGGTGGTTACGTGATAAACCATATGATGGGTGGTGCCGTGAATACCAGGACAGGTGGTTACGTTATAACCTCTAGTGCATTGGGTATGGAAGTCGGCCGTATGGCTATTCCATTAAGTATGTGTGGAAGTCAACCGTATGGTTATTCCATTTATGTATGTTTATGTCCCAAGTTACCTTTATATGTTATGTGTTCTTTATATGGGTTTTATGGTAATCTTTTGGTTACAAAAGGGTAAGTAATGGTCTTTTATTCAGTGAAGAGTTTTTACTACTTCATTAAGGTGAAAAGTATTACTTTGGTAAAGTACTCTTGTTTACATGTTGTTTTGAAAAACTAACAGTTTTCCTTCTTTGTGTATCCTTTACTGGGCTTTTTATGCTCATCCCGTGTTTTTGAAATGTTTTCCACAGGACTTAAAGATGAATAGGGTCAAGGTTGGGATCAAGGAAAGACATTCTATCTAAAACATGGAACTAGACATGTTTCTTTTTAAGTGTTTTTATTTTATTTTATGGAAAATTAGTAGAAGTTTCTACTATGTAATCTTTTGAGTTGTAATAGTTATGACCTAATTCTCTAAAACTCTTAACCTGAAAAGATCCTCTATGTGAATTATTCATTTAATTCATGATTAAGTAATGTTTAAGGTTGGGGCCTTATAGTTGGTGTCAGAGGTCGGTTTAGATAAGTTTAGAGGTTAGGGTATTCTTTAAGCACAAGTGGCAAGTTGTGTTTAACCACAATGGTTAGTATATTAGATGGAATCATTTTTGTTTTTTTAAGGTTGGAATGAGTTTGAGATAACTTGGATAAGTATATCTTAGTGTTTATCTTCCTCTTCAGTACATGATGATTTTGTTGATATACTCACAATGATTTTTCTTTGTTTTAGTAAATGGATGTATCTAATAGGAACCAAAGTGATATTGGGTATGAAGGAAACTATGGTGGTTCTCTGATTAAGAGACTAGATGAAATAGGGGATTCAATGAGGAATCTCGTGGTTATTCCAAACCAAATATCAAGGAGTCATGATTAACCACTTGAACTTCGGTGAGTTCTCTAACACATCGTGTATGAGAGAACCAACTTGATGTGGAAGTTTAGGTAGTAATTATAAAGGTAACCATTAGGGTTTATATGGTCCTTAATTTGAGGTAATTATGGGTTACTACATGATTTGATGGAATACGAAAGGCATGAGATAAACTTGAGGTTAAAATATGATATGGTTATTTTTGATGAATTTATCTCTTTTAGAGGAATGTTATAAAATTATATAGTTTTGGAAAAAAGGACAACATGCAGACCGTGTGACAACCCGTCACATCGGACGAAGCTGCGGGAATCGAACCCACAACTAAAGTGCAACTAGTATTTATCACATACCACTGGACTACGTAAAGTCCCTGGTTATTTTGACTAATTATTTATAGTTAGATGATTTTATAAATCAATAATAAGTTTATTTTGGGTTATATATGGAAATGATAATCCTATCATGGAGAATATGTTATTAGGCTAATTACTTTTCAATGTGAGACTTTAAGAGTAACTGGTGTTATTTCAAGAGAAATGTTAAGATTTAATTTGGAAGACAATGTGACTAAATCCTTCAGAGATTTGGGTTTCAATCTTAGTTTGGATTACTTTGATGAATTTTATGGATATTTGTTTATTGAATGGTCTTTGTTGAACTTTGGGTCTTGTTGGACAAATTTTGGAGATTAAGAATAGATTTCCTTTTTATAAAGGATTATCCTTTTTGGGTATTATCTGATCTCATACTAACCATTTTCGTTTTAGTTTTGGTTAAGGTCTAAAGACATGGGAAGTATACAGTTCTCTTTTGTGGATTAGGTGATTCTATAGATGTTGATTATATCCCTCTTAATGTAAAAAAGTCTTCCTAAATACTCATCTTTTGGAGAAAATATGTGTTCAAGTAAGAAATCTAGTAAAAGTTTAAAGTCAACATGACAAGTAAGTATGTTTCCTTATGTTTTAGTTAAGCTCAAAAATAAATTCCTCAATGAAAAGTAACTAAAAAATGTTGTCCGTTAACTTTTCCTACTGGGTAATCCAATACCATTTAACCTGTCACAAGTTTTTGATTTTCTGGTGGTTAACTTTGTCCTAAACATGTTTTCTATCACACTCCCTCAGAACATGACCCTTTGTTTTTTCTTCCATATCCATGTTTTCATACATGGAATCCTAGTATGGGTTAACTCGGGTGACCTATGTACTTCCCTTTCTTTCTTTTAAAGTGATAGTTTAATTTACTCATTTTCTGATGTGAGGGTTTCAATGAAGTTTCCGAGCCCAATTTTAAAATTGCGAGGACAAAATTCCCAAAATGGAGGAAGGATATAACACCCCAGGTAAATAAAGAATATGATATTTTTATATTTATCCATATTTTTGAATAAAATATTAATATTACTTTAAAGGGAACACTATGCTCGATGGCGTACCCAATAGGCGACAATGAGTTCCTTTGAAATCTTACGTTGCACTCTAATAATAAAATAATTTTATTTTAAATGGTAGTTAACGCCTATCCATTTTAATGGAGGGAAATAACGGAACTAACTACAAAATTATTATATATGTTTGTCAAATATTTTTACTTTTATCCAATAAATGTTAGAGGCATAAAATGCAAATGAATCCAATTTTAAGCATAAATCTTCTAATATTCTTTAAAAGGTCGATTAACCGCCTTTTGATGGAGAACCATTTTTAAATATACTTTTGATAATTTTATATGTTCTATTTGAAAAAATAAAATTCTTCTTTAGAATCTCGACATCAAAATTTACTTTGTGTAAATTTTTGGTATTTTTCTGATAAAGTTCATTTTTTAATGAATAGTGAAAAATGTTGTATTTTAATTCAAAACCTCTTTTTAATCTAATTTTTTCATATGATTAGATTATATTTTGAATTGGTTTTAAAGTGAAATTAGAATATATTTTTACCATTTAATCCAATAGTGGTCATTTGAATTAATTTCACTTTGAAATTGGACTTAAACTAGTGTCAATCTTTTGATACTTTTTGTTTCATAAAAACACACTATTTGTTTTGACAGCGGGAATTAATTATTAAATTAATTAATGAAACTTATATGTTTTGAATTTTTTAAAATAGGCATAATTTCTGAATTCGGAATATTAAATATATCTTAGGGTGAATTTTTGGTATTTTTCTGAAAAACATCAATTATTGATGAATAGTGAAACCACTAAGTGGTACTTAAAAAATTGATTTTTGGTTTAAATGAAATTTTACAACCCCTGTGTCTTGAATTTCAAAAATCCGACATACATGGTTGTCATTAGGAAGTAAAATTTGGTTCAATGGGATTAAAATAATTTTTTGGTGAATAGTAACTTTTACGTTTTTAATCACGATTAGAGGTAATTAGTGTAGTTTAAGGTAAAAATAATGTTTTAATAATATGAAATGACCTTGAAACATGTCCTACCCATATTGGATGTGTCATGGACGACCAAGAAAATCCATGGGTCAACTTGGGGACCCCATGAAGCCACTTTGGTCGGAAAATGACATTAATAACTTTTTATTTAAAGTTAAAATAAAAATATCACAAACATGAGTTGTCTTATGAAAACAATTTTAAATGGGGTTATACAAGTCATATTTTTGACTATAAATATTCATTAGAAAGATAAAAAGATTTCCATCATCATGATAGTTTTTTTATAATTGTTAGACATGAAATAAAGTAAATTATTTATGACACCATGATGATGCAGCGATTACCTCATTATTTAACGATTTAAATGAAATGAAAAGATAATGTAAAATATAAGACCTAAACTTTCCCAAAACCTATTGTATGGGTGTATTTCTAACTCTTACCACCTTATCCTCGAAATATATAATTTTGGGACCTTTAAAATCCGAAAGGAATTTTATAATAAAGAAACCTTTTATAACTTTCCAAGAGTGCCCCTCCTCTCCTCTTATAAAAGGCCCCCACCTCTACCACCTTACCCACACCTCTCAAGCCTTTGTCTCGGCCAAAACTTGACCATTTTGTCTCTAAAAATCCCTATATTACTCTTAGAAGCCCCAATTTGGGCAGAAGACTTCCCGAGTAAGCCTTTAAACTCCAATCAAAAAGAGTTACCCGTTTTAAAGGTAGTGTCTTCTCTTGTGTTCTTATGTTTTATTTTGCTTCTACAACCCTATAAACTCTTTTTATTCCTTTATTTTGTAACAGAAACAGTATCTTAAATATACTAGGATGTTTTTATGTGAATTATTAGAGCTACACTTACACACACCATCATCTAATGGTTAAAGAACATTCTGTTTCTGTGGATGGTGAATTTCTGCCTCACGAAGCGATGATTGTTCAATCTTCTCTTAACACCTTTCATGGTGGCCATTATGATGTCACTATATTTTATATATGATATATATGGTATTTATGTTTTCTATATGCTTCTGAATTTTATATTTAAAACATTCCTTTATGTTTTTATTGTTGTGCAAATGCGATAATTTCATACGAGGAAGTGTGGACTACCGCCCCCTCAGCTGATGAGACTCGTTCATGAAATACATGGAATGTATAAAGAATGAAATTAATGAACATATGTGACCAATATAACATATATATTATACTGTAATTATAATATATATATCTCTCAATTATTTTTAATTCCATTAATATGACAAAGAAATGAAAGTAGCGTTCATGTATACGTACGACCTACCGTCTCCATGAACGGTGCATTTCATTTATTTTTATCTCCAAATGTTATGGAGTAGTATAAAATGAATATTTACTGGATATATATGGATATTTAAATAATTAATACTATTCTGGAGATTATTTATTTATAACTACATGGACAATCAATTTCAAACAAGTTCATTTTTGACTCATGTACCAAATATAGACAAAAACGTCTGATATGAACTAACATTATTAATAAATTACTATAACATTATAATATGTGATATGAACTGATTAATAATATTTAAATGAAGTACTTAGGCAATTATAAATTGACCAAAATTTATTATTCAGGAATATAAAGAAACGAACAAGACAAGTCGGACATGAGGTAAGGGATCCTACCCCTCTCTTTCTTTTTAAGTACACTCTTTTATGTCATTCATTTTAAGCTCATATTTCTTATAATTGGGATGTTATTTTATATTAATCGTACTGTAATTTTTATGTTCATATTATGGGAGACCCTATTTCCTCTCATCAATCCTTTTTGGAAGTTTTGAGTGGCGCCGTTAGGCTGCCGAATTTTCGTAAGGGATCCAACCTCTCTCTCTCTCTTTTTAAGTACTCTCTTTTATGTAATTTATTTTAAGCTCATGTTTCTTATGTTTGGGGATGTTTTTTTATATTCCTCATACTGTACTTTTTATGTTCATATTATGGAGACCCTATTTGATCTCATAAATCCATTTTTGGATGTTTTAAGTGGCGCTGTTAGGCTGCCGAGTTTTTATAAGGGATTTTTCATCTCACTTTTATTCCTATGACATTTATGCTATGGTTTCCACTATTTACTTTGAGTGGTGTTTTCACTGCACATTATTATACAATTTGTGTAGTATAATTCCATTTATGGGTATTTACATCTTCATTGTATGACACTTCTTCCATGGGGTGTACGTTTCGAAAGTTACCCAACTCGGTAAGGGGACCTTTCACCCTCCTCTTTTTAAAAGACTTCTTTTGTTATGTATTTTAATTCACATACTATTATGTTGTAATATGTTCTTCTATATGATTATTTATTTAAATTTTATATCCAAGTTATGAGATACCATTTTATCTCTCATCAAATCATTTTCTGAATTTTAAAGTGACGCCGTTAGGCTGTCAGATTTATGTAAGGGAACTTCTTAACCCACTTTCAATTATTTTGGTTAAACCTCTACTTCTTGATTTTATTATGAGAATATTATTTGTGGAATCTCTATGTTGTAATTTCCAAAAACCATTGTGTGGATATAATATTTCTACACATAATCATCTCATTGATAAATTCTTACGAACTTGTATGGGCAATCATAACTCAATCTCATTTCATTGAGTTAAATATCTATGTCATTGGTTTGGTTTTTCCAAGATTATGTGTGAATGACCTATGATTGTTTAAAACTTAATATCCACTTATATTGGGTGTATTTATATTTCTCACACATAATTATGTGATAGATTTATCCTTAATTTAAGGATACCATCTTTGTAATGGATTTCTTCTCAATTTACATTTCCACTGAGACTTCATTGTTGTTATACACCAATTTACTCTTATATAGTGTGTATACTATCCTTTGACATATTATATTATGAATCCCTTTATTCTAATGATATTATAATGTTCAGATTAAATGTTATTCCGCAATTATTTGTATTCAAGAGTCTCTCATTTTGTTAAAAACTCTTTAAC
The DNA here is from genome assembly GCA_963277665.1 of Viscum album. Lineage (NCBI taxonomy): Eukaryota > Viridiplantae > Streptophyta > Magnoliopsida > Santalales > Viscaceae > Viscum > Viscum album. The sequence goes on along the minus strand of OY728121.1, from coordinate 1,679,393,736 downwards.
AAAAATATCATTTTAAATGTTTTAAAGATTCATTATTCTAAATCTTTATCTTTAATGTCCATGTTTTCAAAATTGTTTTCAGTATTTATTTATATGGACATTAATGTTTTAAAATTATAATTCCATTAAAAGCTTCAATGTGGTATGGGGGACTTTGATTCAAAAATCTCTTTTAAATGATTTTTGAAAATGGAATGATTAATTCAATATCTTGGAATTACTTATTATGATTGCAAATGAAATGTTGCTATTGAAATGTCTATATTTTCAATATTTTATGTGTAATTATGGTACTTAGACATTTTATGAGTGGTTATATGATAAACCGTATGATGGGTGGTACCGTGAATACCAGGACAGGTGGTTACGTTACAACCTCCACTACATTGGGTATGGAAGTCGGCCATATGGCTATTCCATTAAGTATGTGTAGAATTCGACCATATGGTTATTCCATTTAGGTATGTTTATGTCCCAAGTTACCTTTATATGTTATGTGTTATTTATATGGGTTTTATGGTAATCTTTGTGTTAAAAAAGGGTAAGTAATAGTCTTTTATTCATTAAAGAGTTTTTACTACTTCATAAAGGTGAAAAGTATTACTTTGGTAAAGTACTCATGGTTTACTTGTTGTTTTGAAAAACTAACAGTTTTTCTTCTTTGTGTATCCTTTACTGGGATTTTTATGCTTTTCCCAAGTTCTTGAAATGTTTTCCACAGGACTTAAAGATGAATAGGGTCAAGGATGGGATCAAGGAAAGACATTCTATCTAAAACATGAAACTAGACATGTTTCTTTTTAAGTGTTTTTTTATTTTATGGAAACTTAGTAGAAGTTTATACTATGTAATATTTTGATATTTAATAGTTATGACCTAATTCTCTAAAGCTCTAAACATGAAAAGATCCTCTATGTGAATTATTCATTTAATTCATGATTAAGTAATGTTTAAGGCTGAGGCCTTATAGTGAACCTCTCCTCCACCGCAAACCAGACAGTCATATGGCTCTCCTTCGCCATGCCCCACACCTCCGTTGTGCACCTCTCCTCCAACACTCGCTTCTCCTCCATCAGGTGCCTCTCATCCATCGGTGGACTCCTCCACTACACACCTCTCCTCCACCGTTAAGGTACCTCCACCATATGCTGAATAACACCTATTCAATGAGTTTTCTCCTCTTTCTCTTTGTTTGATGGTGATGTTGTGAATTATATGGGTTAAACACCCCACTAAATATCATGGTTGTTGGTGGTCCTTGTTTGCGCACTAAATGAATTGAATGTTGGTTGGTTTTTGAAAAAATTGGTGGTCCTTGTTTGTGCACTAAATGAATTGTATATTGTTTGGTTTTTGAAGTGGATTCAATTGTTATTGAACTTTGGTGTTCCTTTGTTATCATTTTTTGAATCTTATATATTAATTTGATTTAGTAATATGTAATGCTATCTTATATGATTTTTGGACACCCCGTTATGTATGTTTGATTTATTTATGTTTGAATTTAATTCAATTATTATATAAAGGAGTTGTTCATTAAGTTTCGAATCATGTTTAGTCTCCAAAAAATAATTTTATGTGTTCCACTTGGGGGAAATATTTAAAGATCATTTGTTAAATTCTTAAAAATAATTTCATGTTTTGGTAATCAATGAATTCTCAAAGGACTGTTTTGAACTTTATAAAAATCATTTTTGATTTGCTAACATTTTCTCTATATTATATTTGGGTTTGGATGGTTATATAATGTGGGTCTATTTTCTTTTATAATGTGTTTTTCATGGCAAAAAAGTGGTTGTTTCATTTAAGGGATTTTAGGGGTGAGATGAATAATTTTTTTATGTCATTCATATTTTATATGATTGACTTCTTGATTGATTTTGATCTCATCCATTTCATTTATCTTGAGAACCCCATTTAATTATGTGGGACCTAGGAAATGTACTTTCTAGATGTTGATCCTCTCTCCCTAGTATGAGATTAAATCCCCACACTTACTAGGAATCAATATTCTCTCCCTAGATATGATCAAAATTATTCACTTTCTAGGCATTGAGACATGATGTACTTAAAAGGATCAAGAAAGGAATATAGTTTCTTCTTGTAATGAGTGGACTAGGTAATTCTTTGTGTGAATGGAATGACACTTGAGAAATTTTTGATTATGTAATGGGTTCATGCTTATAGATTTTATTAGGTGTATTTATAAAGGAAAGAACCAATAGTACTTCATGTGAGAGACATATACATTGTTCTTGGGGTGTACGACCAATTGATTTGGTGTGATCTAAGGATCATTGGGATAATGTAGTGTTTGTAGTAAACTATAACATGAGTGTTTCATGGTTGCGAGTGTGGTGACTAACTATAGAACATATCCATTGTGACTTTGGTGCTGTGGTGAAGGACAATTGATATAACAGGACAATAGAAGCATGGATAAGGGATATCCAATGGTAGGGATTCCAATATCAATTTTTTTGGAAATTATTATTATTACACCTACCTTTGGAATAATGTGATGAAATCATACAACATTGATTGATTTGGGATGAATCTATGTGTTCTCTACGTATCTTTTATAAAGTGTCTCTATTGGGATATATGTCTTTGTGAAAATGACTAAGTGACTCTTTTAAAATGATTCAAGTGTATTGAAATGTTTCTTAGAGGGATATTTATCATTTTAAATTATTAATATTGTGGGATCATGAAGTTTTCTAGAATTATTAAAAAAAGTAATTGTGAATATGTGAAATAGTGTTTGGAACTGATTGATTTATTTTAAAAGGGGTGTGTTTTTATAGAGAAATTTGTATAAATGGTTGGTTTTTTAATGAGATTTCAAGTATGATTTTTAAATAGTTTTCAAAGGACATTTGAACTGTAGTTTTTTAATAATATTTTAATTTTATATTTTTATAGAATTATGAAAACCATTACATTATATCAATATTTTGTCTATTTATTTTTTTAAATACTAATATCACTAAATCAAATAGGATGGATATGAATAAAGACTGGATGGATGCCAATCGTTTGACAAGAGAGTATGGAGATGGATTGAAAGATTTCATCACGTTTGAAAAAGATCATGCATATAACCCTTCTAAAATCCTTTGTCTGTGTTTATGATGTTTTTATTCAAGAAAAGTTAGTCCAGAGGAGTTGGAAGAATAGTTGATCTGTCATGGAATAGATCAAAGTTATAAATGTTGGAATAAACTTGGGGAAAAGAGAATTTAGCTAGTGGCTGAGATAACAGTGAATTTTATGGATCATATAATATGATTACAAGCGTGAAAAATTAAGAAGACCATATTGAGGACGTGATTACAGATGTCTATGATGATGAAGATAGTATTGAGAAAATGACAAGGATAGTTGAAGATGAACTTTGTGATTGCCCAAAATTGTTTGAGAAGTTAAAGAGTTGTGAAAGGATACATTATTATGGTGGTTTCAAAAAATATATTGCATTTTCATCCATACTAGAGCTATGTAATTTGAAAGAAGGTAACAGATGGAGTGACACCAGATTTACAAAATTACTTACTCTCTTGAATTACATGCTCCTAGAAGATAATGAGCTCTCGAGTTGAACATAAAATGCCAAACGAATGCTACGTTTGATGGGTATGATATTTGAATGAATACATGAATGCCTGAATGACTTTATACTATTTCTCAAGGACCAAAAATCACTTAGAGAATGCCCAATGTGTGGTGCTTCTTGATACTATAAAGATGAATTTGGTCCTAAAAAAGTTGTTTGGTGCTTTCCAATAATTGAAAGGTTTATGAGCCTATATAGAAGTGAGGAGACCGTAGGAAAATTGACGTGGTATGTAGACATATGAAAGAAATATGGGAAACTACATCATCCAACAGACTCTCCACAGCGATAGAGAATCAATAACGAGTATCCTGATTTTGGGAACGATATGAGAAACCTTAGTCCTACATTATCTACAAATGGAGTGAATCCTTTTGGTTTTCAAAGTAGCACTCATAGTACATGGTCAGTTATGTTGGTAAATTATAAAATGCCACCATGGTTATGAATGAAACTAAAACACATCATGCTCTCTATGCTAATATCAGGACCCAAGCAACCGAGTAAAGATATTGATATTTATTTGGCTCCATTGATCGAGGATTTGAAATTATTGTGGGATTCAGGTGTTACATTGTATGATTCTTATAGAAATTATGATTTCACATTGAGATCCATGTTGTATGGGACAATAAATGACTTTCATTCTTATGGAAATTTTCCAAGATATATCATTAAAAGAAGTCATGGGTGTCCCATCTACGAAAATGGTACAGAGTCAACTAGGTTGAAACATTCATCGAAAATAGTGTTTCTAGAACATTTAATATTTCTACCCCGAAAACATAAGTACTAATCCTGGATGACATCATTTGATTGAATTTTTGAAGAATATAAAACACCATATCCACTAATTGGTGATAAAATGTTTGAGAAATTAAAATATGTAGACACTACTTTTGGTAAACCATTTTCAAAAAACCTTATAAAAACTAGTTGGCAAAAGAGATCATTTTTTTAATTATCATACTAGAATTGTCTGTATGTCAGACACTTTCTTAATGTTATGCATATTGAAAAAATTTTATGTGACAGTGTCATCAGCATGTTGTTAAATGTGCCTAGAAAAACAAAGGATGGAATTAAGGCAAGGTTGGACATGGTTAAAATGGGATTACGAGAAGATTTAGATTCAGTGAAGGGTAAAAAATGAACTTTTCTTCCTCCAACAACTTACAGTCTTTCAAAGAAGGAGAGATATCAGTTTTTCAACTTCTTGTATAATGTAAAGGTCTTAGAGGGGTATTCATCTAATTTCAAGAACATAGTTTCAATGATCGATTTAAAGTTAAATGGTATGAAATCACATGACTTCCATGTTTTGATGTAATATCTAATTACTATAGTTTTAAGTTGATGTTTTTCCAAGAATGTCCATTATACATTAACTAATCTCTATTTCTTCTTCAAATTTATATGCAACAAAGTTATAGACCTGAAAAAATTGTTGAGTATGGAAAGAGAAATTTCCTTCATATTATGTGAATTGAAAATGTTATTCCCAACAGAATTCTTTGATATGATGGTTCGTTTGATGGTTCACTTGGTGATAGAGATTTTACTTTTTGGCCCTGTACACCATAGATGGATGTACCCCATTTAATGGTATATGAATATTTTGAAAGGGTGTGTCAAAAATCAAAGTTGGTCAGAGAGTTGTATTGTGGAGTGATATATTGTTGGGGAAGCTATTGAATTTTGTATTGAATACCTGTTTGATGTGGAAAGAATTAGTCTACCAAAATCTCATCACACTGGGGGGCTTGTGGGTGAATGAATTTCTAGAGGAGAGGTTGTCACAATCAATATTATGGATTGGGGGCAGTCCCACCTTTAGGTTTTTCATAATAGTTTGGAGGTTGACCCATATGTCGAAACCCACAAAGAAATTATTAGGCCTTTGAATCCATGAAGGGATGAAAAATGGATATCAAATACACATAGTTGATAGTTTATAGGATGGTTTCAAGACCATATATTTAAGGAGTTATATTAAAATCCAGAATAAATTTCAGTACAACTTTAATGGCTATCCATAAGACCAAGTGTGTATGTATTATATTATAATGATTACGTAATTAATGGTTATATATTCTATACTAATAAACATGATTAAGAAAGTACCATATTGAATATTGGATCTACACTTATTGCTGAAGCGATACATGTTTACAGTGCTAAGGATAGAAGTCCAATTTATGTGAATACGTCATACTTTGGTATTATTAAAAAAATATGGGAGTTGGATTATACAAACATCCAAGTGAGGATTTTTCAATGCAATTAGGTTGATAAGTGGAGTGCGTTTAAAATAGATTAGTTAGATTTTTTGAAGGTTGATTTTAGTAAAAAATGGTACAAAGAAGAACTATTTATAATGACATCACAAGAAGTACAAGTATTTTATGTTCTATTTCCCATAAACCAAAACTTGTCAATTGTTCTATTATCGACCAAAACTACTGAAGGGTCAGATGAAAATTCAAAATTGGATGAACCTTTCATTGGGACTTCACAATAATTTTACCAAAATCACAATGTAGATGGCATTTTATAAGTCATAAGAGACCACAATGAAGGGGTTTGGATAGTTGATAGAGGGGCCAAATCCGTCCATCCTTTAAAAAAAGAGTTCAATAATCATGTTATATTTTTTGGTAATATATATCATATTACCTTATTTTATTATCTATTCACAGTGGATTTTATGTATTATAAATTAAATTTTAAACCACTTCTATAGATAATGACTTCTGTATGAGATGTTGCTCTCAATCTTGAGGCACAATAGGTCTCTCAACCGCATGCTACTTGTAGTGTAGAGAACCAACATGTATCTCAAACTATTGCTACTGGTTCTCCTAGTGTAGTAGTACAACCCCCATCTGCACATGTTGATGCTAGTGCTTCGGAGGAACATATTGATGATGTTGAAACCAAGGAAATAGTAGGAAACGAAACACTAGAGGCGTAGAAAAAACAAGAGCATCCTAGTTTGATAGTGTTATAAAAAATCCTTAACGAGAAAGAAAAAGAAATCAAATATGAGGTCAGATGGAATAAGCAGGGCCAACATGTTAACCCCAACAAGGCCATGTTTAATAGTTACATTGGAATCATTACTCAGAAATGCCTGCTGATTTATGTACAGTCATGGAACCATGTTGTCACCGAGCATAAGACACTGATGAGGGGAGATATTATGGTAACATTATGATATAATTTCTTTAATTTACTAAAAAAATAAAATAATGAAACATTTACATACTCTTCATCATCCCTTATAGACTGAATTTATAGTGGATGACTCACACAAGGACTATGTATTAAGGGATGATAGAAGGATTTACAGAGGCTTTCAGAAAATTTTAATGAAATGTTATCTTAAAGATTCTGAAGGGAAAATAAACTCACACCCACATCCTATTTATGCACACCTGATAACCCAAGGAACATGGGATTCATTTAATAACTGTCATTAGAAGTAGTATTTTTAGGTACATTGTGTTTTGTAATATTTTATTTAATGATACATGTATTCATCACTTTGATGGACATTTTTTTATTTATAAAAAAAGACTGAGTGCTAAAAATAATAAATGAGCTGCAAAACCAGTATACCCTGACTGTAAGGAAATAATGGGGCATGCTACCCTTGAAAAAAAATTGGTACATATTTTAAATATATCGTAATACTTTTATGTGACACAAAAAAACACCATAACTATATTCCTATATTTATATTAACATTGATGAATCCAAATCCAAAGTCACTTCCATCCCATTCCATGTGCTATGGAAGGAGGTGCGTGTAAATAAATATGGGATACTAATCGATGAAAACACAAAAAAGTGTGGGAAACATGTGTAAGTATGACATAATAAATATTTTTATTCTTTAAATCAGAGTTACATTATAATGATTAATTATTTTCCTATATTTTCTATCTAACATAGTCCTTGGAATCAATAACACCCAAAGCATATCCAGTCATTCTTTTGATGGGCTTGAAGTAGCCAGAAAAATATGGCTGCGTCAGAGATGTGGGTTTTTGGGTGCCACCCCGAACATTTTCTGAGAAAAAAACAAGAGGAGGATCAAAGTGAAGAAATCAAAATGATGATATAAGGAATAGATATAGAACACATTCAATTACAGATACAGTTTAAGGAAAATTTGATGGAGAAGGGGACAAGAGAAGAAACAACTCAAGAACAACCAGCGCGTGAAGATCCCGCCCCACCCCACTAGCTTTGAGGTGAGAAATTTCCCTCAAAAACAAAAATTAACTGAGGTAATAAATGTTTTGATAATTGTTTCTATGAATTTTGAATCATATAGACACTAATACCTTTGCTATACTAATATTGTACAGGGTGAAAATTACTACAATTTATATCTATCAACACCCACCCATCACGTTGTAGTGTGGGTTACAGTGTTCAATATCTAGAACAACATGCTACAAAAAAGACTAATTCTAATACTGTCACGACCCCCTCCTACCAAAGATGCCCCTCTTGAGTTGGAAAGGTGAATGGGAGCTAATGACCCCTGATTCCTGCCTCTAGTAGGCCCCAGAGTGGCGACTAGCACCAAGGGTGTGAGTTTTCAAAAATATGGGAGGCATTACCCTTTTTATTATTTAAGATCGGGAAATAGGATGAGTCATACACCAAAAGAAAAAGGAACATGTAAATGAAAATAAACCCAAAACCAAACCCATATACATGTTTTATACAATACTGAAACAAAAGTACAAGTATAAGAAAAGATCCAAATTATGATACTAAAAAAAATAAAGCAAAAACTGCAACCAGCAAAACTTCAACACCAAACTAGCAAGGTCCCGCACGATCCCTGAAGTCCTCCTAAAAACCTGAAAGTAAACATAGGGTGAGCATACAAGTATACTCAGTAGGAAAACCTAAAGCTCTCATGCACAGGTGGGGAGACATCCTATTGCCCTGTGAGAAAATAGGAGGAACCAAATCCTAGCAAGGAATCTATCCACCCAACCTTATAAGCCACACTCACCAAATATCGCAAGTCAATAGAGTAGTATAGTATTATTATCAATGTATGGGTACCCCGCACAACCTTCCCATTGAATACTACTCAAGCCCTCATGCCTAACGCTCTGATGCTTCCACCTCTTCCTGATCTAGTGCCGCAACCCAGCCATATGAAGCTCGAGCTAGTGCCACAACCTGGCCATACGAAGCTCATAGTATGCTGCCAACACTCAATCCTCGGCCATAACCACATCTCATCCCTCATAGTATCCCATTGAAACTCAATCCTCGTCCATAACCACATCTCATCCTGAAGACACCTGGGAACCACATCACATCTAATCTCAAAGACACATGGGAACCACATCACATCTCATCCCGAAGACACCTGGGAACATATCACATCCTCATCCCGGAGAATCTTGGGAAACATCTATCGTAACCTACCAGAAGGATCTTGGGCTATAGAACCTGGAAGAAGGAGCACAGGGAAGAATAGTAACCAGCCATCCTTTAGATGTTTGAGAATCTCACCCCTATCCCACGGGTGTTCAACACGTAGTGCCCAACATGGGTTGGGTGTATAAAGAAATAGAAAATGTACAGATTTATATAATTATATCAACCACTCAGCCCATCCTAAGGCCTCTACACAAAAGATCTGAGCACATGACTTGACACTACTACCTCAAATGTATGCACATAATAAATAGACCCAAACCCCATTAAGCTTTTCATTTTTAGTTTTAGTTTATCGTTTCCTTAACTACTGAGAAACTAACAACAACCAAACCAGATCAATCGTTCATAAAACATATCCCTACCAACCACAAATAAAGTTAGGGAAAACACAAGCAACACAATAACATTTTATTTTATCATCCAATAAATTCCATTGATTTTCTGTATTTAATCAACTACCATTCCCCACAATTCATTATTTAATTCTTCCACTTTTATTCATATGCACAACCCATATCTGTAGCCCCGCTGCCAACCACCATAACCACAAACACATCAAAAACAATACCCATACCACATCATCATTACTTTGATACCATTTACCATAGCTCCGATGCCCATCACAACCATATCATACATGCCAACCCACAACAAATCCAACCACAACCCCGCTACTCACCCGTTCTACAACAACCCACGAAACACCCCTTTACATAATTAAACCCCAACCAACACCCACAAATTCATTCTTTAATTTAGTTTAAACAGGGTGATCATATAAGGGTTACAGGTATTCATTTAATCAGCCAACTTAACATGATTAACCAATTTCCACATTCTATGAAATTCCATCCACAAAACAATCTAGAAAAATAGGGCAACATTTAATTGCACAAGCAAAGGCCCCCAACGACTGTGATTTTCAGTGGGAATAATCCTATTCAATTCACAACATAAAAAAAGGTAAGCATTGATGAAAATAAACAACAATATCAAAAAAAATTCCCCAAACCCGTTCATTTCCCATTTATTATCTTTATTTACTAGTTCAACCGTATCTCATAAAAACAAGAGGATACCCACCCCACATGATGCACAAAAGAGAGAGAGATGAAGGTAAGATCCCTACCTGAATAGGTTTTGATGTACTTCTGCGAGAACAAACACCACGAGGATTTCGATCACTCCTCCCGACAACTACATCCTCCCGTGGACACTGTGGCACAGCCGTACTAACACCAAGAGAGACTCCATTATGTTTTAAGGTGTCACTTGTCATAGCATGGCAAGGAGGAACAAAAAGAGGAGTTTGAGGAAGTAATAAGAATAGGGTAGAACGTAACATTAAGATGACATTCGTTGAAGATAATCATTCCCATCAAATATCAGCAATCTCCTTGGTAGGAAACTGTGAAGAGGAAGTCGAAGAAGAGGGAAAGGAACGAGGTGCATGATGTTCTCCTCTTCGACAAGATCCCGCAGCCACCGACAGAACGACGATTAGAGTCCGGATGAAGAAGATAGGAGGAAGGCTTCTGGGTCATCCGGGAGTGTTGCTGTTCGGAGAAAAAAAGGGGTCCATAAATAACACGTGACCCTCTCATATATAGGCAAAGAAAAGGTAAAACGGTATGCAACATGTATTAATGAATACACGACGTGACCGTACAACTGTTACGTTGTTTGAATAGTCAACACACGACACGTCACACAGTTTCCATGCATTTAATGATAATAATAAATTCAATCAATAATAGGTGTTTTATTGACCCGAGACATGAGTCATAAAAATGTATTCATCATTGGTCTTAAAATGACCATCATAATTTCAGGGTTTCAACGTCACAGATGGTTCGCCATTCCAACACCGTATGAGGGAGATATATTAGATACAAGATCTCGTAATAATAATAATAATAATATTATTGGGTGTTTTGTGGACCCGAGCCACAAACCATAATTTAATATACAACATTATACTTGAATCGACCATATTAATGATAGGATCCTATCACCACTGATGGTACTTCTACCGGACATCACACGCATAAGTTATGGTGGGTCAAAGATTTAACAATAATATTAAATCTATTATTTTCCAAGCGATTCGGGTACCCGATCCGAAAAACCGAAAAAAACATCCAATATTGGACTCATAATTTCCATCTTGTAGTCTGGATCACACTTCCACTGACGGTTCGTGAAACCGAGGTCACACAAAGAAGTTATAGTGAAAATAGTGTTTTATCATCAAAATAATAATATGATTATTATATTATTATTTTTAATTGATTTATTTAAAAAAAAAAACTCATGTCACGCACAATCACTCCAATTTGGTGCGCATCACCCCATTCATGGGATTCTCTCTCTATTTTTATTAGTTTATAATTTAATTTAGTTCCTTTAAACTTTTTCTCTCTTCAATCTAACTTTTTCTTCCATGATTCTCTCCCACCACCAAAAGTGGTTCCTCCCCTTTCTTTTACTCCATGTGGAATTCCCCAAAACTCTATTCTCACTTCAATGGTATTTATTAATAAAATTAATAAAAATAACACCCATCATTAATGTACTGATTTAATCCCATTAAATTAGTTTACCATGATTATTCTCATATTAAATTAAAGCCATTCCATTAAATTAAATTAAAATAATTTAATTTACTATCCAAAATTAAAACTATTTAATTTAGTTAGTTGCACATTTTTCTTTTCAAACATTATTATTATTATGAAATAATTAAAATTATAATAATAAAATATTATTATTATTAAAATAATTATAATAGCACAACTCCAAATCAAAATTAAACCCATTTAATTTCATTTACCAGTCACACACATATTTGTGTCACCATTATCATTATTATTTAATACAATTATCATAAATAATAACATCTCTCATCTATCCTCATATCTCAAATTTCATTGCATTAAATTCAAAATTTAAATCTCATTAAATCTTTATTAACGGATATTTCAAAATTTAATCCAATATTATTATTATAATTATTTAGTATAATAATAATAAAAAATCTCCAATTAAAATTTATTAACTCATCACCAATTATTATTAATAATAACTGTTATTATTGATGTTTGCTGCTTTGACCATGTCTGACCACCATTACGTCAATGCCGAGCAGCCTCCCATTGATGCCCATTACACACATAATTTATTATTTATTAAAAATTAATTAAATAAAAAAGAAACCATGCACCTCCCCTCATTGAATTAAATACATTCAATTTTATTTCTTTTATTTTACAATGATTAAATTAAATCCATTTAATCTAATTAACACCAAAAAATTTCACGCCATCATTAGCAATTATTATTATCAAAAATTATTATTATAACATGTGTCGTGTTTGACCACATCAAAGTTTTACAAAGTAATGGACCGGAGAGGTCCAGACCATTACATCAGATACCTCTCAAAACATTCTTGTCCTCGAGAATTAAAAACCGACCCATAAAAAGGGGAAAGGTCTGAACAACCACCCCGCAAGATACCTCTCCAGGATCTCGTCATAACAGGAATCCAACCACTATCCTTATTATATGAGTCAGGGAATTCCTTCCCCCATGTCGAGATATTATCCACTTTATGTGGCACTGACTCACCTGCACATGTTTAATCGCATCCACATTAATGCGTCTCGATTAGGGATTAGGTCCTCCCATACCCATAATTTAGGATTTCTCATACACACACTGCCCACAACACCACACAAAACAAGAAACATGCTGCCCCAACACATGGATTGGGGAATTCCTTCTCCCATGTCAAGATACTATTTTCTTTGGGCAACACTGACTCGCCCGCACGGGTTTAATCACATCCACATTAATGCATCTTGATTAGGGATCAGGTCCTCCTCTCCCCATATGTTAGGACTCTTCACACACATTTAAAGGAAAGAGGGAAACGACTTAGCATTATAGACTCATGGAAAACAAGGTCGAGGCCCAAAGCATGGGCGAGAACGAGGTTCAACAAAGGAGTGTAATGATCCTGAATTTAAACAAAACATAAACGAGAGAATTTAAGTAAAACCGAAAAAATCTCTCTCGATCTCTGGCCTTGATAGGGTTGATGGTTCTGTTGTGTGTAACTGTCCACATCCCACTCCTCTACCTCTCTGTTGACGTCCATGTTCCATAGTTGTACGGTAAACAAAGAACACCTAAGACCAAGTATCAAGGAAATTTTCTCAAGGTTTCATTTTATCATTTTATTTTGATTTATTTCCCAGAACACCCAAATCAGGTAAAACAAAAATCTTGATGATGCATATACCTTTCCTAGGGTCTCTACCATGCAATCAATGTAGTCTTACTTGGTCATTCATTAAGCTCAGAGTCCTTGTATCAGATTACAAGGGCCCCTAAAATCTCGTGTCCAAGCCAGTCTTCCCTGTCCTATGTCACACACAAAGATCAGCCAACACTGTTGCCCTACCATCCCATTCAATCCTCATTGTTCCTAACTCCATACTTCATCCTATCTCTCAACCATCAGCTCTGATACCATTCTGTCATGACCCCCTCGCACCAAAGATGCCCCTCTTGAGTTGGCAATGGTGAAAGGGAGATAATGACCCCTGAGTCCCACCTCCAGTAGGCCCTAGAGTGGAAACTAGCACCAAGGGTATGAGTTTTCACAAATATGGGAGGAATTACCCTTTTTATTATTTAAGTTCAGGAAATAGGATGAGTCAAACACCAAAAGAAAAAGGAACAAGTAAATGAAAATAAACACAAAACCAAACCCATATGCATGTTTTATACAATACTGAAACAAAAGTACAAGTATAAGAAAAGATCCAAAGTACGATACCAAAAAAAGAAATAAAAAACTACAACCACCAAAACTCCAATGCCCAACTATCAAGGTCTCGCACGGTCCCTAAAGTCCACCTGAAAACCTGAAAGTAAACCTAGGGTGAGCATATGATTATACTGAGTAGGAAAACCTAAAGCTCTTGAGCACAGGTGAAGAGACATCCTAATTCCCTGTCAGAAAACAGAAGGAACCAAAGCCTAGCAAGGAATCTATCCACCCAACCTTACAAGCCACACTCACCAAATATTGCAAGTCAATAGAGTAGTATAGTAATATTATCAATTTATGGGTACCCCACACCACCTTCCCACTGAATACTACTCAAACCCTCATGCCTAATGCTCTAATGCTTCCCCCTCTTCCTGAGCTAGTGCCGTAACCTGGCCATAAGAAGCTCGAGCTAGTGCCGCAACCTGGCTATACGAAGATCATAGTATCCTGCTGACACTCAATCCTCAACCATAACCACATCTCATCCTTCATAGTATCCCACCAGCACTCAATCCTCGACTATAACCACATATCATCCTGAATACACCTGGGAACCACATCACATCTCATCCTGACGACACCTAGGAACCACATCACATCTCATCCTGAAGACAGTTGGGAACATATCACATCCTCATCCCAGAGACTAGTGGGAAACATCTATCGTAACCTACCCGAAGGATCTTGGGATATATAACCTAGAAGAGGGAGCACATGGAAGAACAGTAACCAGCCATCCTTTAGATGTTTGAGAATCTCACCCCCGTCCCACGGGTGTTCAACATGTAGTGCTCAACATGGGTGGGGTGCATAAAGAAACATAAAACATAAAAATTTATATAATTATATCAACCACTCAGCCCATCCTATGGCTTCTACACAAAAGATCTGAGCATATTCCTCAACACTGCTACCTCGAAAGTATGCACACAATAAACAGCCCCAAACCCCATTAATCTTTTCATGTTTCAACAGTTTCAGTTTATCAGTTCCTTAGCTACTGAGAAACTAACAACAACCAAACCAGATCAATCATTCATAAAACATATCCCTTCCAACCACAAATAATGTTAGGGAAAACACAA
Organism: Viscum album; assembly: GCA_963277665.1. NCBI lineage: Eukaryota > Viridiplantae > Streptophyta > Magnoliopsida > Santalales > Viscaceae > Viscum > Viscum album. The sequence continues at coordinate 1,679,378,714 of OY728121.1, read as the reverse complement.
GAAACACAAAAACATTTTCTTTTATCAGCCAATCAATTCCATTGATTTTCCGTATTTAATCAACTACCATGCCCCACAATTCATTAGTTAATTCTTCCACTTCTATTCATATGCACAACCCATCCCTGCAACCCCACTGCCAACCACCATAACCACAAACACATCAGAAACAATACCCATACGACGTCATCATTCCTTTGATACCATTTACCATAGCTCCACTGCCCATCACAACTATATCATACACGCCAACCCACAACAAATCCAACCACAGCCCCGCTACTCACCTGTTCCACAACAACCCACAAAACACCCCTTCACATAATTAAACCCCAACCAACACCCAAAAATTCATTATTTAATTTAGCTTAACCAGGGTGATCATATAAGGGTTATAGGTATTCATTTAAACAACCAAATTTACATGATTAACCAATTTCCAAATTCTATGAAATTCCATCCACAAAACAATCCAAAAAAACAGGGAAACATTTAATTGTGCAAGAAAAGGCCCCCAACGACTGTGATTTTCTGTAGGAATAAGCCAATTCAATTCACAACATAATAAAAGGATAAGCATTGATGAAAATAAAACAAAAAATCAACAAAAATTCCCCAAACCCATTCATTAACCATTTATTATCTTTATTTACTGGTTCAACCATATCTCACGAAAACAAGAGGATACCCACATCGCGTGATGCACAAAAGAGAGAGAGAGACGAAGGTAAGATCCCTACCTGAACAGGTTTTGATGTCCTTCTATGAGAACAACCACCACGAGGATTTCAAACACTCCTCCCGACAACTACATCCTCTAATGGACACTACGGCACAACCGTACTAACACCAAGAGAGACTCCATTATGGTTTAAGGTGTCAATTGTCATAGCATGGCAAAGAGGAATAGAAATAGGAGATCGAGGAAGGAATAAGAACGGGGTAGAACGTACCATTAAGATGACGTTCGTTGAAGAGCATCATTCCTGTCAAATATCAGTAAACTCCTCGGTAGGAAAATGCAAAGAGGAAGCCGAAGAAGAGGGAAAGGAATGAGGTGCACAATGTTCTCCTCGTCGACAAGATCCCGAAGCCACCGACAGATCGACGATCAGAGTCCGGATGAAGATGATAGAAGGAAGGATTTTGGGTCATCTGGGAGTGTTGATGTGTAGATAAGAAGAGGGTTCTGTAAATAACACATGACCCTCTATTATATAGGCAAAGAAAAGGTAAAATGGTATGCACCATTTATTAATGAATACACGACGTGACCGTACAACTGTTACGTTGTTTGACCGGTCAACACACGATATGTCACACAATTTCATTATGTTTAATGATAATAATAACTTCCATTAATAATAGGTGTTTTATTGAACCGAGACATGAGTCATAAAAAGGTATTCATCATTGGTCTTAAAATGACTGTCATAATTGCAGGGTTGCAACATCACAGACAGTTCACCATTCCAACACCTTATGATGAAGATATGTTGGATACAAGATCTCGTAATAATAATAATAATAATATTATTGGGTGTTTCGTGGACCCGAGCCATGAACCATAATTTAATATCCAACATTAGACTTGAATTGACCGTATTAATGGCAGGATCCTATCACCACTGATGCCAATTCAATCAGACATCGCACGCATGAGTTATGGCGGGTCAAAGATTTAATAATAATATTAAATCTATTATTTTCTGAGTGCTTCGGGTACCCGATAAGAAAACCTGAAAAAAAACATCCAATATTGGTCTCATAATTTCCGTCTCGTAGTCTGGGTTGCACTGCCGCTGAAGGTTCATGAAACCGTGGTCGCACAAAGAAGTTATAGTGAAAACGGTGTTTTATCATCAAAATAATAATATGATTATTATATGATTATTTTTAATTGATTTATTTCAAAAAAAATCATGTCACGCACAATCACATTAATTTGGTGCACATCACCCCATTCATGGGATTCTCTCTCTTTTTTTATTAGTTTAAAATTTAATTTATTTCCTTTAAACCTTTTCTATCTTCAATCTAACTTTTTCTTCCATGATTCTCTCCCACCAGCAAAAGTGGTGCCTGCCCTTTCTTTTACTCCATGTGGAACGCCCTAAAACTCCATTCTCACTTCAATGGTATTTATTAATAAAATTAATAATAATAACACCCATCATTAATGTACTAATTTAATCCCATTAAATTAGTTTACCATGGTTATTCTCATATTAAATTAAATCCATTTCATTAAATTAAATTAAAATCATTTAATTTACTAACCAAAATTAAAACCATTTAATTTTGTTAGTTGTACATTTTTCTTTTCAAAATTTATTATTATTATGAAATAATTATAATTATAGTAGGAAAATATTATTATTAATAATATAATAATAATAGCACAACTCCAAATCAAAATTAAACCCATTTAATTTCATTTACCAATCACACACATATTTGTGTCACCATTATCATTATTATTTAATACAGTTATCATAAATAATAACATCTCTCATCTATCCTCATATCTCAAATATCATTGCGTTGAATTCAAAATTTAAATCACATTAAATCTTTATTAATGAATCTTTCAAAATTTAATCCATCATTATTATTATAATTTTTTAGTTTAATAATAATAACAAATCTACAATTAAACTTTATTAACTTTTCACCAATTATTATTAATAATAATAATTATTATTGATGTTTTCTGCATTGACCATGTCCAACCACCATTATGTCAATGCCGAGCAGCCTCCCATTACATGCCCATTACATACATAATTTATTATTTATTAAAAATTAAATAAATCAAAATGAAACCATGCACCTCCCCTCATTGAATTAAATACATTCAATTTTATTTATTTTATTTCAAAATCATTAAATTAAAACCATTTAATCTAATTAACACCAAAAAATTTTACACCACCATTATAAATTATTATTATCAAAAATTATTATTATAACATGCGTCGTGTTTGACCACATCAATTTTTAACAAAGTAATAGACTGGAGAGGTCCAGGCCATTACAAATAGGTCATGTAAATGTATTGATTAACATATCCCATGATCGGAGAGCCGATCTACATATTCCAATTGATGATGAAGATGTTCATAAGATCAAACAAGATTTTCGAACATTCATCCAATGTCTGTCACAACTTGTAAAAAAACATGTCGATAAGGAGGTATTAATTTCCAATTTATTTTTAAAGATAAACCATTAAAATTTAATGAAAAAAGTTATAAACCAATGAATTTAATTATATATTGACACTATGGAAGGAGGTGAAAATAATGAATGGCTCAAAACCATCTCAAATTTCAAACAATGGAACGAAATGATCTACCGAAATAACCTTAAACCTGCAGGTTCTATATCCACATTTATAATCAATGCATACTCATGTGAATACGAAGTTGAAAGATGGTGGGGTTCATACAATTCTTTTTGATGAAAGTATGTTCAAAGGGGAAGATCCATATTTCATTAGTGTTGATAATATAAGTGAAATATTGGAGAATGATTGGCTAGGAATATCATTTTTACATGTATACAAGAGGTATGTTTTCATGATTTGATTTTCCAAAAGCTAATATACTATGATTATTATGAATAAATACATTTCACATTTTTCACAGACGTATATATGAAAAAAAATTGAAGGGATTTCCCGATGAAAAAAAATTGGGACTTGTTAGCCCTCACGTCATCTCTATAGAACAAAAAGAAATATAATCCAAGAAAGAGGGTGAAATAGTGACAGGACTACTCAAATCAATTAATAGAAAAATTATGGATGACAAAATCTTCATAATACCAACGATGAAGGGGTAAAACTCTACAATTTAATCACATCAAATATATTTTAATTAGTTTCATTACTTATTCTTTTTTGTGTTCTTAGGCGACATTGGATGCTCATTGTAGTCAATTTGGATACTCCAAAGATTTATTTCTTATATTAAATTTATGGATATCCAACAAAATAACCATACATGATGGCATTTTTCAATTTTTAGTACACTACATCCAACATTTTAGAACTAAAAAAAAGTTATATAATTTATATTATCTTTTAATGAGGATTCTATTATTATAGGGCGGTGCATGAATATCATCTACATCATGGAATGAGGCTAGGGGAAAAGGACAATGAACACCCCAAGTACTACGACTAGATACAAATTAGGGTATATTTAATAAGATTTCACTATCCAAACAGATATAAAAAAATTACTTATTTTTATCAATGTTTCTACAGTGTCCGAAACAAACAAACCATAAAGATTGTGGTTATTATGTTTGTAAATTTATGAAAGAGATCATATTCCCTGAACAAACTAGCATCCCTAAAGAGGTATTATCAAAGATAATTATTGTTTCATTTAAAATATTTATTAATATTTTGTGTATTTATATTTATTCAGTACAACCATGATTGTAAAAAATAATCCTATTCACAATATGGAATATATGTGATTATAAACTAATGGGAAACATACATGATGGAATAATTTACATAAATAGCATGATTATGAGATTGATATAACTCAAAGTGTATATTTTTATTTAAAACTGGAAGTATTTTTTGTAAAAAGAATATGTTCCATACTAAAAACTAATAAAAAGCATTAGGATTGTTTTGATACTTTAGTAAAATGATCCATAAGTCATTTTTGATGTGTAGGAACCAACCACACCTAAATCTGATTCATAGTGTGAAAGTTATGAATTAATGTGTGTATTTTTATATTAAATTAACAATAAATTTAGAAAAAAGAACAAGTGACATACTAAAAACCAAGAAAACACATTTATATTATTTTTATACCTTAGGAAAATTATACACCTATCATTTTTGATGTGTAATAATCAACCACACCTCAATCCATTGAACATTGTGAACGATATGAGTAAAAGTGTCTATTATCTATTTAAAATTGACATTTTAGCTCAAAATATGTCATTCATTGAAAACAAAAAAATATCTTTTCAATTGTATTCATAAATAAGGAAAATTATTCATAAGTTCATTTTGATGTGTATAAAGCAGTCTCATGTCAAACCAATGCACGATGTGACTGGTATGACTCAAAATGTGTGTTTTCAGATTGAAATGATATTTTAGTAAACAAACAGAAATGGAATACTTAAAACTAAGAAAATTCATTTGGATAATTTTTATACTTTAGTAAAATGGTATATAAGTCTTTTTTGACCTTTAGGAATCAACTACACCTCAATCCGATGCACAATTCGATAGGTATGACTCAAAGTGCCTATTTTTATTTAAAATTGACATTAATTTTAGTAAAAAAACACTACTGGCATACTGAAAACTAAGAAAACACAATTGTAATATTTTGATAATTTAGGAAAATATTCCAAGAGTATTTTGTGATGTGTGGGAATCTAACCTGCCTCAATTTAATGCATGTGGTGACCAATATAAATCCAAACGTGTCTTTTTATTTAAAATTGACATTAATTTAAGTAAAAAGAAAAACTGACATACTGAAAAATAAACAAATGTATTATTATTGTTTTGATACTTTACGAAAATTATCCATAAGTCATTTTTGACTTGTAGGAATAAACCACACCTTAATACAATGCATAGTGTGATTGGTATGACTAAAAGTGTCTGTTATTAGTTTAAAATTTACATCTTAGCTCAAAATGTGTCACTCTCTAAAAACCAAGAAAACTCTTTACAATTGTCTTCATAAATTAGGTCTATTATTCATAATTCATTTTTGATGTGTATGAAGAAGTATCACATCAAATCAACACACGATGTGACCGGTGTGACTCAAAAAGTGAGTTTATATTTTGAAATGATATTTGAGTAAAAAACAACTAACATACTAAAAATAGAGAAAACACATTTGTATTGTTTTGATACCTTAGAACAATGATACATGAGTCATTTTTTATGTTTAGGAATCAACCACACCTACATATTATGAATGATGTGAATAGTATAAATCCAAATGTGTTTTTATTTAAAATTGACATTAATTTAAGAAAAAAGAACAAGTGACATATTGAAAACCATGAAAACGCATTCAGATTGTTTTGATACTTTAATAAAATTATCCATGAGTCATTTGTGATGTGTGGGAATCAAAATCACCACAATATGATGCATGGTGTAACCATTATGACTAAAAGTGTCCATTATTAGTTTAAAATTGACATTTTAGCTCAAAAAATTTCACTAATTGAAATCCAAGAAAACACCCTCCGATTGTCTTTATAATTTATGAGAGAAATTCATAAGTCCTTTGAGATGTGTATGAAGTAGTCTCAACTCCAAACTATGCATGATGCGACCAATATGACTCAAAATGTGCGTTTTTGGTTGGAAATGATATTTTAGAAAAAAACACAACTGTCATACAGAAAACCAAGAAAAACCATTCAGGATGTTTTGATACTTTAGAAAAATGATCCATGTGTCATTTGTGACATATAAGAATCAACCACACCTCAATCCGATGAATGATGTGACTGGTATAAATCCAAATATGTCAACTAAATTGGATATTAATTTTAGTTAAAAAACAAGGGAAATACTCAAAGCAAAGCAAACCCATTCAGATTATTTAGATATTTTAGGGAAATGATCCATATCTCTTTTGTGATGTGTAGAAATCAACCTCACCTCAATACGACGCATGGTGTGACCTATATAACTCCAAATGTGTCTTTTTTATTAAACATTGACATTTTATAAATGTATTCTTTCATATTAATTTTTAATTTATTTATTTATAGTATTACTAACATAATATTCGTTTTCTTATATAGGTGGAACATTTTTCTTGAGTTGGGATGATTTGTTCAGCAACTAATACTATGGGCAGAAATTTTTGAAAGGGGATCACAGATATAATAGGATGAAAAATTAATGTTTTTAACTGTTTGTTGAATAATTTTAAATTTAATTATATAAAAAATTATTTGAAATGTATATAACATTGTTTTCCAACCCCTTGTGTGCATTGTGAAAGTGTTGTTTTGTGTAGGTGGTGTGTGTGTGTTGTGAAAGTGCTACTGGTGGGTTTTCTATTTATATATGAAGGTACTTCTTATTTGTGTGATGTTATATAAATAACACAACAAAGGTAAATAGGCCTTTATCAACACTATTTCAAGTGCTGATAAAGGCCCCCATTATCAGCTCTATTTAGAGCACTGATAAAGTACTACTTTATTAGTTCTATTTTGAGCGCTGATAAAGGCCCCCTTTATAAGCTCTAATTAAAGTGATGATAATGTGGTCCTTTATCTACGCTAAAAATAGCATTTTTAAAGGGGACCCCCTTATCTTTGCAGATATTCAAAACACTTTTCTAGCACTGTTAAAATCATTTTATATCGCTGAAAAAAGAACTATCTATAGTAGTGAATGGACACATAATCTTGGTGGCCACCATCATCCTCATTCAATGTGTTGACAATAACATGAAAATCAGATTCAACCACAACAGCCTTCCAGCCAAATGAGGACATGAACTGTATACCCTTCCAAATAGTTGTAGCCTCTTCCATAGGAGGAGACCAACCAGCAATGTACGAGGAATTAAAATCCAAAATAATATAACCATAATGATCCTATATAATTTCCTCTAAGCCAACAAAACCAACCCCAGGATTTTCCATGTTAGTGTTATGTTTGATAATGACCAAAGCGGGGTTGAGGGGGGGGGGGGTGGATCCATCTGACAGTAGGGGAATGAATAAGTGATGGTGGATGATCCCCCTCAACATCAAGCCACTGAGAGCCCCAACTATGTATCTTTGAAATCCAGAACCTGTCATCATTAACATTGTTCTAAAAAATAAAGACATTATAGTAAAACTATATAATCCAGGATCATTTACACAGTCCTGTGATAAATTGATCTTGTACAGAGCTGAACTATTCCCTCACACTAAGACTCACATCCCCAATATTTCTCTAATAATTATGATACTATGTCTCACACATGAAACAAATCTTAGTGACCTAAGTGAAGGAAAAAATAGAATGAAAATCCATCTCTACCTTACCCCCAAAGAGTGGTCATATGCCATTATCAGAGAGATGCCTATTAGAAAAATGAACGTCTGTGGGTAGGATACCCCTACACATTTTAAAAAAGAAAATATTATCCTTAGGTGAGCATATTGTTTCCAAAGATGTTTCCAAAAGGGGGGAATGTAACTTTTCCATCTGTAATGGACACCTTATAACCCGAACAAATAGTATAACATCTAGATGAGTCAATAGACCAACACATCTTGTTCGGTCCAACATCATAGACCACCAAAACTACCAGGACATCTATATGATCATAATCAATGAACCAATGATCAAGCCTCTGGAGATCCCACCTGGAAATTTCATCAACCATGAGCTGTCGCACAACTGCATGCTCATGGACAGGTGTAGGTGAAGAAGTAAGAATCAATCCTTCCAAACCAGGAAGCCATGGATCTTGGAAAATATTAACTGAATCCCCATTAGAAATTTTCCAAAAAAATTCTGCGGTTCAAGATGACCTTGGATCCCAAAAAAACTCCTCTATAAATAGATCAGTCATGGACCAAATATGGAAGATAAAAAATCATCATGGGGAAATTAATTATCATTGACGACTCTAGAACTCAAGCTATCAGGGTTATGTAAAAGGTGTCATCCTAGCTTGGCCTAGAGGTAATTTTTAAAAACTTTCATGTCATAAAATCCCATGCCACCACAAGCCTTAGGATCACACAACATCTCCCAAGGGAGCCAATGTAAATTATTTTTCCCATTTACATGCCCCCACTTGAAATTAGTAAAGGCTGAATAAAGATTGTGGGTAAAGAAATCTAGGAGCTTTAAAAGGGAAATCACGTAAGATGGAACAACTTGGGCCACAATTTTAACAATAATCTCTTTACCTTCCATTAATAAATTTTTTCTGGACCATCCTTGGATTTTCCTATGTAACTTATAATTGATGAAAGAGAGAACCTATATTTTAGAACATATGAAGAATATCAGGAGCCCCATATATTTATAAATATATATTTACACAAAACTCTCAATCATGGGTTTGTAAGACAAACCCATGTCTCAAAATTTATTAATGAAAAAATAAACGTACAATAGAGAGAATGATGAACAAATTATATATAAATCCCACATTGAAACAAAGTATCACTTCCTTTTCATACCCCTAGATCCAATATTCCTAGTAAATAATCCCCTACCCTTTGGATGTCGACCCCTCCACCAAATATTAGGTTGTGGGGGATCATAATCCTCATTATATGTTGACTCAAAGGAATCCTCCGACTTAGAAAAGATTCTGAATTTCCATGAAAATTCATGGAAATTCATATATGGGTTCAAACGAAGTCCATTATCAAAGTTAATTGCTAAAAGATTCTATACTACTATGAATTCACTAAATCCAAACACATTTGTATCCATCATAGGGAAAATGAACTCCAACTATGAGAAGAACTAGTCTGCCGCTTCATTATTGGTTCCTTCAATGGGCCTTTCACCCTACTAATCTTTTAGAATAATGGATTTCATATTATTTTCTCATGAAATGACATATTACTCATATGAGTACTTTCCCAAATAACCATAAGTATTCTTCATAAGAGCAGAAAATTTTTATGCATAATTCTTGTAAAAGTTCTTAAGGTCATCCACATTATTGCAAGGATGTGTAGCCTTCAAGAGGACGTGAGATGTTTAAGACAACTCAGGGATAGTCACATATATTTTGGAAGTTTATAAATTCTTTCTTGTATGGACATAATCCAAAAAGAGTGAAAAAAATACACCTTAGGACTATCCATCCGAGGTGGGTCAACATCACAATCTCCATCTGTTTGCCCGCTGCTTGGAAGTACAACCTGAAAGGCACCTATGCAGGGTCCAAATCATTCTGAATTTTTATTAGACCAGGTGAAGCCTAAAAAGGCTGGGAGTGAGATTCATTGATTTTGGATTTCCGATGGATGACCATTTGGAATCCCTCTGCATCAATTGATACTTTGTTACCTTTACGAGTCCTTGTTTCAATCAGTTGCTCTTGCTTAAGATGTAGATCAACTACTTCTAGAACAACATATTTATCAATGTAATATCCTTCCATTGGTGTTCCATCCATTACCTATTGATCACTCGATCTTCCTCCTTTAATTTTACTTAGAAAATACCCTATACCAATAGTGAAAACATCCTCTACAAGAAGGGAATTATTATCACTTGAATATAATAAATCATCCACCCAAGTATTCAACATTTCTACAGCATCCACAATAGAAACATCACCTACCTATATGTGTTCAAAAATATCATTCCATGTTCCTGGTTTTTTCCCACAACCATTATGATCAGGATTAGGGCTATCCAAAACATTGTATATTTTCTGACCATCTCTAGCACAAACATCACTAGAATTTTCATCAAATGCACCACCATGCTTTTGATTAGATTCAGAATCAGGTCCATTATTCCTTACCTGAAAGGAATCATCATATAAATATATAAATATATAAATATATTTATAATTATATATGAATATTTATAAACTAATAATAAATATATTTAAATATTAAATATATTTATTATATTTATAATTATACAAATATATATAATAATATAATAATATAGAAATATATAATTATATAAATATATTTATATAATTATAATAAATATATTTATTTATTTAGATATTTATTGGTGTTTTTCTAGAAGCAATAAAGGTTCCCCTTTATCAGTGTTAAAAAAGTGCTGATAAAACCAGTCTTTATTAGCACAAGAATTTTAACACTGATAAATTTATATATTTCTTAGTGAGTTTTAGAAATCATTGATAAAATCATTTCAGGTTTTTATAAAAGAACCATAAAAAATTCTACATCTCCTCGCACCTTAAAGCTTTTTCCAAACCATATTTCTGTCGTCCTGCTATCACTCCCTACCTTTGCCTTCATCTTTGTCGTCACCAGCACTCCCTACCATCATCTTAGCTCTCTATCATCATTGTCATCAAACTTTGCCACTATCACTCCCTGCTTAACCCTCACTACTCTTCATCAATGAATCATCACTGCTCTAAGGTATGAGATTAATAATTATACTCTTTGATTGCTTCTTCCATCTTGGTCTTCACTTTCTCCAACCATGATGCATGTTGTTCAAACTAGATTCACCCCTTAGTTTCTTCCAAATCACCACACTCATTCGTGTCTGAACCCAAGGGTAAGGGTTGAAACTTTTTTCTTGTGATTTCATTATTTATAGGGAATTTGATTAATATTTTGAGCTCTGTTAAACCTATATTTAAATTTAAGGGCTAGTCTCCAATGATTTGTGATAGATTTCCCCATGTTTTTTCCATTGAATTTGAGAACCATGAATGTTTTAATGTTTAACTCCATGTTTTTTATATCAAATAATAGCATTAAATGTTTTTATGTGTTATTGGAAAGATAAATCAGGTTTTATATGATTTTCATTTCAATTCCAAGGACTTCTTAATTATGAAACTTGTTAAAAATATTTTTTAATTAACCATGCACGCCATGTGTTTGAGAAAATGAACGAATTTTTTTTATAAACTAATTATAAGATTTTATTTGGTGTTTTGGTAATAAAATTGAATTCTAAATAGGAAAAATATTTTTAATTTTCATTTCAAGAAATACTTGAAATTATGAGAATTGATAAAATATTTCAAGATTTATTTAAAATAAAATATGAGTTTAACATTTTTAGACCCCATTTGGTTTATTGGATAAGAAAATTAATGCAACATTTTAATTAATAAAGTGATTTGATAAATTCATACTAATGGATAAATTTATTTCAATGGTGGTTTAAGTACAATGTTTTAATAAATTTCTTATAAATGATTTAAAATTATTATATAGAGAATTAGACTCTTGGTGGGTTTCTAAAAGGTCCATTTGGATCTTTTAAATGATCTTTTAAACATGTGGGTGTGAGAGACCCAATTATGTCCCCTTGTTATTGTTTCCCTTTATGGGTGGTTGTTTATGTATGTGGTGTTCAAATGATGGATAGAAATATTCTCTTTGTTGTGAGAGCATTAGAGGTGTGGGTGATTTATTATTTATTCATAATGATGATTGTTTGGATTATTGGCTGTTGCTCACCATTACTAATACTTTGGTAATGGTAACTGGAGTAACTAAGTGTGAATTATTTATTTTTGCTACACTAGATCATTTCACACATCTAGTTCCCCCTAGTTATGTATAGGGTTAGTAGGGAGTGCCCCTAATTCTAGGATTTCAACAAGATAGTTAAGTGGATTTTGTTATAACTCAACATAAGCATGTAGTTGGTCCCAATTTGATAAATTCTAGGAATTTCTCAAATTAAAGCCAAGGGTAGATCCCATGAAATCATTTCATTGGTTGGTGGTTTAACATAAGGGGTTCTATTGATCTTTTTAGTTCCCCTACTTGATTGATGTGTGTGGGAACCTTGGCATATTTATTTTATTTTTTATTTCCATTTCATTAATGATGTGGTTCCATTAATTTAACCATTTACCTATGTATCATGAGTGGGGTTTCTATAGGATTTTAAAAATTGTTTTAAAATTGTGTTTCATTAAATCCAAGGGTATATCTTATGAGACTCGAAATATACACCTAGAGTTTTTCTATTAGCCATAAAATCAAGATCAATTATTTCATAAATGGACTACAATCAAACAATTTTATACTTTTATAATTTCATAAATTTTAATTTAATATATTATAATTTTATACTATTATAAATTTTTAAAACTATATAATTAAATAATTTTTTTCCACTTTTATATCATTTATGTATCTTTATATTATTTTATAAATTTATATACATTTATAAATTATGTATTTTTATTTAATATATATATTATTTTATTAATTATATATAATTTTATAGTTCTATATATAAAAATTATTTTATATACTAATATATATATACATATATATAAATTTATAATTTATAATTTTATACTTGTAAACTTTTTTCAATTTATCAATAGTTTATTACTTTTATACTTTCATAAATTCAATGTTGGTGCTGAAAATATTTTTAAAAAACATATCAATTTATTTTTTTATTTGTGAAACCATTATTATATTTAATAGCCAATTTTTCTGTTATAAAAATGGTTTTCAAATAATATAGGTTCTTTTTATATTTCCCTTATTATATTAAATAGCTGTATGTTGATGGTTTTTTTATAATGTAAATGTGATTTTATACGTCATTTAGACTCATACATAAAGGGGTTTGATCATTTAAAATATGAAGTGAAAAATAGTTTTTATAAGTCAAATCACCTACATTATATTTATAAATTTCCTTCAAGAAGTTTTTGTTTTTTATCACGTGGGATGATAAACCATTTTTCAATATTTCCATTTTCCTTTAAGAAATTCATGAGATCCATCTTCAATTGAACATCTTTTGTGTATTTATTTTGTCAAATATTGATATTGCTAAATAAAATTGGATGGATATGAATAGACAATTGATGGATGACAATCATATGACCAAAGAGTATGAAGATAGAGTGAAATAGTTCATCATGTTTGAAAAAGATCATGCACATGAACCTTCATAAATCCTTTTTATGTGTTTACACTATTGTTATTCAAGACTAATTAGTCCAGAGGAGTTGTAAGAACATTTGATCTATAAAAGAATTGATCAAAGTTATAAAAGCTATAATAGACACGAGGAGAAAGAGAATGTAGCTAGTGATTGGGATAAAACTATGTTTTATAGATTATTTGATATTATTAAAAGTGTTTAAAATAAAGAAAACCATACTGAGGATGTGATTACAAGTTTGTGTGATGATGAAGATTGTATTGTGGAAATGAAAATGATAGTTGAATATGAACTTTGTGATTGTCAAAAAATGTTTAAGAAGTTAAATAATTTTGTAAAGAAGCTATTTTATGATGATTACACTAAATACACAACATTGTTAGCAATACTGAAGGTATATAATTTGAAAGCAGACAACAGATGGAGTGATGCTAGTTTTACTAAACTACTTGTTGTCATGAATGAAATGATCCTAGAATATAATGATTTCCATAGCCTAACATATGATTCTAAATGAATGCTATGTTATATGGGTATAATCTCTAGATGAATACATGCCTTTCCAAATGATGGTATACTATTTCTCAAAGACCACTAATCACTAAAAGAATGCCCAAAGTGTGGTTCTTCTCAATACGAGAAAGATTAATTGGTTCCTATGAAAGTTGTATGGTACTTTCCAATCATTCATAGGTTTAGGATACTATATGAAACTGAGGAGACTACAAGGTAATTGATGTGGCATACAGATATAGGAAAAAAATATGGGAAACTTTATCACCCGATAGACTCTCCTTAGTGGAAGAGAATTGATCATGAGTATCCTAAATTTGGAAACGAGCTAAGAAACCTTCATCTTGTGTTATCTATAGATGGGGTGAATCCTTTTGGTTTTCAAAGAATCAATCACATTAAATGGATGGTTATGTTGGTAAAATATAATTTCCACCATGGTAATGAATGAAATGAAAATATATTATGTTATCCATGCTTATATCAGGACCAAAAGAACTGGGTAGTGATATTGATGTTTATTTGATTCCATTGATCAAAGATTTGAAATTGTTGTGAGATTCATGTGTTACATTATATGATAATTACATAAATGAAGATTTCATATAAATATGCATGTTGTTTGGGACAATAAATGAATGTCCTACTTAGGGAATTTTTTTAAGATATAGCATTAAAGTAAATCAAGGGTGTCCCATTTGAAAACAAGGTACAAACTCAATTAAGATGAAAATTAACCGAAGAATATGTTTATAGGACATTTCATATTTCTACCCCAATGGCATAAGTACCATTCTTGGATGAAATATTTCAATGGGAGTTCAAAACAACAAACAACACCATCTCCACTAATAGGTGATCAATTGTTTGAGAAAGTAAAATATGTGGACACTGCTTTTGGGAAAACTTTTTCAAAAAACATTATGAAAACTGGTTGGAAAAAGAGATTAGTTTCTTTGAATTACCATACTAGAATTGTCTGCAAATCATAAATTTTCTGGTTGTTATGCATGTTGAAAAAATGTACATGATAGTGTAATTTTAACATTACTAAATGTATCTGGAAAACAAAGGATGTAATTAAGGTTAGATTGGACATGGTGGACATGGGAATATAAGAAGTGTTGGTTGGTAGTAAAGGGTGAAAAATGAACTCTTCTTACTCCAGCCACTTATACTCTTTCTAGCCAGGAGAGATATCAATTTTGAAACTTATTGAATGATGTAAATGTTCCACAGGGGTTTTCAACAAATATCAAGAATATTGTGTCAACGACTGATTTCATGTTAAAGTGATTGAAATCAAATGATTGTAATTTTTTTATAAAAGATCTAATTCCTATACCTTGACATTACATTTTTCCTAAGAATGTCCATTATATAATAACCAATCTCTATTTCTTTTTCAATTCTATATGAAACAAAGTTATAGACCTGGTGAAATTTCTAACTATTGAAAAGGAAATTACCATCATATTATGTGAATTGAAATTTTTATTCCTGCTAACATTCTTTGATATGATGGTTCACTTGGTGAGGGAGATTCGAATATGTGGTCCTATACATTAAAAATGGATGTACCACATTGAATTTTATATGATGATTTTGAAAGGGTATGTCAAAAATTGAAGTCATCCATAGGGTTGTATTACATAATGATATATTGTTTACAAAGCCATTTAATTATGTACCAACTACTTGTTCATTGTAGAAATCAATAGTATACTGAAATATCATCAAACTAGGAAGCTTTTGGGTGAAAAAATTTCTAGAAGTGATGTTCTCACAATCAATATTACATATCTGGAGAAGACACACTTTTAAATTTTTTATAACATTTTGGAGGTTTCCCCATATATTGAAACCAAAAAATAAATTCTTAGTAATTTGATTCCATCAAGGGATGAATGATGAATATCAAATACACATAATAAATAGTTTATAAGATGATTTTGAGACCATATTCTTAAGGAGTGAGATGAAAATATGTATTTGATTTTAAAATGAATTCTATAGATATCTATAGGACCAAGTGTGTAGGTATTGTCTTACAATGGTTTTTTAATTAATGGTTATAAGTCCTATAGAAATTAACATGATGAAAGAAGTACCATGAAAACTAGAGGAGTTACAATTATTGTTGAAGTGATACATATTTTAGGTACTAAGTAAATAAATCCAATTTATATGAATATGTCATAATTTAGCATCATAAAAAATTTGGGAGTTTGATTATAAAACATTCCAAGTTCCAATTTTTCAATGTAAGTGGTTTGATAATATAAGTTCTATTAAAATAGATGAATTGGGATTCATAAATGTATATTTTAGTAAGGAATGGTAAAAATATGAACTATCTAACATGGTATCATAGGAAATATATGTATTTTATGTTCTACATCCATTAAACCAAATGTGGTCAATTGTTTTTTATCAACCAAAACCTCAGAAGGGTCAGATGAGAATTCAAATGAGGATGACCCATTCATTTGGATGTCGCAATCATTTTATAGTAGTCCCAATTTAGACAGGGTTTTTTACATTAGAGGATACCATAATTAAGGTATTCAGATACACGATAGAGGTGTTAAATTTCTTTATCCTTTTAAAAAGAAAGAGTTCTATAATCAAGTTATATTTTTTAATATACATCATGTTACCTCATTTTATTATATATTCACTACTTAATTTATGTAATCTAAATTAAATATTAAACCAATTCTATAGATAATGTATTTTGTACATGTTGGTGCTCCAAAATTGAGGAACAATAGGTTTCTCAACATACTACCGCTCCTAGTGTAGGGGAACAATGACCTTCTGCACGTGCTGGTGCTCTCAATCCTAAGAAACAATAGGTTTCTCAACCAGATGCAGATCTCAGTGTAGAGGTACAATGACCTTCTTCACATAATGATGCTACCAATCCAGAGGAACAACATATTGATGATGTTGAATATGAGGAAATGGTAGGTGATGAAGATCTGATGATGCATAAAAAAATAGGAGTGATATAGTGTGATGGTGTTAGAAAAACATTATTAAGGTGAAAATTAAAGACAAAAAATTCTAGGTTGGATTGAATGTGCAGGGCTGAGATATTATCCCCCAAAAGGCCATGTTCAGTATTTTCTATATGCACATCAATCGGTAGAACATTTCAATTGATGTATATTAATGGAACCATTTTGTAACCACACTTAAGACACTCATTTGGTAAGATATTATAGTAATATTATGATGTCCTTTATTTATTTTACTAAAAAAAAATAATGAATCATTGACTCGCTCTTCATCATCCCTTACAAAGGTTTTTTATAGTAGATGATTCCCATAATAAATTTTTATTAATTATTTCTATAATGATTCACAGAGGATTTCTCACAATTATAACAATATTTCATTTTAAATATGTTGAAGGGAAAATAAACTCACACCCACCACTTATGTAATCACACCTGATAAGACAAGAAGCATGAGATGCATTTATTTTCCATCATACAAAGATATATTTTCAGGCACATTATGGATGGTGATACATAGTTTGAAAATACATGTCTTTATAAATTTGATTGATAATTTTTTATTTTTGAAAAAACAACTAAGTGATGAAAATAAGGAATGGGTGGAAAAACCAACATACCCCTACCATAAAGTGAGGATGTGGTATGATTCACTTGAAAAAAATTTGGTACGTATTTTAAATCTATTGTAATACTTTTATATGATATGAAACAACATCATAATTATGTTCCTATGTTTAAATATATATTAATGAATCTAAATCCAAATCCACTTCCATACCATGCTATGTACTATAGAAAGAGGCATGTGTAAATAAATATGGGATACTAATAGATCAAAATACACCAAAAGTGTGTGAAACATGTGTAAGTATGAAATACTAAAAATTTGTTTTGATTTAAATCAATATGACATAATAAATATTACTTAGTTTCCTATATTTTATATCAGACTTAGATGAATGAATAATCAACACCTTTATTTGATGAAAACCTATTGTTAGAGGCCTTAAAGCAACCAGAATAGTATTGCCACATTAGAGCTACAGATATTTGGGTGACACCCTAAACATATTTTGAGAAAAAAACAACAATAAGAGGATAAATATAAATACATGAAAGAGATAAAATAAAGATTATCTTCCATTAAAGAAAAGTTTTGATTTCAGAATGATTTTCTAGAAACTGTTATGGGGGGAACGAAAGTGAATAAATAACTCAAGAACAAATATTACATAAAGATCCTGCCCCACCCCACCAACTTTGAGGTGAGGTATTCCCCTCAAAGAGAATCCTATGTTTAGGTTATCAATATTCTAATAATTATTTCTGTGAAATGTGATTCATACAGACACTAATACCTTTATTAAAAATTTATTTTATAGGGTGAGAATGAATTTGATTTATATCTACCAATACCCACCCATTGTCTTTTTGTGAGTGCTACCATGTTCAATATCCAAGATGACCATCTACACAATAGACCACTTCCAACAGGTCATGTGAGAGTGGGGATTACCAAAGCTCATGAGTTGAGTGCTGTGCTACCTATTCCACTTGATGATGTAGATATTCATACGATCGACCAAGGTGTTGGAACATTTGTAGCATGTACATTTGGTCGTGTAAAAAAACATTGATAGGGTTGAATTCATTTCCAATTTATTTTTCATGCTTAACCTTTAACAATTAATGAAAAAGTGGGTTGAACTGAGGAATGTTATTATAGAAGAAAAAATGGAAGTGGGTGAAATGAAAGGTTGAATCATAACCATGTAAAGGATTGACAAATAGATTGAAAATATCTTCCAAAAGAACCTTTACACCACCCTTTCAATATCCACATTTAATAACATTGAAGGTTTATGTAGATACAAAGTTACAAAATGGTAGTAGTCACATAGTTGATTTTGAAGAAAAAATGTATAGAGTGGATGTTACTTACTACATTTCTCTTGAAAATGAAAATGAAATCATAAAATATTAATGGATATGAGGCCCAGATATAAATATATACATGAGGTATGTTTTCATTATTTTTTTCCAAAAGATGATATAATATGTTAATTATGACTAAATACATTTATATTTTTTTTCAAGAAAATATATCAATAAAAATAGAAGGGATTATCCGATGAAAATAAATTTGGACTCAATTCCTCATGTCACTTCAATATAAGTAAAAGGAATAGATTAAAAAATGAGTTAAATAGTAACAAAACTGGCCAAATCATTTGAAATAAAACTTACAGATGATAGACTCTTATTAATTCCAATGACATAGGGGTAAAAATATTAAATTTAATAATATAAAATATTTTTTCATTTATTTCATTAATTATTCCATTTTTTGTTTTTAGGAAACATTGGATGTTCATTGTAACCAATTTGGATACTCTAAGTTTTATTTCTTGGATTCACTATATAGATACCCAACAAACTGCCCACACATGATAGAGTTTTTCAATTTTTAATACACTAAATCAAACATTATAGAACTAAAATTCAAGTTATATATTTTTAGTTATTTTTTAATGAGAATTATGTTATGATAAGGTAGTGTTTAAATATTGTGAAATTCATAGAATGTGGACGGGCCATGCACACAAGGATTCTAACAAGTTATACAAATGTATAAGTATCAGGGTATATATAATAATATTTCACTATCCAAACACATATAAAAACAAATTAATTATTTTTCTCAATGTTTTTGTAGTATCAAAAATAAAAAAATGTAAAATATTATGGTTATTATGTTAGTAAATTTTCAAGAGAGATCATATTTCATTAAAAAAATTAGCATCCCTGAAGAGGTATTTTCAAATATAATTACTATTTCATTTAAAATATATATTAATAATTTGTGTATTTTTTTAAGTACTACTATGAATGTCGAAAATAATAATATTCTCAAGACAATATATATTTTCTTAGAAACGAATGGGTAACATACCTAATGGTAGAATGTAAAAAAATAGAATAAATATGTGACTTCCATTGAAGTAAAGGATTATTTCATATTTATGTTTTATTTATTTATTTTTAGTATTAACCACATAATAATTGTTTTCTTATACAGGTGGATTCCTTTATTGGATTTGGGGTGGTTTATTTGAAGCTTCTGATGTCCATGAGAGATTGGATTTCAATATTAAAATTTAGAGTTCAATGATAAGGTAAATGTGTTTTTAATATAATATGTTTTCACTAATAATATTATCTATTGAAAAATATATTAACATAATCATATTTACCTTAATCCAACACACGGTGTGACAAGCATAACTCAAAGTGCTTCTTTTTAGTTAAATTTGACATTAATTTTAATAAAAAAGACAATAAACACACTCGAAAGAAAGAAGAAACATTAATATTGTTTTGGTACTTTAGGAAAATGATCCATAACTTATTTTTGATGTGTATGAATCATCCAAACCACAATCCAATACACTATGTTCCCAGTATGGCTCAAAGTGTCCGCCATTTGTTTAAAATTGAAATTTTAATTCAAAATGTGTCACTCACTGAAAACTAATAAAACACACTCGTATTATTGTGATAATTTATTATAATGATTCATAAGTCATTTTTGATGTATATGAATTATTTTCACATCAAAATGATACATGATGCGACCGATATGAATCAAAGTGCATGTTTCTAGTTTAAAATGACATTCTAGTAAAAAAGACAAGTGACAAAATCAAAACCAAGTAAACATATTTTAATTGTTTTTATAATTTATGAAAATTATTGATATGTAATTCGAGATATGTAGGAATCATACATACCTCAATTCGTTGCACAGTGTGGCCGATATAACTCCAAGTGCATATTTTTATTTAATGTTGACATTAATTTTAGTTATAAATACAAATAACATACTAAAAACCAATAAAACGTATTTTTATTATTTTGATACTTTAATAACATGATCCATAAGTTATTTTTAACATGTAGTAATCAACCTTATCTCAATCTGTTACCTGATGTGCCTAATATGACTCAAAGTGTCTATTACCAGTTTAAAATTAACATTTTAGATAAAAATGATTCACTCACTAAAAACTAGGAAAACACAGTTAGATTATATTGAAAATTTAAAGAAAATGATTCATAATTCATTTATGTTTTGTATGAATCTATATCATGTCCAAATGATACACAATGTGACTAGTATGACTCAAAGTATGCGTTTCTATTTTAAAATGACCTTTTAGTAGAAAAGAAAAGTGACATACTCAAAACTAATAAAACACCTTCATATTGCATTGATAATTTATTGAAATGATACATAAGTCATTTAGGATGTGTAGGAATCACCTCACCTCAATCCAATGTATGGTGTGAACGGTATGACTCAATGTGGTTGTTTTTATTTAAAGTTGACATTGATTTTAGTAAAAAAGACAATTGACATACTCAAAATCAAGAAAACACATTCATATTGTTTTGATACTTTAGTAAAATGGCCCATAAGTCATCTTTGACATTTATGAATTAGCCTCACTTCAGTCTGATACACGATGTGTCTAATATGACTCAAAGTGTCTGTTATCACTTTAAAATTAACATTTTAGTTTAAAAAGTGTCACTCACAAAAAACCAAAAAAATGTGCTCATATTATATTGATAATTTAAGAAAAAAAATTCCTAATTCATTTTTATGGGTAGAAATTAGTCTCATATAAAATTGACACAAAATGTGATTGACATGAATCAAAGTCTGTGTTTCTAGTTTCGAATGATGTTTTAATAAAAAACACAAGTGAAAAACTCAAAACAGAGAAAACAAATTCATATTGTTTTTATACTTTAGGAAAATGATAAATAATTAATTTTTTACATGTATGAATCAACCTCACCTTAATCTTATGCACAGTGTGATCATTATAATTCCAAGTGTGTTGATTTTTTTAAAATTGACATTTATTTTAGTAAAAAACACAAATGACATAATGAAAACCTAGAAAATGAATTCAGATTGTTTTGATACTTTAGGAAAAAGATCCTTAAGTGATTTATAAAATTTATAAATCAAACCCACCTCAATCCAACACATGTTGCGAATGATATAACTATAAATGTGTCTTTTTATTAAAAATTGACATTAATTTTAGTAAAAATAACAAGTGGCATACTAAAAACTAATAAAAACATTCCGATTGTTTTGATACATTAGTAAAATGATCAATAATTAATTTTTGACATATAGGTGTCAACTTCAGCTCAACATGATGCAAAATGTAACAATTATAACTCAAAGCGTCTCTTTTTATTTAAAATTGACATTAATTTTTGTAAAAAGAACAAGTGACATACTGAAAATAAAGAAAACATATTCCTATTTTTTTGATAATTCGATATAATGATCCATAAGTCACTTTTAATGTGTATGAGTAAATCACATCTCAATCCGATGAACGGTGTGACTGATATGACTTAAACTGTGTCTTTTTATTTAAAATTTACATTAATTTTTGTTAAAAAGAACAAGTGACATACTTAAAACTAAGAAAACACGTTCATATTTTTTCGATACTTTCGAAAAATAACCCATGAGTCTTTTTTGATGTGTAATAATCAACTGCACTGAAATATGATGTATAGTGTGACCGGTAAAAATAAAAGTGTCCATTTTCAATTTTAAATCAACATTTTAGTTCAAAATATGTTTCACTCACTAAAAACCAAGATAACATGATTTTATTTTCCTTATAATTTCGGAAAATGATTTATTAGTCATTTTTAATGTTTAATAAGTAGTCTCACATTAAACTAAAAAATTATACTATTAGTATTACTCAATGTGTGTATTTCTATTTTGAAATGAGATTTTAGAAAAAAACACAAGTGACAAACTAAAAACCAAGAAAACTCATTCATAATGTTTTTATAATTTTATAAATTGATCCATGAGTCATTTGTGACGTTTATGAATCAACCACACCTCATTCCCATGCATGGTGTGACTAGTATGACTCAATGTGCATCATTATTTAAAATTGACATTAATTTTAGTAAAAAGAACAAGTGAAATAATCAAAACTAAGAAAACACATCTAAATTGTTTTGATACTTTAGGATAATGATCCATAACTCATTTTTATGTGTGGGAATGAACCAAACCTCAATACGATGCACAATGTGACCGACATAACTCTAATTGCATATTTTTATTAATAATTGACATTTTATTAATGTTTTATTTCATATTAATGTTTAATTTATTTATTTATAGTATTAATTACATAATATTTGTTTTCTTATATAGGTGGATTATTTTGTTTAGATTGAGGTTATTTTTTCAGCAACTGATACCATGGGAGAACATTTTTGAGAGGGGATCACAGACACTAAAAGATGAAACATTAATGTTTTTGGATAATTGTAAATGTAATCATACAAAATATTATTTGAAATGTATATAATTTTGTTTTTTTTTGTATTCATGGTATCAAATTTATTTCAATTAAATTTTATATTTTTCAAACACAGGTTACAAGTTTTTGTTGGGTGTGTTATTATATAAACAACACACTACAGCAGGCTGAGCCTTTATCAGTGCTAAACTAGTGCTGATAAAGGGGACACACCCTTTAACAACACTAAGGATAACATCATTTTATAGCATTATTAAAAGCCTTTTTGAATTATGTTAAAGGAAATATATGTTGTATTGTGAAATCTTGGGGATAATATTCCTCAAAATAAATACCTCAAGGGCATGCTCTAATTTTATTAAAAATTCATCAAGATCTATTCAAATAACAGACATACCCCAAAACCCATAAACATAAAACATGGATCCAAAAGTGGAATTAAACTCACTATTACAAAATTGAGCATTTTTATATGTGAACACGAGAGCCTACCTCAGGCTGTCACTAATGATATAAAATAGAGACCACCTAAGGTGGAAGCTGCACTTATGCCCAAAAAATAAAACCCTATTACACGCCCACCCCGCTTGTCGCTCTGCCCCCTCCCTCAATTGCATGCACCCTATCACAGCTCCCTCATCCTCTACCCATCGATTCTAGTGACTCTCACCCCCACAAATATTTCCCTCTCTGATTAACCTATATATCCCATTGCTAATACCCCACCCCTCCTGTGCACCATCCCTTAGTTACACAGTCTCTCCCACGACTTTATCACCCTCTACCTGCTGTCGATGCCACAGCTCGACACCACTGCTCGGAGCCAGGTGCTGATCCTACTAATCATACCCACTACCTTGTTAGATATATAAGAAAATAATTATGATTGGAATAAAAATGGAACACAAAAAACCAGAAATATCTTTCAATCATCCTTTGTATTGCAATCATATAATTTCCACGGACTACATGAACCCATTTATAGACTCTTCACAATAAATGAAAAAACTCCCACACTTGAGAGACGCATAAAATTATTTAATGGAACAAAAAAACAAATCAAAATAAATGACATTCCTGGAAATAAATGGAAATTGGGAAAGAGGAAAAATCCACAGGGAAAACCCGCATGGTGAAATGGAGACACATGGGAAGTACGCATAGCATGGGAAGACGTAGAGACACACTACTTCATAAATCCTCCCTTCATATTTGGTTTGAATTTTCAACACACCTACCATAGATATTACCTATGCTTGATGGTTCCTTTGATCTTGGTTAATCCCACCAATAAAACCTCCCCTAATTTCTTCAGTTTCTACCGCCGCAAATTTCTTCAGTCTCTACAGCCCCCATTTTCTCCATGTCTGATCCCTCCCTTAGTCTCTCAGTTCAAAATCTAACCCTATTTTCAATATTTATTATTTATTAATTAAAAAATCTAAATTTTATGGTTCCATGATTGGTATATGTAGAATCTATAGACAAATAATTAGAATCACACAATTATTTTAGAAATTTTAATTATTGTGTTGTGTATGTGCTTTATTTTATATACTACTACTTTGTGTAGTAAATTTTCATTAACCACATTCTATTTTTTATATCTGCATGTATCAAGGGAGGACAAGGGTTTTTTTATATATGTATTTTTTATCAAAATGGGATAGGGTAAACAATATTTTTCAAAATGGGTCTTAAGATATGTGAAGCCTGTTCGCGCATCTTTGGCGCAGAGAGATGCATGAACGGGGTTCACGCATCCTACATAGATGTGATAAAAGATGTGTGAAACCTGTTCACACATTTTCCCTTTCTAGGAAGCAGGAATGGTGGTCATGCATATTGTATGAAGTTTGTACAGGATGCGCGAACCCCATTCACGCATCCTATAGAAAGGTTAAATAAAATAATTCATCAATACTAAACAAATATTAATAAATATTAATTAAATAATCAATAATATAAATGAAATAGTAATAAATATTAATTAAATACTAATGAATATAAATAAATATTTATTAATTATTAATAAATGTTAAATAAATATTAATTGGTGTTAATAATTATTATTAAATATTCATGAATAATTGATATCCATTAAATAATTATCAATGAAAATTAAAAATCATAAATATTTGTAAATACAAATTAAATATAAATATGTTATTAACTTAAAAATCATCAATATGTATAAAATATCAATAAAAATAAATAAATATTAAATAGTAAAAAATATTAACTCCTAAATCATTTAGAGTAGATGTATCGTTGAGTATAAAGCTATTATTATGATCCAAAATGTCTTAAAAATAATCACTGAAATAATATGTTCTTTATATAATCTTCTCCATCTTTAAAAACATTGAAAATTAGGAAAAGAAACATGTCAGTATTCATAAGGCATTCATTTATGGGGAGCCTATGAATGGATGAACTATAGATAACAGTGTACTTGGAAGGAGTAATCTATAGCTTCCAAACATTATTTTACCAAGAGGTGATTTTCAAAGGCTTTCCCATACAGAAGTTATAATAATGTTCACACATAAGGGAACCATGTCTTATGGGATACCAAACTAGATTTTATTTGATTTTTTTGAATTAAAATGAATAAATGGAATCCCTATAGATATGGAAATTCGATTCATTTACTGTTAAAATTTGTCTGTGATAGTAACACTCGGGTCTTATATTTGTCTATTAAAATCATCCATTAGTGGAAATACTAACCACCTATACATCCAGAATTTTAGATCAGAATTTTGAGAAGGCATCCATTTACTATAAATCATTTCCTCTAATTATGTTTTCTTAATGCATGGATTGATATTAAAGAAGAGATAATACAATTTAATAGAGGCAAGTTTTTCTTATGTATTTGATTAATTCAATTACAAAACCTTTCTATTTAGTATATTTTTTATTAACAAAGGATGATAGATTTATAAAAACATTCATCTTTCAATAACATGATCATCCTGAACATTCTATAGTAATTATTTTTTATTATAACTGATATACTAATTCTGGCAGTAATTTCATATTTCTTCATTTACCTCCCCCTCAAGGGAAACACTCATAAACATCAATTTTAAAAACTTATATAACTTCATCAAGGTTGATCTTCTTCAATAATTATTATTGGATATGCTAACATAACCATAACCCTATTAAGGATTGTTTGTTATTCTGGAAGAATATGAAATCAATATTTTTCATAATATCCATAATTTTATCACATGATGGAGGTATTTTAACAGTACAATCCTCCAATGAAGATTGTGTACCAGTAGAACCTGTGACCTTTTATAAATTCTGAAAATGTATCCTCTCAAAATTGTCTAAATGAACTTCTAATTCCATACATCTCGTATTGTATTTTTTATGATCTTTAATCATAATCATCTACTCTTCACAATTATCCATTATTCATTGAAATTATTCATCATGCAATTTAATTTTTTTAAACAAAGAATCATGTTCTATGATTTTTGGATTTAAATAATTGAGATAAATTATATTTTTCAAGATTTATTGATGTTCAAAGATAATTTCATCCAGAGTATTAATTTTTATTAATGAATATAAAATAGAAGTTATTAGTTTTGGAAGATAATTTGATGACAGTAAGAAACTTATTGAAAAATGTATAACTCTATAAATGATAATAGTAATTCACATAAAAAATTTATTGTAAATAAATAATAAACCTAATATCTGCCTCTAGAGTGGATGCTCTTTTTTCCCATAGCCAGGTGTGTACTGGACGCATCCACACCATGCCCATCTATGTCTAAACTCTGGCTTATGCTATGTATCCTCATCTGTAGCCAAATCCACATCCTCCTGTGTGACAGGTAGTGGATGTACAGTCTCACTATCTGTACCCTGTCCTGCATCTAAGAATAGTGGAGGCTGGTAGGAACTCTCACCAACATGGAAAGAAGATGGTTGTTGTGCTGTGGATGTCTATAATAAAGAATCCAGATCAACCCAGTCAATGTCTATACTTACCTGTGGTTGAGCCTGAGAAGCTGGAGGAGCATATAACTAATTATACTGAACAACCTCCTCCGGTGGAATAGTAGAATCTGAATGATCAAGTTGAAAATACTCCTCCTATGGAATAACAAGATATAAAATAGGGTCATCACCCCTGGGTATATATACATGAGTCTCAATAGGCTCCACATTCTCCTCAGCATGTGGTGGATCAAAGAAAATTCCGTGATAAATCTCATCCATCGAAGGAAGCAGCTGTGTCACAAGGTAGTGAAAATATACTGGGTTAAATATGGTGCTCTCTATTAGATCATACATGTGAAGTAGATGATAGTTACTATCATCCTATGAAAAAAAATTCTTTTGTTAAGTAATATGAATAAAAATTCTGCTGAACAGTAGAAGAAACAATGTATACAAACTCATGAAAGCCTCATCTCTGTTGTGTCAAAAATATGACTAGGGACCTACTGTACTAGGACGCATAATCCATATGATCCACCAAATGAAAATGTAATATCTCTGCCCCACACAACTAGGACTCCTGTCTTCTGTCCCATAAATCCATATATCAGGAATGATATCTCCTCCAATCAAAACATCTCTTCCTTGAAATCTTAAGGGAATGTAGTAAATTTAATTGATTGGGCGGGTTAGGAACATGTTGAAAGAACATGAACTTCCTCATAACTTTATCGGTCTGATGCCACTCGACTATATTAAAATGAATCAATATAACCCTACAAGATATGACAGCAAGCATCACCGTACAATACGGTAGAAGACTCTGGATAATAGCATCTGTATATGACATCTATATAATCTGAATGAAAAGATAAATAATCAATTAATAAATGAATACATTTACATTAAATAATAATTATTTAACAATATAAATAACAATCACTTACATTGTATGGTCGAACGCTATCCTACATATGTCTTTAGGCATGGATGTCGTGTCTGGGGGAATCTGAATGACGATGTGCTTGACTCCACCTATACATAATATTGTTATATTTATATTTCATTATAAAAATTTATACAATTAATTTATATAGATTAAGTAATGAATAACATAACAATGTCCACACAGAGCCTCTGCAACAATATTTTCTAGAAATGGCGCACAAGCATGTAGAGATAAACGAGGGATATTCTCCCATACCCATATCTGTAGAAGAACCATGAATCCCATGATCTGCATCTTATTGATGTGATACGTGCTACATAGTGCCCTATATGTATATTCTAGGAAAGAAGACCCCCATCTATACCAGCCTTCCTTGTGCAAATCCTCCAAAAAAAGGTAAATACATCATATGTACAAAATTAGCAGAGTGATCAACAAAAAGTGTGCCACCGATCAGGATCAAAATACATGTAGGTGCAAATAGCAGCATGATGATCTCATTCGCATCCTCTGCTAAATGTGTGATGTTCTGGTATAACTAAGGCATGTTTAATCTACCACCTATGATGGTCCTACCATCATCAGGGGCCTCTATGCCCAGTAGTATAGAAACAAGTTTCAGCAAATCTACTCCAACTCGCCCTGTCAGAGCCGCACCATCGATGGGGAGTCCCAATATAATGGCCACATCTAGCAATGTAATAGTAATCTCCCCCTCTCTAAAATGGAATGTATGTGACTCTAACATCCATCTCTCTACCAACACAACATTGATATGATGATCGAGAAAGATGAAGTCTCACATTTCTACCCCATAGAATCTAGCACGATGAAGATGAGGGATGATAGTGGGAGGTGGTGCAGTATGATGGAAATGGTGAGATCTTCATACACTCAATGGAGGCATAATAAGTCCCTCTAAAAGTATCCATGATACATGAGTAGCATGGGATGTGAGTAATAGAAAACCTACCATATGTATAAATGATATCATCATTACTTTTTAAAGTGAATTCAATAAAAATTTTAAACTTTTATTTATAAAAATATACAACAATAAAATGAAAAATTATTGTGTTAATATTTTCGATTTATACTTGATTTGTTGTGTGTTTATTAGTGTCTTTTTTTAAAAGTGGAAGCATGATATATTAATTTTCATTCAATGTTTATTTTTATAATAGTTTTAGTATTAAAAAATTCTTTATTATAGAATCCAAAAATGAGAAAACAAAATTAAAACATGTCAGAAACGGAGCAAGTCAGAAATAAAAGGATTCAATACTGAAATGTACTCATACCAAGAAAAATATACATATTAATGATTAAATACAAAGACTCGATCATGGGTGAAGAAATGTGGATATCTGTCCTTCCACTTGGGGAAATCTCTTACGAGTTTGTCCTTCTACGTGACAAATACTATATCATATGTTCCCTCCTCGTTGCTGAAGAAAATCCGTTTCATTTCTGATTTGAGTTAAATTTGGTCTTCCTCGGGGCCGCAACCTAGTAGTTTTAATCCAATAATTTAAAAAACAACAGACATTGAAAAAATCATAAACGAAAACAAAACCAAATTACAAAACATAGAAATATCAGGGATGATGGTCAGCTGATAAGAAGACAATGAGATATAATGAAAGTCACCAACAGGCATCCAAGTTGCACTATAACAGTTAACCAAAGTGATCATGTTATAAAACAGGTCAACATATGGCACCCACGATATATTTACTGAAGCAAAAGTTGTGATATCTTCTTCACATGGATATCTAAATTCCTAAAAGGGGTCGCAATCACAATACATGTTATCTTACATCACCACAAACACTCAACCACCAGTGCATGTAGCCTAGTCATAGCACTATATTACCTTAAATCTCATCTTTTCCCTTTCAAAAGATAGAATAGTCCATTTTGAAGCCTCATTTAGTATCTGATAAATATCACTTTGGAAATGCTGAGTAAAACACATTCTATTTTCCATCCACTAATAGGCCTTTTAGGACAGGTCAAAAATGTAGTGAACACATCTATAAAATGTCTCTTGAACTAACCCTATGATCGGGAGTTTTCACACACCCTTGAGGACCCCATTTATGCACTCCACTATATTAGTGGTCATATGGACATATCTTGTACCACCTCATATTCTAATGACCATTTTTCCTTTGAAATTTTCATTATATATTCATACACATCTACATTACCAGTTCAAATCTCTTCAAGGCCTTGATCAAACATTTATTATTGGGTATCATATGCTGTAACCATAAGAGAATAATGTATTAAAATGGATATTAATTTTTTTAAAGTAAGTTTAGAAAAACATACCCAACTTTAGGATCACCTTATTTATGGCCTTATCTCTAAAATGACAATGCACGTTACTTGAAATAT
The DNA here is from genome assembly GCA_963277665.1 of Viscum album. Classification (NCBI taxonomy): domain Eukaryota; kingdom Viridiplantae; phylum Streptophyta; class Magnoliopsida; order Santalales; family Viscaceae; genus Viscum; species Viscum album. The sequence continues at coordinate 1,679,347,823 of OY728121.1, read as the reverse complement.
GTCTAATTAAATAATGATGATATGTGTTCAACTCAGTACATGAAACCCCATCACTAGACACAAACTCTATAATCGGTTTATGATGATCAGATATCAGACACACACCCTATTTTTGTGTGACATGAACACATACACATGCCAAAACCAGCTCTAGCATTCAAAATTATCCTTTTTAACAATAGAAAAAGAAAGTGGGAGGATAGAACGATTACCATCCTGTGTGGAAGCAATGAGTAGAACACTTGTATACTTTCCATATATGAAAGTTCCATTTACCTGAATAAATTGTTCATAATAAGGAGGGCATAAATTAATGGCATGAATGCCCCATAAAGCCTATTGAACTTCACCTTTGTTTGATCGAATCAGTGATTGGGGGATACATACTCAATAGTGTCAAACTGAAAAACAACCTGATTGTTGAGAGACAAAAATTCCATAAGTTGAGGCAACATAGCATCATATTCATCCCAATCACCATAAAATTTTACAATTACCTTATTTTTTTCATTCTATGCTTTGGTGTATGATATCTTATAGTTATACAACTATTGAATTATTTCCTAAACAAGGAAAATTGGAACATCCTGACATGTTCATATCATCTCAAAAATAAGAATTGATATAAACTCTAAATCAAGGGAAGAGTGATCCTACAACAAGGTTGGATGCACACAAGTGTGTGGCCCTTATAATTTGGTTATCCTCCAACATGAAAAAAATTGTTAAATATTACCCTTAATAAAAATATACATTATAGCCCATATTTTTGACCAAGAATGAGATATTTTGTCTTCTTTGACTCCTCAACCCCAAATGTGAAATATCGCTCGATGTGGTATTGATTTATCCCATTTTTCATGGCCAACATAATTTCAAACTCTTTCCCGACATAGATGGGGTTATCATTTGATCTAGACCTATTACCTATGATTCCAAGGAATTCATGAGATAGTGTAATGACATCCTAATCAAAAAAAATTTCACGATACATTATTTTAACTAAGGAACACAATACTGAAGGATGATTACCACTAACCGGTGGATGTCGTGGATGCGTGTCTCTTAAAGGAACCTCAGAAGGTTAATTCCCTACATCACCCTCACCAACACCATCTCATGATGGCTCCTCATATTCTTCTTCCTCAGATAAACTTTCATTCACTATATCAGCACAAAAAGGGATGTTATCTACATTTCCTTCCAAAATTTTGATCATCTTCTTCCTAATTTGCTTCTATTGTTAGAGTAATATGAGTTGTAGGAAATGTAAAGACAGATGTGAAGGACCAAATTCTATGGATCTCACAGAACATGGTTCTATAGTAGTCGGTTTCACTGCATTTATATCTAAAATCACCATATACAGCTCCATAAAGACATTAGAACACTGCTATCTAAATAAGGAAGACGTATCCATCCAATCATCATCATCAATAAAAGGGTACTCAGTGTGCCAAAAATTTTTAGGGTGTTGTAGTTGTCAATATGTTATTGATGAAATGGATTGATCAACCCTCAGTTTTAACCGATTATGAATCTTATTATGAACTGCATCTAATGTCATACAACCATGAATATTTACCACTCTGACTGATGGCACACTATAGCTAAATCCCTTCTCCATATAAATGATCTCACCATTGCAATATATTTGCGTAGACATTATTACCTATAAAAAAATATTTAATAAAATATTATATACTACATCAATATTTTACATTATTTAAATTGGTTTTAAATAATTCACTTTATATAGAGAATTTTTTATGTATTGATCTATCACAATTGAGGTATAGTGATGGTGGTATTATTACCAAACCAAATTTAATAAAACATTATATATTTTAATTACTTATGAATAAATGATCATGACTTAATCTTGAGGCATACAAATATTTTGTTATTATTTGATAAACTATCCAAAACCTATGGGTGGATTCCTAGAGTATCTATTATCAAATATTTCAGCAAATCTCAGTCTCCTTTCAAATAGCAATGCCTCCTGTCAAATGCTTATTCTCGAACACCTCTTCCGGGATGCCTCTTTGGGGATGCCTCTTGTTGATTTCCTTTTAATTAAAAATTTACTCACATGAATGTGAGGGGGTCTAGGCGTATGAAATACCTAAATTTTTTAAGTGGAGACGCAGTTCCTTACATTGTTAGAGATGAATCACAGGTCGTCAATACGGAAAAATAAATTCACTTATTACAAATTAAATAACCACATTCACAAAATATGACTTGCAATTTTAATTATGCATTGGTTGGTTATCTCAAGATCAGTCATCACACAACTTACCATGTTTTTATACTTATTATAAATATTAATAGATGAAACACATATTAAATATAAACATCTATTTTATATTTAATAAATTTAATTATAACTAATATAATTTATAATTATTATTTATAAAAAACTCTTTTTATACCATTAACAAAATGAGTATTCTTTATATTTTTTAATAAATTTAAATATTATACACATAACTAATATATTATTCATAAATTATATAACTATTGTATAAAATATTATAATTTAAATTAATATTACTTTCAAAATAACATATTTTATAGCATATTTAATTTTAATAAACGTTCAACATGAATTCATACAACATTTTAGACAAAACATAATTAATTTTCATAAACATTCAATAAAAATTCATACAACATACACATCATTAAAAAATTAAATCATACAAAAGACACTAATTTACACATAAATACATATGAAATAAATAAACCATACACACAAACACTAATTTCTACATATAAAAAATCAAAAAAATAAATAATAAAAATGAAATAAATAAAAACAATTAAACAATTAAAAATTTAAATAGAAATTTTACCATCTTAAAAGAAGTAAAAATTTGCTGAGAAATAAATTTTGCAGGGCTTCGTAGAAAAATCTAGAGGAGAAGAATGAATTGGGGGGAGACCCCTTTTATAGATTTATGTCGATGAGATGCATGAATGGGGTTCACACATCCTTTGAAGATGGTATGAAGGATGTGTGAACGTCGTTCATGCATCTCTCTATGCCAAAGATGCATGAACTAGGTTCACACATCTTGAGACCCATTTTTAAAAATATTTCTTACCCTATCCCTTTTCAATAAAAAACCATATATAAAACAAACCTGAAGGAAGACATATTCCTTGGATAGTGGTTGATGAAGTGAGTTTCCTAGACAATGGTAGGGAGGTGGACGCGTGCTTCTTAAACATTGAAATGCGTCACATATCGATGATGATTATGGGGAAATAAGGGTCCAAAGGTGGATGAAACGTCTCGGGATGCGACAACGACTCAAGGTGCATGCTATGATGACTTCAGATGTGACCTCAGAGAGATATTTACAAACTCGAGGAGTGGTTCATTACAACCTAGGATGCGGGACACTTGGGACTTAGGATACATGGGTCTGGCAGGGATCTTGGCGGTGGGGAGTATGTTGGGGTGTTGACCGACGACGCAGGACAATGGCATCATAGGGGGAATAGGCCAACAACTATAGGTTGGCATGTATATCAAACTGAATATATATGATTTAGGATGCGGAGCATAGGTAATCAACAAGAGGTTGACATGATCCATACATTATAGGCTAACATAGATCTAATGACGATATCAGGTCACAGTGTGGAAAGGTGACGACCTTGATAGAATTCCAGGCTAGCACGATGGTGGAGGGACCTCAGGTTGTTGATAGATGATGGGTTGTTATGGTTTATAATTTTGGGTAATGTGAGATCTTTAATTCCATATTTTTTTGGGTGGTATTGTTTTTTCCCACTTTCAAGTTTTAGGGACGTTTGGTGTGTCACATGATTTTTATTTGGCATAATTTTATTTTTATTAATAAATTTTTATGGCTGAGTACACCCAGTTCCATAACATTCCTAGTATATATAAATGTATTTAAAAATACATAATATTTAATGATGTTATATTCATAGTTATAAATATATTTTTTCATGAAATAAATATCTATATTTCATTATATATATTTTACATGAAATATGGGCTATATTTTTATAATGTTGCATGATCAATTATAGTGCATATGCTTGAAGATATTTTAACACATTGGTTATTCCTATTGAATGAAGAATTTATGCATCACTTGTTTCAAGATTTTTTTTCATGGGGATATATTTAATCTCATGATGATGAGTTATTTTCTACTACATGTTTTATTTGATATATATTAGAATAGAAATACCCCATTCCATTCTCTTTGTTCATGCTTTTCCTTTTTTAAAAGTTGGTTGACCCTAACCTTTTATAGTAATAATATGATAATTTCTTTTTATGGGTTGAGTGTATAGAATTAGTGAAGGAAAACCAACTCATGATTCTATACCACTAAACGAATTGTAGCGATCCCATAACACACTAAATTATCCCCAACATAACTCTATAATGACAATGTCGGATTACCACCATCCTAATATTTTTCATTGGAGATTTATAATTTAATGTGAATAAAATGCTTCATTCTATTTATTATTTACAAAAAATTTCAGAAATCATCGCCCACACACTCTATGAAGTCCACATTATGTATCATCATTTGTACTGGTTAGAATGAAGACTAACCATTCAACTTATGAAGTCTAAATCTTATATAGGTTCCGAGAAACTAACTAATAATATTGGTCTTCATTCATACAACACCTAAATGTATTAATTACCCTTATTATTTTTTATAATGAGGGAGAACATTTTATAATGACATCAAATTATAAGGAACAATTCAAACTCCACTATTACTTATATGTTTAAAAGGTTTATTAGAATGATTTTTTCAATTCATATTATCCGATATATCCTGTTAACAATTACTAACTACTTATTTGTTTTATAAATTATATTTTTTGTTTTAGATAATATTATACTCCAAAATTTTTGCACCAAAATACCCCACATGCCGTGTACTGGGCTTAAAATAAAAAATTAGTCAACAACAGAAAATTTACCTTTCAATGGTAAAAATATTATTTATAATATGTTTTTTAATTATCCAACATTGATAATATGAAATATTTTTTTTTCTAAAAAACATAAAAAAGTTTTTTCATTTCTAAAAACATTACTATCCATTAATACTCCACCTATAAAAGAAGTAAAAGCCACAACATATAGCAGTGGTCAATGCATCTCAACATTGACACAACATCCATTCATTGTATTTTTTCATTATTACTATAACTTTTTTGCTTCTATATTTTTGAACCATTAGAAGTTTTTATTTCATTATTTACATACTTATATCTATTATAATTTTTTTCACACTCACTTCACCAGGTAGAATGTATACTATTAGACTACCCTCTCTTATCTCAATTTTAAATGTGACTCCTACCAAGTGTAATATAACAGGAATACATTTCATATCAAATCAATATGTCATTGCTCTTAAACATCTTCAAGTTAGTCTCTATTATAAATTAAATTACTATCATGATGTTCATCCTTTAAATTTCTTTACATTCTCGGATTAATGGGGGGTTTGAGATATGTGGTTCAAAATTACTAGGATGTAATGACAATTTGTAACTGGGTAGGGTATCTAGATTTGTTTGTCTCATTCACTTGTAATAAAATCTATGTTGAGATTTATAGGTATGTAAAATAACAAAAAATTATTACATTTTATTATCTTTAAGTAATATCAAGAGTATTCAACAGGAATATTAACTATGTAATGAAATATTTTTAGTAAGAACATATCTTTGGAACATTTTATGTTGTTATTTAATTCAAGACCCTTTCTATATTTTTTTCACTGTGAGGACATATTTTAATGTAATCTTGATTTCAACAGTTATTCATTCTTCCATTCTGATGAAGGTATTTATATCATAGAATTCAAAAATTTCATTTTTTTCACATGAAAATATATTTATTAAATTTTTACATACTTCCTACATTAGTTTTATGTTTCTTATTTATGGTTGGCATGTGTATATATTTGTTTACATACTACTTATATTATTTTTTCACATGTACATATTCATTCCAAAAATGAGGTTTTCTATACGTACATATTTAATCTTCAATATTTCATTGTTTCCCAATAAAATTTGTTTATATGGTTCTTATATTATTCTGATGTTTCTTATTTTAGGTTGAAACGTTTTATAGAACTTCCCTTTCCAATATTGGTAGAAATGCTTCCAAAACAACTTTATCTAAACCAATATGAACTAATATAGTACTAAAATACACTTTCACCACATTTTATTAGTTTAAAATTCATGGTGATCTATATTTAACATATATTAACATAGGTTAATTATTTGTCACAAACTTAAATTTCTATTATAAGTAAAGTTAGAGAGAAATAAACCTTTTTCCTTTTATAGTGACTGACTTCATTAGAAATTCACCTTCCAATGACATCGATATTTGGTTTCTAAAATATTAAACTTTATTTCCTATTTCTGGAGTATTATTTTCTCGGGACAATATGAATTATCTCTACTTCAACCAATGGTTCCATTGTTTTTTAGTTTCTTAATAGTTCTATTTCAATTATAAATTTTTAAATCTAACTTTGTATGTTCATTATTGTAGTATAATTTCCTTTAAATTTCTTATATCTATGTAAAATATTTCTTATAATATCTAACATATATATACTTTTGTATTCTATATTCATATATTAAGTACGTAATATGAATATAATAAACATTTGATATGTATATACTAACTAAGTAAATTGAATTTAACTGCCATGGTGGTGGTGAGGAAGGTTCTGCTCTCAATTCTATTGGCTTCATGGACTCTATTCTCAGGATATGCAATTCTGACATAAAGAGAATCAAGACTTCAGAATTTCAATTCTCATCTCACAAGTCTTGGATTTAATCATTACATCAATAATTTTTTTTAATTTTAATATTAAATAATTTATTGACCTAACTATAGAGTTTTTTCACTTTTAGTTTTGGTAGTCAACCCATATGAATCCTTACCAATATTTCACTATTTTGATTCTAATTAATGGGTTTATATGAATCCTTTTTATGATTAATTAACTTATTTTATTTATTATTAGTAAATAAGGGGTTATGTTTTCCATTTTCATCGCTATTTAAAGTATTATATTTAGAAAAGTTTTAAGGTAATTGTGGGAATTAGATTCATATAAGCTTTATGAAGTTTTTTCCCTTTTAGAAGAGTACATGTTAGGTAATTTCACATCTATTATATATTTTTTTTAATACATTCACTTGATTGTATTGTATTATTTGACTTGTATTTTCAGCACACACATTTTCATAAATTTCTAATTCTATTTTTTATTTATGTATTGACTCTCTTAAAATGGAATACATGTGATCACTCCTTTTGATAGGTTCACTATAAGTTATTATAATATCAACCTTAAATTTTTCAGAAGAGTACATAATAATTAATTTCAAATATATTATATATGTATTCCTTTTAATCCATTCATTTTATTATAATGTATTTTTTATCCTATAACAAACTAATTTATTTCCAAATTATCAATCAATCGGTGCCCTTACTAATATTTCCATTTTTTATTTTAATGTTAAGGGAGGTTCATCTATTTCTCATTATATTTTAATTGAATTATGTGGATTAATTTTGAATATATCACTACATACAATTCACAACCATTCACATAGATCCAACTATGTTAGAATATGTTTCAATGTTTTTATTTTCCCACAAAGATAGTTTTAATGAAGCATGGTCTATCAGAAAATGTCAAGATTGAAAAAATACCCACCAATTATACATGTTTGTAAATATTTAGTTATATTATTGAGATGTATTTTAGTTTATTGTTAACATTTCATTCAACGTTTACCATAAATTATTAATTTTACTTTCTTATGTATTGACTCTAATTGTTAACTACATGTGATTTCTCTGTTTGAAAGGTTCACTATGAAATTATAACATTAACTCTAAATTTATTAGAAGAGTACATGATATGTTATTTCATGACTGTAATATTTTCATTTTTGCAAATATTTAGAGATTATTCAATATGATGTTTTTTTGAACCATATTTTAATGAACAATGAAATTGGGATATTTGAATAGAAATTTTATGTCATTGTATATCATGTGGATGAGTTTCCTTAAGCCTATTCTGGTCAGTTTGGTGAAGCATAGAATAATGAGAAAGGAATTATTCATGTTTAGTGAAATGGTTGAAAGGGGATTGAAACAAAATTTAGTCACAAACAATATAATGATTGATGTGTACCAAAAGATGTATGATTTGAATGATGTTATAAATTTTCAAAAATAGATGAGTTTTAATAAAATATCTCCAAATATTATGAAGTTTAATTCTTTATTTACTTTTTTATTCCATTCATAGAGAATTGGGGATGCACGGATATTGTCAGAGAAGATAAAAATGTATGGATTTTATCTGGATTCCTATAGAATTATTTTTTATTGTAATTCAAGATATATTAATGATGACACTAATTTTATTCAATTTTTTTTTATTAAAGAATGGTATGTATTTTCTATAAATGGATATAATTATAGTGTTTTTTTATTATTTTTGTTATTTGGGGAAGATAAAATGTTATAGTTTTTTAAGAAAATTGGTAGACTAGCGTACGCCTCTTGTGGAAACTAATGCATTTTTTATTGGAGTAAAATTAGCGATAACTATGGACGCCACTAAGGATCACCCCATTGATTACCACTACTGTTGTTTTGGGACCTTTTATAGAGACCGCTATTGGTGTTCACTATTGTCTTATAGTGACGGGGAAACTGCAATCACCAAAAGTGGAAAAAAGGTAGTTGATAAAGGTAAAATTTGTAGTAGTGTCTCTTGTATATAAAATTAAAACATTCTAAACAATATTCATAAATATGTATCAAATAACCAATGAAAAATATTATTTCCCTAACCCGACCCAATGGGACCCGAATTGTTACTACCCCAAGATCACCTCCAATAATCCAGGGGGTGTCTATCTCACTAAGCACCTTCTGGTCCTAATCCCTCTAGGACACTGTCAAATGTTCATTCATCTGCATAATACACAATATATAGAGGCAAATACCATGAAGGGATCATTATAACAGTACCAAGTAGGACACCCCAAAATCACTAAGCATATTTCATCAAAAATAAAATTTATCTAATCATAGGGATATGTCAATAGCATACATAACAAGAATATACAGATATAATAGCAGTATACACACAGTCTCAAGTAAGATCATAATCATATTTTTAGTCTATGATTCCTTCTCGAAGGTTCCTCATAACACTCATTTGAGAGAACAAACTCCATGAGTTAGATATCACTAATGGAATCCATATTAGATGTCGTGCTCCTTGGGTCTCACCATAAAAAGAACACATTGGAATTCTAAATATATTGATACATAGATAGGTATCACACCCAATTACATGGGGTATACCAATAAATGAATCTAGATTAACCCTCTAAATTGAATATTATCACCCGAGTAGTGTTGTTCATAATGATACCAAGAACCCCAGCTAGGGAAATGATGATGATAGGTGATATAACTTTATTAAACATGAAGGGATTCAAAAAAGTTAATCCATGTTTGAAGTTCCTCATAGGGGATCACCATATTATGCATAGGACACAACTCCATAATGAACCCTCAGGTAATGGATCAAGGGAATGCACCATAACGAAACTTATCCATGTTGAAGGGAACAAGGGATCCAAGAAATCTTTGATAAAGTACACAGTTCGCTCCTTTGGGATCAGATTCTACCAATATATCACATCCCATGACCATTCCCATGTTCGAGTGTGTGACATGTGTCCCATCAAACAACATGTAGATCCACATGGTCTCCTAGGCCTATACATCCTGTACATGATGAGCCACCTTCCAGGGTGTACACAACATGTGAAATGACCCACACATCATGTAACTCTACTCATCTTCCTGGGTGTGCACACCATGTACATGGAAACTTTGCTAGCTGAGGTCATGTGACATGTGAATCAAGTCACATGGCATGTGATACTTATCTTTGTGCCAAAATCCTAGCCACCACTCAGGGGGTACCACATGTCATGTAATTATGGATTACATGCCGTGTAACCAAGGATTTCATAGATATCTATATCCATTTAAACACTTTTTGATTAATAAGTATATGTGGTCATCCAATCCCTACCATCTCTAATCAATGGGATCCAGCCTTCGAAACTGCTTGGGAAAGGCCCTCATGCACCATCTGTAGCTATATCATTGATCTGGGATGAACATAATTTTTTGATATGATATAATCTATATATGAACACCCTCCATCATAACCACACCCCAATCATGAGCCATACCCATGGTATAGATCCGTTACACTAAATAATGGTCATATAATGATTAAATATTGGGTATTTCATTGAACCATGGGTGAAAGGAATTGTCCATAGTGAACATGAGAAGAATGGGGGAAGAAATGCACAAATCAAAAACTTGAGGAACACACTTCATTCAATGTTAGTTTTGTCTTGTATTTTTTGTTTTTATAACAATAAATGAATATATATAATATAATAAACAATAGAAATCCCCCAATCTTGGATAATCTTACCCATAACCACAATACACATGATCTACAAATCAATTAATTAGTTGATTGATTCTTATTCATCATAAGAGAAATAAAATAGGGATAAATCCAAATAAAATAATGTTCTACCTCAATATGGATTGATCCCTGATGAAGAAAAAATCTATATCATTGTCATTGGTGAGATACTTGAATCTTGTTTTACACTGATCGACGATCCATGATCTGGTTGTTTTTCACCCAAGAACGATCCTCTAACGCTCTCCCTAATGAATCCAGGGTTATATGACTAACCACAATATTTTATCAAAGATTTATATTTATAGGAAACATTAGTTCATGTAAATTTAATTTTATTAATTATTTTTAATAAATTAATTTAGTTAGACATTCTACCTTAACTGGAACCGACCTGAACATCTGACGCACTCTCAAGTTATGTCACACCTATGGTAAAACCCATGATTTGAACTCAATGAACCCCTAAAATTTCTAATATAATCCACGATTTAATAGTTATTCCACTTTTTTAGGAAAACTACTCATGAGTGATATTTAATATATTTCCAAAAATGAATTCTAGTCTCATTAGGCCTTAGAATCTAAAGCTCTCTCAACACATAGCTCTTAAAATAGTCCATATAATATTATAAAGTAATACATTGAAAAATAAGAGTCATTAAATTCTCCAAACCTTAAGGCTTTACATCCTATAAATCTAAACAAAAGACTACACAAAGATATGTGGGTACTGAGTAGTCATTTGGGGGTCCTTCTCCTTTGTTCTCTCCTAAAAATTCCAGTTTTTCCATTGAAGACCCACTAAAATAAATTCTTTCCTATGGAAGATAATTTCATACCAATACTCAATATCTATCAGGTAATATGTGAAATTAGCTCTATACTTGATCTCTATGTCACCCTAGTCGATAACATGCGTTGAGTGGTGCATGTACCTTCTTGGCAATGACATGTAGAAAACGCCGTGTACGAAGTATAATTGTGTTGGTAGAGCTAAGTGATAAGTCACCTCACTAACACTACACAATATTTGGAAAGGGACAATGAATCTCAGGGATAGCTTTCCACCCCAGCCAAATCACCACAACCCATGTTAAGGTGAGACCCATAATAACACGTAGTCTCTCTCCTCAAACTTCAAAGGCCTCCAACATCTTTTTGTTTAAGACTTATAATAGATACGTGCAGTCCTCATCCACTCATAGATTATATGCACCTTCTTTATAGTGGCTCGTAACAACTCCATTCCCATATGTGTTGACTCTCCTAGGTCAGTATATCATAGTGGTGAACTATAAGGCTTCCCACAAAATACCATGAACATTTCCATACCGATGGTGGTATAAAAACTGTTATTGTACGATAACTAAACCAATGGTGGGTGATCATATCAACTATGACCAAGTCTAACATGAAATCCCGCAACATGTCTTCCAGTACTTGAATGATTTTCTTAGTCTATCCGTCAGTCTAAGAGTGAAACGCTATGCTCAAATGCAACTATGTATGAAAGGCCTCCTACAATCCCTTCCATAACCAATAGGTGAAGGGATCATCATGGTCAAAAATGATCATTGAGGGAACTATAAAGAGTAGGACTATCAACTATATGTAGAGGCATCCCAAGCTATCTACTAAACTTTTCCTTCAAATTAGTAGGAAGTAGGATGAATTGGTGGTTAAGTCTATGATCACCTAGATGGAATCATGTACTATGGAAGTATATGGTAACCCCATCATGAATTCCATGGATATCTCATCCCATTTCTTCTCTGTCATCTCAAGGGGTTGAGATAATCCTCCTAGAACCTGTTTCCCATCCTTCACTTTCTGACAAGTGAGGAATTGAGAGATAAACTATAAAACTCCCTTATTCATCCCCATCCATCAAAATTGATATCAGAGGTCTTAGTACATCTTCTCCACACCTAGATGTGCCACCAAGGGAGATGTATGAATCTCCCTCAGAACCTCCTCCCACAATATCACCAGTACTATCTTCTATCCCCTAAAAATAAAGACATGATCCCCACCTTTAGAAAATCTATTAGGAGAATTTATAGTGGATATATAAGTACGTAGGTTCTCATAGTCAATATCCCCAAGTTGTAACTCCCTAAATCATTGTAAAAAACAGAGGGGTAACAGCCATAGATTGGAGGTAAGATGCTCCATCCCCATCCACAAAGGATAATTTTAATGAGGCCAACTACTCCAACTTCTCGGTCAACAACTGAGAACAGGATCTCATGTTGAGAGCATCTTCTACCAAGTTACCTTTCCCATAAGTATAGAAAATATCAAAGCCATAATTCTAGAGAAACTCTATCCATTGCATCTATATTAGGTTAATATAATTCTAAGAGAATATATACATGAGACTCTTATGGTCAGAATAGATGATAAATCATTCACCCATATGGTAGTGTCACCACATATTTAGTTTAAAGACCATAGATTATAACTCAAGATCACGAGTTACATAGTTATTTTCATTTAGCCTCAAATAATGTGAACCATAGGCAATCACCACCTGCCTCTACATCATAACACATCACAAACCATTGAAAAATGAATCCCAAAACACTATATACTAAACACCCTCCTCTGGAAATCTCAATATGGGAGCGCCTGTAAATATCTACCTCAACTTATAGAAAGCCTATAAGAACCTCTTTATCCACAAAAAGGATACCCATTTTTGGTCATATATTTCATGGGAGATGATATACTATAGAAATAGAGTACAAGTATCTGATAGTAGCATAAAAACCCAAGGAATCACTACACCATTACCATGCTCTTGGGTGGATCCTAAGCTAACACTGCCTCATCCTTCGTCAGGTGCATAACTATACCATCTATTAAGAAAACGTGTCCTAGAATGTTGAATTCTTGAATCTAGAACTATAACTTCAATAACATCCCATAAAGGTGGTTATCTAAGAGTATGCATAGAACCATCCTCAAGTGTCTCGTTCGATCCTCCTCAGACACTGAGTACACAAGGATATCGTTAAGGAATACTACCACAAAATATTCTAATAAAGGCTGTAAGATGAGTTTATGAATCCCATGAACACTTCTGGGGAATTATTCATGCCAAAGGGAGTCACCAAGTAATCATAGTTTCCATGAAAACATTAGAAATCTATCTTTGGTATATTACCATCCCATACTCCTAGCTGGTGATAGCCTAATCTGAGGTCAATATTTGAGAACCATCATGATCATCTTAACTTATTGGAGAGGTCATAGATACTCATTAGTGGATACATTTTCTTTATGGTCACCTAGTTTAGATGGTGGAAATCCAAATATAAAACAATTTACCATTTGTATTCTTGGAAAACAACATGGGGTTGCCATGGGTGAAACACTAGGTGTAAAAAATCTCTTCATTTGACTGTCCACAAACCACACTTTCAACTCACAAAGCTTTGTGGGAGCAATATGATATTATGGTTTTGATATTGAGGCTATCCCAGAGTATAGATCAATGTATAAGTCTATCTCTCAGTGGGATGGTAAGATAGACACATCATCAAAAAAGAATTGATTATACACCACCATCACTTTGTGAAACTGAATTCACATAGATTCAACTTCACCAAGAGTCATTCTAGCCAACTGGTGAGTAATCAACTACACATTCCAATTCCTGAGCCCATATTTTTTCATTTGGGTTTTTTTTCACCCATAAAGTAAAACCACATCCCATAACCATGGAAACACATTTTCCTCTACCTAAAACAGACTCTCTGAGCACGAATTAAAGATAACTAGTCCATACATAAGATGGATCGTATGCCTCATCGATGCTACAAAGATAATAAAGGATACTCTCACCTCCAAGAGTCAGGTCACACTACCATTATAAGCATGTGATTTAGAAGTTTCCTCAAGTAGGAGTCTCCAAGAATAAGGGTTTATCCAAAGGCTCAACTGGAATATCTAATTCTTGAAACAAATAATTGGTAAGAAAGGAATGTATCTCACATGAATATATCAATAATGTAGATAAATTAGAGTAGAGAGAGATCATACATCGTACTATCCCATGAGCCTCTTTTTCATAAGCCTTGGATGCTTGTAACATACCACACCCCTTTCCCCCTACTCCTTGATCCTAGCACAAACCACCTGGGGGTGGTGGTGGTAACAAATCGAAAATTCCTACACCCCCAACTACTCTTCTAGATTCTATTCCATGTTCAGAACCCTATATAACTACCTTCTCTTGCCACTACATATGCCTAGGTGGATTAATTATACACTAAAAGAACCTAATATTCATTATATATAGTTAAATATTCATTTGATTAAAATGTCCATAAACATCAGTTTTAGTTCATTTTATAAATTTAACTTCATTTATCATCATTGTGTAATTCATTTTTAAAGTGTATCAATTTGGGTCCAATTAATAATCAGCCTATAGAAGAAATTATTTTCATTATTTGAATTTTATATTTTGGGATATCATTAATAACTTTGTGTGGGAAATTATTTCTTTTAGTATCAATGCAATATTCCTGAGGCAATATGGATATTTTTTTCCATGGATGCATAAATTTCTGGACAAAGCATAATAGACCTTAGGCCCATAAAATAAAAGTGGAGCTCATAATTCATGCCCAGATTTTAATAGGTGATATAGAAAATTATGGGGAACATTTCATTCAACTGTTTTGAGAGATAATTTTGATATTTTCTTGGAGATCTAGGGAGGAAAGTTGAAGTTTAATTTGTGGTCCAGATTTGAAGTCCCATAAATTCATCCCACCAATTTCTTCATCACTTACTAATGGAATAAATTTTTTATTATTAAATTTATAAATAAATTATATGAAATATGGAAGAGGATATTTATCTTCCAAAAAACATCCTAGATTCATCCATATTCATATCCATATTTTATCTTCCAAGAGGGGGATGAATCTGGTCAGATTTTTTTGATCAACATTGAGCCTGACATCCCCACATCTCTCCTGTGGAAACATTTCTCCCCATCAGTAGGTGATATTCATCCCTTGATGGAATTTTTTATTGTGATATTTAAGCTTTAATTATATTTAGTTCATTCTTTTCCCCCCACCCGACTGATGGCTGATTATATCCTCCAACATTCTTCCATAATTCAAATATTTTTTGTTTCTGATCATCTTCGACATTAGATTAGTGTGGTTTGAATCCATCTTCTCTTCTTCTGAGTTTTATTTTCATTTTTATCTATGCATGTGATTAAACTAGATTTTGATACTAATGTTTCAAAGGTCTTATAATATTTTTCATTAAATTTATTTCTTATTTTGTTAAAGATAAAAAGTTTTTTGATTTTGGAGAGGATTCTATAGGATCCAAAACTATTTTTTAACTTGATTCCTACTTTAATTAATTAAATACATTCATTCCATTGTGATGAAAAGGAATATTATAAGGTATTGGTATGCTTTGATTTTTATTATTCATTCAATGTTCTAATACATATCAAAATTGAATTTAATTGACTAAAAAAACTTTAGTATATTTATTAGATAGAAATACGTGCGCCCTATGATATTTAAAACATGTCAAATCAGAGGATGAGAATTTTGGTTTTTGGAGAATGAACCAAACCTATCCCCTATTTTTTGACAATAATGATTGATATATTGATCCCTTAAAATTATAATTATAACAAAAATATAGCATTTTTTGATCATGAATACTCATAAATATATTGGATAGAGAAAAATTAGGTTCCCAAGGTTGACCAAAAAAATATCTCCATTTTTTATGATCATGTAATGGTATAATAATTTTTTCTATATAAAAATTTTCATTGAGAATTTAGAGGATATTTTATGTATCATTTAAAACCAAGAAGATAAAGAATAATGATTTATATTTAACTTTGAATGAAGAATTCATTGGATATTATATGTGAATGACATGGGTTAGATTTATATAACCACTTAATCATATTTTAGGTCACATGTGATAATTAAAATTTGGTAAAGGGTGTGTCCCAACACTACAGGTTTGTTTTCAAATAAATGTTACTCAGTTATATGTTTATGATATAAGAAATTGTTCATTTCCATAATTATGTTATGTTTCTTCTAAAATTTTTATGTAATTATTTTCATCATTTGTTATTTATTTTTACTTATTCCAAAATCATGTCTTTATTTATGTTTGATTTGTGATTTTTTATACCATACTAAGAATCTATGCCCACATTTTTCTTATATTTTCCCTTTTCTTAGGTAAATTTTCTTACATACTATGCAAAATTTAATATAAGGATATCATGAGGACATAATATCATTTATTTAGGTTTCCATATGTATAGTCAACTGTATAATTATTTTAATGTTTAGGTATAAAGTTTATCCTTTGAAAGATACTAATTAATGGACATAATGTATACCCTCATGTTATACATTTCCGTGTGTTTGAATAATATAAGTAATGTTAACATTAAATTAAATCAACTCATGACTAAATGATGTCCTCAATTGTGTTTTAAAATGAGAAGACCTGTATGGATATGAAATACAAATTTTTATGTCATTATTACTTAGTTGTTAGTTATTCCAATACATGCACCTTGTTCAGAATTCTGTGAGTATTCTTTGGTTTTTTCTTATGATAATCACTATTCTTTGTTTAGAGGGATAATAGTATTATATAATGGTCACCTTCATTATGCCTTGTATTCAACTTTGTTTCCTATTAGTGTTATGTCATTTCCTCTACACAATACATTTAGTTTTTATTTTAATTTGTATATCATTGTAATTGTGGTTTATATTTTTTATTAGGAAAATACTTCTTTTCCGTTATAATATAATGGATAGAAGCCGGATTTATCATACCAATCATATTTCAACTTAGTTTCAAAAGAATTTCGATTTTTTTAGATTTTTCATTTAACAATGTTTTAGAAGGAAGTTATAAATAGTTTCAATATTATAATTATGTTGGAAGACCATGGTTAAGTCAGGAATAAGTTACGTCCCATAGAAAAAAGATTGATTTCAAACATACTATTATTTTTGGTATCACTATATAGAGACATGATAATCTTATACTATTAATGAATGGAAATAAAGAAGTGGTATGCAGAATTTTATATTTGATCAGTTTCCATTTGTGCATCATCACAAGAGAGATATCATGCCATCACAAGAAGGAAATGATATCAATATAAATGAGGAAAATAATGAAGATGATGATTTTTAGAGGGTGAAAATTTTAATGGATGATGCAAAAAATCCCATATATTAGGAATGTAAAAATTGAAAAAGATGGAATTATTAATGCAGTTATATCATGGAAAACCCATTTATGGAATTTCTAATACTTATATTGATTATATTATTACCTTTTTAAGAACATTCTTCCCGAGGGATAAAATATTCTCTCAAATAATTTAATCCATGGAAGTTAATTAAACATTTAGGATTTTATACTAATAAAATTCATGCTTGTTCAAAATAATATATTTTATTTCGGGGGGAAACAACTAAACTTAATGACTATAAAGAATGTGATACATCTCAATGTAAGGAAAATTAAGATGGAACACCATCTCATGCGCCATAGAAATCCATGAGGAACTTTCTATTTATTCCTATAATTCAAAATATATTCATGCATGTAGAAATACCATCCAATATGCGATAGGATGATGCTGAGAGAATTAAAGGTAATGATGAGTTAGTTCATCCTGTAGATGGATTAGTATGGTGGGAATTTGATGCAAACCATCCTAATTTTTAGCTAAGGTGTGTAATGTCAGTTTCGGTCTATCCTTTGATGGTTTTAATCTGTTTGGTCATATGCTTACTTCTCATAACATGTGGCCAGTTTTTATTCACATTTATAATATTCCTCCATGTATTTGTATGAGAAAACCATTAAATTTATTGAGTATTCTAATATCTAGACCTTCTGATCATAGAAATTATATTGACATATACTTGCAAACATTAATAAGAGAGTCTAAGAATCTTTGGGATATGTGCGGGTACACATTTGATTCTTCAACAAAAAATATATCTTAGATGTGTGCTCCTCTTCTATAGACTATAAATGATTTCCTTACTTATGAAATGATTTATGGTTGGAGAAAAATAGAAAAATATCATTTCCTATTTGTATGAAGAATACATGTTTGATAACGATTAAATATCATCATAGTTTCAGTTTCATGGGGAATTAAAAATTCTTGCCAATGGATCATCAATACATAAAGAATAACTAGAGGTTTGATAATACTATTGACACTGAAAAACCAACTCAATGTATGTCAGGAAATGATGTGCATAATGAAATAAAAGATTTTGGTTTTTTCATTAAGAAAAGGTTAGATGAAATCTAAAAAGTGGAAGAATATTGACACTAAATCCACTTACAATTGAAAAAAGATAAGTATTTTTTAGCACTTCGATATTGGTCTACCAATTTTTTACATCATTATTTAGATATAATTCAAATCTTGAGAAATATATGTGAAATTTTTCTTTCAATTCTTATAAATATCAATTGGAAGACCAAAAATGATTTTTGATCTCACCAGGACTTGTTAGATTGGTGTATTTGACCAGAACTATATCCTGTAGGTATCGATCAAAACAAATGGAAAATTCTTTATGCTTCTTTTGTGATGAAAACTTTAGAGAAAAATCAATTTCCATACATATGGGAGAATTTGAAGTTTCCTGATGGCTATTCCAAAAACATATCTAAGCAAGTCAATAAAAGTGTTTGAAACTAAAACCCACAAAAACTCATGATTATCACATCATTTTTTATTAATTGATTCCAATAGAAATCCATCATTTTCTATCCAATAATGTAATGGTGAAAGTGATTCTCTAATGAAAATTTTTAGACACATTTGTTCTAAATTTTTATCCAAGTCATTATTGATAAATATACAGCAAGAGTCCCCATTAATTTTTTGTTAGTTGGAAAAAAAATTCCTCCATCATTTTTCACATACATGTAGCATTTAACAGTTCATATTCCAATTAAAACACATCTTGGGGGACCCATTTATTTTCATTGTATTTATAATACTGAAAGAAATATATTAACAAGGAAATATTATTTTCAAAATAAGAATCATCCTGAATGTTCCATTGAGAAAGCTTATTTAGATCAATAATGTATGGATTTTGGTTCAATGTATTTTTCTGATATGAGACCAATACATAACCAGCCAATGATAAATGAATATGATAAGTATTCTGAAATTAAGCCCTCATTTCTATCACTTCCCTAAATAGGATGAATTTGTGGTTTATATACGTTGGATACATTGAGTGTTGAAGAACGGGATATGGCCCATCACATAGTGTTGTTTAACTGTAGTTTGTTTAATGACTATATCAAATAAGTAATTTGAATATTTATATGTCATATCATACTATGTAATTTCACATATACCTTAAATTTTAATTATCATTTTATGAAGGTAATATAAAAAAATTATAAGTATATTTCATGGATATTTTCCTTTGAGAAGGGGAGAGGCTTTTCATAGACAATAGTTTCCTGCTTGGTATAAATCAAAGGCATGAATAATAATTTAATTTAATTAAAATAAATATATTCATATATTTTTATTATTCACATATATTTCAGGTATTGAGTTTACCTATTGAATATATTTCTCATGAAATAAGAGAATTGGATTTTGATACCAATTCTTTGGTTTTTGAATGAAAATATTTAACAATCAATGTGTAATTTTTTTTACAAATGATTGAGTGGGGAATATGAGAATATAGAATGATGGTGTTATGTTAACTACTACAAAGTACTATTATTCTAGTGCATTATATAGTGATCTCGATACGAAGATGTGTCTTATTATGGACTTTTTGAGAAAACATTTTTTTTTAGATTAATACTCTCAAGGTCAAGTCACTATGATGAAATATGAATAGTTTGATATAATAATGAGTCATGGTAAATTTATTAATGATTTGGGATTCAGAGTTATTGGCATGAGATGATTCTTGGATACTGATGAACCATAAATTTTTGTATCAATGGAAAAATAAGTATTTTATGTGAAAGATAATATGAGACCTGATTATAGTTTCATTAATGATGTAATACCAAGAAATATTTTTCATGATGTAGGGAAAAAATTGGCACCACTGATGCCCCCAACTATGTTGACCAAAGTATTTTATTTTATGACTCAAATTTTCCCATTTTGAGAGTTGATGTTGAATTTGATGTGGTGGTGGGTAATATATGGAATCAACCATATATGTTCACAGTTGATTCAGTTTAACTTAACACAGGTTTCTTCGATTGGTATTACTATAATTACTTTAATTTAGTTTCAGTTTGGAATGATATGTTTATTTTATTATTGTTTGGTTTCATTTCATTTAATTAGATTTATTTTAATTTAGAAAACATGGATAAAAATAGGTTTATATAAATGTATAACTTGGTTTTAAATTATTGTTACTCAATCATGTCATGAAATTGTTTATGAATTATTTGAATAGTGATTTTTATGGATGATTTTTAATTTTTTTTAAAAAATGTACATTTTAGTCTTATGAAGATTATGAAAAATTATGCATAATCTTGAAGGAAGTAATTATTTAATGCTGGCCAATATATGAACAAACATGGGTTTACTCCTATAATTATTTTAGATATTATAATAATTTTAGTATTTTTATTCTACATTACATATGATTTAATGTTCATATTATTTATCAATTAATTAGGGCCATTCAATTGCACAAAGTTGAATCCTTCTCATCCTACAAGCATGAGTTCAAGCATTGATGCTCCTAGACCAAGATGGAGCACTTGTTGTACCTATTCCCACCCAGACCCACTAACAGACACCCCATCAACCATGCCTTTTCATACTCTTATTGAACCTCTAAAAATATTCCCACCCATTATTCAATCATCATTTCATTTAGCTTCTTCTTCCCATACCATATCTATGTCATCTCCAGGGATGTTTCCACCTTTACCATATCCATATCATTTGATATCACCAACCCCACTACCCATATCCATCTATTTCTATTACTCCTCTATTTCCTACTATCCATCCAGGATATGATGATTATGCTCCTTCATCATCCACTCTAGTGCATGGAGATCACCCAGATAATGAATTGGAATAGACACATCCTTTAGATGATACCGATCTAGTACTACCCATGGATCTATAAAAGCATATTGGGTAGTTTTTATTAGTTTTTTTATTATAAACATGTCAAATTATATCCCATATTTTTTATCTTGTTGTACCATGACGAAATTCTTATTTCCCCTTTTATCTTATTCAGTGGGATCTTCTAGTAGGTGATGTGGGCGCACCCATTTTTGGGAATCCTAGAACCACCAAACACAAATAATGAGGGATTAAAATAAAGAAAATTAGATGATAGGTAAACATTTCAAGTACTGTATAAGTTTCATCAAAACTTTATCCAAGTACCACGACTTCATTTTGATGGAACCAGTATCATGGAGAAATATTAGTAATGACATCAAGGGAAAAACATGGGTGGTGACACGAGTAAGAAAATTTGTTAAATTTATATCTATATAATTATTGTATTTATATGTATTAACATGTTAATTTTAGCATCAAATTAATGTTCCTACTGGTGAAGATGCTAAGGTTTCAAGGTTGATAGATATTGGGGTGTTCTAGTGAACATATAAGAATGAGTTATATGTTGGCATAATGTCCAATTATCTTAAGGGACTAATTATCCTATTGTCTTAATGGCCTATTGTCCTAATATACTAATGCCCTAAGGTCCTAATGTCCTAATGGCCTATTGTCCTAATGGCCTAATGGAATAATGGCATAATGTCATAATGGCCTAATATCCTAATGGCCAATTGCCCTATTGGCCTAATTTTATTAATGGCCAAATGGCCAACTGAAAAATTGGCCTAATGTAAAATTGTCCAATTAGACTAATGTACAAATGTTCAATTGGAAAATTGGATTAATGTTATAATGGTATAATGGCCTAATGGCATAATGGAAAATTGGAAAATTAGCCTAATATCCTAATCATTGATTGTAAATTTGGTCTAATATCCAATTGGATAATTGTCCTAATTTTATAATAGCATAATGGACTAATTTCCTAATATACTAATGGCCAATTGGTCTAGTGGAATTATATCCTAATGTCCTAATGACCAATTGGCCTAATAAACTAATAGTCTAATGACCTAATGACCCATTGGCCTAATGCCTTAATGTCCTAACAACCAATTATCATAATGGCCTAAAGGCTAATTGTCCAATTAGCCTAATGGCCAAATGAAGAATTGGAAAAATGTCATAATGTATTAATGGTATAATGGCCAATTGGAAAATTTATCTAATGGACTAATAGCCAATTAGCCAATTGGCCTCATGGCCTAACAACCAATTGGACTAGTGGAATAATGGCCTAATAGACTAATGACCTATTGTATAATATGGAAAATTTGCCTAATGGACTAACTACCAACTGTCCAAATCACCTAATGACCAGTTGACCTTATGGCCTAATGTCCAGTTGGCCTAATGGACTAATGAACACTTTTCCTAATAGCCTAATGACCATTTGGCCTAATGTCATAACAACCAATTAGATAAATGGATTAAAGTCCAATTGTATAATTTTCCTAATGACCTAATGACCAATTGGCCTAATTACCTAATGTCCAGTTGGCCTAATGGTTTAATAGAAAACTGGATAATTGGCCTAATGACCAAATGGCCAATTTTCCAATTTTTATAATAGCCTAATGGACAATTGTACAATTGGCCAAATAGCCTAATAAGAAATTGGAAAGTTGGCCCAATTTCCTAACATCTAATTGTCCAACTAGCCTAATGGACTAATGGGCTAATGAACAATTGGCCTAATATCCTAATGGAAAAATGTCCTAACAGCCAAATGGAAAATTGTCCTATTAGAAAATTGGCCAAATTCCTAATGTAAAATTGTCCTAATGGCCTAATGTTAAATTTGCCTAATGTCCTAATGACCTGATGACCAATTTTCCAATTGGACTCATGAAATAATGGCATAACAACCTATTGGAATAATATCCTAATGGCCAATTATCCAATTTTCCTAATAGACTAATGGCCAATTTGCCTAATTGGACTAACAAACCAATGGAAAATTGGAAAATTGGCCTAATGGACTAACAACCTAATAGCCAATTGGCCAAATGGCCTAATGGAAAACTAGATAATTGGCCTAATAACCTAATGACGAATTAGACAAATTAGCCTAATGGACTAATGGCCTAAAGGAAAAATGACCAATTGGCCTAATGAACTAATGTCCAATTGGACAAATGGCATAATGGTCTAATTTTCAATTGTAAAATTGGCTTAATAGCCTAATGGTGAATTAGAATAATGTCTTATTGACCAATTGTCCTAATGGACTGACGACCAATTGGTGTAATTACCTAACAATCAATTAGCCCAATGGACTAATATCCATTTGATGTAATGGAATAATGGAATATTGTATAATAGGCCAATTGGCATAATGACCTAATGTCCAATTAGCCTAATGGACAATTGAAATAATGGCCTAATGGAAAATTGACATAATGGCCAAATAAACAATTGGCCTCATGGAATAATGATCAACTATCCTAACATCCTAATGGAAAATTTGCCTAACATCCTAATGCCCAATTGTCCTAATGACCTAATGAACAATTGGCCTAACGATCTAATGTAAAATTTGCCAAACAAACTAATGGACAATTTTCCTAAGAACCAATTGATAGAATGGACTAATGACCAATTGTCCGATTTTTATAATGGCCTAATGGACTAATGGAAAATTGGCCTAATGTTCTAATATCCTAATGGCCAATTGGTCAATTGTCCTAATGGACTAATGGTCTAATGACAAATTAGCCTAATGGCCTAATGAATAATTCACTAGTTGGACTAATGACCTAAGGAAAAATGGGATGTATTGGCCTAAGGGCCTAACGAACTAATGTCAAATTGGAAAATTTTCATAATGGCCTAATGAAATAAGGTACAATTGGAAAATTGTCCAGATGGCCTAACAGCCTAATGGCCAATTGGCCAATTGGCCTAATGGTTTAATGAATTTTTTTCCAATTGGCCTAATATCCATTAGGGCAATTGGAATTTCTTATGACATAGAAATAAATTATTTATATTTAAATATTATTAATTTTTCATAAATATATAATTTAAACTATTAAAATTAGGGGTCTTGTTTTTATATTATTGAAACCACGTCAAAATATTTTTTATGATTGATTTGATCAAGGATTAAATATTACTAATAATGTGAAATTTAGATTATCTTAATATTTTTTATAATGAATTGAAATATAAAATATTTATATTTAATAAAAATGTTATATATATAAAATAAATTTAATATAATGAATAATAAGAAGGAGTTAATATTATGAAATTAATATAAATCATTCTTATTCAAGATTATTGAATGTTCATATTGTGTATCTAAAATTTGAAAGCTTCTATGATTAGATTATATTTATGAATTTTTCATCAATGTTTATCACTTTCTTAAATTTATGAATTGTTCATTCATTTAAAAGAAATTTCCCATTATGATTATTCCAGATAATAATTTTTTTATATTCTGAATATGTGTATACAAATAAATTTCATTTTCAATAAGCATTATTGGGAATCAAAGTTTGTGTTCCTCGAGAAAAATTATTTTTCACAAGTAGGAAGAAAAAGGATTAAAGTGTAGTAAATTAAAAAAAATAATAAAATATTGTAAGTTTTTTATTTAGATTTAAAATATTTATACAAAAAATCATAATTAAATATATTATTTATATTTTCAAAAGTCTTCCCTAGGGGACGTTGATGATAATTAAGATGAAAAATTCAGTCCAAATGATCATTTGAGTCAGTTATTAGGTGAGGAGAACCAGGGAAGAGTCTGATGTCGACCTAGGAAAAAACTCTTTCCCAATAGGTATTAGTCCTCATCAATATCCTCTCAAGCCTATCAGACCACTGAGCTATAAATAACTCATGAAAAAGTATTTGAGTCCAAAAAATAGCTTTACAGTAGCGTGAAATAAGTAAACTGATCACCAAACACTTCTTGAAATCTATGTCAGTTATAATTAAATCACTTCCTTCAGATGCTTTTACAACTATTGATTCATATATGGAATCAATATGGTATTTAAATGATACCCCGATTGATGCCAATGAAGCTCTTAGTTGAGGTCTAGATAATGGTGGTGGTGTTGATGATTATGATGTTGTTTTTCTACTCTAGATGATGCTATTAGTGATGAGGATGTTGCTTATAGTGATGAGGATGAGGATGTTGGTGATATGGGGGATATTTATGCCCTCTATTTTTGACTTACCAGTAAAGAGACATGTGGATGTTGTTTAATGATATGAATTTAATGGTTGTCTGGATGAATATGTATATTACGGTATTATACATGGTTTGAAAATAATTACAAGTAGTTTGTTGAATACTAAAAATATAATATTTTTATTTCATTGAATATGTATTATGTTTTATTTAATTTATAGTTTTAGGGACAAGGAGAGCTACTACTACTCTCAAATGCATAAAGATACCTATACCCATAGTTTAGAGAACCGTGGGTATAGTTTTCTAGTTGGGAAAAGCCTATACCCATTGTTTTTAGAATCATGGGTATAGATATATACCCACAATTTTGGTTAAACCATGGATTTGATAAAATATCAAGGTACATACCCATGGTTTATATAGAAACAATAGTTATAGGTCCATATTGATGACTCCATTAGCCATAGTTCTAAAAACTGTGGGTATATTCTATAACCATGATTTTGGGGGCTATACCTACAGTTCTAAACCATGACTATAGGGTTTTTTTAGTAGTGTCAGGTTGGTTTTTTGTATCACCTTCATTTCAAAATAAAATTTATTATTATTACTATTATTCAATTTATCTATCATTTTTTAGAACAATTTGATAACATTTCTTGAAGGTGTAAAATTATTTACACTAGAAATTTTTAATATCCTCAGAAAATAGTGGAGTGTTCATTATTTTATTTTTTCACTTCTTTAATCCTAATTCATTAAGTTGAATTCCATATTCCATTGGGATATTTTCAATAATGGAAGGCCTAAAATTTTATAGTTTGTCTCTAGGGAGTTGCATGGGGATGGATTGGATGTTATTTTATGAGGTTAAATTATTAAATTAATATTATGGTTGGATATTTCCTTTCATTTACTTATTTTCATCATTGTATTAACTAATTTTAATGAATATACATTTTTAGTGCTAGTATGATCCAATTACTTAGAGTGATCATGAAAGTGATCCTCTAAGTGAATTGGTGATTAGCCTTGGAATTTTGTAAAGATTTAATTGGTTTATTATGTTGTGAACATATCTTGTTGATTGGATACATATTGAATTAGTGATTTTTAATTTTATAGGAAAACAATTTCATCCATTCTAGCCCTAAAAACATTCAAGGATCGAATCAGCTTTGTTAATTTTTTCCATTCAAATAATTTGGTGTTTCATTAATAAATTCAATACATTCTATTAGGTAATTTAGTATTATTTTATCCCAATTTCAATCAACACCAAAGTTTTCCACTTCATAGAAAATCCTCCAATCAAATATGATGTCTCGAGGCTACTTATTATGTCTCCAGGGATTCGATATGATCATATACTAAAATGAACACTTCTACATGTGGGGTAAATTTGGGTGTCACCAAATTTTGGAACCATTTTTTGGGAACTAAGTAAGTTATGTTAGACACTCACATCTTATTATCACCCCACATCTCTATTCTCAACAATGATTTGACTCCCATGGAGGGCCATTTCGAACAAATCCAAACATGGGGTCCCTATCCCAACTTTGACTACCCCACACAAAGTGTGCCTTACATTGATCATCCTAGTTTCTAATGGTTCAATAATAAAAAATGTTTAAACTCATATTCTCCACAAAACATTCCAACCTATAATGACTTTCAATCCCAAAAAAATCATTTTGAACATATTCCAATACAATTCCAACAATATTATTATCTTCTTGGAATTGACCTTTTGGATCAACCCCTTTTCAAGACAGATCCATAACCATTACTTTAGAAATTGTGTCAACAAATGGAGAGAATGACGTTTGAGGTTTCATCATTAAGAGTATAACTACAAAGTATTGAAAAAATATAGAACCCATTCCCACTCAAGTTGTATATTCCTCATCATTGATTGAAGAATCTTGATTCACACAATCCTCTTATGAACAAATCCATGTTGTAAGTATTTTCATGATTGTAGAAAATAATAAAAAATCTAAATTAATGATTCCAAAACTATCAGAGGGTTCAAAATTAGAGTAAAATGTTGAAGAACACACTTTAGAATCTAATAAATATGAGCTAGATAATGTGGGTATTTAGTAAATGAATATTGAAAGTCAACCTAAGGAACATGATGGAAATGTTAATGAGTATTTGAATTAGATGGGAATTGATTTTTTATTTAAAAGAGTATAATTTTACATCATGTATTAAGTATCATAAATATTATTCCATTGATGATTTTTCAGAAACAATAATCCTGGAGCCATTGGGATAAATAAAAAACATCGAGGCTATACTCATTAATAACATAGATATGTCCAATTTGGTGGTTCAAACCTCTATTCAAAAGGAACCACTTTTGTTGACAAATTTTTAAAATGAAAATAAATTTGATTCAAATTCAGGAACTATGTTCGAAAGTGCAAGACAACACGATCTCAAAATTATAGTCCTTCCTTACCCACTGAAGTATCCCTTCATATGGTATAACCATGAACTTGTAGTTAGAATTCATTATTCTATTGAACCCCACAAAGGGGGACTGATCCTTAATGTCTTAGGTATACTATAAAAGTAAATGGATCAACCATTTCAAATATTCCTTAGTTGTTCACACTCATTAGAGAACATATTTTTGTACTTTAAATAGATTATAAATAAAGTATCAATCTCAGTCTTGTAAAATTGGTGAAAAATTAAATCAATAAAATGTTGAATGATATTACTGGGTATGTTGGGGGGTTCATGTCAAGCTAACAAATTTAAACAAATCACTTTCTGATAGAAAACTCAACTTTTGGGTTGATTTTATTTTATTTTATTTTATTTTGTGTGTTTCTTCATTTTTAAGGGAACCCCTAGGGTTAAAATTGTTATATAACGTTTCTTGGGTCTTGAGACTTAATAGTTGAATCAATTTAGTATTTTCAAATGAAACACATTCCATTTATATTTCAAACCTAACCTTCAATCATCCTTGAGGATTCAACCAGTGACATGAATCTAATGTTATTAGTTTCTTATTGATGGTCCATCAACATCAAATAATGTGATTTTGTTCCATGATTTAATTTCAAATTACCTCTGCCTCTTTATTATCAATTTTGAGCTCTCTCTTCTCTTCTCATTCAAACAATAAGGACAGTGTCATTCTATGTTGAGGGGAGTGAAAATAGATTTCTTAAAAAAATTGGTATTTTTTGGAAAATTAAAATTCAATATCCTTGAATTCATTAATTCACATTGTGAAACATTAAAATTTAATTGAAAATGATTTTCATACAGTAATTTTGAATTTAATTCATGTTTAAGATCATCTACATAGTTTTTGGAAAGTGGACCAGTCCAATGTGATTTTTCACAACTAAAATTACCAAAATTATAATCAAAATTTCACAATGAATATATATTGTATTTTGGGTGTATTTTTGAGTTATTGGGTCCCTTTAATCATAACATAAGGTTTGGGGGAACTTTTAGTTTAGTTTTATTATCCAAAAAAATGATAAAAGTCCCAGTAGAGTAATTTTTATCCAAATGTATGGAGTTCGACACTTGGGGTTCATGATAACATAGTGGTATTTTTGAGATCTAGGCTTTAAATCGCTATTGTATAGCATGGAATTGAAATAATGTACAGTGATAAAAACTTATGGATCATGAATCTATACTTTTATTGACCAAAGTTGTTCTTCTCATCTCTATTGTGGTTAAACAAAGAAAAAAAATCAAAAAGAACAAAAATTGAAAATATCAAAAAAAAAGGAAAAATTAGGATACTCGTCTTAAGGATTAATTGGATTACCACATATTTCTTCCATATCCCCCCTTGAACAAGAAAATGGTCCCTATTTATTTTTCAATGCACAACACATCATCATACATAATTGAAATTGGATGAAGTTTGGTGATGAATTTGAATAAAGGAATGGGCTTGGGATTGGGATATGCATGTAAACCTAGATTGTGTTAAATTATTTTGTTATGTCTTAAGATTTTTTGGTACGATGTATTTTGATGATCATTGTATTTTAAAATGTTTTTCATAAAAGGAATTTAATTTCATATTTTTTTAGATACTTTTTTCTCAAGGCTATAAGAACTCAATTTTAGGGTGCGATTATCCACTAAAATATGATAATATTCATTTTTTATTTTTTAATATTCAGTTCATTATATTAATATAAACATAAATTTTAGTTAATTTTATAAATTAAACATCATTTCTAATCATTGTAGAATTCATGTTTAAAGTGTATCAATTTGGGCTCAGTTAATCATAAAATTGTGGATTAAATTATTTTAATTATTTGAATATTTATTTTGGTATATTATCAATCTCTTTGTGTGGAAAATTTTATCTTTTACGATAAATGGAATATTCTTAATGGAATATAGATATTTTTTCAATAGATGCATAACTTTCTGGACAAATCATAATGGGCCTTAGGCGCATCAAATAAAAGTGTAGCCCAAAATTAATTTACATTGAAGCTCAAATTTTAACTGGAGATAGATAAAATTATGGGTAAAATTTCATTAAACTATTTATATAACTAATTTTGATGTTTTCAAGGAGTTATAGGGAGACCAAGTTGAAGTATAATTTGTGGGATAGATTTGAAGGCCCATAAAGTTAGCCCACCAATTGAATCATAAATTCAGGATTTAATATCCAATTAGGATAAAAATTATACATCCATTATAGGAAATATTGAATAATATATTTATATTATACAACCATCCCATATTTTTTCTTCTGTAAAGTTATATTTTCATGTTTAATAGGAGATGAATCTGGTCCAATTTTTCGGGTCAACATTGAAAAGTTAACTTTATTTTTTTATTACCCACATTTTGACTAATCTAATTAATGGGGATGAAATTTAATGACGTGGGATCAACCCTAGGACTAGTAAATTCCAATTTAAGGTGTTTTGGTGAAGTAATTTGGGGTATATGTTTTATTCTTTCAATTTTAATGTCAAGCTATCATTTTGTAATTACATGTTAATTTTTTTTTCATGTAAGTTTTTCAGATAACCATAGTTTATTAATAAAATTTATTCTTATTATTATTATAAAATTTTACTATCCTTTTTCATAATCCTTTGATACAATTTATTCATTTTTTGGATTTATTTACACTATAAATTTTGAAATTCCTCACAAAATGGGGAAGTATTCATTATTTCTTTGTTTTCACTTCTTCAATCCCAACTCATTTAGTCTACTTCCATATTCCATTGAGTGATTTTCATCAATGGAAGAATATAAATTTTATGGTTTTATTATAGGGGGTTTCATGTGGATGGATTGGATGTTATTTTATGAGCTCAAATTCTTAAATTAGTTCTATGTTTTGAGAATTCCTTACATCGAATAATTTTCTTATTCATCTTCAACGGCTCTAATGACTATAGATTTTGAGTGATAGTGTGATAAAAATCCTTGGAGTGATTATGAAAGTTATCCTCTTAGTGAATTGGTAATTAGACTTAGAATTTTTTATGGATTAAATTGGTAAATGATGGTGGGGACTTATCTTCTTGATTAGATACATCTTGAACTATTAAGATGTAATTTCATAAGAAAAATTTACATCAGTTATTTTCCTAAAAACCCTAGGATCATCTCATATTTTTTTAAAATTTTCCATTAAAATAATTAGGTGTTTAATTATTAAATTCAATCCATTCTCTTAGGTACATTAGTATTCTTCCATCCCAATTACAATAAACACCAAAGTTGGCCACTTCATACCCAATCCTACCATAAAATTGGAGTGTCTCAAGGTTACTTCTTCGGTCCATATGCATTAAATCCCTACATGTAATACAATGAAATTTATACCTTTAGGGTAAATATTATCACCACTACAACCCATATAGTATCTCTCTATCAACTGCACACCGGGTCGGACAATATCATGCAGATGTCTCCGACCATCATAAGAGGAGAATCACCTCTCCCTAGGAGGACTAGATCCATCCTATGAGTCCTAAACAATATAAAATATATCATGGGATATACTTATGAAATTTTTCACACACCCAAGTCCTTGTTTCTATCATAGGTTACCTTCCACTGAAGTCTCATCTCTCACATTCCCACTACCAGCAACAACTGTCTTCATCTATTCAACCAGAAAACTATCGACTACCAAAGCATGCTCTAAAACCCTAGAATAGGTAGGAATTCAAAGAGGTATCATGATGGATCATATGTATCTTAGTATTTCCCACTATAAGGACTAATCCAAAAATAATATATCATGTACCATATCTATTGAGTACTGAGAGAGGTTTTTGAACCTCGATGAATACTCACCCATAGTCATACTACCCTACTGAATCTATATAAGATCAGGGATGCATAAAACCCTCACCGTATATAGAGAGTAATCTTATCTAAAAATTAACTTGATCTTTGACCATGAAAGTGTTATATCATCGTACGTATGGGTCACTAATACCCATTATTTTCCCACAAAACCACGGAGAAGGATCGCTTCTAGGACTACAATCTGGTCTGTAGGTGTCCTGAAAAGATGAAAGAATCATGTAACTACCTCAAGAAAATCCTCAACTACCTATAGATCTGGATCACCTCAGAACATAAGGGTTCACTATCACTGAAACTCATGAAGCACTCATCCCATGAACCCCATCTGGTGGTACATCTGGTACCATATTCTACTCGACGGGTGGTGGTAAGATTGGTGCACAACATGGAGGTAACACCTTCTAAATAGGTCCCTATATCAAAGCCTCATCACTGAGGGGATAATCCTTTTGATCTTAAAATTTAATCCTAGCTGTAAAAAGATGTGGAGGTATCCTGAGATAGAAAATATGTACCACAATCAATGAGTATATCTACAGTGATATCTTAAGGACATATAAACCACAACCAATTCCTATATGATGCATGTTCCAAAGTTTTCCCTACAACTAAGGTCTACATGTACATAGTTGAAAGGATGGTGACCAAAGTCTTGGTGTATGGATTTTTCGACTACCAAAATAACACTAGAGTCCCTGGCCTGAGATCCAAACTCAAAACACATAAAACTTTTTCCCCAAACCAATCTCACAGACATCAAACCTAAGGTAGAACCAACTCCTCTAATAGCACTCTATAATTCCCTAGACGAATGATTCCTAAACTATGACTACCCCAAGTCCTCCTCCAATAGTATAGGGGATAGAGACCATCACCGAGTAGGCATATCACATACATTGGTGACCTTAGACTAATTTACCTACACACACATATCTCTAATCCCATACTAAGATGATGTGTAAAAAAATAAATAACCATGCATGTATACATCTAAAATACCAAAATTAGAGTATGAAAATAAATTTCCTTAAATCAATGTAAAAATTGAATCCCACCAAAATAAACTGAAAAGAAGTCCAACCTGTGAATTAGTAGTGGCCTATTGTTAATACAATCACCAAAAAACACCTAAGTCTATCTAGAAAACTAAGTGCCACCTGTTCCTAGTCTCTCTAGGACACCAATAAAAGGTCCTCCATCTTCATAAGACATGACACATGTAGGAAAATTCCATGTAGGGGTGATTATTACAATACCCAGTAGTACACCACTAAATCATTAAGAATATCTCATCAAGAATAGAATTCATCCCATCAAAGGGATATGTCAACAGAAAACATAACAAGAATATCTAAATATACTCATAGGAGACACACATTCTAAAGTAAGATCAAAATCATATTTCCATACTAGGATTCGTTCTCAAAGGTTTTAAAAAATACTAATTAAGGGGAACACACTCCACGAGTCAGATAACATTGATGGAAACCATCCAAGATGTCATTCTGGTTGGGTCACTCCCTAAGAAGTACATGCTAGAAGTCTAAAGTTGTCGATGCACATATGGGGATTATACCCAAGGCTATAGGGTATACCAACATCCCAATATGAATTAACTTGCTAATTAGGGGATCGATGCCTGAGTAGTGTTGGTCACAACAATACTAAGAATCACACGTAGGGAAATGATAATGATAGAAGATCACACTCTGGGCCTCATGAAGGAATTTCAAAAACTGTATCCAAGACAGAAATTTCATAGAGGGATTCACCATCCTATGAATAGTATGTCTCTCCATAATAAACTCTTAGGGAATGGATCAAGGGAATGTCCCCTAGAAAAACATATCCATGCTAAAGGGAATAAGGGCTCCAAGCCATATTTGAATAAGTACATGGAATGGTCCTTCGACACTGGGTTCTACCCATGTATCATGGACCATACCCATGTCCATTTCCATTTCATAGTGAATGGAACGTGGTCTACCATGTGACCTGTAGAGCCACACAGTCACCTAGGCATGTACCTTCAATACACACCGAGCCACTTGCTAGGGTGTACACGACATGTGGCATGGCCCACACATAGTGTATCTCCACTCAGATTCTTGGGCATGTACACATTTTACATGTTAATATATAAAACTAGGGTCACATTTCATGTGACTAGATTCACACGGTGTGTGATACTTATCTCTATGAAAAAACCCTAGTCGTTGCTCAGGGGGTCCCATATGGTGTGCAATTTTGGATTAGCACCATGTAACCCAAAAATTCATAGAAATACAAAATTGTTTCTTGAATCATCCTCCATGATTCCACTTCCAAAAACCCTGCTGAAAAAAAAAATATTTGTGGTTGGTCGATCCCAGATGTTTCCAATCTCCAGGATACGACCTTGGAAACTGATTGTGAAATTCTCTTGTGCACTATCCAAAGACGCACTATCAATCCGAGATGAAAAACTTGTTGATCCATTCTGATCCACATTTGATTGTCCTCCATCCTCACCGCACCTCAATTTCATCTTTTATCAGGATTCATACCTAAGGCATCGATCAATTGCACTGAATAACAGTCACACAATGATAAAATACGAGGTATTTTGTCAAACTATTGGCCAAAGAAATTACCCGTGATGAATGTGTGAAGAACATGGGATGAAATGAACAAATCAAAAGCATAATGAATATACCTTATTCAATGTTTTTATTGGAATCGATTAATTTCAAATAGAATTATGAATGGATAGATATAATATAATAAAAATATAAATACCCTAATCCTAGATAATCTAACCCATACGTGCAATACACATAAGCTAGGAATAAATTCATTAGTTTATTGATTCAAGTTTGTTGTAGGAGAAATAAAATATGGATAAATATAAATAAAAAAATGTGCTACCTTGAGACGGATCAATCACTAAGGAATAATGAATTCACATCGTTGTTTCAAGAAAGATTCTCAAATCCCGTTCTACACTAATAGAAGATCCACAATCTGATTGTTGTTCTTCTGAGAATGATCCTCAAAAACTATATCTAATGGATCCAGGGTTATGCGGATAACACTGATATTTCCTTATAGTCGTATATTTTTAGGGAAAATAAGGTCATGGAAATTTAATTAAATAAATTATTTTTAATCAATTAATTTATTTGAACATTCATTCGTAACCTCACCTAATCTGAACATCCGACACAGTCCAAGGTTATATAACACTTAGTGTAAAACTCATGCTATGAACTCACCAGCACGCTCATATTTCTAATCCAAGCCTATATTTAAGAGTTATTCAATTTTTTTTATGAAAAATACACACATGAGATATTTAATATATTTCAAAAATTAATTATGGGATCACCGGGCCTCAGAATATCACATTTTCATAGCTCTTATCCATCAAAATAATCCATATAATACTCTAAATTAATACACAGAATACTAAGAGTCATTGTAATTGTAATGGTTCAAAACTTATGTGGTTGTTACTTTACTAGTTCTTAGGATACAAAGGTGTTCATGGATAGTTATAATAGGAAGAGTTCAAAGTGTATATGAAATCCTATTTTATAAGTAGTTCAGAACGTTAAAGGTAGTGCATGTCGTCATGGTGATTTGATTTGAGGCTTGAAAGGACGTTCATGGATTGAGGTTTGAAGGGGATAATTTCTTAGTAGATTCAATGGTATTCTAATTGATTCTATTCATTAAATTAATGAAATTTATCCTGAGGAACCATGAATTTTGGAAGATTTTTATGGAGGATTCATTCAAACCTTTCGTGGCATGAATGGGTGTTTTTCATAATTTGTAAACTTCAAGAGACAACCCAAATACCTCTTTTTACATTCATTTCCCTAAAGCCCTAGTCAAATCGAGGTTTATATTTTGGATCTCCCTAATCCCTTCTTTTCCAGGATTTGATTCATATTTTATGAGATATAGATCTATTTTTCTAAGGTTATTGGTGTTGCCTTGAGTGATTCTAGCCTAAGGATCATATTTCTTTTGATTGGATCTTGCACCATTGTTTTTGAAGCATATATTTATGTATCGTATTTCTAAACATATATTCTATCTTCTGGAAAGATATTCTTGAATAGAACTCATGTAGTTTTCATCCCATCTTTATTCATACTTCCCCTTTTTTTATGATTGATGTTGCTTGGTGAGTGTTTGAGGCTTATGGGTGTTGGTGTTGGTGACCTAGAAACAACTTATTTGTACTTTATTATAATATATATTCATAGTTTTTAATATTAAAAAACTTATTATCACATCATGATTATTCTCCTATGTAACATAAAATGTGATAATGTCATAAGATCAGTTTTTGCAGTGAAAGGTCATAACAGTTCCACGCATCGACGAGAACCCAGAAGTTCCATTATTTTATTCTTAAATATTTGTTCTATAGCTAGATGAACTAATTTTATGGACAAAAATGATATAGGATATCAGCGGTAGAGACTCATAGGACTTTGAGGCACCTTCTGATGGTGTACTCCCTTGGTAATATCTAGTATAGGACATTAAGAGAACGAGACCCACATGTTGGAAATCCACAATTATATGTGTAATTTGATGTTCCTATATGCGGGTGTGCGTATTAATCCTTAGAATTTAGGATTATTTTTAATGATTATTACAGGTCACGTACTTTGATATATTGATGAAAACCATGATGAAATATGTTTTTGATAAGGTAGGATACATTTGGTGCATCACAAGTAATATTTCATTAATGAATAATTAGTGAAAATATGTATCCATTATATTATTTAATATAAGTGGATATCTGATTCCATTTTATAGAAATGATATAGCTTAAATAAATTTTTGGCCACGGTGTTCCATAAGAATGTTTTATTTCCTGAAATTCAAAGGAATAGACATCGAACATATAGGTTGATGGGACTGGAATGCAACCTACTTTATTATAGATACCATGGTAAAGAGATTATATTACAAAATAATAATTTGTATGAGTTTTTATGTCATTGAAGAATTAAATTCTTTTCTATGGGTTCCTTGACATGTTTCTAGATGAAAATATTGGACTTTAGACAGCTTCGCCTAATGCCACTAAGAAAGAGTCCTAGAGCATCATACACTAAGTTTATCTAGAATCCCAATTAAATAATATATTATTACTCATTATTTAATAAGTTGAATAAATATTATTCCCACATGTGGTTTAATAATTTTTCATGTTTTCTTGATCACATATATTTCATCACCAATTATTCAAGAGAATATTATGTGAATAGAACATTTAATAAATATATATTTTCTATTTAGGGAATATAATATTTATTTATTTATTGGTGAAAAATGTAGTGATATTTATTTATTAAATAAATAGTCATTATTAAAGGCATGATAAATATTATACAGGAATGGAAACCCATGTTTAATGGTTGGATGAGGAATAATGCATATTGAATATTATTTGATTACATATTATTTAATTTAATTTTCAATTTAAGTGCATGTCAAGAAATAATAATATTATTATTATTTTGGAAATGGAATTCTATAATTGATTAAATAAATAATAAATGACACTTGTATAATTATTTATTTCTAAACCTAGCTGTTAATAAACCCAATTATATTATTTTTTCAAGACAACCAATTTATTTGTGTTGTTGTGCAGAACGAATCTAGAGAATCCTCTTAAAGCCCTAATGTGGTCTATTATCCAAGAACTCTCCCATGAATAGAGATTTCTATTATTCCACCTCACACTCTCATGTTTAGAGAGATAAAGGAGAATGCTTGGGAAGATATTCTCATGGTAATTAAAGGCTAATGATGCAAGTGATAAGATTTTTTGTGCTAGTACCCAAATATTCCAATGATGTCGTAAAAACATTTTTGGAACGTGTATGGATTACCAATAAAGGTAATATACTATTGATTCATAAAACATAACAATAATACAACCTTAATCTATTTATAGATCCGTCAAAAAATAAAAAATTCTCACAAAGTAATTCATTAATTGATTAAATTAATTATGAATAATAGTTAATGATCCTGTGCTTGGTCCAAAATTTTATCCCATATCATTTTACTTTGATTTAATTCCATTTATTATGGTGTTTATCATTTTGTAAATCTCCTATTGATCATAGATCATAAAAAAATCGAATTTGGGCATAACCCATCACAAACTACCACTATACCCAAAATCTATAAGTTGTATCAGAGTGGTAACATAATTATATATAATTATTTAAATATCATTGATTTATTTAGGATTTTTAATTTAGTTTTCAATTTATATCTATTCATTATTTAATCCTAATTGAGATATCTAATTCTTCCTCTTTCATTTCTATTAAATATAACCAAAATTATAAATTTTATGAACAAAATAAAATCAAAGATATCCTCGTAAGGTGATGAGGAATCTAGTTGGATAACCCAAGTGTACATGCCATGTAACTTGAAGGTACATGACATGTACTAGTATTTAATGCACTAAAAATTAATTATGAATTAATTCAAGGTGTTTGAATTTATTACGCTTGATGTATTGAACTATACATCATCTGTTAACCAGGCCATTTCGGCACACACTCAGCCGGATTACATGCCGTGTAGCCCACGTATAGGGCATGTAGTACTTTAGTCACATATGGGCCATGTATCTTGTTACACATCCTACAAGACTAGTGACTATGTAAATTAGAGACCACAAAATGTGTATCCCATTTACACACCATGTAATCCAACATTTTCCATGCAACAGTTTACATACTGAGTCCCTAGGATTGTGACTTAGATAGATGGTGAGAAAAGGACATTCCATGTAGTTGTCTTGTACACAAAATGTTCTTATACCAAATTGCACAGAATTAAAATTAATTTATTATACTCTATAAACCTTATCAATATGCTCTTGCATGTGGTAATTAAGTTATAGGACATGCCATGTGATGGGTTTTAATAAATATATATAAATCTTTAATTAATTTCTATGTTATGTTTGAATCTACATATCATGTATGATTCGTGTTGTAGTTATTAATCTATGTGCATTTAATCATATCACATGATAAAAAAACATATAATCCATGTAATCATTAATTTGATAATATGTGATAATTCATGTATTCCACATGTCACAAGAGTAAATCATATATAAGTATAATATATGTTGGGTAGATTCAGATGGGTATTCATCATGTTTCCTCCAAGGTATATTTAGGTACAAAGTTAATTTTAAATAAATTTCTTTAATTTGTTTAAAATTATTATGGATGAGAATCTTATTGAAATTAGGATGAGAACTAAGATAAAATAATTGAGTAATTAAAGAAAATAATTAATTTATTCAAGCACAATTTATCTTAAATAATAAAGATTAGAATTGAATGGTAATTTTATTAAATGCATAATTCTTTGAATGCTAATGGTTGATCATTAGCTTAGAGGAAGACTTTTTTATGCGATTGGTTTCATTTAATTTTTTGTTAAATTAAATTGTTGTCTTGCATGTCGTCTCTTATCTCATTATGTAAGGGCATGAGTTCCCAAGGTTTCCTTATAGGTAAACCCCTTACCCTCACCATCATGTGATTAAAAGCATATATAATGGATAGAGATCCTAATCTAATAGAGGAGGTTCATTTTTGGAGCCTAGGAAAAACCAATCGAAGAGAGATATATAGGTGGACAAGTGGAAAGCCACAACATAAACCTTAATTGGTTCATGGGTCTTTTCCCCTATGTCAATAGTAAGTTTATAATCCATTAGATAAACTAAAAATTTGTAAAATATCATGATCATTCCCCATTATTATAATATTTCTATTGAGTTTCATGGTTATTTCGTTATGGATGTTTTTTCACAATCACATGAATTAATGAATTAAAAAGCATGCATTATAGAACTAAAATAAATTTTATTATGTATAAATATTATATAAGTCATGGTTAATCACTTAAGTAAATTCACTTAATATTAACACAAATTTAATAAATATAATAATTGTAAATTTATGCGTAATAGGATAAAATCCATCATTAATATATATTAAGTCGATATAGCCTTCCACTACTTTTGTTAAAATTGAACCATAGTTCAATGTGCTTGACCAGACAAAGTTGTAGAGATTTCAATTATTAGGGAATAATTACTTGATTTTTTGGGTTCAATAAAATTAGTTCACATCAAGGGTTGACCGCCAATAAAGGACTTGGTGTAACTGAGAATAAAGGGTTGAGGTAATTCAATTTAAGGATTTTAGGATTGGGGAGTCCACTAAACAAATTAAGGAACTGTGAGTTAATGTAGTTTACAATTGGAATTCCTACCTAAAACTATTCAAGTTACTTTACCAACCATATTTGGGGTAATGAGAATTGGAATATGGATCTTGGACACTATAATGTCCAAGAAATAGGATATTATGAATCCAATGGTGGGGGATATTAGGTTTTGAAAAAATAGTGGGAGATTGAAAAATATTATATTTAGTTGTCTAAATTTTATCAGATAATGTACTAAAATTATGATCATCTTAATTGTATAAAAAACAATAAAATAACCTCAAACTTATCATTATGATCCCTTCTTGAGAGGAATAACCTTTTCACCAACACAAATTTTCATGAGTGGAAAAGTCAACATGTATTATCCTATGACATGAAAGGAAATTATATGTGCTAGAAGAACCTATTCCTAATATGTCAGGAAATGAGGCTAATGATGAATAGTTAACTCTCTATGAGAAACATTTGAAGGATTACATAGATGTTTAGTGATTTATGCTATCATCCATAACTAATGATATTTTAAAGAAACATGAGGACCTGATTGTGTATATCATGATGTATCACCTTTAGGATCTCTATCAAGAAAATGTGAGATAAGAGAGATATAAGATCTCCAATGATTTTTTTACAAATAATCTTGGAGATTCTGGGATAGTCGGGCCTCTTGTAGTTAAGTTTATTGGATACATTGTATTATTAGGCATATTAGGGATTAAATTCCATGATGAGTTGCGCACAAATCTCATACTTTCATCATCACTGAAGATATTCTTTAGTTTTATTACAAATTATAATATAAGTAATAATGAGAAGAGTCTTTTGGATATTCTTACTTTAATTCACCTAGTGTATAAGGACATTGGTAATGACATAATCATGATCTTTATGGTGAATAATAAAAGGAAGAACAAGGAAAAAGTACCCAAGACTCATAACCAGTCTAAAGCTCCAAAGAACCATCCTTATAAGAAGAGGAAGATCCAAAGAGATGAAAAGAAAAGTGAGGAAATATGTTTTTCATGTGGAAAGAAAGTCCACTGTAAGAATAACTATACCATGAAGGAAGGGTAAGATAAAGGTTAATTATTTATTGTGTGTAATCTTTCAATATATACAAATTGGGTATTATATACAGCTTTTGGTACTCAAATCTATATCTAAATAAATTAAACAAGTAGATTCTAAAATATTTATAGAGAAGAGGTGGATTTCCAAGATAATAATGGCGTGAGGAAGGACTCTCTATCCATTGGTAATTACCACATTTGGTTTCCAAAAAAAAATTTGGTTTCAAATGATTGTTATTATATACCAATAGTTACCTAGAACATAATTTCTATATCATTCGTGGATGCAGATAAATTTATTTTTCAGTTTGGAAATAAAATTTGTTTAATTAATAAATAAAAAATTTGTCATGATAGGACACATTTAAATAATGGTATTTATGTATTAAATTATGAAAATCAATTATTGGAAATAGATAATGAATCATATTAACTTGAATCATATAACACCATGCTAGGGAATCACAGTTTTGTTTAATGAGAAGTGTTTGGAAAAGCTCTATCAAGATGGTTATTTAGACTTTTCTGAGCTAAAACCACTTGAATGATGTCATGATTGTTTACAAGGGAAAATGTCCAAAAAACCATTTAATGGATAGGTTAAAAGGGTCACATATCTTATTGGATTAGTAAACACTGATGTGTGTGGAAAATTTCCATTAGAATATTGAGGTGGGAATTCATACTTCATAACTTTTACTAATGACTTTAGTAGATATGGTTATGTCTAATTTATTAGGTATATGTCTGAGTTCTTTAAGAAATTCAAAAAATTCAATAATGAAGTTGATAATAAACATGGAAATGAGAAAAAGAATCCTCAATCAGATCTAGGTGGTGAATATCTTAACCAAGTGTTCATTGACTTTCTATGGGAGTTTGGGATTTTATCTCAACTCACTCCAACATACACACCAAAGTAGAATGGTGTCAGTGAAAGGAGGAATTGTAACATTATTAGACATGAAAAGGTAGAAGATGGATCATGAAAATCTTCCAATATACTTTTGGGGATATGAATTACAAAATACAGCATATTCATTAAACCGAGTACCAAATAAAGTGGGAAATGAAATTCCATTTGAGTAATGGAATTAAAAGAAACCCATTTTGTGGTATACACATGTATGTGGTTTTATAGAATTTGTTAAGGCCTTCTTAGGCATTAAATTAGAACCATGAGGTACAAAGTGT
Source organism: Viscum album (assembly GCA_963277665.1). Taxonomy (NCBI): domain Eukaryota; kingdom Viridiplantae; phylum Streptophyta; class Magnoliopsida; order Santalales; family Viscaceae; genus Viscum; species Viscum album. Next base: position 1,679,304,914 of record OY728121.1, on the reverse strand, counting down.
ATATTTATATAGAATCACATGGAGATAATGTGATACTACCTATACAACCCCTGAGATGAGAATGTGACTCTCTCTAGACAAGACTTATTTCTTGATAGGGATCACATCCTAAAAAGGATAGTGGGAGAAATATTTAATTTGATGAAGTTGATGCTCAAGATAAAAAAGAGTTGGTACAGGAAAAAATTCCACAGATTCTTATTTAATAAGTAGTTCCTAAAATAGATGTGCTATGTATGAGCACATGAGAGGTAAGAAAACCATAAATATATGGTTTTCTAGTCACCGAAAATTATGACTCATTATTGGTTAAAAATGATGAAACTATCTTCTATAAATAGTAAAAGGAGAGATTATAGTATACAAGATGGAAAAAATCCAAGAATTTTGAAATGGATTCCATGTATCAGGACCAAGTTTGGGTTTTGTTCGATGTACTAAATGATGTAATTCCTGTAGGTTCCAAATGGGTATTCAATAGAAAACTAGACATGAAAGGTAAGTTAAACACCTATAAATAAATTCTAGTGGCTAAAGGGTTAAGCCATCATCAAAGAATTTACTATGATGAAAAGTTTCACTAGAATACATGTTTAAATCAATAAGAAATATGATTTTTGTAGTAGCTTACCATGATTATGAAATATAGAAGATGGATGTCAAAACTAATTTATTTAATGGAAACCTTCAGGAAGATGTATATATGATATAACTAGAAGGTTTTGTGACACCAAGTGATTCCAAAAATATTTTCAAGTTGTAGAGTTCCATTTATGGATTGAAGAAAGCATATAGGTCGCAGAACAGTCAATTTGATGAAAATATAAAATAATTTAATTTCGTTAAGAATGAATGTGATATATTTGTTTACAATAGGTTTAGTGACAATTCAGTCACCATAAAATTAATATATGTTGAGTACATATTACTTATTGGAAATGGGATACAAATTTTACAATTGTTTAAGAACTGGGTGAACAAGTTTTTCTTCATAAAATACATAGGTGAAGTAACCTATATTATAGAAATCAGGATTGTAATATCCTACCCCTCTTCATTATCTTGAGATGAAAAAATGATATTACTTGGCCTTAGGTTACAACCCCTTGATTTCAAAGGATGGTAATAAATTCCAAGGGCTTCAAAATTAGTTGGGGGACAATTTACCCTTTTGATACAAAAACAACCACAAATAAGTATAATATTATCAAAAAACACTATATAATATATGATATTATTGTATGAAAATTCAATATATAACAAAGAAACCAAAAATATATCAGAATAAAAATAAGAAATCAAAATAAACATCAACTAGAAAGTGGAAGACACAATCAACAAAACTCAAAATACTCCAATGATACTAACTCAAAAATTACCTACAAGATCCAAGCACCAAATCCATTATCCCTGAACTAGTATCATAAATCACCACTAAAGAAATTCAATACCTTCCCTTTACCTATATCCTGATAAAAAAATATTAGAAAAAGCATCAATGTGCCAAATCCGGGGGTGATTAATGAAAATCAATAGGTTTCCCCCCAACTAATTCCCTACTCATGCCACTAGGATAGAACATTTTTTCAAATTCATATAAAAAAATTTATATAAAACACAATAAGACATTTAATAATTTATATAAAAATAAAAAACAATTTCCATACCAAAACAGTTTCGAAGGAAATAAACCAAACAACTCTTTTAACCATTTCACATTACTTTTTGGCATAACGAAACCGTGATTCACACACACACACACATGCACACTTCCGTGACAGTTCCGTAATCATGATAAGTCTCCCTTCCATACACTAAGTCATCACTAAGTGGCCAATATTTAAGTTCCCTAATGGCACATTCGCCTTATCCAATGTCACATCCCATGTACTCCAATGGTACACTCCCCTTATTCAAGGTCACATCAAAATCATGAACCCACACCAACCCATGATGAAAAAACCATCTAAATCCATTTAAATAAAAAATTTCTTTTATTAAAATACTTTATACAAAACCTTTTCCATAAATCCAACTAAAAAACAAATTTAATGTAATCATTTTAAAATCAATCAACAAATCATTTTCACAATAACCAATTTCCAAAAATCCATAATCCATCACTAAAGAAGGTTTAAAAAATTATTTTCAACTAAAATACATAATAAATTTCATAAAATTATTTCAATTTGAATCTAATCCTTCAATTTCTAATAATAAGAGTCGAGATTGAATCCACCTACATTAGAAATTATAGTGGAAGCAAAGAACGACACAAATTATTCAACAAAACCGAGTTCAATATCCAAAATCCATCCATAGATAATGTTCCATAACATCAACACAACCATATATTGTTATTATTGGAATAAAATATCATAGATATATCCCTAATGGACAAGATCTATAAATCTGTGATAGGGAAGAAGAGTAGATCTAATGAAAACCCCCAAGAATAGAGACTTACCAAGCAATATGGACCTCAACCCACCAAGAATTTCCAATAGATCGGTTCCAGATCAATGGGAAGAGTCTCCATATAATTTTAGAGGAATAAAAACTAATTTAGGGTAGAAATAGGTAAATTTTGAGTGGATTTGTGGTTGTACCTAGTCATATAAATTTTTCTGGTATTTGACTTTTAACCATGCATGGTCAGTTGCACATTTAGGAAAAACATGCTCTGACTCTATCCCCAAAAGAATGGTTTTTCCTTGATTTCCTCATGGTTTAGAAAAATAGTGTACCTAAACATGCTCCTACCAAGATCCCACTACCTCACATTGTGCATTTTTTGGTAGGATTTTCATGATTTATACTAACCATTCTCAAACTGTAAACCTTTATAAAATCCACACACAAAACTCCAAAAGCCTTCCAAACCCTCCCAAAAATCACATAAACACTCTTGATACTTAAAATAAATAAATAAAGGGTTATATAATTGAAATTGGGGGTGATAAATTCTACCCATAATTGGAATTTATGACCCTGGAATGTAGAAAATCACCATTGTCCCAAAAGAGTTCAATCCATTGTTTGATCATTTATTTCCCCCATTCCCATATATCTCCCTGAATCTGACCATGTTTCCAAAAAATCCAAATAGGACCGTTTCTTTTTCCATATAATACATTCTCTTTCCTATCCACAATCCATACCAGCATATGATCCAATGAAGCATCCAACTCTAGGTCAACGTGATCCTATCAAATCACAAGGTCAGGATCAGGTTGATACTTTTTAAACTGAGATAAATGAAACACATTATGAACTGCATTGAACCGTGGTGGAAAATATAGCTCATATTCTACCTGAATAACCCATTCAAGTGTCTTAAAATGGTCTGTGTATCAAGGATATAACTTTCCCTGATTTCTAAAATGATGATGCCCAAGCCTTGAAGAGGTTCTTAAGGACACATGATCACTCCCCTCGAATAAAAAAGTCCATCGATGATGATCCACAGGTGATTTATGAAAGCTCTAAGTCATATCAATTTATTTATTAATAAACTTCATCTTCTCCATTATCTCTTGTACAAGGCTCAATCTGACTGGTGAAGTCTTGCCTCCCTCCACCCAACAAAGTGGAGAACAAAAAGGATGCACATATAATTCTTAAAAAGGAGCCATATGAATCAATACCAGATAACTATTGTAATACAAGAACCCCACTAATGATATATGATCCTCCAACGAGCCACCAAAATATATTACCTAAGCCAAAAACATATTTTCTAATGTTTTCATCATCCTTTTGGATTTCCCATCCATTTGTGGATGATACAACATACTCATGGTCAACTGAGTCCCATGGGAATTATATAAGGATTTCAATATATGATATGTAAATCCAAGATCTTGGTCTAATACTATCAAAACTATTATTTCAAGACTCTTTACCACTTCTTGGATATATATTTTAGATTAGTACTCCACCATATGAGGCTCAAAAATATGGATTAAATGGTGTGAATTTGTGAGTTGATCCACTATCACCCATATGGAATCATGTTTCCGAATTGTACATGGGATAACTGTTACAAAATCTAGGGCTATCAGCTCCCATTTCTAAATAGGAATAGGTAAATACTATAACATACCTTCTGGTCACTAATGCTCTACCTTAACCTTTTGACATGTGAGGAATCTTGAAACAAACTCATCCACCTTCCTTTTTATACCAACCCACCAAAACTATGATTTCTATAAATTATAAATCTTTTGTATTCCTGGATGAACAACCCATCTCAAATGGTGGTAAGAATAATGTTGTTATTCCTAAAAAGCTAATGGTATGACCGAATTACCTCAAAATTATAAAATTTAACTACCATCCAGCTTCTATCCCTTAATGGTCTCCTTGCCATTGAGTTTCGACCATATATTTACACATTCACAATCAGATGTATGTGCCTCTTTAACTTTTTCAAAAAAATTAGGGACAAAATAAACTGAAAATAAAACCACAAAATTACATTGGCCTTCACGTTCAAAGTTCATATCGGCTATGACTGACATCAACTACCATAGATCTATAGCTTATTTTTCCAATGAAACATACAAATTCCTTCTTAATGCATCTTCCACCAAAATGACTTTTCTTGGTCTATACATCATATCATAGTTGAACATTTTTAGATACTCCATCCTCCTTATTTTTCTTGGATTCAAGTCCCTTTGTGAGAAAATATGTTTCAAGCTCTTATGATCTATAAGAACAGTAAATTTCACACCAAAGAGGTAATAACTCCAAGTCTTCAAAGCATAGAGTACTACAACAAACTCCAAATTGTGTGTTGGGTAGTTATTCTCATGAAACTATAACTACTATGAGACATAATAAAAAACATAATCTTTATACATGATAATACATCCCAACCAAGATCCTGAAGCATCACACTACACCACATACCCTTTTCCTGATTCTAGAGAAATCAAGATTGGTGATAATGCAAGGAGAACATTATGCTCTAGAAAAGTATTTTGGAATTACTTGCACCATTGGAATGGAACATTATTCCTTTTCAAAGCTATCATTGGTGGGGCTAGTAATGAAAAATCATGAACAAAGAATTGATAAGAACTATCAAGGCCAAGGAAACTATGTATCTTAAAGAAATTATTTGGAGGATTCCAAGAGATAAAACCTTCTATGTTTTCTAGATCCATACAAACACCACTTTTAGAGATAACATGACTATGCAAACATACCTCTTATATCAAAAAATAACACTTTATTAATTTTTCATACATATGATGATCCCCAAAATTCCCAACACTATCACCAAGTGTTTCTCATGAACATCCATTTCCCTTGAATATACTAATATGTCGTCCACAAACACCACCAAAAAAGATTCTAGATATCTCAAAATATCTGATTCATAAATTACATAAATACTAATAGTGAATTTTTAATACCAAAAGGCATAAACACATATTCATAATGGTCATATCTACTCTTGAAATATATCATTAGTATATCCTATTTTTGAACCTATAATTGGTGATATCCAAAGTGCAAGTCAATAATAGAGAACCACTAATCTCATATAAATTGATAAAATAAATCATTAATTCATGGAAGTGGATACTGATTCTTTATCATAGATTTCTTAAGCTTATGATAATCCCCACAAAACCGAAGAGTTTCATTCATCTTTTTGGAAAACTAGTCTAGTGTTTCCCACAGTGATGGGATCTACTGAATAAACCCCTTTTTTCCTAGCTCTTCCAAATATACATTCAATTACCTTAATTATGTTGGTTCTGTATAATAAAAGGAATGAAAATATAACTTATCCTTTTAAGGAGATCAATCATAAACTCCACTTCTCTACTAGGTTGAAACCATGAGAATTTTTTGGGAAAACATCTATTAACTAATCAATAACTACTAGGAAAAAACTATTATTGATCTCTTCCATTGAATCCAAATTCAAAACATTCAACTGGTATGAGATCATTAAAACTTATTGTTCTAACAAGCCAGTTTCAATTTCATTTAAATCCTATCATCTTTTAAAGAGATGCTCGACACCATCATTAGTCATAAAAATAACCCATCGTATATAACAGTTGATGCGATCTTTGGACATAGTAAACTAATCCATGCCCTGGATTATGTCATAGACATCCATCTTAAGCATATATAAATCCCACATCAACTTATCTCCATTAAACATTATACAACATGATTTACACATAATGGCTTGACATTTTCTTTGATAAATAGGATTTTGAATTTTAAAAATAGAGTAAATCATATCAACATTTAAACCCTGAAAATAAACAGCATGATAACCAATAAACAAATGGTATGCACCAATATATAATAAATTTTACAGAAGGGTAAAATTCAAAAGAATCATACCTCTCACCATCGATGGAATATATTGATCATCCATAATAACTTTCTCAACTTTATTTAGTTTCTTACGAGGTTAACATTGTTCTTTTTTTCCCTGTTGAGATTAAACTTCCTGAGGAGTCATGGTATTCTTAGAATCATCATTTATAGCTTGGTTCTAATGATGATAAGTATTTTTCTACCCTCTTCCTGTCAAAGAATACAATGTCTATGAAACATGAGATATATCCCAAACACCCGACCTAAGATCACTATGACAATATCACTAAAGATTCCCCATCTGATTGTAATTGTGGCATGCTCTAGGTGGTTCCATATAATATCACTTCATGTGGTTGAACAAAACACATTAGAAACATCCATATTTACTCTTGGGATTTGGAGGAAGATTAATCAATACATCCATTTGATTATAATTCATCCCACTGCATTATAAATAGGTGTCCCTTTTCCTCTTATTACCAGCAGTATATTTCCCTTAATTTTCTATAGGTATAAACATGAATCTCCCACTAATAGATCCTGAGATGTTCCTTTCAACACCATCAATCTATTTACCATCTTTGTATAATCCATTATACAAATCATGAAAATCTTCGAGAAAATCTTCTACCTCAGCCCTAATTCAAAAATACATACCTTCAAGGATGTACTAGCTGCAACTTTGGGTGCAAAGTGAGATAGATTCAAAAATTTAGCCCGATACTCAGTCACTGATAGGTTCTCCCACTACAAGTTGAAAAAGTATGTCATTCTAGAAATCATAAATGTATGAGGATATATTTTTTTGAACAATTATTCTAAATACTCCCATGAAATGTCTTGGTCTGATTTAGCCTAAACTACTAAATCCCATTATTTTCATATAAGATCCTCCAACATATACATCGATTGGTTCACTTTCAGCTCTATTGGTGTGACATGGAAATCTAAGATAAGATTCATCCTAGTCATCCACACTTCCAGCTTCGCTGGTTATGAATCTCCCCAATATATGGGTGCATTTTTCATCTGTAACTAAATAGAATGATCCACTTACCTTGGTTCATCCCTTCAGTGCTCTCCATCTGTAGCCTTAAATGTTTGTACTATACTCTAAACTAGCTGTTGGTTCACCTGTGGCTCAGGTGAAACAACATTCTTAGTAGGAACTCCTGGTTGTTATCTTATATGCCTACTCGGTTCCATTTTCTATAACAAAAAAACACCATTAGTATTACTCTCTTGAAATTGAAGGCTTAACACTTTCAAATTCTAGAACAACAAAACTATCACAATAATGCTTTCCAAAAATAAACACTTTCCTTTTACAACCCATTTTTGAAAATTTGACAATGCTTTTGAAAATAAAACCATTTTTTTAATACCACTATCAGACCATTTTCAATATATAACATTTTAAAACATTATTCAATACTTAAATAACCAATATTATTTTTCACCAAATGATAAATCATTACTCAAAATTAAATATTCACTCTTAGTGGGAAGTCATTTCTATCAATAGATTTCATGAACTTCTCATTGGAAAAACAAATGACAATGAAATTACAACTCATATATGTGTATCCCAAACACTTAAGTACCAAACTCCAAGGTAACTTGAAGTTCAACATAAATAGGTTAGATACACCATTTTTATTCTCTACATTTCAAGTCCCAACAATCCAACTTTTTTCTACCTTCCCAACTCAAGGACTACTCTAGAATAAATTTAGACTCCAAGACTGGAAAACCAATACCAATTTTATCAAAATTAAAGATCGACTAACCATGTATGATATAATTTGTACCATCCTTCCCATCTTCATTGTCTTAAGAAGGTGGAAAGATATTACCTAGACTTAGGTGATAAACTTGATATGCCAAAGGACGGAAATAAACACTGAGGGATTCATAAATAGTTAGGGGAGGATTCTACCTTTTGAAATAAAAACAACCAAAACCAAGAATACCATAATCAAAACTGCCATATGATATATGGTAACAATTTTAGACAACTCAATGTAAAACAAAACAACCCAAACTATATTAGAGTACCAATCAGAAACCAAGATCAATATCAACTACAAAGAATAAGACAAAACAAACAAAACTCAAAAGACTCAAAAGAAACTAACTCAATAACTTCCAGCAAAATACATGAACCAACTTCATTATCCCTAACCATGTATCACGAAGAACCACTAAATAAATGTGATAACTTCCCTTTACTTTTATCCCAATAAAAAATATATGTAAAAGCACCAAAGTGCTAAATCAGGGGGTTAGTAGTGAAACTCAGTAGGGTTTCCACAAATGACTTCCCTACTCACACCACTAGGATTGAAAAAGTAAGCACATTCATATAAAAATATTTATATAAAACAATTTAATATAATTAAAATTTTATATAAAATTACAAAATAATTTCCATACCAAAATTGTTTTTATGGAAAGAAACCATAAAATCTTTAAACCATTTCACATTCCTTTTTGGCATACCCAAACCATGATTTACACACACACCCACACACATGCATGCTTCAGTGATAATTCCATACTCATAAGTGGTTTCTCTCCCATCCAGTAATCCATCACTAAGTTTCCTATCTCCTTGTTCCCCAAGGTAACATGCCCCTTATCTAGGGTCACATCGCCTATACCCCAATGGTATACGCCACTTGTTCAGGGTCACATAAAAAACATGAACTCACACTATCCCATGTATGCCAAAACCCATTAAAAAACAACCATTTAAATAAATTAAATTATTGAAAACCTTTATACCAAACCTTTGTCCAAAAAACCAACTAAACAAATAATTTTAAAATCATTAAAATAAGAACATTTCACTACAACCAATTTCCAAAAAACCAAAACCATCACTAAAGTAGGTTTCTACCAAGATTTTCACATAAAATACATAATCAATTTCATGAAATTAAATTAATTTAAAACTAAGCCTTCATGTTATAACAATAGTATTATAGAGTGAAGCCACATACCTTGAAAATTATGGTGGATATAGATAATGACATGAATTCTTTAATAAAAATGGGTTGAATCTCCAAAAACCCACCTTAGATATTGTTCCCTTACATCAACAAAACCATATCTCATCATGATTTTCATCAACTATCATATATCTATCGCTAATGGATTGAATATATGAATCTATTAAAGGGAAGAAGAGTATATCTAAGGAAAACCACAATGAATATATATTTACAAAGAAATCCAGCCTTCAAATCACCAAGACTTGCCAACGGGTCACTTCCAGATCGAAGGGGAGAGTCTCCAAAACCTTAAGGAGGAAGAAAACCCAATTAATGATCAAAATATGTGAAAAATTGGTGGATTTGGGGTTAAACTAAGTTATATCCACTTTTTTAGTATCTTACATTTAACTGTGCATGGTTAGTCACATGGTTAATAAAACCACATACTAATCATGAAAATGATTGTGTCTCCAAAAGCATGGTTTCTTCTTGATATATTCTATGTTTGGAAAAACTGTGCGCCTAACTGTGAGCCTACCAAGATCCCACTACCTCACTTTTCATAGTTTCTTATAGGAGTTTTATGGTTTTTATTAACATTTATCAAACTATTAAACTCTAGAAAAATCCCTAAGAACATTACAAAAGTATTCCAAAACCTCCCAAACATCACCCAAACACTTTACATACATAAAATAAACAAAGAAATGGTTACTTAATTAAAACCAGGGGTGCTATGAAGATCATTCATGATAAATACAAAAGGATGATTAGAATATGTCAAATTACATACATTGAACAAATACTAAATATATATTATGGAATAATCTAAGATGTAATTGGTTCCAGTGTCAAATGATATACATCTTTCTAAATTTTTTTTCCTTAGACACAAAATGAGAAATAGAGAATGATTGAGACCAAATATGATTCAATGATAGGATCAATAATGTATTCCATGTTATGTACTAGAATCGATGTTGCTTATTAATTGATCATGATAGGCAGATATCAACCAGATCTTCGTGAATAGAATTATTCTACTATTAAGACTATCCTTATGTATCTCAGAAGAACTCAGGACATATTCTTGGTATATAGTGGAGATAAGGATCTTTTCATCAGGGGTTATAAATATTATAGTTTTAAAAAAATCGTAATTATTTAATGTTGTATTCAAGATATGTTTTCTACCTCAACGGAGGATATGTGTGCTGGAAGAGTTCAAAGAAGCTAGTTGTCGATGATTCTACAGTGGGGTTCAAGTATATGGCATCTTCAGATGTAGCCAAGGAAGCCATTTGGCTATGTAGAGTTTTCTAGTAGATTGATGTGGTACCTAGAAGTAAAGATAATATCACATTGTATTGTGATAATAATATAGTGGTGGATCTTTAAAAAGTGTCAAGGTCACACAAATGGAAAAAGAATATAATCTACAAGTATCACCTATTGAGGGATTTTTATCAAAGGGGTGAAGTATCTATAAGAAAATATTCTGTAGAAGAAAAAATAGTGTAACCCTTGAATAAAGTCCTATCTCAGCAGAAAGATGAGTATCATATGAGAGCCACATGACTGAAGGTTGTTAGAAGTTGGATCTAGTGAAAGTGGGAGTCTGTTGGATTTAGTTCCCCATAAAAAGCTTCTATGTACTTTATGATAACCTGTATTCAAATTTTTGAATGTTAATAAAATTATTATCACATCATGATTATTATTATGTGTTACATAGTATGTGATAATGTCCTAATAGTAGATGTTTCACTGAAATGTCATAGTAGTTCCCCCATATGATGAGGACCCATAAGTGCCATGAAAATATTACTAAATATATTTCTATATCTGGATGAAATAATTTTAAAAACATAAATGATACAATATTTCAATGGTGGATACTCATAGGACTTTGAGGCAACTTCTCTTGGTGTACACCCTTGGTAATATCCCGTATAAGATATTGTGAGAATGAGACCTGCTAGTAGAAAATCTAAATTTATATATGTCATTGGATGTTCCTATCTATGGATGTGTGTATTTATCATTATACTTTAAGATTTTTATTAATGATTATTACAAGTTTCTTAATTTGATTTATTAAAAAACTATGATTACATATGTTCATGGTGAGGTAGGATACTCTGGGTGAATCACGAGTAATATTGCATTAATAAATATTGCAAGAAAGTATTTTCCTCTTTTTTTCATTAACAGAAGTTGATATCTTAGTCCCTTTTCTAGAAATTATACACCCTAAATAAATCCATGTCCATAGTGTTCTATAAGTAAGTTTGATTACCAAAAATTCAAAGAAAGAGACATTGATCACATAGGTTAATAGAACTAGTATGAAACCTTCTTGATTAGAGATATCAATAAAAAGGGATTACATTACTTAGTAAGTGTCTATATGAGGGTTTATTTCATTGTGGCATTAAATTCGTTCTCTATGGGTGCCTTGGAATGTTTCTAGATGCTAACCTTGTACTTTCGGCTACTTTACCTAATTACACTGAGAAAGAGGTCTAGATGGTCCCACACTAAGTGTATCTAAAATCTAAGTTAAATAAAATATTAATATTTATTCAATTAATAGTTGAATAAATATTATTCATTCATGTGGTTAAATAATTATTCATTTTTTCTTGATCTCATATATTATTTCACTAGTTATTTGAGAAAATATTATGTGAGAATAATATTTAATAAATATTTATTTTTTATTTAGAAAATATAATATTTAGTTATTTATTGGTGAATAATTCAGTGATATTTATTAATTAAATAAATATTCATTATTCAATTATTGATGAATATTTTTCAGGAATGGAGAACCAAGTTTAATGGTTCAGTGAGAAATAATATACATTGAAAATTATTTGACTAAATAATATTTAATTTTATTCACAAGTTAAGTGTATATTGAGAAAAAATATTAATATTATTATTATTTTAGACATGGGGTTCCACAAGGAATTAAATAAATATTTTGGGACCAATTAGGCTGATGAAGTATTCGGATGCATGAAGTATTTTTTTTGTTGCCAAGGGATTTTAAGAAGAAAATAAACCACTTCACTTTGTATAAGTGGGTGAGGAAATATAAGAATGTTAAAATACATTCCATAGTAAATCTGATGATGATTTTCTAGTATGTATTTCACAATGATCATAAGTTGGTTGGAAAACTTGTGATGAAATATTTGTAAAGGAATGGGGGAAAACGATTCTATCAATCAACATGGTTGGTTTTGCAGAAGTAGGTGTCTAAGGTGGCACAGTTTTCCAAAGTGTGCCAGATTTTTTTGATCCAAAATTTGGAGTTGGGATAGCATTTTAAAATGTGTATTTACTTGAATATATTATAAAAATATAGAAAAATAATTAATTTCACGAATATGGGCTTCATGAAGTTGGTTTTGTGAACACATGAAGATTGTTGAATGTGTTCTTCGCGATTACGACGTGCATTGCAAATGGCCGAGGAAATAAGTATTGCATGCGAGCATTGTGGTAGGTAAGGTGAAGAGAATTGATGCAGAACAAAGGAAGAATGAGAATCATAGTAGTTTAAATGTATTTTATGGAACTCTTTGCGATTACAATGATATTTTCAAATCCGTAAAATAACCATGGTGCTTCACGGAACATAGTGAATTTCAGAAAAAATTTCAGAGCTTTGTGATTTGTTGCTGATGTGGAACTGAGGTGGTTGTATGGTTTTAGAGTTAGTGGAAAATGCATATAAATAGGACCCAAATCCTTGAAAACATAATAGAGATATAAAGATAATTTTAGAGATCTCGAATTATGAATAAGGTTTATAAAGAAAGTGAGCTATGCGAAGGCAGTAAGATGTGCGAAGGAAAAGAGTTTTCTGGTGAGCTGTTGAGATTTGAGAAAGAAGTGAAATTTGAAAAGACCAATATATTCTCATAAAAATATCATGCTCTATGATCTAGTGAGCTCTTTGAACTAGAGAACTCTATGAACTTGGGTACTCTGCAAAGCTGGGAGCTTTGTGAAGGAGCTCTATGAAGGATCTCTACGAGATAAACATATGAGTACCCAAATTAAGTGATAAGTGATTTCAAGTGGATTAATATTTGACTGGGGTATATGAATAAGTATTATTATAATATCCTGGTAGTTCTTATTTGATTCTAGATAGGAAAAATAAGAATTGTTTTAAGATATCAGATTTGTGAATGTTTGTCAAGAAGCCCAAAGATACTAAATTACCCTATTTTTGATAAGAGGGTGCACACACACACACACATGAGGATTATCTCCCCATTACAACATGAGTGAAAGGGAATATACTACTCATTTTATTCCACATTAAAGGATTATATCTTTAGTATATTGTGTGGAACTAGATTATCTCTGTACTAGAACAATAACTAGCTACTCTCATTGAGTAGTGAACCTTATAAATTATTATGTTATTGTATATGTGTGTTTGTATTGTGTTCAACATAATAGTGGATCATTAATAGGAGTTTAAGGTTGTTTCAATTGAAAGGAAACATAAAAATAAAATATATCACTGATTTAGTCCCTCCCCATATCAGTGATACTTGGATCCTGACTGGGTAACTTCAATAATAAGGTGCACTTGTGAAGTTATTTATTTATAAGACTAAATAAACCCAATCATATTATTTTTCTAAGAGATACAATTTATTTTTTTCTTAAGAACAATGAATCTACAGAATCCTCTCTAATCCATAGAGATCTCCCATCTATAAGAAAAATCCCATGAATTGAGAGTTATATTCATCAACCTCCCACTTTTGAGTATAGAGATATCAAGGAGAATGATTTGGAAGTGATTCACATGACGATCAAAGTAGAAAAACACAATTGATCAGGCCTACCATGTTATCACACATATATTCTTTCAGTGATGTTTAGAGGTTTGTGGAACATGTGTGGATCACCGCTAGACGGAACATTCTCTTGATTTCTACAATAAAATGATGTTACAACATATACCCATTTTCAGATCCATCAATGATGAAAAAATTATGAAAAGTTAATTCTTCAATTTATTAAATAAATTATCAATAATATGTGATGATCCTGTGCTTGGTTTTATCATTTTATGCCCTACCTATTTTCTATGATTCAATTCATTCATCACGGTGTTTATCATCTTATAAATCTCATATTGATCATCGATCATGAAAAAAACAAAGTTGGGTGTGACCTTCCACTTTCTTCTTACATACCCAAAACATACAATGGGGAAGGGAATGATTATATAAAAAATTTTAAGGGAAGAATGAAATAAATTTTAGAGGAAAAACTAGAAAGAATTAGTTGAAAGTGTCAGGTGTTGAACCATAAAAACTCTTACAACAACAATTAAAAAGAACGTCCTTTCAAATGCCTACCTTTTCAAAGTCTTAAAATCCCTTCTACTCAGTGTTCTAGAACTAGGATGAACAAAAACCTAATCACCACACAAAATCATCCACACACACAAATGCAGAATAAAGGGAAAAATGGAAGCACACATATGAATTATATGGTTTAGATAAAATTTATATGTCCACAGGAGAACACTAAAATCATTATGATAAATGAAAGTAAAATAAATTAAAAAATAATCTACTCTCCCGCACTTAATAAATCAAATTGAGAAGACAAATCCATCTCTACTTGTGCATCACCTTGATAGCTAGTCCCACCTCATATTTATATATTTATTTTATATGTTAATCGGTTCCACTGACCTCCAAGATTCATGGTTTCCCTTTTATTTACAAAGGAAACCATCAAAACATATTTACACCTTCATATTGGCAAATGATAGTCAATGAACATGCATGATTCCCAAGTATCAAAATTTTCCTTCTGATTCTTCCAAAAAACATAGGAATAACATGAATAAATATGAATTCTTCTATAAATTCCAAGGGTCATAACTACTAATAGAAACTTATTCCTGAAAACACTCCTTCTAAAAAATATCCTTCCATAAATATCCTTCTATAAAGTCAAATGAACATAAAAAACCCCAAAATATCCCACTTGAAGATTGATTTAGGGATTCTGAGATCCTTTTGAATTCATCACATTTTATCTCCATATGGTTCATGCACTGTTCTTCATCTCCTTCAATTCATGAAAGTCCAATTGATGAATAGTGTTTCCTCAATCTTTCTTGGACTAGAGACTTTGTGAAAATTCCTTCATGATTCTACTTTCCAAAAAAATTCTATGTACAAAAACTTCATCTTTCATTAGATTCCAAATGAAATGTAATTTCAAGTTAATATGTTTTTTTCTTACAAAAGAAAAATGATTCTTAGAAAGGTTAATGGAACTTTGACTGTCAAAGAACAACATTCATCCTTCTGATTCCTTCCTGAGCTCCTTCATCAATTTCTTCAACCAGAAAAGCTTCTTTCCTTCTTTTATAACATCAAAATATTATGATTTCTTTGTTTATTGGGTATAGAAAGGATTCAATTGAGTAATAAAACTAACTAATATACTTTTAAAAGTGATAAAAACCTGTTAGATATCAAAATATCCATTTCACAACCTCTCAATGCCTCCTTTTGGTGTTTTACATGAAAAAGATCCCAAATCCCACTACAAAGTAAATATCAAACCACATGAAAATAATTTCATTCATCAAACTTATTATAGTTGAATCATATGGAAAATTTTTCTTGTTCAAAACTTATTCTTCCAAAGATGGTGTATGTTCCTTTGAATGTTTGTATTTATTGGCAAGGGATGTTGTGATTGATTTACATCTAGTCATTCTGAATCATTCAACGTCCTTATGAATGTATTCCTTCTTGTATAATACCATTTTTTTTTCTTTCTTATCCCTCATAATTTCTATTTCCATGATTTTATTGGTAAGTCAAAGATACTTCATTTCAAACATTTGAGAAAATTTTCTCTTTAACCCCTCAATCTATTAAACTTCTTGCCCTGCAAGCATTAGATCTCCTTTTCAAATCACTATGAAGAAGGTTTGTCTTTACATCGATATGCTCCATGTGAAAATTATCCAAGGAATTAATGCTACTTAATGCCTGAATATTAGTGTGCTTGATGACGAGTGAAAAAATCTATGAAAACTCAGTTCTTTCTATTTGTTGGAAATATTTCACCACTAGTCTTGTTTTGTACCTCCTACTTCATTCACCTTCTTACTTCAGATGAAAAACTCATTTTTTATTCTGAGATCACATTCCTTCCAAAATTCTATCCGTCTCTTACATTATATGGAGCTTCAAGGAATCCATTTCTTTATTCATGGTCAACTCCCAATGCATTGATTCACTGAGGCCAACTTCTTATTCTGGAATATCGGGTTCACCAATATATGTTAAAAGAGGAAAGGTTATATCATCCCCAAACCACTAAACCAGTTTTCTGGTTCTATTTGATCTCCTTATCTGAATTGGTCATTTTGAAAAACCTAATTCCAATATTCCTTCATGAACCATTTCTTCTAGTAATCTCTCATGAGTTTCTATACCATTAGAATTTACTTTTATTTCTTTTGAGTTATCTAGAAATGAATTTATTCTAGTAATATCATTCTAGTCAACTTGAATTTCAACAGTTAATTTTTCCTCAACCCACTGAAGGAAATATCGATCTTTCTGATGGGTTATTTGAGATATAATCTTATCCCATCACAAATAATCGAAAATGTCATGTTATTTGTATTGGAATATAATTGTTATCACAAATAACCATAAATATTGTGACATTTGAAACAAGATATGGGTCCTGCGGAAAATGATTTTGTTATGACTACATGCCATTATGTGGGAAGGTTTATTTGCAATGGATGGTCAAAAAAAATGAGAATATATATGTTTTTATAAAGAATACCATTATCTATCACTTTTAATTATATATGAAAACTAATAGTGATAGATAATGATATCCATCGAAAAAGTTTTTTCACAATTATATTTTGTAAAAAAAAATTGTTATTACTACCCGATTTTAAATAAACATAAATTAAAATCACACACACTCTTTGTTCTCCCCTCCTCCCCTAATTTTCTTCTCCTTTTTGCAGTGGTTCCCATCATGAAACCCTCAAATGACCCACCCCCAAAATCATCCATTGCATCTGATTTCTTATATATTTAGGTTCAAATTCCCCAGGTACAAACTTATATTCTACCCCCCTTCATTATTTTTGTGATTTCCCATTCAATATTATAGAAATTGGTTTGGTCATAACCTAGGTCAAAATATTTACCTCATTTTTATGGATTGTCTGATATTTAGGGTTATTGAAAATTTATTCTTCCCTATTTGGGTGTTCACCATTAAATATGACATGTTACAGCTCAACATGAGTTGATTCCAATTGATTTACGGTATTTTTTTCCAATATTTAACTTTTATATTTAACATATTTTTCTATTTGGGTGCTCTTCTTTATTTATTTTGAGGTATTTGGATACTTTAATAACTCCTAATGTGCAAGCACCTTCAAACATCTCAGACACCTTTTGTGATTATTTGTGTGTCTAATCATGTATATGTATATATATTATTGATAAATATTGTATGTTATATATATATATATATATTGGGAAACATTTTAAACTTATATATATATAAATGTTGAATTCTTTTTTAGACATATATATATATATATATATAAATTTATGTAACATGTGTATTTTTAGTTGCATCAAAATAATTTGGAATTTATTATTTTGTGTTATTGTTGGATATATGATTATTATGGAAATTATTTAGAGTAGTGTTTGATATTTATATAAATGTTGACAATGTTTATATAAATCTATTTAATTGGTGAATTATTGTAATTACATGAAATATAAATTATGACCTTTAATTTAAGGAATGATGATGCCATAGAATTTTACAATATGAGGAATAATATTAGAGTACTTAATTAATGTTAAATAATGATCAAAATAATTTAATATAATATTTCATGAAGGGGAAAATGAAGATTACAACCTTATAAAAATTAATAATGAAGAAATTGTAATTTTAGTAAAAATCATGTTAAAATGAATCATTTAATTCAAACATAATGAATGTTGTTAATTTTTTAAATAGATTGTTGAATGCTAAGACTTATTGTGATTATTTTGAAAGTGAGCTTTTGGAGATATAATTTTTGATGAATTATGTTAATTCTTGGTTTGTGTTCATGATATTATACCATATTTGATTGTAATATTATGATTGGTCTTCATTTATTTAAAACATATGAATATAGTTTTGCAAACATTTTGTTATATATATATATATATTAACATGTTAATATACATATAAAAATGTTTCAAAAAAACACGTAAGTTTTCTGATATATATGTTTTTATGTATGTATGTATGCATGCATGTTTGTATGTATGCATATATGTATGTATGCATGTATTTATGTATGTATGTGTGCGTGTATGTATAGTTTTGATATGTATATTTTTTTTAAAAAATATGTAAAAATATATTTGATATATATATTTGATTATGAAATAGTGTAATATATATATATAATGTATAAAATAAATAGGAAATGAGTTTTTTTATAAAAATCATTAGAAAATCAATTAAAAGAAAATGTTTGAAAAGAAAAATTTATAAGAATTTTTTTTATTAAAAAACATTATAATTTTTTTAATGAGAAAAATAATAACTATTAAAAATATGTAAAATTTATTAAAACCTTATTTATTAATAATTAGTATAAAGTTTTTAATTCCATGTAGAAAAATATATAAAATACTAATAATTATTAAAAATTCTTATTAATTTGTAAAATAGAAGTAATTATTTAAAAAGTTAGAAATAAATATTAAATATTAGTAATTATTAAAATTTAGTAATATATATTAATAATAAATTTATAATTAATAAATAATAAATATTAATTAATAAATAATTATATCAATTACTAAAAATTAAAAAAATATTTGTAATAATTAATAATTTTTTTGTAACACCTGGTGAAAAATATAAGAAGTACAAACAACCAATAAAAATTCAAAATAATTGGTTAAAATATATTATTAATTAAAATAATTAGTAATAATTTGTAAATATGAGTAAATCAATATAATTTGTAATAAATTTTAAAAAAAATTAAATACTAATAATTATTAAATATTAGTCATATCTATTAAAAAGTTAGTTATAATTAATAAATAATTAGTATTGCTTAAAAAATAATTGTCTCAATTAGTAAAAATTTAAAAATATTTGTAATATGCTGTAAAAAAATATAAAAATTACTAAAAACCATTAAAAATTCACAATAATTTGTAAAAATATAATATTAATTAAAATAATTGTTAATAATCGTTAAATTATTTGTAATATTGTGTAAATAATTAGTCAATATTAGTAAAAATTAGAAAATGTTAGTATTAATTAATAAATATTATTAATAAATAGAAAATATTAGTAAATTATAATATTTTTTATAATTTTTTAAAAAAATATATCAAATATTAATAATTATTTAAAATTAGAATAATTTACAAAAATTCATTTATAATTAAGAAATAATTACTATTACTTTATAAATAATCACATCAATTAATAGAAATTAAAAATTATTTGTAATAATTAGTAAATATTTGTTAGAATTCATGATAAGTATTCATAGCTAGCTATAGTTAATATGTAATAAAAAATTTAATTATTCATAATGAGTAATAATTATTCTTATTTCTATTATTTTTTAGATAACTATGGACTCAAGAAGTAGACACCAATTTCTATTATGTGATCCTGATCAGGTAAATCATCAAAAAAACCAATAGATCTAGTTTAAATCCTGATTACATGTAACATACCAAGTAAGTAATGAATAATAAATATAGTTATCTATGTCTATTTATGAATTAGATAGTGTTTTAGAGGCTTAAAATGAGAATAAATCCAGCCTAAAGCATGAAATACTCTAATATTTTTAAAAGATTGTTTTATCGCCATTTCATGGAGAACCATTTTTAAATCTATTTATTGACAATTTTATAAGCTATATTTTTCAAAATTAACTTATTCTTTATGATTGGGACATTTAAATTTACTTCGGATAAATTTCTGGTATTTTTCTGATAATGTTCTTTTTTTAATGAATAGTTAAAAATGTTGTATTTTAATTCAAAACCTATTTTTAATATAATTTATTTATATGATTAGATAGTCTTTTGAATTGGTTATAAAGTTAAACTAGAATATATTTTTACCATTTAATCCAATAGTGGTCATTGGAATTAATTTCACATTGACATTTGACTTAAACTAGTGTCAATCTTTCGATATATATTGTTTCATAAAAACACGCTATTTGTTCTGACAGCGGGAATTAATTATTAAATTAATTATTGTAACTTATATGTTTTGAATTTTTTAAAATAGACATCATTTTTGAATTCATAATATCAAATATAGCTTAGGGTGATGTTTTGGTATTTTTCTGAAAAACTTCAATTTTTGATGAATAGTGAAACCACTAAGTGGTACTTAAAAAACTGATTTTTCATTTAAACGAAATTTTACCACCTCTATGTTTTGAATTTAAAAAATCTGAAATACATGGTTGTCATTAGGAAGTAAAATTTGGTTCAATGGGATTAAAATATTTTTTTGGTGAATAGTTGCTTTTAAGTTTTAATCACGATTAGAGGTAATTAGTGTAGTTTAAGGTAAAAATAATGTTTTAATAATATGAAATGACCTTGAGACATGTACTACCCTTATTGGAAGTGTCATGGACGACAAATAAAACCCATGGGTCTATTTTTGGGACCCCATGGAGCAAATTGGGTAAGATAATGACATTAATGCCTTTTATTTAAAGTAAAAGTAAAAATGACACAAACATGTATTTTTTTACTAAAACAATTTTTACATGTGGTTATAAAAGTCAGATTTTTTACTATGAATAGTCATTGGAAAGATAAAAATATTTCCTACATCATAGTATTTGTTTTATAATTTTTATACATTAAATAAATTAAATTATGTATGACATCATGATGATGCAACGATTACATCATTATTTAACGATTTAAATAAAATGAAAAGATAATGTAAAATATAAGACCTACACATCTCAAAAACCTATTTGATGAGTATATTTAAAACCCTTATCACCTTATCCTTAAAATACATCAATTTGGGACCTTTAAAATCCGAAAATAATTTGAAAATAAAGTAACATTTTATACCTTTCCAAGAGTGCCCCTCCTCTCCTCTTATAAAAGGCCCCCACCTCTACCACCTTACCCACACCTCTCAAGCCTTTGGCTTGGCCAAGATCTGGTAATTTTGTCTCTCCACATCCCTATCCTCATCCTAGAAGCCTTACCTTAGGTAGTAAGCTCTTCAAGAAACCCTTTTGGTTCAAACCAAAGGGAGTTACCCGATTCTAAGGTAATGTCTTCACTTGTGTTCTTTTGTTTTATTTTTCTTCTCCAACCCCGTAAAATCTTTTTATTAATTTATTTTCTAACAACTACATTATATTCAATATACTAGGAAGTTTTTTTAAGAATCATTCTAGCTACACTTACACACACCTATATTAAATGGTTAAAGAACATACTGTTTCTGTGGATGGTGAATTTCTGCCTCACGAAACGATGATTGTTCAATATTCTTCTAACACCTTCAAAGGTGGCCATTAATATGTCACTATATTTATATATGATATATAATATGTTTATGTTTTCCTTAATCTTCTGTATTTTTTATTTATGGCATACATTTATGGCTTCCATTATGGGTATACATGATATCTTCATTTTAGGAAGTGCGGACTACCGCCCCCTCAAAGTGATTTGATTCGTTAATACCATATGTGGTGCATATAAAGGATAGATTTAATGATATTATATATGATACCATACTGGAATTAAAATAATATTATTTATCATTATGTTTTAATTCCATTAAATATGAAATAGAAATGGATGTAGCGTTCATGCGTACGCACGACTTACCGTCTCCATGAATGGTGCATTTCATTTCATACCTCTAAATGTTATGTAATATTATGAATGCATAAATTTATTGGATATATATGATATATATGATATCTATATCATGAATATAATTCTGGATATTATGGATATTTTACCACATGAACAACTTGTAATTATAAAGAGTTTATTTTTGACTCAAGTACCAATGATCAACAAAATGACCATTATTATCCTAAATAATTACATAGTGTTCATGAAAAGGTAATAAGTGATATAAAAGGAATCATGAACTTGAAAAGGTTCTTAATAAGGTAGAAATTAACTCAATTTTATTATTCAATAGGTTAAAGAAATATCGAGTCAAGTCAGACCTGAGATAAGGGAATCCATCTTAATCTCCTTTCATTGAGGCATATTTCGTTTTATACACAACTTTCTTTTATACAGTGTATAACCCCTTTGAATTATATAATTATTCAAAAGGAATATTTTTATACGAAGCGTTTACTAAACAACAAAATGGAATGTTTTTTTATCATACGTATGTGGCGACAACGACTTCTCCGCCGTCGTGACCATTATAGAGTTTCGCCTTCCTCTAAAAGCCATAACCTAACTTTTTTTAAAATGAAAAATAAAAATCATGTATTACTTTTCATTTATTTTGGTATTGAAAATGGTTTTCATAATGTTTTTATTATATCAATGTGTTGTATTGATATCTTGTGAATGAAATGTGGAAATGTTATGTTTCCTTTATGCATGTTTTACGTGATACAATTATGTTATGGTTCTTGGGAATTGTTATGAAGATGGGTGATTCTGTGAAAAACTAATGGCAGGTGAGCCCGATATAGCTCTCCTTTTCATTGGGTAATGTGAAGGAGTTAAACGTTAAGGTTTCTCCGAAGAGATTTAGGGAGTATACTGTGATGGGTAGTCCAAACGTAACCAAGAGGGTTACTCCCTACATAAGAATTTTATGAATGCCTCAAGTTACCTTTATTTATTATGATTTCTATGATTTATTCATGTTTTTAAGAGGTATGTTAAAGTGCTTATGTTTTATGGGTAAGGTATGATTTCATTCTTATGTATATATGTACTCATGTTTCCTTTCCATATTTTTATAACCCTTACTGAGCTTTTTATGCTCATCCCATGTTTTTGAAATGTTTTTCATATGTCAAGTAATAGTACATGATATGATGATTGTGTCAAGGAAGTGTTAGGAAAGAATCCATGTTTTATTTTAAATATGTTTCCGTTGATGGGAAAAATGAATAATATCTTTTATGTAACCAATTTGTTTAAATGTGGGATGTAATGCAAGTTTTATGATCTAGTTCTCTAAAACTCTAAACCTAAAAAGATCCTCAATGTGTAATCTTGTAATAACTCAATATTAAGTAAGGTTTAAGGCTGGGCCCTTATAGTTGGAATCAGAGGTCGGTTTAGATAACTTTATGAGTTAGAATTATATTAAATGATTATCCAAAAATATTTTTTTATGGTCAAGTTGAAATGATATAGCATTTAAAGATTACCATGTTGCTTCACCTAATATATTTCTGTGTTAAGAATGGTTTTTCATAGAAGAAACAGAACAACTTTTCTGGGAAGGCATACAGAGGGAAATGACCTTTAAAATCAGTATCCTGAGATGGTCAGAATCAGAACTAAATAGTTTGTTGCAGTCATGGCTCAGTAGACTCAGGTGAAAAATTTTGGTTGTTTTTATTGATGATATTTTGGTGTTTTCTAAAAGTAAATAGGAGCATGAAAGTCATTTAAGGTTTATCTTTCAAACCTTAAAAGAAAAGAAACTGTATGGAAAATTCTACAAGCGTGAGTTTTGGTTGCAACAAATATCTTTCCTTGGTCACATTGTTTCTAAAGATGGGAAAAATATTGATCCTGCAAAAACAAAGGTTGTTGAAGAATGGCCAAGACCCACAAATGTAACTGATATTCGTAGCTTCCTTTGTTTGGAAGGCTATTACCGAAGGTTTGTTAGAAATTTTTCCCGGTTACTTAGTCCAATGACTAAGCTAACTCAGAAGGGTGTTAAGTTTATCTGGACAAAAGAATGTGATGATTGTTTTCAGGAATTGAAAAGAAGATTGGGGAATGCTACAGTTATGGCACTACCTTCCAGGAATGGTGAGTTTGTAATCTATAGTGATTCTTCACTGAAAGGACTTGGTTGTGTCCTAATGGATAATGATTAGGTAATTGCATATTCTTCACGTCAGTTGAAAAATCATGAGGTAAATTACCCTACACATGATTTGAAATTTGCTGCTGTTGTTTTCGCTTTAAAAATTTGGAGGCATCATTTGTATAGAGTAAAGTGTGAAATATATATCGATCATAAAAGTTTAAAGTATATATTCACTTAGAGAGAACTGAACATAAGACAGAGGAGATGGCTAGAATTAATCCAGTATTATGGTTGTACAATTCATTACCATCCGAGAAAAGCAAATAAAGTGGCTGATGATTTGAGTCAAAAAAGTAATGCTTCATTAACAATGTTACATTTGGAACGTGATCCTTTGGTTAAAGATTTGATGAAATTTGGCATAAAAGTTATCGGTGCAGGATGTACTTCTGTTTTGTTTCAGGTATCAGTGAAATATTCTCTATCAGACACAATCAAGCAAGCACAGAAGCAAGACAACGAGTTGTAGAAAAAGGTAGAGCTGGTTCAGAAGGGTAAGTTGCATGAATTCAACATTGATAATGATTGTGTTTAGAGATTTGGGAAGAGATTGTGTGTACCTTGTGATTCACAGTTGAAGAGAGAGTTGATATGTGAAGCTCATAGTTCTCCATTTTCAGTTCATCCAGGAAGTACTAAGATGTATAGAGATCTTCGGGAGTATTTCTGGTGGGATGGAATGAAAAGGGATATTGCTGATTTTACTGTGAAGTGTTTGACATATCAATAAGTTAAAGCAGAGCGGTAGTAACCGAAAGGGATGCTTTAGCCTTTACTAGTGCCAGAGTGGAAATGAGATAATATATCCATGGACTTCGTTGTGGGATTGCCTAAGACACCTCGAGGTAATAATGCAATCTGGGTTATTGTTGATCGTTTGACTAAATCTGCTCATTTCCTTACTATACGGGATACTTTTTCCCTAGATCAAATTTATCGTTTGTATATTAAAGATATATTCAGGTTACATGGACTTCCCCTATCCACTGTATCTGATCGTGATCTCTGGTTTACTTCTAAATTTTGGAAAGGCCTTCAGAAGTCGTTGGGTACTGAATTAAATTTTATTACAGATTTTCATCCTCCATCATATGGGCAGTCAGAATGAACAATTTAGACTTTGGAAGATATGCTACGTGCTTGTATGATGGATTATCAGGGTAGTTGGGACCAACATCTTTCTTTGGTTGAATTTTCATATAATAACAGTTTTCATTCCAGTATACAGATGGCACCATTTGAGGCGTTATATGGGAAGCAGTTTCAAACTCGAGCTTTCTGGGATGAAGTGGGTGAAAGGAAGCTGATAGGACTAGAATTGGTAAAAGAGTTGGCAGAAAAAGTTCAGCTGATACAGAAACACATGAGAATAGCTTAGAGCAGGTCAAAGAGTTATGCAGACAACAGGAGGAAGGATCTCTCTTTTGAGGTAGGTGATCATGTTTTTCTCAAAGTCTCGCCATGGAAAAGTGTGATGCGATTTGGTAAGAAAGGAAAGCTGAGTCCAAGGTTCATTGGACTATTTGAAATTCTGGAGAGAGTTGGATCATTTTCATATCGAGTGGCTTTACCTCCGAGTTTATCTCAGGTACACAATGTTTTAAATGTTTCGATGTTGAGAAAGTATATGCCAGATCCATCTCATGTTTTGAGCCCAGAGGTAGTTCAGTTGGAAGATAATCTCTCTTATGAAGAACAACCAGTCCAGATTCTTGACCATAGGGAGAAATTGTTGTGGAATAAGGTGATTCATCAGGTAATGTTTTTGTGGAAAAACCATATGGTTGAAGAGGCAACGTGGAGATCTGAAAATGCTAGGCGGGATAAATATCCCCATTTATTGGATAAGTAAATAAATTGCGGGGATGCAATTTTCTAAAGGGGGGAAGGATTTAACATCCCAAGTAAGTAATGAATAATAGATATAGTTATCTATGTCTATTTATTAATTAGATAGTTTTTTAGAGGCTTAAAATGAGAATAAATCCAACCTAAAGCATGAAATACTCTAATATTTTTAAAAGATTATTTTACCGCCATTTGATGGCGAACCATTTTTAAATCTATATATTGACAATTTTATAATATATATTTGTAAACATAAACTTATTCTTTATGATTGGGAAATTGAAATTTACTTTAGATAAATTTCAAGTATTTTTCTGATAATGTTCTTTTTTTTAATGAATAGTGAAAAATGTTGTATTTTAATTCAAAAACACTTTTTAATCTAATTTATTTATATGATTAGATTATCTTTTGAATTGGTTTTAAAGTTAAATTAGAATATATTTTTACCATTTAATCCAATAGTGGTCGTTGGAATTAATTTCACATTGAAATTGGACTTAAACTAGTGTCAATCTTTTGATATATATTGTTTCATAAACACACGATATGTTTTCTGATAGCGGGAATTAATTATTAAATTAATTATTGTAACTTATAAGTTTTTAATTTTGTAAAATAGACATCATTTTTGAATTCAGAATATCAAATATAGCTTAGGGTAAAGTTTTTGTTTTTTTTCTGAAAAACTTCAATTTTTGATGAATAGTGAAACCACTAAGTGGTACTTAAAAAACTGATTTTTTGTTTAAACGAAATTTTACCACCTCTGTGTTTTGAATTTCAAAAATCTGACATACACGGTTGTTATTAGGAAGTAAAATGTGGTTCAATGGGATTAAAATAATTTTTTGGTGAATAGTAACTTTTATGTTTTAATCACAATTAGAGATAATTAGTGTAGTTTAAGGTAAAAATAATGTTTTAATAATATGAAATGACCTTGACACATGTACTACCATTATTGGATGTGTCATGGCCGACCAAGAAGACCCATGGGTCGATTTTTGGGACCCCATGGAGCCACTTGGGTAGGATAATGACATTAATGCCTTTTGTTTAAAGTAAAAGTAAAAATGACACAAACATGTATTTTTTTACTAAAACAATTTTTACATGGGGTTATATAAGTCACATTTTTGACTATAAATAGTAATTGGAAATCTAAAAATATTTCCTACATCATAGTAATTGTTTTATAATTTTTAGACATTAAATAAATTAAATTATTTATGACATCATGATGATGCAGCGATTACCTCATTATTTAACGATTTAAATAAAATGAAAAGATAATGTAAAATCTAAGACCTACACCTGTCAAAAACCTATTTTATGAGTATATTTAGAACCCTTATCACCTTATCCTGAAAATGCATCAATGTGGGACCTTTAAAATCCGAAAATCATTTGAAAATAAAGTAACATTTTATACATTTCCAAGAGTGCCCCTCCTCTCCTCTTATAAAAGGCCCACACCTCTACCACCTTACCCACACTTCTCAAGCCTTTGGCTCGGCCAATCTCTGGTCATTTTGTATCTCCAAATCCCTCTCCTCATCCTAGAAGCCTTATCTTAGGCAGTAAGCTCTTCAAGAAACCCTTTTGGTTCAAACCAAAGGGAGTTACCCAATTTTAAGGTAATGTCTTCACTTGTGTTCTTTTGTTTTATTTTGCTTCTCCAACCCCCTAAAATCTTTTTATTAATTTATTTTGTAACAAATCCAGTATATTAAATATACTTGGATGTTTTAATAAGAATCATTCTAGCTACAATTACACACACCTACATCTAATGGTTAAAGAACATACTGTTTCTGTTGATGGCGAATTTCTGCCTCACAAAACGATGATTGTTCAATATTCTTCTAACACCTTAAAAGGTGGACATTGAGATGTCACTATATTTATATATGATATATAATATGTTTATTTTTTTCCTTAAGCTTCTGTATTTTTCATTTATGGCATACCTTTATGGATTCCATTATGGGTATACGCGATATCTTCATTTTAGGAAGTGCGGACTACCGCCCCCTCAAAGTGATTTGATTCATTAATACCATATGTGGTATGTATAAAGGATAGATTTAATGATATTATATATGATACCATACTGGAATTAAAATACTATTATGTATCATTATGTTTTAATTCCATTAAATATGAAATAGAAATGGAAGTAGCGTTCATGTGTACGCACGACTTACCGGCTCCATGAACAGTGCATTTCATTTCTTACCTCTAAATGTTATGTAATATTATGAATGCATGCATATACTTGATATATATGATATATATGATATCTAAATCATGAATATAATTCTGGATATAATGGATATTTTACAACATGAACAACTTGTAATTATAAAGAGTTTATTTTTGACTCAAGTACCAATGATCAACAAAACGACTATTATTATCCTAAATAATTACATAGTGTTCATGAAATGGTAATAAGTGATATAAAAGGAATAATGGACTTGAAAAAGGTTCTTAAGCAAATAGAAATTAAGTCAATTTTATTATTCATGAGGTTAAAGAATGATCGAGTCAAGTCGGACACGGGAAAAGGGAATCCATCTCAATCTCCATTCATTGAGGCATATTTTGTTTTATACACAACATTCTTTTATATGATGTATAAACCCCTTAGACTTTTATGATTATTCAAAAGGAATCTTTTTATACGAAGCGTTTACTAAATGACAAAAGGGAATGTTTTTTTTGTCGTACATATGCGGCGACAACGACTTCTCCGCCGTTGTGACCATTATGAGAGTTTTGGATTCCTCTACAAGCTATAACCTAACTTTTTTTTTTTAAAAATGAAAAATAAATACCATGTATTACTTTTATTTTATTTTGGTATTGAAAATGGTTTTCATAATGTTTTTATTATATCAATGTGTTGTATTGATATCTTGTGATTGAAATGTGGAAATGTTATGTTTCCTTTATGCATGTTTTACGTGATACGATTATGTTGTGGTTCTTGGGAATTGTTATAAGGACGGGTGATTCCGTGATAAACTTAGGGCGGGTGAGCCCGATATATCTCTCCAATGCATTGGGTAATGCGAAGGAGTTAAACGTTAAGGTTTCTCCGAAGAGATTTAGGGAATATACTGTGATGGGTATTCCAAACGTAACCAAGAGGGTTACTCCCTGCGTAAGAATGTTATGAATGCCTCAAGTTACCTTTATGTCTTATGATTTCTATGATTTATTCATGTTTTGATGAGGTATGTTAAAGTTCTTATGTTTATGGGTAATGTATGATTTCATTCTTATGTATATATGTACTCATGTTTCCTTTCCATATTTTTATAACCCTTACTGAGCTTTTTATGCTCATCCCAAGTTTTTGAAATGTTTTTCATAGTTCAAGGGAATGGCACATGATATGATGATAGTATCATGGAAGTGTCAATAAATAATCCATGTTTTATTTTAAATATGTTTCCATTGATGGGAAAAATGAATACTATCTTTTATGTAACCACTTTGTTTAAATGTGGAATGTAATGCATGTTTTATGATCTAATTCTCTAAAAATCTAAACCTGAAAAGATCCTCAATGTGTAATCTTTTAATAACTCAAGATTAAGTAAGGTTTAAGGCTAGGGCCTTATAGTTTGTATCATTGGTTGGTTTAGAGAACTTTAGGAGTTATAATTCTATTAAATGATTATCCAAAAATATTTTTTTATGGTCAAATTGAAATGATATAGCATTTAAATATTACCACGTTGCTTCGCCTAAGATATTTCTGTGTTAAGAATGGTTTTTCATAGAGGAAAAAGAACAACTTTTCTGGGAAGGCATAGAGAGGGAAATGACCTTTCAAATCAGTATCTTGAGATGGTCAGAATCAGAACTAAATAGTTTGTTGCAGTCATGGCTCAGTTGACTCAGGTGAAAAATGTTGGTTGTTTTTATTGATGATATTTTGGTGTTTTCTAAAAGTAAAGAGGAGCATGAAATTCATTTAAGGGTTATCTTGAAAACCTTAAAAGAAAAGAAACTATATGGAAAATTCAGCAAGTGTGAGTTTTGGTTGCAAAAAATTTCATTCCTTGGTCACATTGTTTCAAAAGATGGGATAACTGTTGATCCTGCAAAAATAAAGGTTCTTGAAGAATGGCTAAGACCCACAAATGTAACTGAGATTCGTAGCTTCCTTGGTTTGTCAGGCTATTACCGAAGGTTTGTTAGAAATTTTTCCTGGTTATCTAGTCCAATGACTAAGCTAACTCGGAAGGGTGTTAAGTTTATCTGGACAAAAGAATGTGATGATTGTTTTCAGAAATTGAAAAGAAGATTGGTGAATTCTCTAATTATGGCACTACCTTCTAGTAATGGTGAGTTTGTTATCTACAGTGATGCTTCATTTAAAGGACTTGGTTGTGTCCTAATGCAGAATGATCAGATAATTACATATGCTTCACGTCAGTTGAAAACTCATGAGGTAAATTACCCTACACATGATTTGGAATTAGCTGCTATTGTTTTTGCTTTAAAAATTTGGAGGCATCATTTGTGTGGAGTAAAGTGTGAAATATATACCGATCAAAAATGTTTAAAGTATATATTCACTTAGAAAGAATTGAACATGAGACAGAGGAGATGGGTATAATTAATCAAGGATTATGATTGTACAATTCATTACCATCCAGGAAAAGAAAATAAAGTGGCTGATGCTTTGAGTCGAAAAAGTAATGATTTATTAACAATGTTGCGTTTGGAACATGATCCTTTGGTTAATGATTTGATGAAATTTGGAATAAAATTTGTTGGTGCAGGATATCCTTCCGTTTTGTTTTAGGTATCAGTGAAATCTTCTCTATCCGGCAGAATCACGCAAGCACAGAAGCAAGATAGTGAGTTTTAGAAAAAGGTAGAGCTGGTTCAGAAGGGTATGTTTCCTGAATTCAACATTGATAATGATTGTGTTTTCAGATTTGGGAAGAGATTGTGTGTTCCATGCGATTCACAGTTGAAGAGAGAGTTGTTATGTGAAGCTCATAGTTCTCCGTTTTCAGTTCATCCAGGAAGTACTAAGATGTATAGAGATCTTTGAGAGTATTACTGGTGGGACGGAATGAAAAGGGATATTGCTGATTTTACTGTGAAGTGCTTGACATGTCAACAGGTTAAAGCAGAGCATAAGTTACCGAAAGGGATGCTCCAGCCTTTACCAGTGCCAGAGTGGAAATGGGAGAATATATCCATGGACTTCTTTGTGGGATTTCCGAAGACACATCAAGGTAATAATGAAATTTGGGTTATTGTTGATTGCTTGACTAAATCTTCTCATTTCCTTACTATACGAGATACTTTTTCCCTAGATCAACTTTCTCTTTTGTATCTTAAAGAGATAGTCAGGTTACATGGAGTTCCTCTCTCCATTGTATCTGATTGTGATCCAAGGTTTACTTCTAACTTTTGGAAAGGCCTTCAGAAGTCATTGGGTACTGAATTAAATTTTAGTACAGCTTTTCATCCTCAATCAGATGGGCAGTCAGAACGAAAAATTCAGAATTTGGAAGATATTCTACATGCTTGTTCGATGGATTATCAGGGAAGTTGGGACCAACATCTTTCTTTGGTTGAATTTTCATATAATAATAGTTTTTATTTCAGAATACAGATGGCACCATTTGGGGTGTTATATGGGAAACGATGTCGAACTCTAGATTTTAGGGATGAAGTGGGTGAAAGGAAGCTGAAGGGACCAGAATTGGTAGAAGAGTTGGCATAAAAAGTCCAGCTGATACAAAAACACAAGAGAACAGCTCAGAGAAGGCAGAACAGTTATACGGACAACAGGAGGAAGGATCTCTCTTTTGAGGTAGGTGATCATGTTTTTCTCAAAGTCTCACCATGGAAAAGTGTGATGTGATTTGGTATGAAAGGAAAGATGAGTCCAATGTTCATTGGACCATATGAAATTTTGGAGAGATTTGGATAAGTTGCATATCGAGTGGCTTTACCTCCGAGTTTATCTCAGGTACACAATGTTTTTCATGTTTTGATGTTGAGAAAGTATATGCCAGATCCATCTCATGTTTTGAGCCCAGGCGTAGTTCAGTTGGAAGAGAATCTCTCTTATGAAGAACAACCAGTCCAGATTCTTGACCACATGGAGCAAGTGTTGCGGAATAAGGTGATTCATTAGGTAAAGGTTTTTTGGAGAAACCATATGGTTGAAGAGGCAACGTGAGAATTTGAAAATGCTATGAGGGATAAATACCCCCACTTATTCGATAAGTAAATAAATTTCGGGGATGCAATTTTCTAAAGGGGGAAGGATATAACATCCCAAGTAAGTAATGAATAATAAATATAGTTATTTATGTATATTTATGAATTATATAGTGTTTTAGAGGCTTAAAATGAGAATAAATCCAACCTAAAGCATGAAATAATCAAATATTTTTAAAAGAATGTTTTACCGCCATTTGATGGAGAACCATTTTTAAATCTATCTATTGAAAATTTTATAAGTTATATTTTTTAAAAATAAACTTATTCTTTATTATTGGGACATTGAAATTTACTTTGGATAAATTTTTGGTATTTTTCTGATAATGTTCTTTTTTTAATGAATAGTGAAAAATGTTGTATTTTAATTCAAAAAATCTTTTTAATCTCATTTATTTCTATGATTATATTATATTTTGAATTGGTTTTAAAGTGAAATTAGAATATACTTTTACCATTTAATCCAATATTGGTCGTTGGAATTAATTTCACATTGAAATTGGACTTAAACTAGTGTCAATCTTTTGATATATATTGTTTCATAAAAACACGCTATTTATTCTGACAGCTGGAATTAATTATTAAATTAATTATTGTAACTTATATGTTTTGAATTTTGTAAAATAAGCATCATTTTTGAATTCGGAATATCAAATATAGCTTAGGGTGAAGTATTGGTATTTTTCTGAAAAACTTCAATTTTTGATGAATAGTGAAACCACTAAGTGGTACTTAAAAAACAGATTTTTCGTTTAAACAAAATTTTACCACCTATGTGTTTTTAATTTCAAAAATAATACATACATGGTTTTCATTAGGAAGTAAATTTGGTTCAATGGGATTAAAATAATTTTTCAGTGAATAATAACTTTTAAGTTTTAATCACGATTAGAGGTAATTAGTGTAGTTTAAGGAAAAAATAATGTTTTAATAATATGAAATGATCTTGACACATGCCCTACCTTTATTGGATGTGTCATGGCCGACCAAGAAGACCCATGGGTCAATTTTTGGTACCACATGGAGCCACTTGGGTAAGATAATGACATTAATGACTTTTATTTAAAGTAAAAGTAAAAATGACACAAACATGTATTATTTTACTAAAACAATTTTTACATGGGGTTATACAAGTCATATTTTTGACTATAAATAGTCATTGGAAAGATAAAAATATTTCATATATCATAGTATTTTTTTATAATTTTTATATATTAAATAAATTAAATTATTTATGACATCATGATGATGCAGCGATTACCTCATTATTTAACGATATAAATAAAATGAAAAGATAATGTAAAATCTAAGAACTAAACATGTAAAAAACCTATTGGATTAGTATATTTAGAACCATTATCACCTTATCCTTAAAATAAATCAATGTGGGACCTTTAAAATCCGAAAATCATTTGAAAATAAATTAACATTTTATACCTTTCCAAGAGTGCCCCTCCTCTCCTCTTATAAAAGGCCCCCACCTATACCATCTTACCCACACCATTCAAGCCTTTGTCTCGGCCATGATCTGGACATTTTGTCTCTACAAATCCCTCTACTTATCTTAGAAGCCTTACCTTAGGCATTAAACTCTTCAAGAAACCCTTATGGTTCAAACCGAAGGGAGTTACCCTATTTTAAGGTAATGTCTTCCCTTGTGTTCTTTTGTTTTATTTTGTTTCTCCAACCCCCTAAATTCTTTTTATTCATTTATTTTATAACAACTCAATTATATTCAATATAATAGGATGTTTTTATAAGAATAATTCAATCTACACTTACAGACACCTACATCTAATGGTCAAAGAACATACTGTTTCTGTGGATGGCGAATTTCTGCCTCACGAAACGATGATTGTTCAATATTCTTCTAACACCTTCAAATGTGGCCATTAAGATGTAACTATATTTATATATGATATATAATATATTTATGTTTTCCTTAAGATTCTTTATTTAGAATTTATGGCATACATTTATGGCTTCCATTATGGGTATACGCGATATCTTCATTTTAGGAAGTGCGGACCACCGCCCCCTCAAAGTGATTTGATTCGTTAATACCATATATGGTACGTATAAATGATATATTTAATGAAATTATATATGATACCATACTGGAATTAAAATACTATTATGTATCATTATGTTTTAATTCCATTAAATATGAAATATAAATGGAAGTAGCGTTCATGCGTACGTACGGCTTACCGTCTCCATGAACGGTGCATTTCATTTCTTACCTCTCAATGTTATGTAATATTATGAATGCATGAATATAATGGATATATATGATATATATGATATCTACATCATGAATATAATTCTAGATATAATAGATATTTTACCACATGAACAACTTGTAATTATAAAGAGTTTATTTTTTACTCAAGTACCAATGATCAACAAAACGACCATTATTATCCTAAATAATTACATAGTGTTCATGACATGGTAATAAGTGATATAAATGGAATAATGAACTTGAAAAAAGGTTTTAAACAAATATAAATTAAATCAAGTTTATTATTCAGGAGGTTAAAGAACGATCGAGTCAAGTCGGACACAAGGTAAGGGAATCCATCTCAATCTCCTTTCATTGAGGCATATTTTGTTTTATACACAACTTTCTTTTATACGGTGTATAAACCCCATTGACTTTTATGATTATTCAAAAGGAATATATTTATATAAAGTATTTACTAAACATCAAAAGGGAATGTTTTTTTGTCATACGTATGCGGCGACAACGACTTCTCCACCGTTGTGACCATTATTAGAGTTTCGGCTTCCTCTACAATCCATAACCTAACTTTGGTTTTTAAAATGAAAAATAAATACCATGTATTACTTTTCTTTTATTTTGGTATTGAAAATGGTTTTCATAATGTTTTTATTATATCAATGTATTGTATTGATATATTTTGATTGAAATGTGGAAATGTTATGTTTCCTTTATGCATGTTTTATGTGATACAATTATGTTATGGTTCTTGGGAATTGTTATGAAGACGGGTGATTCCGTGATAAAATAAGGACGGGTGTGCCCAATATAGCTCTCCAATGCATTGGGTAACGCTAAGGAGTTAAACGTTAAGGTTTCTCGGAAGAGATTTAGGGAATACACTATGATGGGTATTCCAAACGTAACCAATAGGGTTACTCCCTACATAAGAATGTTATGAATGCCTCAAGTTGACTTTATGTCTTATGATTTCTATGATTTATTCATGTTTTGATGAGTTATGTTAAAGTGCTTATGTTTTTTTGGGTAAAGTATGATTTCATTCTTATGTATATATGTACTCATGTTTCCTTTCCATATTTTTATAACCCTTATTGAGCTTTTTATGCTCATCCCATGTTTTTGAAATGTTTTTCACAGGTCAAGGGAATGGTACATGATATGATGATAGTGTCAAGGAAGTGTCAAGAAAGAATCCATGTTTTATTTTAAATATGTTTCTGTTGATGGGAAAAATGAATACTATCTTTTATGTAACCACTTTGTTTAAATGTGGAATGTAATGCAAGTTTAATGATCTAATTATCCAAAACTCTAAACCTGAAAAGATCCTCAATGTGTAATCTTGTAATAACTCAAGATTAAGTATGGTTTAAGGCTGGGGCCTTATATTATATTGAGTGAATTAAAACATTTATTCCATTTTCATCGTCAAATTATGAAATTGTTCTAAAGGAACAATTAAATGTCCATGTAGGAAATGTGATCTTTGGAGATTCAATTTTTTTGGAAATGTTGGATTTCATCTGCTACATTTTGGTTTTTGGAATGATTACATATTTTGGTATCAACATAGTGAATGGAATTCAGTATAAAGTACAATTTTTTGGTTCTAGATCCATCAATTTAGTATTTAGTGCAATTGTCTATTAACCTATCTATTTTGCAAACAACAAATTAGAATGATATTCAAAATCCTGAATTAAAACCATCTTAATTTTTCAATTTGATGAAAAATGATTAGGAGACCTTATATCTAGTAAACAAGATAAGAAAACATGAAGGTGATACAAAATTTATGGCTATTAAATCATATTTTTGAATGTGAAATAGTTTTTTGATAGAAAAATTTCTTTTATTAAATCATTGTTTCCTGACAGAAATACATTACTTGTAAATTTCTACGAAAGTAAGAGGTTAGTCCATAATTTGGGTAAAAGTTATCGAAATATCCATGAATGTTCAAATGGTTCAATCTCATATTATGGTGATTATGAATCATTAGTTAATTATAGAACATGTTGAGAGTTAATATATAAAGATGAAAAATAAGGAAATTCTATATTTCCTATGAAACAGTAGAATTATTTTCTAACTACACCTAGTTTATAGTACTTATTTATATCTCAAAACACAGATGCATTAATGAAATAGCCTAAATAAAATATTTCCATTAGTAAAAGATTAAATCATCAATGTGATGGGGATTCAAAAACAATTTGATATGATACATCATTATTTTACTTCAGAACCTCATAACATATGATTTAGTCTTTCTACTGATGTGTTTTGTCCATTTGATTTTAACGACATTCAATATTGTTGTTTGCCTATTTTCGTAACTCCTAAAAATTTATATCCATGGATGCTGATGAAGAAACCATATATATATTTAGAATTATTAATTCCAGGACATCTAAAGAATAATATTGATGTTTATTTGAATCCACTAATTAATGAGTTAATTTCATTATAGAATGACAGTGTAACTACATGTGATATTGTTGAAGATCATAATTTTACACTGAAGGTTTGATTAATGTGGACAATCAGTGAATTTTTGGAGTATGGTATTTTATCTTGATAGAGTACACATGGTCCAAAATTATATTCATACTACATGGATGAGAAGAAAGTGTTTATTCTTATCAATGGAATAAAGAATACTTATTTTGACTCTCATCAGATATTTCTTCTTGTGGATAACCCTTTTCAATGGAATGGAAATAATTTCTCAAAAGATAGAATAGAAAGTGAAGGACCTCCAATAGTGTACACAGGTATTCAAGTTAAATCTATCAACTATGCATTACCTCCTATTACTTTTGGACCAAGTATAAATGAAAAAAAAAATGATTTTGGGAGAGATAATAATTGGATAAAGGGGAGTAATTTTGGGACCGTCCATATTGGTCTAATTTATTGGTTTGTCACGTGATAGATGCATGGAATATTGAGAATAATTTTTTTGATAAAATATTTTATACTATGTTCACTATGGAAAAATTGAATACTTATGATGTCTTATTTGCGGCGGGTAAGGGTCCCATCACATATAGTCCAATAAGAAGGAATATTTTCTACGAGACCATCTTCCCATCACAAATATTTAGTTATTTGCGACAAGTAGACAACACCCATCAAAAAAGGTTTGGCGCGGGTTGCGTGCCAAATCATGAGAAAGATATTTGCGACGGGCATAAGAACCTGTCACAAATACCTGGCGGGATAGTATTTGTGATAAGATCTATCCCCCATCACAAATGGTATGTCAGGAGGTCGGTATTTACGACGTGACCTGTCACAAATACCTTTTTAACTGTCGATGATAATTAATAGGGTGGTTGGTATTTGCGACGGGATTCCCGTCATAAATAAACTCGCTGCAACTAATCTAACATATATATACCTCCATCTCTTTTTCCTCTCATTCCACTTCTTTCTCTCCTCCTCTCTCCCTCTCTACTTATAATTTTTCTCTCAAAATTTTTCTAAGTTATATTGTTTAAATCGGATCATTATTCACGACATAAATCTCCCAAAAGATTAAGTTTTAAGGTATTTATCTATTTCTTCTATTTTTATTTAATTCATTTTATTTGATATTAGTTATAATTATTTAAAATTAGCGGTAATTAAATTAAATTAGAATTAGATCATTTTATTTTGCATTATTTTTTTTTACAAATACGTGTGATCAATATTAATGTCATTATTATTAATTAAAGAATTACTAATAATTATTAATAATTAGTCATAATTCGTAATAATTAGCAATAATTACTAAAAATTAGTGTTAATAAGTAGTAAATTGAAATAAATATTTTTAAATAATAATAAATAGTAATAATTAGAAGTAATTTGTCACAATTAGGAATAATTAGTGGTAATTTGCGGTAATTAGTCATAAATAGGATTAATTAGTTATAATTAGGATTAATTAGTAAAAATTAAGATTAATTAGTAATAATTAGGATTAATTAGTAATAATTAGGATTAATTAGTAATAATTATTAATAATTAGGATTAACAAAAAATAATTAGAAATAATTAGGATTAAATATAATTAATTAGGATTAATTATTTTTAATAACGACAAATGAGGATTAATTATGAATAATTGGGAATAATTAGTAATAATTAGTAATAATTAGGAATAATTAGAAATAATTAAGAATAAATAGTAATAAATTGAAATAAATTTAAATAAATTTAAATAAATTGAAATAAATTGAAATAAATAGTAATGAATAGTAATAAATATTAATAAATAGTAATAAATAGTAATGAATAGTAATAAATAGCAATAAATAGAAAGAATAAATAGTAATTAGAAATAATTAGTAATAATTAGGATTAAATAGTAATAATTAGGATTAATTAGTAATAATTTGTAATAATCAGTAATAATTATGATTAATTAATATCAATTATAATTAAATAGTAATAAATATTATTAATTAGTACTATTAGTATTAATTAAGATTAATTACTATTAATTACTATTAATTAAGATTAATTAGGATTAATTAGAATTAATTATAATTAATTAGAATTAATTAGAATTTTTTTAAATAATTTTGAATAATTAAGAATAATTAGGAATAATTAGTGACAATTAGTATTAATTAGTATTAATTAGTAATGATTATTAATAATTAGGAATAATAAGGAATAATTAGGAATAAATAAGAGTAATTAAGAAAAAATTGGGAAAAATAGTAATAAATAATAATAAATAAGAATAAATAGAAATAATTAGTAATAATTAGTAATAATTAGTACTAATTAGGATTAATAAGTAATAATTATGATTAGTTAGTAACAATTATGATTAATTTGTAATAATTATTACTAATTAGTAACAATTAGGAGTAATTAGTAATAATTAGGATTAATTAGTAATAATTAGGATTAATTAGTAATAATTAGGAATAATTTGTAATATTTAGTAATAATTAGGATTGATTCTTAATAATTATGATTAACCTGTAATAGTTACGATTAATCACTATTAATTAGGATTAATTAGTAATAACTAGGATTAATTAGAAATAATTAGGATTAATTAGTAATAATTTGGATTAATTCATAATAATTAGTATTAATTTGTAATAATTAGAATTAATTAGTAATAATTAAGATTAATTAGTAATAATTAGTAATAATTAATAATAATTAGTAATATTTAAGAATAATTAGCAATAATTAGTAATACTTGGGATTAATTATGATTAATTAGGATTAATTGGGAATAATTAGGAATAATTAGGTATAAATAGGAATAATTAAGAATAATTAAGAATAATTATAAATAATTATGAATTATTTGGAATAATTAGTAATAATTAGGAATAAATATGAATAAGTAATAATAAATAGGAATAAATTGAGATAAATATTGACAAATAAGAATAAACATGAATAAATAGGAATAAATAGGAATAATTTGGAATAATTAAGAATAATTAGGAATAATTAGGAATAATTAGGAAAAATCAGGAATAATTAGTATTAATTTGTAATAAATAGTAAAAAATATTAATAAATAGTAATAATTAGTAATAATTAGTAATAATTAGTAAAAAATTGTAAAAAATAGTAATAACTTTTAATAATTAGTAATAAATAAAAAATAGTTAAAAATAGTAAAAATTAGTAAAAATTAGTAAAAATTAGTAATAAATAGTAATAAATAGGAATAATTAGTAATAAATAGGAATAAGTAGGAATAAATTGGTATAAATCTAAATAAATCAGAATAAATATGAATAGATAGGAATAAATAGGAATAAATAGGAATAAATAGGTATAACTAAATATAAATAGTAATAAATAGAAATAAATACAAATAATTATTAACAATTAAAAAAAATAGGAAAAATTAAGAAAAATAAGGAACAAATAGGAACAATTAAGAATAATTAGAAATAATTAGGAATAATTTGCAATAATTCAAAATATTTCTCAAAAAATTGGCATAATATATAGTGGATTAGTGGTATTCCTTTTGCTCGACAGATCATTCCCTTACAAATTTCTATTATTGAAATCACTATAATCAATTTACACCAATGTACAGATATCAAATTTCATATTCACAAGAATTGATATGTGTACATTAAAGAAGAATTTTCATATTGATTTTATCAAGATAAAGTTTCAAGGAGATGAGTAGTCAGAAGAGGAGTATTTTTTTTGACAACTCATCTTCTTGAAACCTTCAACGACTGAAATATCGATGAAATTTTTTCTCAAACATTCAAATATCCATTTTCACATGTGAAATAATGGAGAGTAGTGTGGAAAGGCCTCCCCACTCTCTATTCTCAATGCATAAAAAATAGATATTCATATTTCAGAGTAGATTTTTCATAGTGATTTTAGTCAAAGAAATTTGCAAAGAGATGAGTCGTCGAGTAAAACCAATGGTGCTAATCTGCAAGAAATTTTTTCTCTTATAATTAGTAGTAATTAGTATAAATTAGTAAAAATTATTAATAATTAGATATAATTACCATAAATTATTATAAATTAGTGTAGATTAGTATTAATTTTAAAAAAAAATACTATAAATAACTATGAAGTAATATAATTTATTATAAATTTCTCAAAAAGTGAATATAAATTTCTTCTATTTTTTGCATGGTGTTTGTCTAATATCAAATAATTCAAAAAAATTATTATTTTATATTTTTTAGAGAAATATTGAAAAAGGATTTTGAAAATAGTAATTATTGGTTGATCGTGCTTAGATAAATTAGCGTGGGAATAGAAATAGTTCTGGTTTAAATCTAGTATATATTAAGGGTGTTGAAGCTTTCTTATCATTTGCATCATCAAAACCAGAATTTGTTTCAATAGAGATAATTAAATGCAATTATAAAAATTATACTTTGAGGATGTTTGACATATTTGAAAAAGTTAGCGGCAATCTAATTCGTTTTGGTTTCCAACTAGAATATGTTTTTTTTGGTATCAACACGGTGAACACAATTCCAGAGAAAATACTAGTAATTTGGTTCCAGAGTTATCGCGATTTATAAATATAGTACATGATGTGGAAGGTCTGTCTGTTCATAAAACTAAAACACAAGACGATATTGATTTAACTCCTGAGTTGGAACCATCTAAATTTTATGAGTTGTGGAGGTCTATTGAGGAAGCATTATATCCTGGATGCAAGATAAGAAAACTTGAAGTGGTTGAAATTCATGGATATTAAATCAGATAATGCAATATAAAATTTAAATTTTGATAAGATATTATCTTTGGTTAAAACATTGTTACATAAAAGAAATGTGTTTCTTAAAAATTTATATAGGAGAAAGAGGATAGTTCGTAATCTGGGTTTTGTTTATCAGAAGATTCATACATGTTCAAATGATTACACCTTATATTATGGTCAAAATGAGTCATTGGAATGTTGTCCCATATGTGGAAAATCAATGTATAAATTGGTTCAAATATAAAAAGTCTAGATTTATTCATATAAAATAGTTGAGATATTTTCCACTCACACTAATATTGTAGCATTTATTTATGTCTCATAACATATCAACATTGATTTCATGGCACAAGACCAATATTTCAACTGGTAAAAGACTAAATCATCCTCTGATAGTGATTCAGAGAAACATTTTGTCAAATTTCATCTGTCTTTTTATTTAGAATCACAAAACGTGCAATTGGGTCTTTATACTGACAGTTTATATCCTTTTGGTTCTTACGGTAGTTAAGATTCATGTTTCCCTGCCTTAATAACTTCATATAATTTACCTCATTGGATGTTGATGATGGATCCATACATCTTTTTAACCTCATTAATTCGAGGAAATCAAAAAAAATAATATTGAAGTTTATTTTAAACTATTGATTTTTGAGTTAAATTCATTGTTATGTAATGGTGTTAGTAAATGTGATGTCACTGTGAAATGGAATTTCCTGCTGAAAGCTGCATTGATGTGGACAATTAGTGACTTCCCAGTTAATGTCATGTTATCTATCTAGAGTACACTTAATCCAAAATCATGTTCATATGGTATGAGAGAAAACATAGTGTTTTTTCTCATTAATGAAAAACCTTTTTTTGGACTGTCATCAGAGATTCCTTCCTACTGACCATCCTTTTTGGAGGAACAAATATCATTTCAGAAAATGTACAATTGAAAGAGATGAACCTCCAACAATGATATCAAGTTCAGAGGTAAAATCAATTTTCTCTTCATTACCTCTCATCACATTTGGAAAAACAATAAACCAATAGAAAATTGATGGATTTGGGAAAAAACACAATTGAATAAAACATAACATTTTTTTGTGATTTTTTATATTGGTCTTATTTTTTGTTCTGTCACATGTAGGATTTCATACATATTGAGAAGAATTTTTTTGATAATTTATTTCTTATATTTTTAGATACACCAGGTAAGACCAAAGATAACATAAAGGAATGATTAATTCTTTCACAAATTTATAGGTGACAAGAATATGAACTATTTGAAAATGTCAGATCACAAAATTTAATGAAGAAAAAATCATCATATACACTATTCAAGGAATATCAATTATTTTTTTAGTGGATTTTAGATTTGAGACTTCAAGATGGTTATGCTTTCGATTTGGGAAGGTGCGTCAGAAATGGTTATATTACCAAATTAAAAAGTCAAGATTGTCATGTGATAATGGAAAGACTTATGCTGATTGGATTAATAGTTTTTCTAAATTCAATGATTTGGGATACAATAACAAAAATTACCTATTTTATCCATGAAATTTGTGTGGTGAAAATAGACTACAATGACCAAAGAAGATTGTAAAAAGATGTTGTTACAATTTTATATAAACTGGAAAAAATCTTTCTACTAGATTTCTTTGACTCAATAGAACATTTAATATTACACTTTGCACATGAAAAAATGCAGAGGTCTGGTGTAGTTCTAATGTATGTACCCATTCGAGTGATATATGTAGAAATTGAAGAAAGAAGTACGTAACAAAGCATCGGTTGAAGGCTCAATTGAAGAATCTTATTTGAAAGAGGAAATTAATTTTTAATTATTTCATTATTCAAAACCTAAATATCTTAAAAAACACAACCACATGGTTCGTAATGAGGGAAATGTTGATTATTAAATGAGAAACCAATTATCCATTTTTAATTATCCAAAACATGGATTCAGTGGAGTTCATGAACGATGAATTTCAGATGATTAACATCACATAGCTCATACGTATTTTCTGCTCAACTGTGAAAAAATGTCACGATTTGTACTGTGAGTGATCCTATCACTTATTCTAAAATATTTATTATAATAAATTAATCTTATTTTATTTTTAAGTAATATGATAATCATATCAAGAAACACTATCCACAAATTATAGTAGCTGCTCTTGAAGAATGTCAGCAAAATAATTTTTCCTATTGGTTTCAAAAACTGGTAACATAAATTATGTGTGGTTTAATATATAAAATCAATTTATTACTTGTTATAT
Source organism: Viscum album (assembly GCA_963277665.1). Classification (NCBI taxonomy): domain Eukaryota; kingdom Viridiplantae; phylum Streptophyta; class Magnoliopsida; order Santalales; family Viscaceae; genus Viscum; species Viscum album. The sequence goes on along the minus strand of OY728121.1, from coordinate 1,679,260,511 downwards.
AGAAAATTGTTTTAAAAAAATTTAGGTATCTCAATATTCTAATAAAATTGATAATCGATTATGTGTCTTGAGTAACCCACCATCCAAAAATCGTTAAATCTTATAATTCTATTGGTTTTTGATTTCATACATGTGAATATGGGGAATAAAAAACAATGAATAGTGGTGTCTTATTAAGAGGATCTCATCATAGACAAACTTAAATTGACATTTGTGGCATACTGGAAGAAATTATTGAATTGTGTTATCTGGGATAGAATTTCATAACAATGTTTAAATGTCAGTGGTTGGATACTAAGAGAGTCTTGCGTGTTTATCCGACACATGGAATCGTTGATATTAAATATAAAAGTCTTTTTATAGTAAATGACCCATTTTTACTGGATCATCAGTCACATAAAATTTATTATGATAATTACCATGGTACTTCAAAATAGTTTATTGATTGGTGTAGCATAATAAAAATTTAATCTTAGGAAAACTAGTTTACTCAATGTGAATGTGGTTCTGCTAAAGTGAAAGGAATTGAAATTTTTCAAAATACTTCTCCAAATACATCCTTTCCACAAATAGATATGAATATTTATGATGAAACACCATAGTTAAGGTTTGATGGTGATGATGATGTAAATGATATTACAAATGAATTTTAAATGAAAAGAGATGATGAAAATGAAACTCATATAGAAGATGATGACATTGAGGAGAAATATGAAAGCACTCACATCGTCAGATATGAAGATGAGTATGCAGTTGAATATTGACATAGTTAAATAATGTTTATAATCATATATAATATATATCAATATAAAATAGATGTTTTTAACTATTTTCTAACAACAATTATTTCATGTTTTAGATGGACCCTGATTTGTTTCATCAGTTGTAAGAGGCTGATCTACCATTGGATGGGGAGGACTCAGAGGGGGTGTGGTCTTCCCTAATTGATGATTCCTAACCCTATCCTAGAGAAACGTCCACATCTTTACTTCGATCCACACATGCAGAGGTATGTTTGTGTATTTATTTTACTTAGTTATAACTATTTTATTTACATAATAATTATTTGAATATCTATTCTTTTTTTCATAGTTTTCACCTATAGATATTGGATAGGGGAGTGATATATTTTATAATTATTTTTCTGAGGCATGGGTCACATTGGATGAGATTCCCGTTGATATTCAACACCACATGTTTGATCATTGGATGGTACAAAAATAAATAATATTTATTCTGAAATTTATGTAATTAATAACTTGATATTTTAATTTATTCATAGGTTATATGGTATCTTATATATGGGATCATATTGGGTGCTTTTTAGTAGGCGTGGGAGAGGTGTATTCACGAGCATTGCCATTAGTTTTTGCACAATTTAAGAAGGAAAGCAATGATGAAAGTAGAATTGATAGAGTTTGATGAGTCTTGTCACGCCCATCAAACTGCTTATATTTCATCTCAAGTTTGGGATAGATTATGTTTACATTGGTTTAGTGGATTTTTTTAGATGATATCATTGATAGATCAAAAAAATCGATGGAGACAGGAGGCGACACATTATGCTGGTAGTTGTATATTCAATACACATTAGAAACAAATAGTTAATAGTTTTTTTAAATGATATATATAAATTTAAATGTAATGGATTATTTTATTTCCAAATAGGCAGTTGAATAACCTGATGTTATTGAGTTCGATGTTTGTAGGAGGATTTATAGCCATCCGGTCACTCGAGAGATTAAAGGTGACCACTAGTGTCAGATTTTGGTTAGTATAATTTATTTTTTAGTTTTAATATGATCTAAAAAATTATTTTAACTATTTTAATTTTAAATTGAAATTGAAGGAGTCATATGAGGCCACGACGTCTCAGTCAAGGACTGAGAGTCTGGATGAGACCGAGGATCAGACCAGTTCCCACCAATTAGATGAGGTAGCACAGATACATGCAACCAAGTATGCCTTAATGTAAGAAAGAGTTGTTGGTATCAACTATCTATTGATGCCTGAGAGTTATTATGGTTACTGTTGTTATGTCGGTGTCTAGCTCGATAGGAGCTCGTGGAGAGTCATCATCATCTGTTTCATAGTATTAGGAGTAGCTTCGAGCTCAGAGTGAGGTCATAGAGAGTATGTGTAATGAACAGGAGGATATGCATCAATGGAAGCAATAGGATATGTGTCAATGGTAGCAACAGTAGGAAGAGCTCTGACGACAGTAGCAGCAGGATGAGGAGAAGAAGCATCGACAGAAGTAGTAGAAGTAGGATCAGATGCAGTACATTTGACATTTGACTCATGGTTTAGGGATGAAGTTCCCTCCACTATCTCTTCTAGCTCCTCCAAAGGAGCCCCCTCTAACTGATATATCTGTTTTTTATGATAAAATATTTTAATGCATTTTTTTTAAATATTATCTATTTACATTTCTTTATAGTGAATTTTTTATATTATTATGAATATTGAATTTTTTATTTTTTATTGAATTTTTTTTATTTTATTACTTTATTTAAATTTTTTAAATTTTTTATTGTTTTATTATTTTTTATTTTTTATTACTTAGTTTTAATTTTTTTTATTTTTTGACAAATATCGAGGTATAATTATTTTATAATTTTTTTATTTTACTAATATAAATATTATTATTTCGTTAATATTAATAATATTATTATTAGTATATTAATAAAATTAAAAATAATAGTATTTTATTATTTACTAATATTTATATTATTATTTCATTAATATTAATATTATTATATTATTTATATTATTATTATTATTATTATTATTATCCTATTTTATTTTATTATTATTTTCTAATATTAATTTATTTTTATTAATAATATTTTTTGTTAAATATTATTTTATTTATTTTTTTAAGATATTTTTGATGGTCCATTGCATATATATATTTTTAAAAATATCCAAAAACAAATTTCTGATGACCCATCACAAATTAGTTTTTTTAAATAATATCCGGAAAAGTATTTGCGATGAAACCACATCTCATCCCCAATAGTTTATTTTTGCAAAGACCCATCATAAATAGTACAATTTCCAATAATGGTTGGACACACCAGATAAGACCAAAGATAATGTATTGGAATGGTTTGATCTTTCCCAATTTTATTGGTGTTCTGAACATGAATTATTTAAAGATGAAAGATAAAACAATTTAATGAATCCAAAATAAGATTATGCACATTTCCAAGAAAGTAATTTATTATTTTGTCAATGGATTAGAGATTTGAGGTTATCAAATAGTTATGCTTCTAATTTTTCTCATTGTATTAGAAATAGAGATATTATCGGGTTAAAAAGTCATGAAATCCATGTCATTATAGAATGACTACTGTCTATTGGTCTTAAAGATCTATTTAATTATTCAATATGGCACGTATTGGCTGAAATATCATATTTTGTTTGATATGTTTTTAAAAAAACTTCAGATTATAAGGTATTGAGTATACGACAAAAGGATATTGTTTTAATTTTATATAAATTGGAGAAAATATTCCCACCAAATTTTTTTGAATCAAAGGAACATTTAATATCACATTTGTTATATGAAGATAAATATGGAGGGCCAGTACAATTTTGATGAATGTACCCCTTTGAGACATGTATGAAAAAATTAAAGAATAAAGAATATAACAAAGCATCAGTTGAATGGTCAGTTTTAGAAGTGTAATTATAGGATGAAATTTAAAATTTCTCTTCTTATTATTTTCAATCTAAATATCCTTAAAAACATAATTACATGGATTAAAATGATGTTGATTATTTCATAAACTATCAATTTTTAATTTTACAATAGCCTAAGCATGGTTTTGGTGGTTATTGTGAATGATGGATTACAGATAAAGAATCATATAGAGCTTATACATATGTTCTCCTCAATAGAGAAGAAATGAAATAATTTTTATAGTAAGTTAATTTTTTTTCAATATTTATACAAATTAATTAATTTACATTATTTTATTTGTAGACTACATGATAAAAATATCAAAAAACAATTTATAAAAATTACCCCTACTTCTCATGATGAACTTTTCCTTTAAAATTTTGCATATTAATTTCAAATAAGGGAAAGTTAAGTTGTTATTGATGGAACATTAAATTATTTTTTTAATGATATCTATTATTTATATTTTTTTTACAGGCAACACAATATGAAATTAAAATTTATAGTAAATTATGTTTGCTGAAAAACCTTGCATAGAAATTTGTAATATTGTATCATGGGTATATGGTTGATGGATTTCAATTTCATACATTCATATATGGTGAATAAACAAAATCAGTGAATAACGGATTTTTTGAAAGGATATCATCATAAAGAAAGTGAAGTTGACTTTTATGGTATACTGGATGAAATAATTGAGTTATGATATATGGGACCAAATTATATAACAATGTATAAATTTCATTGGCTTGATACTAATCAAGGGTTGTGAGTTCATCCATGATGTGGAGTAATTGAAATTAAATAAAACAGTCTTCTTTCCTCAAATGAACCATTTATATTGTCACTTCAAGCACCTCATGTTTATTATGAAAATTACTATGCTATTTTGAGAGATTTAAATAACTGGTGGAGTGTAATGAAAATGAAATATCATGACAATCAGTTTCTTGAAATTGAAAATGGTTTTTTATTAGTGAAACATATTAACAATTTTCAAGAAACATCCTCATATATATCACTTACCTGATGAGATATAAATATTGATGATGAAACCCCTAGTTAAGGGAAAATAATGTTGTTAATGTTAATGAAGTAATAAGTTATTATGAAACTGAATGTTGTATAGAAGTTGACGGTGTTGAAGATGAAGATGAAGACATTTTAATTGATGAAGATGAGGATGAAGATTAAGAATGATATATTATATTCAAGTATTTATTATTATTTTTTATTTGATATTTGTCTTAACAATTATTCATTGGTAATATTGTTTCAGATGGATGAAGATATTCTTGATGATCTATTCTATTACCTCATTGTTGCTAGTATTTATTATTTTTTAATATTTGATATTTGTAATAACCATTATTGGTAGTTAATAATAGTATAGTCTTAATGTTATTTACTAGTTTTCTATATTTGTTATATATATTAAAAATTATTTGTTTGTAAGATTATTATATTATGGTATTTATTTTCAGGTAATTATTATATTCTGGTATTTTTTAGTTTTTTATATTTCATATCTATTTTAATAATTATTTATAGATAAGATTATTATATTATGGTATTTATTAGTTTTTTGTATTTTATGTATGTATTAATAGTTTTTATTGGTAAGATTATTTGTTTCAAATGGCCAGAGATTCTCTTAACATTATATTGCATTCTCTTATTAGGGTTGGACATCCTGATGATTATCCCAATTCATCATACCTATGAGATGCTGTTAAAACATCACCTATTAGGAGGGGAGTGAGACCTTGGAAGATTGATGAATCTAGATCCTTTTCTAAAAATACATCAATATATTGATTTTGATCCATGTTTATGGAGGTATGATCAAAATTTTAAGGTATTTATTTAATATTGTATATTTTTTTATTAATTTTGTTAATAATATTCTAATGATATTTTTTATTTACAGAGTTTTCCACATTTAGTTGTTGGGTAACATGGTGTGATTTTACAAAATTATTTTTCTATTCCATGGGTATCAGGGGATCAGGTTTCCATTTTTGTTCGATAGTATATATTCAACCACTAGATTGTATGTTAATAAATAATAAATTTTATTTTCAATTTATTTTATTTGGAATATGTTACTTTTAATATTCTTACAGAATTTATGGTATTTTATTGATGATTTCACAGGAGTTCCTGATTAGCCAATAAAAACACATATTTTGATTACATTTTAAGGGTATTAAATGTTAAATTTTGATCTTATGGGCCTGATTTAGTGGATTTTAATTTTGAACATCCATTCTCATCATTTGTGCACTTCATGCCTAATATGCACCAATTTAGGCCCAATGTTTCATCTGATTTTAAAGAATTTAATTATCCATATTTTAATTTTATATTTTGGGAAATGTATATAAACATAAATATGAACATTTTTTATTTATGGATCAATGGAGGATTCATAAAGGATGATGAGGATATTTGGCGATGAAAGGAAACAATTCTGGAGAAGGCAGATTGGATATTATCCCACTGATGGGAATGTGGGGCCCACAATACAGGCCCAATGAAGCCCAAAATTCACGGAAGACTAGAATACATATAGGGGAACAAGTATTTATTCTGGATCCAGTTCTAATTCGTTCTAAATAGTGGTGATTAAGGTTTACCAAGTTGAAGATTCAATTTTGGGCCAGATTCTGCAGCCCAGAAAAATAGCCCACTATTTATACCATATCTCGTGAAAGGTGTATTATTTTGGGTTGAAAGTTTATAGTGTGTTAGGGAACATCTTGGGATTCATTTAAGTCTTCTAGGGCCTACTCAAATTCGGCTTTATAGAAGGTCCATTAGGAGAGTCTTTCTGGTAGATGCAAGTTGGCTGCAACTTCGGGGCAAGAAATGGAAAAGTCTCTCAACATTAATGTTCCACCCAACTTTCCCCAACACAATTAATTAAAGGCACATGGTATGTTGGAGGCTCGTCTAAAAATTCATTTTTTCCTATTTAAGGCAGTAGTGGTGGAGGATTTAGGCATCTTGGAGCTTTGTTTTGATTGTAATGTTATTATGCCAAATTGTCTTTGTAGCATTTTTCCTTCCCATGTAAGTTGTTCGAATCACCTTAGTTTTTAATAAAAGTTCTTCTTATTCTCTTGTTCTGTTCTTCCACTTATCACCTTGATAATTTTTCCTCATGGTGTGAATTTATTCACACCAAACCCTGTGATTTTGTTCACACAATGGTGGAGTGATCGTTATTTTTGTTGTTTTTACTTCTTCAATTCCACCCTCGTAAGTCTACTTTCCACTTATGTTGAGAACTTTTTATCAATGGAGGGATAGCTCTTTTATGGGTTGATCCAAGGGAGTAGAAAGGGTCTGGATTGAATGTTATTTCTCATTCCATAAATGTTATTAATTTCTTTTAATTGAGTTTCTTTCATTCAATTATTTTTATTTTTCCTCTTCCTTATTGAATTTATTCACCCCACTTTCATGTGCTAATTACATCCTTTACCTTGGAGTGCTCATGAAAATGATCCTACAAGTGTATATGTGATTATCATGTGTTTTAAAGGTGTTTAATCAGTAATTGATGAGTTTATTTTAAATTCATTGCATGAATCCTTCTCGAGTCAATGAAATTAAAATCGTAAAAAAAGGAATTCGTTCAATCCTCCCCGAGCAATAACCTATGATCAACTCATTTTCTCATAATTTGAATTCACACAGATCTTTTAGTGCTATTTCAAAACCATCTAAAATCAACCCAAGTTGGCCACTTCATAGCCAAAAATCCATCTCTTTTTATTGAGGGTCATAAGGTTCTTCTTAGGTCTCTGAGGATTCAAGAACCCAAGCTACACTACAAGCGACCGCTTGACCCTTAAAACTTGGGTAAATTTGGGCGAAACCAAATTTTGGTGTCGTTTCCAGGGATGAAGTAAGTTCCTTAGACAAAAACCTTCTTTCCTCACCCCCATTCTTCTATTCTCACCCAAGATCTCTTATCTTTTCCCTTTCTCATTTTTTTTTCTTTTGGTGCATGTCTTTCTTCACCCGCGATAACTCAAACAGACTAGTTAGGGTGGAAAGTCATAGGATAAGGGAGTCAAGTACACCATTGGATCCTAATATTCCTAAAACCCCAGAGCTAAAGATTGAGTCAATTTCAATTGAGGGTCTTCAAAGAAACCAACTCATAAACCCGGGAGGGAACCAAAATGGAAATCCAAATGAGGCAGCCCCAAATTTGGGGAATACAGTCGATCAAACCATGAATGACTACCTCACACCTACTTGGACCAATGCACATTCTTGCATTATACATGCTTCCCTAGGAGATTCCCACTATGTCATTAAACTTCATGTCCTAAACCACCTTCTAACTTTCCATGGGATGGAGTCATAAATTTCTTACCTTCAGGTCAAGGAGTTCAATGACATTGTTGAAACCATGTGCTCACCACATCAACTTGAGTCAGCTAAGATGAGGCTCTTTCATTTCTCACTTAAGGATCGAGCAAAGAACTAGTTAAATAATCTGATACCTTCATCAATCCACACTTGGAACCAACTTCAAAGAGAATTTTACAAAAAATACTTCCCCCATCACAAAACCATTGCACTAAAAAAGAGCATCCAATTTTTTTTGAAAAAGAGGGAGAGTCATTTTATGAAACATGGGAGAGGTTCAAAGACACCCTAAACATGGTTCTAAACCATGGTTTTTCTATTCCTAAACAAGTAAGAATTTTCTATGAAGGTTTGGGCCCAGGGAACAAACAATTCATTGAAATGATGTGTAATGAGACCTTTAAAAACAAATCCCCAGATGATGCTTACGAGTATATAGAAATCCTTTCTGAACAAAACCAAACATGGGGAACATCAACTTATTCTGAAAAGCCTCAAAGAACTGCTGGAATGCATACACTTAGAGAAGATTAAATCCTTAGGGTGAAACTTGCAGCACTCTCTAGGAAGGATAAAGAGATAGACCATATGAAAATCCATGAAATCCAAACTATAGACCCTGTTTGCACAATCTGTGACAAACATGACCACAAAACAGACAACTGCCCAACCATTCCATCCATCAAGGATGTTCTTTTAGGAGGACCACCTACTGAAGTCAATTCCCTAAACTTTAAAAATCCCCAATACCCAAATACATTCAACCCAAGGTATAATGACCACCCAGGCTTCCGATGGAAAGATAACCAACAACCTAGCCAATCACAAGGACCAAACCCCTACCCTACACAAAATTTTCAAAACCATAACCAATTCCAACCACAACCAGTCTAATACCAACATACTCTAGTCCAATACCAACAACCCATCTAACAACTAATTTATCCCCCTAGGATAACCCAATCTACACAAACCCCTTCCCAATCTGTCCCTCTTCCAATCCTTGAACAACTGTGCAAACAAATGGAAAGGATGAACTCAGAAGTCTCTTCCTTGAAACAAGAAATTCAAACCATCAAAACTGGAAAGGCACCCATGCCCACACAGGCCATTCCACAACAAACATCAATGGGGGAGAAAAGTTACACTCAAACAACTCATGAACAACTAATGGCTGTGACAGTTTTGAGAAGTGGGATATCAATTGAGAAACCTGAACAAATAGTTCAAAACCCACCTGAAGATTCAAACTCTAATGAAAATTCAAATGAAACACATTAAAAAACTGAAGATACTAATAAAAATGTTAATGAAACAACTCTTCAAAAAACAACCCCACAACCTTCCCCATTTCCTCAACGCATGAGTGGGAAAACCAAGCCTGAATTGAGTGAAATGTTGAGGGAAATATTCTCACAAGTCAAGTTGAAAATTCCACTCCTTGATGCCATTCAAACCATTCCTACATACTCAAAATACCTTAAGGACCTCTATACATTTAAACAGAAATTCTCACATAAGAACCAAGTCCTTCTAGTAGCAAATGTTAGCACAAGAATCCAAGGAACCCTTCCTCCAAAGATGAATGACCCAGGATGCCCTTACATAAATGTTGAACTAGGAGAGAACAAAGTTGTCAAAGCCTTGTGTGATCTAGGAGCCAGTGTGAACCTAATTCCTTATGCTATGTATTGTCAGTTAGGGCTCGAAGAACTCCAACCCACATCTGTCACTCTTCAACTTGCTGATCGTAGTATTGGAGTTCCAAAGGGGATCTTAAAGGATGTTTTGGTGAAAGATGAAAATTTCATTTACCCATCTGACTTCATTGTTCTAGACAATCACCCAAGCTTAGGTCCTAGGGAGAAAACCCCAATCATCCTTGGTCATCCCTTCCTTGCAACAGTCAACTTTGTTATCCGAGTCTGAAATGGGAACATGACCATCACCTTTGGAAACTGAGTCTAGAATTGAACATATACAATTCAAACTCTCAAATTGGGGATGATGAAGAGATCCATGAGGTTAATTGTATAGGTAGTGTTGATAGTTAACTCAAGGAACATCAAGGAATTACCGAAGGATGTTTAAGTCAAGAAGATATTGATTATCTTTGTTCACATGAGGGAAATTTGTCTTCTTGTCTTAAACCTCTTTCAGATTGCTCTATTGATGATTTTCTAGAATCACCAATCAATGATATCATGGGTGAAATCAATATCATCGATTCGATACCTATTCATGACACTACTCTAGATAATTTAGTGGATGAAAATTCTTTTCACAAAGAACCAATTTTGTAAAGAAATATGAACAAATAAACTGAGTTCAATACAAAGTATCATCCTTTCTTGGAAAGTGATAACCACTCTGATCTTGAATTTATGGTTTTACCTTCATCACTCAAGTATGCGTTCTTAGGGGAAAATCAATCCTTTCCTATTGTCATTTCTTCCTCTCTTGAAGCTGATCATGAGAGGATGCTTCTAGATGTCCATAGGAGACACAAGAAAGCCATTGGATGGACCCTATCTGATATTCCTGGGATTAGCCCACTTATCGGGACACATAGAATTGTTCTAGAATTCGATTCAAAGCCATGTCATCAACCGCAGTGGCGACTCAATCCTAATCTCATGGATGTAGTTAGAAAAGAACTTTTAAAATTGTTAAAATCTGGTATCATCTATCCTATAGCTGAGAGTGAGTGGGTTATCCAAATCCATGTGGTTCCAAAGAAGGCTGGAATCATAGTAATAACCAATAATGATGGAGAGATGCTTCCAACAAGGGTTAGTAGTGGATGGAGAGTCTGTATTGACTATAGGAAGCTCAACTCTTGTACTAAGAAAGACCATTTCATGTTGCCCTTTATAGATCAAGTCCTTGAGTGAGTGGTGGGTCATCAATTCTACTGCTTCCTAGATGGATTCTTAGGGTATAATCAAATTGAAGTCTCCTTAGTGGATCAAGGAAAAACTACCTTCACTTTTCCATTCAGCACTTTTGCCTTCATGTGCATGCCCTTTGGGTTATGTAATGCCCCTGGTACCTTCCAACGGTGCATGATGGGAATCTTCTCAGACATGGGGGGGGGGGATTGTTTAGAGGTCTTCATGGATTATTTATCCATATTTGGGGATACTTTTGAGGGATGCCTTCTAAATATTAAAAAGGTTTTGTCAAGGTGTGAGGATAAGAATCTCATACTAAATTGGGAAAATTTCCATTTCATGGTAAGGGAAGTACATGTTCTAGGTCATCTGGTATCTGGTAGAGAGATTGAAGTTGATAAAGATAAGGTTGACATCATTCGTCACCTTCCCTCTCCTAAAAATGTTAATGAAGTGAGGTCCTTCTTAGGACACTCTGGTTTTTATATAAGGTTCATTAGGAATTTCAGCTCTATTTCTCGACCACTTTGTGCTCTATTGGTAATAGATGATCCATTTTTATGGACAGAAAGCTATGAGGAATCAATATCTACACTCAAGTCAACTCTTATATCTCCACCTATCATGCAATCTCCAAATTGGAAACTTCCTTTAGAGGTCATGTGTGATTCAAGTGACATCACTGTAGGAGTAGTCTTAGGAAAACGGTGTGAGAAAACTCCATGCGTCATTGCTTATGCAAGAAAATATATAAATGATACACAAATAAACTAAACCACCACTGAGAAAGAGCTGCCTTCTGTTGTCTTTGCCTTAGATAAATTCAGGTCTTATCTCTTAGGATCACCCATCATTGTCTTCACTGACCATTCATCCCAAAAATACCTTTTCCAAAAACAAGATGCCAAGGCTAGATTGATTTGGTGGGTCCTTATTCTTCAAGAGTTCGATTTAACAATAACGGATTAAAAGGGTGTTCAAAATGTTGTAGCTGATCACCTCTCTAGGATGGAATTCAAAGACAACTCACACCACCTCTCTATGTCTGATTCATTTCCAGATGAGCACCTCTATTCAGTGAGTGATTGCCCTTGGTATGTTGACATAGAAAACCATTTAGTGACGGGTGACATTCCAAAATTCTTGGGGACCCAAGCTAAGAGGAAATTCCTTTCTGATGTCAAACACTATGTGTTTGATGATCCTTACCTCTTCAAGTTCTGTCCTGATCAAATCATCAGGAGATGTGTTCCCGAGTCTAAACAAGAGTCCATTCTAAAATTTTGTCATGGAGAGGCATGTGGAGGCCACTTTTCTACAAAGAAAAACACGGCAAAGGTCCTCCAAAGTGGTTTCTACTGGCTGAATCTCACTAAATATTCCTTCCAATACTGCAAAAGTTGTCCTCAGTGTCAGCAATTAGGATCCATTTCCAAAAGAAATCAAATGCCCCTAACTCCCATTCTAATCATTGAAATCTTTGATTGGTGGGGAATTGATTTCATGGGACCCTTTCCAAACTCTAAGGGATACTTCTACATCCTCTTATCTATTGATTACGTCTCAATATGGGTTGAGGCCATTACCACCAAGACTAATGATCATCAAGTTGGGATCTGATTCATAAAAGAGCATATCTTTTCTAGATTTGGAATTCCGAGGGCTATAATCAGTGATCGTGGAACCCATTTCTGTAATCACCCATTCTCTTCACTCATGTCTAAGTATGGAATTTCTCATAAAGTTTCCACTGTGTACCATCCTCAAACCAATAGTCAAGATGAGTTAGCAAATAGAATGATTAAGCAAATTCTTCAAAAAATTGTCAACCCCTCTAGGAAAGATTGGTCTGAGAAACTCATGGATGCTCTTTGGGAATATCATAAAGCATTCAAAACCATCCTAGGAATGTCACCATATAGGTTGGTTTATAGAAAATCATGCCATTTACCTGTTGAAATTGATCATAAGGCATTTTGGGCAATCAAAAAAATGAATTTTGTCATTTCTTTAGCCGAAAAAAAGAGGAAGTTAGATCTTAATGAACTTGAGGAACTTAGGATGGAGGCTTATGAAAATTCAAGGATAAATAAAGATAGAGTTAAAGCCTACCAATCTTGGAATATCAAAGTCAAACAATTTGAACTGGGAAAACATGTGCTCTTGTATAGTTCAAAACTTCATTTACACCTGGGAAAGTTAAGGTCTAGATGGTCAGGTCCATTCATAGTGCATCATGTGTACGCCCATGGGGCAGTAGAGATTTAGGATCCCACAAGTGGTAACATTTTTAAGGTCAATGGTCATAGGTTAAAACCATTCATTTAATGATTCAATAAACTGGAAATAGAGGTAGAGTTAACAGATCCAACCTATGAACCAGGAAAAAATTGATAGATTTAGGATCCATGTCGGGATAACAACGTTAAAAAAAAGCACCGCACGGGAGGCAACCTGTGGTCTTCATGTTTCTAATTTTTGTGAATCATTTTTTTCCTTCTCCTTCATTTTTTATATTAAATAAAATATAGACTATTGACCTGTTCTTCTTTTATGAGTAAGAATGGGTATGAAAGGGGAGCACCGTATTCATCCGTGTCATGCAGTGTGATATCTGAGTAATACCTTACCCAGAAAATATAAAGAAGACAATGTATCATTAGTTTATTTTATTTTATTTTATATTTTTTTAGGTATTTTAAAAAAAATAGATTGTTGACCTGTTCTTATTTTATGTGTAAGGATGGGTATGAAAGGGGAGCACCATATTCATCCGTGTTACGCGGTGTGATCCTTGGGTAATACCTTAACCAAAAATTTATGAGAAGGCAATGTATCATCAGTTTATGTTATTTATACCTTTTTTAGGTCAAACAAATACAATAAAATATATATATATTTAAAAAAAAATTTAAGGCATGTCATAGGTCATTGGGAAAAGCTGGTCACAACCGTCCAAGCCATTGGGAGACAAACCAGAACTAAAGGGAGACATGGGAATGCATTTTCAACATTAACCACCAAGTGACTTCATTCCATAATTTTCATTTTCAAGGTCTTCATTGAACTTATATCCGGCCCCTTCTATGTTTCAATTATTTAATCATTGGGGACAATGTTATTCCAAGTTGGGGGGAGATGAAAATGTGTGGAAGGGAAAATTTCATTAACCTTGAACATGATAACACACATTCAAAACTCTGAAATTGGATATCAAATAATTTTTCATGCCTTGATTCTGATTTTAATGCAATTTTATGTTCATGTGCATAGATATTGGAAAGTGAGGTTGTCTGATGTGATTTTTCACTATTATATTTTCATCCATTTAATAAAAAAAACACAATGCACATCCTCTAGATTTTGGGGTTTTAGTTTGAGTTATTGGGGACCCATAATAAATAGAACAGGATTGGCGATCATTTTAATTTTAACATGAGTATTCAAAAAAAATCAATTGCACGTAGAGTAATTAATTGGCCTAATGTGTGGCTTTATACACCTGGGGATTCTGACTCCATAGTTGTCTGGCCCAGAGTTGGGAATTTTATCTCTATTTTTGGTAATTTGAATTTGTTTTTTATTGAGTTAACTCGAGATGATTCCTGAGTATGTGAGCTTCACTTGGTTCCCTAAGGTCTTTGAGCCTAGGAGTCATCGGCAAAGTCTTGCTACATGGGTTGACTCGATTGAGTTCAATTTCAATTACCATGGTGAAATTCCAAAAAAAAACCAAAAAAATGAAAATAAAAAAATGAGTACTCATCTTGTTATTAAAATTTGATTTCTCCTAGCACTTCCATCTTTTCTCCCTCGAATGGAAATGAACCCCCATGTTTATTGTGACACAAAACATTTCATCATTCTTAATTGAATTTGGATGAAATATGGAAATGAATTTGAAAAAAGGAATGGGATTGGGCTTGAGATATGCCTATGGAAATAGCATGTTTTAAATTATTTTTATGGGTTTCATAATTTTTTGGTACGTGATATTTGGGTGAGAAATTTGTATTAAAATGTTTTTGGAAAAGTTCATTTGAATTTCATTTTTGTGAGATATATTTTTCTCAGGACTAGCAAAACTCAAGTTGGGGGGTGTTATTAGCCAATAAAAACACATATTTTGATTACATTTTAAGGGTATTAAATGTTCATTTTTTATCTTATGGTCCTGAGTTAGTGGATTTTAATTTTGAACATCCATTCTCATCATTTGTGCACTTCATGCCTAATATGCACCAATTTAGGCCCAATGTTTCATCTGATTTTAATGAATATAATTATCCATATTTTAATTTTATATTTTTGTAAATTTATATAAACATAAATATGAACATTTTTCATTCAGGGATCAATGGAGGATTCATAAAGGATGATGAGGATATTTGGCGATGAAAGTAAACAATTCTGGAGAAGGCAGATTGGATATCATACCACTGATGGGAATGTGGGGCCCACAATACTGGCCCAATGAAGCCCAAAATTCACAGGAGACTAGAAGAAATATATTTTAACAAATACTTATTCTGTATCTAGTGCTAATTCGTCATAAATGGTGGTGATTAAGGTGGCCCAAGTTGAAGATTCAATTCTGGACCAGATTCTGCGGCCCAGAAAAACAACCCAATATTTATATCCTATCTCGTGAAAGGTTTATTATTTTAGGTTGAAAGTTTGCAGTATGTTAGGAACCATCCATGGATTCATTTAAGTCTTCTAGGTCCCACTCAAATTCGTCATTCTAGAAGGTCCTTTAGGCGAGTCGTTCTGGTGGATGCAAGCTGGATGCAACTTCGGGGCAAGAAGTGGAAAAGTCTCTCAACATTAATGTTCCAACCACCTTTCCCCAACACAATTAATTAAAGGCACATGGGATGTTGGAGTCTGGGCAAGAACTTCATTTTTTCCTATTTAAGGCAGTAGTGGTGGAGGATTTAGGCATCTTGGAGCTTTTTTTATTGTAATGTTATTATGCCAAATTGTCTTTGTAGCATTTTTCCTTCCCATGTAAGTTGTTCGAATCACCATAGTTTTTAATAAAAGTTCTTCTTCTTCTCTTGTTTTGTTCTTCCTCTTATCACCTTGATACATTTACCTCAAGGTGTGAATTTATTCACACCAAATCTTGTGATTTTGTTCACACAACGGTGGAGTGATCGTTATTTTTGTTGTTTTTACTTCTTCAATTCCACCCTCATAAGTCTACTTTCCACTTCCGTTGAGAACTTGTCATCAATGGAGGGCTAGATCTTTTATGGGTTGATCCAAGGGAGTAGCAATGATCTGGATTGAATTTTATTTATCATTCCCTAAATGTTATTGATTTCTTTTAATTGAGTTTCTTTCATTCAATGTTTTTTATTCTTCCTCTTCCTTATTGAATTTATTCACCCCACTTTCATGTGCTAATTACATCCTTTACCTTGGAGTGCCCATGAAAATTATCCTACAAGTGTATAGGTGATTATAATGTGTTTTGAAGGTTCTTAATCAGTAAATTATGAGGTTAGTTTGAATTCATTGCATGAATCCTTCTTGAGTCAATGAAATTAAAATCATAAAAAAAAGGAATTCATTCAATCCACCCCGAGCAATAAGCTAGGATCAACTCATTTTCTCATATTTTGAATTCACATATATCTTTTAGTGCTCTTTCAAAACCATCTAAAATCAACCTAAGTTGGACACTTCATAGCCAAAAATCCATCTCTTTTTATTGAGTTTCTTAATGTTCTTCTTAGGTCTCTGAGGATTCTACAACCCAAGCTACACTACAAGAGACTGCTTGACCCTTAAAACATGGGTAAATTTGGGTGAAACCGGTTCCAATCCAAGAGACATGAGAGATTTTTATACATGAAAATTTTCATTATTTTTTACACAACCTAAGAAAGAGAGTCATGGATAGATCTTCTATTACTATTTTTGATTATTC
The DNA here is from genome assembly GCA_963277665.1 of Viscum album. Taxonomy (NCBI): domain Eukaryota; kingdom Viridiplantae; phylum Streptophyta; class Magnoliopsida; order Santalales; family Viscaceae; genus Viscum; species Viscum album. Next base: position 1,679,243,602 of record OY728121.1, on the reverse strand, counting down.
TTGATTTTTTCTCAACCAAACTATATCTCAGCTTAAGTATGGGATGTATTTTTCTCCAAATAGATAAGAGAGACTTTTAGGAGGAGGTCATAATCTAGGCATTAGAACCACTAGAGGAATGAGGTCACACATAGGGCATAGTGTTTTATATTTTCTATACATGGATGACATTTGGTAATTAATATTATTCATTAATGTATATATAATTTAATTATAAGATTTTTATTATACTATATATTTCACTATTGGTCCCTAAAATATGGAGTTCAATGTTTATAAGAATATGTACACTGATCCCCGTACGTGAAATCTTATTGTTGATAGAGAACACCAGATTATGGTTAATATTTTTTTTAATTTTTATTGATATTATTTTTATTTTAATGTTAATTTATAATTATTTTTAAAGGAAGTGTATTAGGCTGTGACTTAACATTAATGAGATAATCAAGATGAGAGGTAATGGTATTCCACTTGTGTGTAAGGTTTTTATGAGGGGGATGGGATACAAGTGAATTTTCATGGTTTTAATAAAGTCTAGGTGACCTGTATTGGTTCACGATTGAAACCTAATAGTTATTATATTACCACTCTTTTGTCATGGGTTAGCTTGATGGGAGCTCATTCAGAGTCGTTATTGTCCACTACACAACATGAAGAGAGCTTTCCAGTTCAGGATGAGATGATACAAAGGATGTAGAGAGAGCATGAGGATTAGCATGAGAAGTAGTTCTAGAGAGATGAGTAGATGTTGTATTATATGTGATGGATTGTGCATGTTATTGGTATAGATTTTTCCCCAACTAATTATTTGATTGATCCTCCTCCCCTAGATACTAGCTAATTTTTTTTGTGACTATGTTGTGACTGTTAGGTATTTTTGTTTGGTAAAAATATTATGTGTGAAATGGTATAATAATTTTATGTATGATTTTATTATTTTATTTTTATTTTTTTACTTTTTTAAACAAATAACTATTTTTGAAAGATCACTAAATCCATTGTAATTAGTTTCTAAACAAATTTTTTTTAGTTATTTGTGATAAAAATTCCTTTCTATTGCTAAAATTAGTTTTTGTGATGGGCCATTATAAATAGTTTTTTAGAAAAAAATTGAGATAATTTGTGATGGGGATGATGCTCTGTCGTAATAAATATGTATATATATATATATAAATATTGGGCCATCATAAATACGTATATTTTATTTGTTGTTTTTTATAGGGGTATTTTTGTGATAGATTCTCATTTCTAAAAGTCATTTGTGATGGTAATACATCATAATTAGACCATAAACATCATTAAAATCCATTTGTAACCTTCTTATCTACCAAGTTTAAATATGACCACAATGGTTTCTCATTAAATAAAACATCACTTTTCTAGATGACTTACTTCTTCTCATCAACCCACAAAAGATATCCAAAGTTCTCATCACAAAATATAATAAGAAAACAAAATTTGGATTTTCCCTCAAACTTATCTCAGTCCATGGTTTCAACATGAGTATATTCCATACTTTCAAATGTTTTAAGATGGTTAAATTTTTTTATTTTATTAGACCATAGTTCTTCCATAATTTCTTGTTCCACTACTAAAGTTGTACTTACCATGACCAAGTATAGCATCATATTTACAGATTCTTCCCAAATTCCCTTTGTCTTTTCATAATGAAGTATCATACACATGGATTTCTTAAGAAGATTCTGATTCATTATTTCATCTAATTCCTTATATTCCAGAGTTATAGGAGTTTTATTCTCAGTTTGAACTTCATTATTTAGAAAAAAGTTTTAGAAGTTTTGTCTGTTGTATTCTCCACCTTGGGGAACATCAGCTTCAAATAATACTCCCTTTCATCTAAATATTTCCACTAAATAAATTTATTAAGAATGCTAGATTTATTCTTTATAAGATATTCCTAGACCTTCCAAGTCACATCCTTAGTATAATTCACAAAGTATAGAGATCCACAATTAGAATTTATATGGGAAGTTCCCCAAACAACATAATAAACAAGTTCTAGCTTCCACTTCCTAGCATTTCATCCTTCCAAATTGAAGGAAACCTTATTTTGATTTCCTAGGATAAAACTTTAACATATTCCAAAGTCTGTGTGATTGAGTTTATGTGTTCACTTTTTCTCCAAATCTTTTATATTTTTCCCATTTAGGTGACCAAATTTGTATTGTCATGATTATGGATCTTTTGATGAAATGATTCTACGAATTGATACATTATCTTTTCTTGATGTTAATTATAGAGTTAAATTCCTCATCCCATGGGAAATCACCATGGATACTTTGGTTATTTTCTAAACCTTGTTCAAGAAAGTGGTTTTGAAACATTCTTTATCACGTTATCTAATTGAAATATAGTTATTCCAGAGACTAGAAATGTTTCTAACATCTTATGGCTTCACAAAACCTCCATTATTTATCTAAATATTGACATTTCCTTTAAAAATTATTTATTAATCTATATAATCAACCAAATACACTATTACTAAGCTTATAGATATATAATCTATCATGAACCCCTATTCACTAGTTGAATGGAACGATTGACATGATTTGATAACCAAAAATTCTTCCAGAATGTTCAAAATTAGTAGCAAATTGTTAGCACATTACTTTGCATTGATGAAATATTTTCTTCTAAAAACTGATGCATTTGTTGTATAATTTATATTATTTCTATATTCCTTCTTGATATATACCTTATATATAAAAATACAATAATTAATGTCTTTACCATCCATTATACTCTAACTTCTTTCTTTAGACTTATCATCTGATTACTTCTTTCTCTAGTCCTTCTGTTGAGGTGATCATCCCTGTCCTCCAGTGTTGAGGGCACTTCTAGAGGTTAAATATACTTCCTTCAGCCTAAAAGTTATTTGATGAATTGCATTCTGAATTTCATCAAATACAAGGTATTCCTTTTTTCTCCAATTACTCATTGTTTTCACCATAACATCCTACATTTCTAGACGTGAAGATAAAAAAATCAATCCCCAAACATGATTCACGAAAGTAAACTTAAATGTTTTGAGTTTTCCTCAGGTCATCATTAAATATTTTATATGTTTCACTACTTATATTACTTCTTATAGTCTCAAAATTTATAATCCTCTCATCATAAAGATGTTGTTATGTGTCAATGGTTTCTCATACATATCAGCCAATGATTTCATAACTTCTATAAGTATTTACATCTCTTTAATATTGAAAAACACCTTCTATGAAAGATACAATCTAAAAAATTCTATATACTTCCTTTCCAAACAATCCCATTATAATTTATCCATATTCTACGGATACTCTCTAGAACATAGAGCATCCAAGTCTTTTGGTTTTATAAGATCTTCCAACTTCATCTACCCATATCCAAATTCTATCATATCAAAATTGGAAACCTATATATTTCATTCACCTAATTCCATCATTGTATAATTAAATTCTTCATTTGATACTACTTGTTAGGATCCAAACTAGAAGAACTCTCATAGTAATAATTCCGAATAAATTCTTCTTCCAAACGTCTACCCTTTGAAAGTCTTCACAACCCCTTAACATTGTGTTCTAGAACTAAAAAAGAACAATAATATAATCAAAACTTGAAATCATCTAAAAACACTAAAAAATGTAGAATAACGGGAAACACAAAAGAACACATGTGAATTAATTGGTTTAGAACAATGTCCTACATCTATGGTAGAACACTAAAATCACTATCATAAACAAAACTACAAGACATTATGAAAATCTCTATAATCCCTCACTTCATATATCAACTAAAGACAAAAAATTAATCTCTACTTATGCATAACCACAAATTATGGTCCAAATTCATATTTAAAGAGGTATTCTATAGGTAAAATGGTTCCACCACCCTCAAATATTCATGATTCTCCTTCTATTGACAGAGGAAACCTCTGATACATTGTTACACTATCAGATTGATCAATGATAGAAGGTGAACAAGAATGATTCCCATGTATCAAATTATCTTTATGATAATTCAATTAGAATATCTAAACCACATGAATCATCCAAAACACTTTCATAGATGTTGAGTTTTATATCCTCAAAAATATTTTTATTCCTAAAAACAAAAATTCCAGAAAAACTCATTCTGAAAATTTACTTTCAAAAACTGATGAGACTTAAAAAAAACAACATGAGGAGGAATGAGGTATTATGTGTAATTTATTTTTTCTATGTTATTGATGTATTCTGAGATTTATCAATTTATTTATGTTTCTATGATACTTTTTTACTACTATTTTTAATGATCCTTGACACCTCCATAGCTGAATAATCTTTCAAGTATGGTAATGTGAGTAAGGAATTTTGAAATATAGAAAACATTTGGTTTTGTTGTTACTATTGAATGAATATTTTTTATGTGATGTGTTTAGTTTTAACCGTCCTAGATATTAATGAGCTGACTATGTTTTAGAGAATGTAAATAGGATGGGATAATTTATTAATGTGAATATGGATTGAATTTACTAAAAAGGGGTTAATAAATTGTTGATTAATTTCTATAGTACTATTGATTTATGGTGGGAGAAGTGTTGATAATAGGATCATATTAAAATATCTATAATAAATTATTGATTAATGAGATAAATGGAAATGGATTGATTGTATACATTGAATATTGGATCGATGGAACCCTGAATCTAATGAGGCTTGAATCTAAAGCTATGGGTTGAACGAAATGATAGCGGGTTTCAATTAAATAAATGGTAAGAATTGTCAATTAGTTTTACATGAATGAAAAAATAAATCATCCAATGATCTTAACCAGGATATATAATGATAATTTTGGAGGAAATTTTAATGGTGTGGAACTCTGAGGTTATAGTATATGTGGCCTATTCTTATGAAATTTTGTTGTGCTATCAATGAGATTCATTATGATGAAGCATGTTACTTTATAAATTATTATTGAATTATTGTGAATTATGAAGGTTGTATTGGTTAATGGTATATGATTTACTAGTATACCTCATAGGGTATTAGATCAGGGAAATCCTATAGGGTATTAATTCTAGAAGACTCTATGCGGTATTGGATATGGAAGACACTATAGTGTATTGAGTGGTATAGGATGTATCAATAGACCCTACAGAGAATGTTTTCTTGTAGAATGTATGAGGAATTGGTTTTGGAAGACCTTATGGGGAATTGGTACAAGATGTATTGATAGTATTTCTGGGGATTTAGTTCTTGAAGACCCTATGTGGTATTGGTTTCAGGAGACCCTATGGGGTATATACATAAGAAATTGGTGTATTGGGTGTCCCAAATAGATATTGAGTGGTTATTAATATATAAAGACCATATGGATTGATGATCAGTATATGATGTATTAGTAGACCCTATGGGGTATTGGTTTGATATTTGGGGAACCATAAGACCCTAAAGGGTATTGATGAGGTGTGATGTCACCATATAAAAAAGAGTATATGGAGATTCCTATAGGTGGAGGAACAATTAAAGGCATTTCCACATGGTGATATATAGTAATTGGTGGAATTTTGAAATTGATATAGATGCATGGTGGGATTTATTCATGGTAGGGGTAAGGAATGAGGATGATGCTCTATACATTCATGATACCCTACTAGGATGAGGATTTCACAAATATGATAGTTATTGGTAGGGTATGTACATGGAAGGAGGAGGCCACAAGGTTGATTTGCTTCATGTATAAATCATCCAAATGAATAATGGTTGGAAATTTAATATGTGGTTATGGGTTACCAATGTCAAAGAATAATGTGATGATACATTTTTGGCTTCTATTGTACTATTATATATATTATTCCCTGGTGATATTTTTGAATTATGTTTTATTACCATAATTATTATGTTTTCTGTTGGTGATTATGTTTGACTATTTTTCTTGTTTGATTATCACCCATGACTACACTTGTATATATATTTCACTTGGATGTCCATTTCATTAAGAGGATTTTTCTATTGTGTACTCTCATTGTGATCACCTAACCACGATTTGTTTTGTGTTTATAGGATAGATCATTAGATTCAGAGTTTGTATTAAGGTAGCTTGGATGGAGTTGGTATCTGGCTTAGAGTTTAGATTTTCTCTTGAACATATCCTCATGATGATGTACATTTGACATGCTAGTACCATTTTTACTATGGGATGGTTTTGGAATCTTTTATATTAATGTGATGGAGTTTTCTGGTGTGTTTTTTTACCATTATCTAAATCTTACTTATGTTATTGAGGGAAATACCTCTCATTTATGGGATTTATATACCCTTAGTGCATGTATCAAACTTGTGTCCAGTTGGATGCATGATCAAGGGTTATTATTTACATTTATTAATTTCTATACTTGGTGGGTACCTTTAGAGGGAGGGGTTCATGAGAGTGTGGTATCACAAGATAATGGTTGGGAGATTGGATAGAGACCAGAGTTCAAAACATGTGAGGATTTCATGGAATTTGTTGGGAAATAGAGAAACTCAAACCTAAAATTTAATATTGACCAAGGTATCAAAATAAGAGATATATATTTAGGTACCTATGTGATTTGATGCATGGAATTTGAAAAAAAACAAAAAGTTTAAAGTGGGAGAGTATCCGTTTTGGGATATACATCATAGGGATGTACATGAATCATGTCATTAGTTCTACTCGAAACACATATTTGATCATATAAGTGTTTTTTTTTAACTTTTTGTTCATTGATTGTGTATAATTTTCCTTTACTTATAGGACTAGTTTCTTAAATTTATCAAATAGAGTAAGATTTAGAATTAATTAAATACAAATCTTGTCATGACCCATCCCTCGAGGTCTAGGCTGTGACATACCCCATGCCTGCCTCCCGAAGGCTAGGGGTTGTCGAATAGCACCGAAGGCATCAAACTGCAAGTGGGAGGAATTTTTCTGACTACCTATGCACACGCACTCACAACCACATACCAAAGGTAAAAAATTAAACATCATTCCACTAAATAGCCACTGAGTAAAAGTAAAAACTATAGGTCAAATGGGCTAGAATACATACCCAAAAAAATATAAACTGAAAACAAGAAATTATAAGGAAAACATTAAAATTTGTCAGTTGGAAACCACACTTGATGGGTAAGTAAAAAGTAGCTACTGGAAGTTGAAGAAGTTTTCCCCACCTTCTTGGTCTCATTGGGCACCACTGGGTCCTAGGAAACCAAGTCCTCTATCAAGGCAGTGGTCGTATGCACCAGACACAACACATAAGGGTGAAGCCTGTGCAGGGGTGAGTAACAATATATTCAGTAGGGACACCAAAATACAAAGGAAAGACCATAGATAAATCCACAAATAAAACCACCAACCAAGATCATGAAGCATGATCACAACACAAGATAGCTCACACAAGGTATAATTTATAGTAAGAAAGTTAGACCAATAAGTCATATCATGGACCACTATGGGCTACTGGAGAACTTCTCCTCAATGAGTATAGTGGGTCTGCTGGGTAACACAAAAACTGCTTCCCATTAACCTTGGACTGATGTGGTACTCATCCCTAATGAGTACCATGGGTATGCTTGGTCACCCAAAAAATGCTCCCCACCGTGGGCATGTAGGGTCACACAAAAGCCGCTTTCCACCTTGGCAATACTGAGGTACTCCTCCTATCAAGTACTGTGAGATTTCTGGGTCACACATATGTTGATCCCCATAGTGGGCCTATCAGGTCACATAGAATTGACTTCCCATTGGTCCATAATAGATGATGCACACAAGGTTTCTTGTCAGTAGCCTTTAGGTCTCAACCAACAACAGGGTTTCTTCACATAATGCACTTGATTACGAGAGAATCACTCCTCAATCCATTTTTATAATTTAAACATCCACAAAAGTTTCCATAGATTATACCAAATTATCGGCCTTATCTCAAGGGTTTCAATTCCACAAAATACTCATCAATCGGACACCCGGTATGAAAGATATTAGCATTTTTTCAAAAAGGGATCGGTTGGGTTCAGGTCCAGTCCGACCAAGCCAGACCAACACAAACCAACCTGCCCCAGGGTCCACTGACCTAAGATGGATCCACCAATCTAAAATGGCCCATCCTAGGTTCAGCCCGATCCGATGGGGTGGGTCCAGTAGGCTGGGGTGAGTCCGGCCCGTTGGGGTGGCCCACACCCTGCCCGGATGCATGGTGCATTCGGGCGTGTCACCGCACTACCAAAAAAGCTGACCGCCCATTTTTTCTCGCATGCGGACAGAGACTGTGTGCCACCTTGAGTTGCGGCCTCCTCCACCGATGCATCCAAGGGGCTACATCCTTCCACTAGCCGTTGACCTAGCCGACAGATTCTGCTGCGTTTCCACAGCCTGGTCTGACCACATCACTCCTCTTAGCGCATCATAGTGGTGCACCACCTCTAGCTCGAGACTGCTGTTGTGGGCCACCGCCAGCAGTTGACGATACAGGCACACTGATGTGCTCTTCCACGAACCACCAGGTCTGCACCGGTGGTCCGTTCTTCACACCGCCTCCACCTCCAGACTCTGTGGGGTGTCAACATCCCTATGAAGGCCTCAAATTTTCCTTACCGTCAATTTGAATGATTTTCCAAGAAGAACACACAAGAGTAGGGGCTAAGGCCATGTTACAGTCATCCAGCGTCCTCCGCATTAGAGTTTTAAAAATAAGATGAGGTTGGGATTATAGTTCTAATAGATAATAATCAATCCCAGTGAAAGACCCTATGAAAAATACCCTCCCGCAACAACATAAGATCCACAGATCAACCTGTTCATGGGTTGATCCACGTTCATTGTTTTAGAATAAGAATGGGAAAAACATAAAACAATTAAACCCCTACCTTGAAGCAGTTTGACATTGAAGTAGTCCATGCATGAAGATTCCAGATGTCGAAGGCATTGGTCAATCACCAGTCTCGTTCTTTGAGATGCATCGAAGTCATTAATTATCCACTAGCATTCATCATTCATCATTAGATAGAGTTTTTTTCATTAGTTTGTCAGAGAAAAATCCACACTTTTATTTTAAACTATCCAATGCGTTAACTGATTAAAATAAAACATGTTGCGACGTTTTTGTTACGCTGCAATGTCACATCATTATGTTGTTTCATTTATGAAACAATGTATCTGTTACACTTCAATTAATGCATCATTTTGCTACACAAAAATTAGCCATTAATGAGCTTCATTTAATGTACCTCATTACCGCACCGCAGCGCCACCGTCTACCACTCAACAGTAAGGGAAGAAAAAAAAATAACCTTTTAAGTTATTTTATTATTTCCCAAAAAGTCCAAAAACTATCTTTTACAGTCAACCCTCACCATTCGATGTTAAGTCCTTTCTAAGCGAATCCCGACATTCCGAGTTCAACGGCAACCTCATATTTTTTATCCGAGCGATGGTTTAAAAGTTAAAAAAACCTTCTTGCATGTTTAAGTAAATGAAATTAAAAAAAGTTTAAAATTCCATTATGGGATCACTAGGCCTCAAAATCACATTCCATCTAAGTATCTTGTCTCAAAATAGTTCCATATAATTTAAAAAAATTACATGGAAATTCCAGGATATTACAAAGGTTAAAAAATAACTTATTGAACGTATGATGTGTTATTCCCTTTCCTACCATAACATATTTCATTTTAAATTGGTTTTCATTTCTATTGAAAAATTATGTATCATATAGATCTATCTTTGTGATGTTTATAGTTTTTAAAATAGTTTACTTAAGATCTCCTTGTCATTTGAAATTAGTGATTTCGAAAATTATTATAAACCATAATTTACATTTATTTTATCTGAATTATTATGATTAAATGCTTTTTTAGTTCCATGAATATAAATATTTTAATTCTTGAGAAAATGATTTCATTATGTCTTAGTTTCAACACATGAAAAATAGTATACTTGTGTCAAGAATTTGTTATAAAGCTACATTTCAATTATCTATTTTTTAAATTCTGGGAAGATGATAATCATGATCAGTAAAAAAATTTATTTAGAAACTTATAAATGAATAAAAAAGAAATTTTATTTTAATAATTTATATAGAACCATGTTTCTAAAATATTTATGCGTTATAATTTTAGCTGTAAATACTATTCCATGTGCTTTAGCTGTGGCATTAACATTCCTACTTAAGGGTAAGTTGGTTATTTTAAAAAAACTTTGTGTATGAAATTAAGATTAAATATGGAATGAATAAGCCATATGATAATGTTTGTGGGTAAAAATAAACTTTTAATTGTAGAAATCATGTATTTAACTGAAGTAGGTCTTCATGGATTTTTACTTAAGCATGTTGTTTTTTGAACATATCATACCTAAATAATGATGTGGAAGCATGTTATCTTAAAATTTTAATGTAAGCATGTCTCATTGGTTGTAAGAAGTTTAAATAATGTTTAATTTTATTCATGATTTGAATGAATCAAAAAAATGAATCCCTTTATTGTTTTATGTTGTGATTGAAAAGAATATTACATGTGTAGTGAAATGTTTAAAGAAATATTTCTTAAGAATGAAAAACATGGTGCCCAAGAATAAAGATTGTGTAGATTTTAAATTTAAACATTAAGATCATGTTTTAGTGTTATTATTGAAATTTTATCATTTTGATTTACATATATTGTGAATTGATTAAGTTGAGTGTTGTATATGATTTGGGATTTTATGATTGAAAGCTTTAAAATGATGATGTGTATTCACTGTAAATATATTTTATGAACAATAAAATTGTTATACGAAAATCTATATAACATGTAAATCTTCCCAAATAGAACTTAATACTTTAAGTTCTATGATATTTTTTTAAAACCAGAATGAAGTGATTGATTTTGATGATGTTATTATCTTCCATGATTATGAGATATTGTTCTAAATGAACTAATGTAACAACCTTCCATGAAAAGGATAACCATTTAATGTTGGTAATGAGAAGGGTTGGTTGGAAAATCTGAGAATTGGAGATGATTTATTTCTATATTCACTTAAACCTTATAAAATTAATGGTGAAAAGTTTTCGTTTTCAATGGATTTTTTATAGGATTTGTAATAATTTATGAAACTCTATATTCATTGATTGCTTGGATTCGCCTCACTTTTAAGGATAAAAAATTAAAAATTGTAATTAGACAATTGTTATAGATGCTATAATTTATGTAAAAACACCCATGAATTAGATGATAAGATAACTTTAAATCCATTTTTAATTAGAAAGTATGGTATTTATGAAATCTAAAATTTGTTCTAGTGTGGGTTTTGATGTGTGTTTACTGTTATCCTTATAATTATTTGAGTCTCAAGGGGGGGGGCTGTGTGATAATGGTGGTAAACGATTTATAATCTGGGTGATTTTGTTAGAATTTTTTTAATTTATTACCTTGGTGTGATTCAAGAGTTATGATTTGATGTTGAAGTGATGGTTTGGCTATAGTAGTTTTAGAAGAGGGGAGTTGTGCGGGATAGTTTTTTTTTATGGAATGTTTCTGTTTTCTAAGGTGTCAGTGTGATTTATTGGTAATGTTTTGTGGATTAGAACACGTGGATAGAGGTGCAATATCCTGTATCAAGATGTGTTCATTCATGACACATTTATAAACTGTGAAAGTGAGTTTAGGACGCAGAAAGTAGAGAATATCTTGATATTATGGATAGCCCCCCATGGTTTGTTTACTTGTGGATGCTCTACTTATACTTATGAGGGAAATATATATTTTTGTGATTTCTTGATATGTATTTATTGTTGAGGTTGGGTTAGTACTGTGTTGTGTTTTGTAGTGGGGATTTGGAAGATTTCCCAAGTGGCATAGTGGTATTTGGTTTGGGGTGTAGTGTGTGAAGTAGGTTTGGATTACCTTTCTAGTTGTTAAGAGAGCGTGAGTGGGTTGTTTTTTTAGTAATGGTTTGGATGGTTGATGTGTAATGTGAAGGTGGTTTTTGTGTAATGGATGGTAATTGGTGATGGTTTGTATTGGGATATATTTGTAGTGGTTGGCTTGTTTTAGAAATCTCCTCAAAGGTGGTGGGAGATGAAGTGTGTAGGATTAGAAGAGATTTCTTTGGAGGGGTTACTTGGGATATTCTTGTGATATTTATATTCCCAAGTGAAGTTATGATATTTTATGAAGGATATTTAGGATATTTTATAGAGGATAAGAGTTTGTGAAGCCTTAAGGGGTGCTTTATGGGTCTAAATAGATGGTTTTTGAATTATCTATTTGATGAAATGGAGTGATGGAATTTCTTTGAGTATACATTGAGGCCATAGGTCCTTAATTTTTTCATGTCTCTTTAGTCATTTTCTTATAAAGTTACGAGAGAGCACATATAGGTCATGGAGAGATGGTTTCCTATATTGGAGGGTTCTGGTGAAGACCCCCCAAGTGGTTGATAAGGTTGCACTGAATACTGTAATTTAAAAAACATAAGTCCCATCAAATAGTATAGTGAAGATATCATACATAACATTAGAACTAATTCACACACTAGGGATGAGTAGATAAAGTTTTCTTGTATATGGTGATCTGATCCATTTCTGATTTAATGTTTTGAGGAATTATTAGTATGATAGCCCAATATTTTTCCTGTTTCTTATTCTTCGATGGGGAGTTAACAAATGGAATGTCTTGGGATAGTCCTATCATTTCACTAAAATAATTATAATTTATTTTGAAATATTTTTAAAATTGTTATTATTTTTTATTTAAAAAGTTTCCTTATAAAACCATGTGTTTCATTTGAATGTTATTGATTTGAAAAATAATGTTAAAAAATGTTTTCTTTTGGAAACATGGTTAAGGTGAATGGGGTCATTAGTGTGTGGTTGGTTTTAATAAAGGTGTTTGTGGTATATATGTTCTATTTTAGAGGTATCTTTCCTTGATATTTTAATGTTTGGGGTGTTGGTGTTTCATGTTTGAGTACTCATTCTTCCTATGTGGTTGTGTTCTAGTAATAATAAGGTTCCTGAGAGGTATTATGACAACACTAATTTTTTATTTCCAATTAATACATGATTTACTAGATAATATTACAATTAATAATACCCAAAAGATCAATAAATATAGTGTATTTGGTAATTAGGTACATAGAATAACATATTTAACATGGGATACAACAAAATTATTGAAAACTTCCTTAATAGGCTTCTAAAATTCCATGGATTTTAGAGCTACATGAGATAACCTATGGAAATACATAAGGGGTGAGATATAAAGACTAGTAAGGTAATAAACATGGTCTAAGGTGATACATTTTATACAATAGTAATATCAATGGGTAATAAAAGTTGTGAGAAACATAAACATGAATAATAAGGCATGATATAACATGATAATCATAACATGGGAAATGTGGTAACAACTTAAAACACTTCATCATAAACATAGATCGAGGCTAACCACCAATACGTCATGATGGAATAGTACCATAAAGGAATTATGTTCACTCCCTATCCTAACATGGTTTCTCATGAGAAAAAACATTACCCAATGCATTGGAGCACTATATAATTTTTAGTGTCCCCATCACTTTCATTTCATTCAAACATTTAAGTGTGCCACAAAGATCATACAACATGGATTCATTCATTATCATACATTATTCCAGGAACATGGAGTGTGTAATACATACATGTAACTCCAATGTAAAATAATTATATGTGTATAATGTTGAAAACCCTTGATAGGAAATAGGTATGGTGTTCACTACCCAATTGTTTTGGTATGAAAAAATCACGGTGAAATTTCAGCATCATAGCGACGTCACATAAAGAATCATAAAATGGGTCAATGAGATTGAAAGTGGTCTATAATAAATTTTATATTAAATGGGATGTAATAGGTAAATTTAAATAAATATACCAACATTATTAATTGCAAATATAAGACATGATATAATAAAGAAACTTGAATAAAGAAGAGAAGTTAAGGATCCCTTATTTGAGTCTCTGACTCCAAATGCATGAGATATGCTTATTGAGAGCTTGTGGGTGCCTTGGGAGGACTATAGAGATGGGAGGGTAGAGTAAGAATGTTATATAAGTATTTTTAGTTAATAAAAATGGGATATTTGGTGATTTTATTTAGGAAAAGGATGGGGAATTCTTTATCATTTCTCAAACTTAGGTTTTGGACTCTATATAAAAAATAACCAAAACCACAAAAATACCATGGTTTTTGTCCATGTTTTCTAAAAAATGGGAGTTTTTTCCATTATATTATAATACCAAGGTCTTATGTTAATAAAATAAGACCATTTCTTACTTGGAAGTGAGTCATACTCTTAAAGAAATGATTTAAAAACCTTAAAATATATTATATGTTTTTGAGGATTCATGATGGAATTATAAAATAAACAAAAAAAACCTAGAAAAAAATATTATAAAAGGAAAAACATATATTTTTTCTTGGATACCTTTTATAGTATTTATTACATCACTTTTGGGTTATTATGATGTCATAATAAAAAATATATATTTATACGGTATTTAATTTTTACCCAAAATTTTTTCTGTCTCAGAAAATTATGAAAAATTCACCATTGGATAATTCTAAAAATATGATTCCGAAAATAATATTTATTTTATCTAAATAATTTTAGAAATATGGGAATTTTTTTTCTTTTAAAATAAATTATACATTTATTAAGAAATGTTGGGTTTTTTTGACAATAACAGTTTTCAAACCCTTATAAAAATTACATTTGACTTTATAAAATTTATATAATAATTTATATTTGTTTAAAATTATTTAGTAATAATATTTTTTAAAAATGTTATTTATTTCAAAAATCGATTAATTCATCAAAATAAATTCCTTAATTTAATTTTAATATGAACCAATAATAATATTTTTGTTTTATTGTATCAAAATAAAAATAATTTATAAAATATCCATATTATGATGAAAATATATTCATTATTATATACAGAATAATGTACATACTCATATTGCTAGTGTCTTTATGCATATCATTTTAATACACCTGTAAACCCCCTAAGAGTAAGGTGCCCGATGGTGAGGCTTTCATGGGGTGGTTTGACATACATGGTATGGGTTGTGATCTAAATGTGCTTGAACTTATCCTGTAAATGATTTTTCTCATGTTTATGTTTTTCGATTTTAGCTTGGACTTGGTCAATGGAAAAGCCGAGTGATGTTATCTCCTGCAGAAGATATGATAAATGGGATTCATAGGGGAGGATCCTACTGGTTGAGGACATCACTTCCTTTTTATGTTTCAATTATATTTTTAAAAACCCTATATTTATACTGACGATTTGATCATTGTTTAATGGATATATTATCAATGGTAATGTAATGTCATGACCCGACATGCCATTAAACTGAAAGATGGACCGGTGGGTCACATGAACTCAGTCACATCTCCCCATACATTAGAGGCTGTTGAATTGCAGTGAGGGTCTCAGAAGGTGATAGTTGGGAGAATATACCCTCATATCAGAGTAACACAATGGTAAAATAGAAACTAAATAATATATAATAGAGGAAGTAGTAAATACATAGTTAACAATAAAGTTTCATAGAAAAATTATTATAAAAATTTAATTAAAGTGGCCAATTCCATTTTATACAAATAATTCATGTAATGTGATGATACTTATTCTAAAACTATAAAAATGCATCATTATTTTCAATATAGTGCAAAAAAGACTCAAGTAATGAAATGAGCTACAAATACCAAAGGGTGATTTTTACGAGCATCCTAAGATCCATCTCAGTCTTTTGATCCTAACTCCCAAGTACAAGCACACAATAACAAGCAAGGTCTAAGGTCCTATAAACAAGAAGGTATACTCAGGTACCCCTGTGAAAGGGTAGCCTGAATAGGTTGTGAGATATAAATCTATGTAGGCCAGCACCCATGGTGTCTAGTCCATTTTAGATAGTGAAATATACATTAGTTGGTGAGTTGGTATAAAGAATAAAAACAAGCTTGAATAAATAAATAACCATCCTTCTAGAATACTAAGGGACACTTTATGGCTAAACTGACTTCTGATCAAATATGGAATAAGAATATTTTCATGTCACTATATATATAGTACATAGAGATACATATATATACATATATTTTTCTATAGTTTACTGGGGCGTAACATGTAGGCCCACAACACTAGTCTATGAGATGATAAGAACTTCTCATAAGGTAGTAAACCTGATATAAATATATATAGTTATTCTAGAGTGGACCAGGATGTAATAAGCAATAATCCAACGCCTTTCTATGCGCTGATAAGCACTACTCACGGGCTAGTAAGCCCAACATCCTGATAGAGTGGGGGTCGTCACCCCTGTTACTTGGTATGGAGAGTGTGAATGCCATGTAAACACTCTACATGAAACATGGTTCCCAAAATTCCATCTCCCATATTGAAGTATTGTTGAGGGTCACCATGACCAACACGAATGTAAGGTAGTTCGAATCACCATGCTCATCCGGAACTCCTTTACCATTGTATCACGATCACTTTTAAAGACACATTTATAGCAGGAATATATAAATAAAACGTACCATACAAATCTTTATTAATACATTTAGAAAATAAATATAATAACATTTATGATGAAATCCATGTGGAATTAACTCTCTTGTTTTTCATTTATTTATCCCATTATAACCATTTTCACAATTATAATATCATGCCTAAGGAAATACCTCTTATGTAATTAAATACTAGGTTCAATTTCCAAATAAAACATTACATTGAACATGATGTATTTAACAAAGCAGAACAAGGGGCATGGCCCTACCAACCCTTGGGTCTTTCCATTTTAAAAATTCCATTATTTATAAAAAAATGAAAAAATAATTTATGAATCCCTATGTTAACAAAAGGTACCATGTTCAATATATATATAAAGCATGAAACCGTCTTCTATAATCTATATTATACATTCCATTTACCTTAAACAATTAATTTAACTCATTGAGACATGAAGACTTGATTTCAATGGCTCAAGTGTAAAGGAAAGGTTTCATAATAACAAAACATATGTCCACTTGGGAAATTTTGACTAAAAAGGGGCCAAATACTAACTTGCCATAAATCAATCACTAACCAGAAGGAATATGGGAAACTCAGACCAGAAAAAGAATGATATAAATGATTCTCACTAATTTTTTTTAGAAGACAAAGTACCTCCATTGGGGGGGTTTTATTACAAAATCATGGAATTTTTCTTTAAACAATTCATTTATCACATTAAACATTTTATGTAAGAATCAAACATAGTTCGAATTGAAGAGGAATTTAATCTAAATACCAAAATTTATTAATTAAAATATGAGGAAGGTGTAATAAGTAATTAATTAATTCATTATTTATAATTAAAGGTCAAGGAAATGTATCTCACCTCAAGAAGTAGACCAAGACATGCTGAACACTCGTCACAAGAAGAATTTAACTCGAAGCTACTCCAGACTTGTACACACACACATACATACATATATATATATATATATATCCCTTAATCAAATTCACATATTCCCATATCTATGATGGTATATGTACAAGGATGATATATAAATATATATACATTCACATACCTAAATATACGAGTGAAAGTTTTGATAGTAAAATGCTCTACAAATAAATCTAGGAACCTTAAAACCTCTTAAAGACCTGAAATAAAATAGAAAAAACAAACAATGAAAGAAAACCCTTACCTAAAATGGTGGTGGTAAGCTAAAATGAGCCAATCTACTTTACGCGCAGCAGTGGATGCCAAAATATGCATGAAGGGTTCTAGAGAGACCCCTCACATACCATAATATCGAAGGAAAACCTAAATCTAGATTAACCCCAAACCCTAGGGGTTGGATGCACATCACCAGGTGATAGGGAGAGATAAAATGTCTATATAGTGAAGGAGAAAGTAGGAGGCACATTACCTTGAAGGATTGAATGATGAATCGAAAGAAATCTATTTGAAATCAGCCATCATAGATGAACTATAGAGGTGGAAATCGTGCACCTCAAAGGGGAGCCCAAGGGGGGAGGTGCATCATGAGTAAGGGGGAGGGAGGTTATTGTTAGTTTTTGTTTCAATTTTTTATTTTAATTTAATTAAAATAATTCAATTTCTAAAAATAGTTCACCACCCATAGTTTGGTCTACATGGTTTAGAAAAATTCATGCCAACTATGCCCCCTCCACTAGAACTGGAGCACCCCACATGGTTTTTCCTGCGTGGTTAGCCAGACCATGTGAAAACCATGTGGGATATTCACAGGGTTTGGTAAACCGTCCACAACTAATGAGACAACCTATTTCTAGCTGCATAAGGTGAAACAATTTCCTATCATAGGGAAGACGATTTTAGAAAAACTGTATGCCCTCTTCAGTTCCCTCAAAACATGATTTTATGGTTGCAGTGCTCATGAAACTCATCCAGACACTATGGAAACTTCTTAGGCCTTTACCAAAGTCTAAATACATCACATTTAAGGGTTCAAACTCTTGTAATTCCATTACATATCTTTTTTTTTAAAACATCCCATCCATTAAATGTGAAAATTCAAATTCCTCGGGATTTTCATTTAGTTTAAAACACAGATTGTTAAAACCTTGCCACCTGAGAAATTATTGTCCCTCATAATTCTTCAGGAACAAAATAAACATCACCCAAACTAAAAGTTACATGAATCTTCATTAAAATGGTTGTGTTTCATTCCCAACCTCCCAACACACCTATGAGCACCATTTAAGAACATGAAACTTAGGCTGTTAAAACTCAATCCAATGGTCATATTCTAATTGAAACATATAGACTGATCTTACCTAAGCCTGTTTATCTAGAGACATGATCCCACAATCATATCATTAATCATATGTCCAAAGGTACTTCCTACCATAGTCTTTAACATTAAATATTGGAAATTATGATCCACGACACATCCCACTATCAGAATTACCTATAAAGCACACCTCTAAGTGTTTTAATGATGCTTCTCATGTGATTTATGAAATGATTAAAAAATTTTATTCCCCATAAACCTCGAACCCCTAATAGATCCATATTTTCATGAAAATCTATAATCGACACAAATTCTAATCATCTCCTCTTGACGACGTGCTAACAATGGTCCTTCACTGACCATACACTCTCGAAAGAGGGATAACATGTTAAGCCACACTATCTGACTTACCATTCTAAAAATTCCCAGCTTATAAGGTCAGAACTTTTACAAATAGAACTACGGTGTCTTCTCCCAAGGCATCTCCCATTAATCACACACACATCCACTGAAGTCCGTACATGGCTTCTAGTGACATTACATGGTAAAAAAATCACCTGAAAATTTTAAAACTACCATTACTTGGCACAAGAAGAGGTGTAAACCAGATCCAACCCACTAGAATCATTACCTGATTTTAAACATCAAATTTGATCTCAACAACATGTCCAGGGTAACCTCATATTGAATTTACTGAATTCCATGGATCTAACATCAGTAGTCCACCCTACATAATTCCATGTGAGATGTTGAATCAAAGCTACAATGTCTATATTAGAACTTTGATAGGGCCCATAGTGGAATCCACCTGGTTATCACATTATGAGAATATGACTGTTATAAAAGATTATATCTATGGAATTTCTACTTCAGAACCCAAGGGTCACTCAGAACCACCAAGCCTCGATAATAAACACACATTAATGTAAAACACCAAAAACTATTACCCAAATAACCCAATATCTTTAAAAATTCAGTGTAATGTAAGACTGGTGCTCTCTTAGTGAATTTAAGAAGACGTCAAGATAGTGGACATACTCCTCTCTAAAAAAAACTAACTAAGTGGGTTGAATTGTTTCCATTAAATCATACCCAACTACTAGAAAACACGATAATTGAACCAAAACTGGTCGAATTCCTTTGAAAGAATCTTGGATTAACCTACTGATTCATCAACATTAGACAAATCATGATGCCTTCACCATCTGAGGCATCATGTGATCATTCATGATTTACCACTGATGTCTACCCGATAACAATGATGTTTCCTAGAGTTTGAGTACAAATCCAACCAAGAAAGCAACGACATTTACAAAATCCCACATCCCCAAGGTATTTTAATAAAACAAACCATTTACAAATGGTATCTATTGTGTGTGTTCCTTATACATAGAAGAACACATTTCACTTTAAAATAAGTGACACTCCCCACCTTAGGAGTTTCCTAGTTGCAAAAGGAAGGAAAAATATCCACTCAAAAGAATGATCGAACTTAATTCAACACAAAGGAACATGTAACGCTCCTTTGAGCCACAATGACCACATTAAAGAAATTGGCATGAAAACCTAAAACCAAAATGACTGGTGTGTAAAAACACTCAAGTATCGAGAAAGCCCTCTGGAACATTGGGATGATGTTGATTCTTTAATTCCAGGTCACTCTACTACATAGATTAACTAAGACCATACTCAATAGTACAAGGTGCAACAATCCTACAAAACTCAACCAGTTTGTTACATCATTAAGCACATGAAGAGCACCACATACATGATGTGACCCTAAGGTTTAAAATGAAAGATAAAAGAACTTGAACACATTCCAAATTCTATATTCCCTATGAATTCAAGAATAATATTGTTTGTAAATGATATTTAACCCAAATTCATATTTCCCAATATAACCTTTCAACTGGAAAATGATATGCCAATTCATCCACCACTGAGAAAAAGAATGGGTCAAGTGTCCTAAGAAGTAGCTGACCATGCCTAAGGATTGTATAACCTATTGTAAATGATAATTAATCTATGATCAAGCCCATAACACTGTCATGTATAACATAACCACCCATCCAAATACAGGTCTTACTAATTAATCAAAATCCATAATAGGGTTAACAACAGTCGAATAGTATTAAAAGCCAGAGAACTCACGTCATGAGAAAGGCATAGAAGCTCTAAGGGTGTTACCTAGCATGGTATATCCCTTTAGGAAGAAAAAAATTAACTCAAAATTAGGTAACACTAAGAATAAAGTCAATACACTAAAATTTCTATCATTTAAATAATTTCTAAAAGGAAAATTTCCTACGGAAAATGATCATGCTTCCTTTACACGGAATCTCAAAGGAGAAACTCAAACTACCATTACATGAGGGTTTTAAACAAAGGAAATCACCCAGAGTTCCATTTGCAATCAATTTACATTTAATAAAATTTAGATATTTATTCATATAAAAGATTTAATTAAAAACATCAAGTACCATTTTATAAAATAAAAGCACAAGGTACTTGATTTAGCTAACGCCCCAAGGGAAAAACTAAAAAGTTTCATAAAACTCCCTTTTAAAACATCAAAATTTTATAAATATACCATATTTATTATGAAATTTATCAAATGAAATTCATTTTAATAGATAAGGTGACCGAAAAGGTTCCTATAATGAAGCCTGGGTTTATCAGAATGTAACCTAATAGAAGTTTCTCTTTTACCAAAATTTGAAAACACCCAAATAGGTCACCTCATAAGAAACATGCCTCAACCAACCCACTTGGGCCCAATTATGTATTTTGTAGTTAACAAATTCATTTAAAATTATAAATTACACATCCTTTTATATTTTTAAGCATTTCACAATATAACATAGTCACATACAAAAGTTAAACTATATTGGTTTCCATTTCCCTATTCATGAAGCGCCCATACACTTCATGGATTGAAAATGGCTCTCATTAATTGAATCCAATTTATTTTTAGAATTTGAAATGATCATATAAAATGGTAAAGTCATATGGGTGGCCATATACTAATCTGTAATGTTCTCATACACTTTATAGGTGGAATTTGGATCCCATTTAATCAAAATAAATTCACTTAGAATTAATACTTTAATAACCTTTTATAAGGGATTGAATACATGGGTTTCATTTTCCTAGTTATAAGGTTCCCATATACCTTATAACTGAAAACTGTCTCCCATCATAACCACCAAAAATAAATTTTAGTGCATGCAACCATTTTATAACATCATTATAAGGCATGTTGTGCATATACTAAATCCAGAGAAGCTTTGTTTAAACACATAATATTGTTACATTAGCATAAAATGTTGTACAAATATGCATCATGGAATATAATTAATTAAACAAGAAAAGACTAACATGATAAATAAAACACCTATCATATTATACAATCAGAAATGCTAAATAAAACAAGAGTATGGAATTGCACCAAAAGCACACAATCCAAATCAACAAGGAAACTAAAATGAACCTACATGGCATGGCACAAGCATAATGTGTTAATTTATATCTATCTATATTGATAAATGAAATAATTCATCCATTCCATACTAAGACAAGGGTAAAATTTCATAAATCATCAGGACTGAAAATTAAATGAATCACTCAAGGTTAAATAATAGTATACTATAATAGAAAACAACATAGACAAAAATCCCAGCCCTGGCCACATGGTTATTTCATGTATGTGGGGTGATCATTCCCAAGAATGGATATTAACCAAGTGCTGAAACATTCCTAGTCTCCTGTCTACCAGCTCAAAATAATAAGATAAATGAAAAACACCATAATATACCACATTGTAATATCCTGACCTGACTAAGCATTAAACCAGTAGCTAGATCAGTGCACCACATGACCTAAGGTGAATCTCCCTATACACAAGAGGATATTGAAGAGTAGTGAGGGTATCAATAGGTGATAATGGGGATAATATAACCTCATATGAGAGTATCACAATTAATAAATAGTAACTAAAGAGAATATAACAACAAAAGTAGTAATATTACTGGAGTGGACCATAACATGTAGGCATCTAACACCATTCTATGAGCTGATAAGCTCTACTCATGGGGTAGTAATATTTATATATATATATATTTGTTGGAGTGGACTGGGACACAACACACAGGCATCCAACACTAGTCTATGTACGGATAAGATCTACTCATGGGGTAGTAAGCCCAGAATCCCGATAGAGAGGGGGTCATCACCCCCGTCACTTGGGATGGAGAGTTTTCATTCCACAAAAACACTCTATATGGAATGTGGAACTAAAACTACCATCACACATATCAAATAAGTGGTGAGGGACTCTTTGCCCAACACCAATGTAAGGGATTGTGAGTCACCATGCTCATCTGAACCTCCCTTACCATCATATCATGAACTCGTTTAAAGGAACATTTATAACTGGCATGGGGAAATAAAACATCCCATACATATATTTTTTAATCCATTTTGAAAACATATATAATCAAATTTATGATTCAATCCATGAGGCAGTACCTCTTATGCTTTTCATTTATCCATCTCATTATAACTATTGTCATAATTATAATATAATTCATAAGGGAATACCTATTATGAATTTAAATATAAGGTTAAATTTCAAAATTAAACATTATATTTCACATGAATCATTTAAAAAATAATAACAAGGGGCATGGACTTACCATACCTTCTCTCTTTCCATTTAAAAAAAATCCATTATTTATAAAAAAAAAATTACAAAATCATTTATGAAGCTCAAGGTCAATAGATGGTACCATGTTCAATATATATATCAAGGATTATACCATCTTGTATAAGACATCTTATAATTTCCATTTAACTCATTAAAAAATGAAAACTTAATTTGAAAGGCTCAATTGTAAAGGAATGGTGTCATGGAAACAAAAAATATGTCCACATGGGCAATTTCAACTAAAAAGGGTCCAAATACCGACTAGCCAAAAATCAAGAACTCTATAGAAGTTATATGTAAAATTAAAACCATAAGAAGAATGAAATAAATTACTATCACTACATTTTGGTTTATAAGATAGAGCACCTCTGTTGGAGGGGTTTTATTACAAAATCACAACATTGTTCTTTAAACAATTAATTTATAACATTAAACATTTTATCCAAGAATCATACCCAGTTCACATTAAAGAGTCATTTAATATAAATAACATACTACATTAATTAAAATCTAAGTAAGGTGTGATAAGTAATTAATTAATGCATTCGTTAAAATTACAGGGCAAGGAAAGGGATCCAACATCATGAAGTAGACCAAGCCAAGTTAAAACCTTAACAATTGATGATTTTCACTCGAATCTTCTCCACACTTTCACTTACATTCTTATATGTATATAGATATACATTAATACAATGCACATATTCCCCATACCATGAGGTAATATGTATAAGAAATATATATACACCCACACACACATACCTATGTATATGAGTGAAATCCATCACAGAGTCGTAAAATTCCCTACAAATAAATCTAGAAACTTTTAAACAACCTAAAGACCCAAAATTAAATAGGTGAAACCAAATAGTGGAAGAAAAATATTACCTATTATGGATGTGGAAATTAAAAACGAACCTATCTTCTTTTCCTTCACTGACAGGTTCCAGAATATGTAAGATGGGGTCCCGAGAGACCCTTTTCATACCCCAACATCAAATAAAAACCGAAATATGGATTATCCAAAACCCTATAGTTTTTTTGAACCTCATAGATTGATGAGGTCCTGATAAAAAAAAGTTCTTAATAGGGAAGTAGAATGGATTAGACTTCTCAACTCAATAGAACGAACGAATAACCAAATGAAATCTAGTTGAAATTATCCACCAGATAGGATCCATAGAGAGGGGTGTCATATGCCTCAATGAGGAGCTCAAGGGGTGAGGTGAATCATGATTAAGGGTGTAGGGAGTGAAGTGTCAGGTTTTATTTTATTTTATTTTAGTTAAAATAATTTAATTTTTAAAAACAGGTCACCATGCATGGTTTGGGCTACACAGTTTAGAAAACCATGCACCAACCGTGTTCCCTCCACTAGGCACCTGGAGCACCCCGCATGGTTTGTCCCACATGATTATCCTAACCAAGAGTAAACCATGTAGGGAATATGGATTAGGTATAACCTTTTTCCACTAAATATTCTAGATAGGTGCATGGTTTGGTAAACCGTGTGGAGCCCATGTGACAACTTATGTCCACCGGCATAAGGCCACACAGTTTTAGACAATCCATGTGCCCTCTGAAAATCCCACAAAACTTGATTTTATGGGTCTGATGCTCTCAAAACTCCTTGAGATAGCTGAGAAACTTCTCAAGCCTTTACCTAAGTCTAAAAAATTACATTTAAGGGTTCCAACTCTAGGAATTTTGTTCTGAAGCCTGGGTTTAAAAACAAACCATCTAGTGAACATAAAAAATCAAATTTTTATGTATTTTTTTCATTTCAAAAAATTGATCATTACAGGTGATGATAATTTAATAGTATATATAAATCTGATAGAATATAATTAAACAAAATAATTACATGTCTTTTCTATAACCATATAACATAATGATACATTTAATTAAAATAAAAAGGAAATTTTTATTTATAAAAGTTTAGGACATTAAAATCTTCACCCCTTAATAAATTTCACCCTAAAAAGTTTATTTCCAAACTAAAAGAGATGAGGGTAACATTGTTTCATCACTTCCTCTGGTTCCCATGTTTGTTCTTCAAACTTGTGGTTTCTACAAGAAAACTTTTCTGAGGTACATTATCTTATTTCATAGAAATTTTTCTCTACAATCTAATATATTCACCAGTTTCTCCTCATAAGAAAGGTCATTATCCAATATTACCCCCTCAAGATTGAGTATATGTGATGGGTATGGTATGAAAATTCTCAAGAGGGATACATTCAATGAATTATGTAGTTGAGATAGGTTATGTGGGAGTGCTAGTTATTAGGACACTGTTTTGATGCGATCAAGGATCTCAAAAGGGCTGATGTATCGTGGAATAAGAATTCCCTTCTTAAAAAATTTCATCACTTTCTTCCACTAAGATTTTCAAGGGAATACCATGTCTCCAAAATCAAAATCTAGGTCTCATACACGATTATTATCATAGCTCTTCTGTCAAGTCTTAGAAGACTTGATGTACTACTGAATGGTCCTGAAATTTTCCACTATCTCCTCACCTATTTGAAGACCTAGTAGTTTTCATTCCCAAAATTCATGCTAGTATGAAAGTGTTTTAAACCTCTTATTATAAAGGGATTCATAGGGAGACATTTGGATTCTGAAGTGGAAACTATTATTGTATGATAACTCGAACATAGGAAGATGTTGGTCCCATCCTCTATAGAATTTAGTTGATCATGTTATCGACATGTCCTCAAGTGTCTAGATAGTCTACTCATATTTTCCATCAGTTTGAGGGTGATCAGTCATGCTGAAGTTCAATTCAGATTTTAGTGAATATTGAAGACTATTCCAGAACTCAGAAGTGAATATCATATCTCCATTGGATATAATCAATAGTGGTACTCCATGCAGCCTCACCACTTATCTGAAGTACATCCGTGAAAATTGATCCAGTGAGAATTCCTCTCAAATAGAAATGAAGTGTGTTGTAATTTTAAGATGATCCCTCATAATCTAGATTGTATTGTTTCCATTAGATGTATTTTGAAGTCTGGTGATAATGTCTATGGTGATTTTTTCCCATTTCCATGTCGATATGGGTAATGTTTTCATCATCCCCTTGAATGTTTTCCTTTTATCTTTCACTTGACGCTATACTAGACATCTTGATGTATATTCCACGAAACCCTTCTTCATATTGTATCACTAATAGTGTTCTTATAGATCTTGATACATATTTGTGCTTCTTGGGTGGATGGAGAAAGTTTAGCTTTGTGCATCATCCAAAAGATCCTTCTTTAACTTGGGATTTGATGGTATACATAGTCTTGACCCAAATATCACAACACCTTCTTCAATAACATTGAACTTCAGGGATTTCTCTTTCTTTATAGTTTCCACATTATTTAGAATTCCCACATCATTTCTTTCAGAATCATTTATTATTTCAAAAATAGGTGGTTGAGAAATCATTTGTGAAATGATTGATGATATTCCTTTCTTTATGATTCCAATGTCCATCCTCTTCAATTCTAAGAAGATTGTATCCCACTCAATTCTCATCAATGATATAATTATTGTATCCTTTATACTTATAGTGTCTTCCTCTTTATTGTACTTACCAAAATGATAGTGTATTGAGTATACATAGTCCATCATTATCTCTAACCATCGTCACTAGAACATATTCATTCTTTCTGTTTGAATATATACTTTTGTGATAAGTATATATCTCAAACCTCCCCCCAAAGAGATAATGATACCATATTTTCAATAAAAATCACACTATAACCAACTCTAGATCATGCATTGGGTAGTTATTTTTCATGAACTTTCAACTACCTTGAAGCATAGGCTATTAATTTTTCATTTTTATTTAACCCACATCCCAATCCATTATTTAAAGCATCACTGAATACTATAAAAACTTCTCCACTTGTGGGTAGAATAAGCATAATAGAAATGATACTCCTGATGTTCAACTCCTTTAATCACTCTTCACATTATTCATTTCAAGAAAACTTGACTCCATTCCATGTTAGCTTGGTCAGAGGGTTTGAAAATTGCTATAAATTTCTCATAAATTGATGATAATACCGAGCTAATCTAATTAAACTATAGATATCTATCATAGATGATGGCCTCAGACATCCTTAAATTTCTTCTATCATTGAATATTCCATAGATATACCATTGAATTTTATGATAGCCCCAAGGAATGATACTTCCTTCAACCAAAACTCACATTTGCTATAATTGGCATAAAAATTCTCCTTTTTCAAGGTTTTTAGCATAGTGCTCAAATGATCATCATGGTCGTCCTTTCTTATGAAGTATATTAGAATATCATCTATAAAGGCTTATAATTTTTATGAGGTAATATTTAATGAATTTACTCATCAAATCCATAAATATTGTTGGGGTATTAGTGAGTCTGAATGGAATTACAATGAACTCATAGTGAATATACCTTGTAAAAAAAGCAGTCATGGGGATATACTCCTACTTTACCCTAACTTGGTAATATCTTGACTGTAGATCCATCTTGGATAAGTATTGTGCTCATATAGGTGATTGAAAATTTTATCAATCTGTGAAATATGATACTTGTTCTTTATCATGATTTTTTTGATCTCATGATAATCAATTAAAAGGCGCATGAACCATACTTATTCTTGACAAAGAGGACTCATTCACCCTATGGTGAATCATGTGGGGATATGAACCCTTTATCTAGATTCTCCTATAGTTTTTTCTTGAACTCCTCAATTCCCAAAACATCCATTCTATAGGAATTCTTGTATAATGGTAATGCCCTAGGTATAAACTTGATTGAAAATTCAACCTCTCGGCTAGGGAGAAGACTAAGAAATTCCTCTGGAAACGTATCACCCTATTCCCTCACAATGAGCATTTATTCAAAGATGATTTTTTCCTAATACTCGGTAATTTTATCTAGATATTCTTACAAATAGGTAAATAATATCCATGCTTGAGATGTTGGTGCTAAATAAGATTTATCCTCCACCTTTCAGTTGTACAAAATTAGAGGATGATTCAAAATAGAAAGAGTGGTTTGTTTCTCATGGAAATATATGTTGGTCCTATATAGGAAAATCAAATCCATGCCCATAATTGCATCAAATTCAACCAAATAAAGTATGAAAAGGTTCACTGGAAAGTTCAAACCATAAATTATGATGGGGGAGGAGTTATATACTTGTTATAAAATAATTTACCCATTTTCCATTTTCACTGATAGCTCTACTTCTATGATTTTTTCTGGTGTTTGAATAGTTCTACTTAACTTTCATGTTATTAAGGTATGCATAGAACCAGAATCAAAAAGTAAATTCTCTATTATTGAATGAATAACTACCATACCAATCACAAATTCATTGTTAGGATCTCCCTCAATGGTTATGATGTAAAAATACCCCCCTTGTTTCCTTAGAGGTTTTTGGTTGTCTCTAAAAACCATTAACATAGTGCATTGGTTTGCAAAGTGTCATGGATACTTGAAGTTATAGAAATGAACAATACAATGATGGTTTACTGGAGCATTCTTCTTCTCCAACGCATTAGTGGGTTTCCCCTATCATTAATCAATATCTATGTTCCCTTCCTTCCAACACATAAAGTATTTTTTTCCCCTCCTTAGGAAATTTCTGAGGTGCTTCTTTATGGACCTTTGACAAGTGGGATGTTGAAATTTCTTAGCACCATTAGATTTATCCATAAGACCACCAGATTTAAACTCCTCATTCCACTTCTTATCCCTATGATACCCTTGAGATTCTCTAATCTCCATTTCAAATTTGGGGGTATATTAGGTAATTTCCTCATAGCTATCAAAGTATCGGATTGCCGAGGATTTTTTTAGACTAGGTTTTAGCCCACCAAATAATATATCAACCTTTCATTCAGGGGTAACGACAAATTCAGATGCATATAGTACAAATCTTATGTATTTTTCCTTATATTCCCAATATATTTTTTTGTCTTTTTTACTTGAGGGATACGAAATCCCATTCCGTTTTAAGTCATAGAGTGTGGGGAAAATATTTATTGAAGACAAATTTCCTAAATTCCTTCCACCCCATTACGTCAAAATATTACTCAGGCTTCATATTGTTGATCAATTTTCACCACTGATCAGATTGTACCTCCAAATTACGAACAAATAGTAGAACCTTATCTTGTTAGGAACATTGAAGGATGGATATGATCTTCTCAATGGAGTTGATCCATTATTATGCAATTAAGGAATCAAATGATACATTGAAATTCATAGGCCATTGTAGCATAAAGGACTCAATCACAACATGTTCTTTATTATGGGGATTTGGGTTCTCCTCCTGATCCATGTTTCTATTCATAATCTTGATCAACTAAGGGAATATCATCATAATGTTTGTGATTTTCACTCCCATTGTGTTGGGCATCTCATTGGGGCTGTCGTCACATTGTCTATCGCATTGATTATTTATGTGACCCTTTCTATTTATAGCCATTGGCTATAATATAGGGAAAATTAGGCAACAGTATTTTGAAACTATTAAACTCATAAATGTGAATTCAATGAAATCAACTAGATAACATATAAATTACATTTATTTCCTTAACTTATAAATTTTTAGGCTTTAATCTATGTTATCCATGATTTATTTCCTAACATATATTCATTTGGGAATTTTTTGTTCCCTTAATAATGGTAAATAATGAGATTATTAATTCACCAATCCATATCTCATGGGATTGTCCTATTATGTGTGCAGTAATGATTATTTTCATGTACTTGGTTTTGGTGAGTCTGGCCTGACGCACGTTTCCAGATTTGTTACCCCAAGGTACATCTATGCTATAACCAAATCCACTTGTAATATCCATAACGAGATTTATTTTCTTGATAAACCACTTAATATATATTTACCAAAATTTAGGTATTTTTTATTATACTTAGTCTTATCCCTATGTCTTCCTATATAGTTTTATAATCCTAATCCCAAAAATAACTAAACTTTTCCTTAAGCACTAACTATAACAACCCTACTCTTTATTTGACATTAATAAATGATTTATTACATAATATTAAACTTAATAAAACCAGGAATATCGATAATACTAGTGTCTTTAGGAATTAGGTTCATAGAATAACATCTTGAACATGTGATACAACAATATTATTAAAAACATCCTTTACATGCTACTAAAATTCTATTGATTTTAAAACTGCATAGGATAACTTGGGAACATATATAAGAAAGGGGTGAGCTATAAATACTAGAAAGGGAATAAACATGGAATAAGGTGATACATGTTAGAAAATATTCATATAAATGGGGAATAAAATGTGTGATAATCACAAACATGAATAATAAGGCACGATGTAACATGATAATCATAAAATGGGAAATGTGACAACAACATAAAACACTAAATCATAAACATAGGTCAAGGATAACTGCCAATACATCATGTTGAAAAAACTCATATAAATAAATTAGGTTCACTACCTTTACCAACATGGAATCTCATGAGAATAAAAATTACCCAATGCATTTTAGTGCTATATAATTCCAGGTGAACTCATCACTTTCATTTCATTCTCATGCTTAAATGTGCCACATATATTATACAACATGGATTCATTAAACTTCATAATTAATTCTAAGATCAATAAGTTTGGAATAAATTTATGTAAGTCCCAATTTAAATAATTTTATGCTTATAATGGTGAAAACCTTTTATAGGAAATGGGTATGGTATTCAGTACACAATTATTTTGTCATGGAAAATTCATGGTGAAATTTTGGCACCATAACGACGTCACAGGAAAATTTATAAAATAGGGTGATGGAGGAGAAGGGGGTATATAATCAATTTTAAATGAAATGGTCAAAAATATGGACATTTAAATATATATACCAACATTAGGAATTGGAAATAGAAGACATATAAGATAATAAAGAAACTTGAATAAAGAAGATAAGGTGAGGATCCCTTACTTGAGTGTGTGACTCCAAATGCTTGGGAGGATATTATTGAGATATTTGGGGAACCATCATAGGACTCTAGAGAGGGGATGTAAGATTATGAACGTTCTCTATAGATTTTTAGTAAATATAAATGTTTGGTGGGTTTATATAGGAAAGGAGTAGATATTTATTTATCATTTCTCAAACATATGTTTTGGAATCTATGTAATAAAATAACCAAAACCACAAACCATACTATGGTTTTTTCCCATGGTTTATATGAAATGGGATTTTTCTCATTATTTTGTAATTCCACGTTCTGAAATTATTAAACAAAATACCCTTTCTTATGTGGAAGTGAGTCTACTCTTAAATAAATGATTTAGAAACCGTAAAATATATTATATGTTGGGGAGAATACATAATGTCTTTATAAAATAAATAAAATAAACCTAAAACCAAATTATTTTAAAGTAAAAACATATATTTGGTAATGTATACCTTTTATAGTATTTATAAGATAATGTTTCAGTTATTATGATGTCATAATACATAAAGTATACTTATATGGTATATATTTTTTCCCCAAAAATTCGATTGTCTTAGAAAATTATGATAAAATAATAATTATATAATATTGAAATTTTAATAAATAATAATAATATTATTACCTAAATAATTTTCTAAATATTTTAATTTTAACTTTTAAAATAAATTTGACATTAATTAATAAATGTTGGGTTTTTGGATAATATTAGTTTTTGAACCCCTAAAAAAATACATTTGACTTCATAAAAACTATATGATCATTTATATTTGATAAAAATTATTTAATAAAAATATTTTAATAAGATATTATTTATCTAAAAAATCCATTAATTAATAAAAATATATTCCTTAATTGAATTTGAATATTAACCCAAAATATTATTTGTGTTTTGTTATATCAAAATAAAAATCATTTATGAAGTCACAATAATAGGATGAAAATATATTCATTATTCTAAAAATAATAATTTACATACTCATATTTCTATGTTATTGATACATATCCCTTTAATACATGAGTAAATTCCCTAATATTAAGGCTCATTATAATGAAACTTTCATGGGGTTGTTCGACATACATGGTTTGGTTCGTGATCATGATAAGCTTGAACTTCTACCCTAAACAGTTTCTCTAATGCTTAAGTTGTTGGATCTAAACATGGGCTTGCTTAAGGTAAAATCAAAGTGATAATTTCTCCCATAGAATCTCTGATATATGGTATTTATAGGGTTTAATCATACTGGTTGAGGCCATCACTTTCTTTGTCTATGTTGATTGGATTTTTTAAAACACAATATTTATACTAACCATGTGATCACTGTTCAATGACTATATTATAAATTCTAATGAAACTTTAAAGATCATTTTAAATAATATAGAATATAATAAAACTATATAATTACATGTGTTTTATATAAATATAATACATAATAAGTCCTTTAATTAAAATCACAAGGGAAATTTTATTCAGAACATTTTGGGTCGTTGGAGGTATCTTCAGGATGTTTGTTTTTGGACCTTCTACTTCATATCCCTTCATGGGTATTATTTTTATTCATGAGGATAAAAATCATTTGAGAGGTCTCTAATTTAATAGTTTAGACCTTATAGTGGTGTTCCTTTATTGGTTCTTGGTATCTATAGGTGTTCATATAGAGTTGGAGGAGGAAGAGGTTGATATGGATATGGATATGAAATACTATTACAAAGGAAATTCATGGAATTTAATGTTTCTCATGATTTAAATGAGATTTGATTCTCAAAATAAAAGGTTTTTTGTAATTCCATGACCCTAGTTACCCAGAGTCAGTTCATTATTACATAACATTGGCATGATACAAGGACTCAAGTCTCGAAAGACCAATCAGTTTAGTAGCCTTGTAATTACTGGATACATACTTATGTTTTACATTACATCATTAAATAAAAAAATAAAATTATGTTCACATTGAATGCTCTTATATCCCTTATCCTATTCTTGCAGGTTAATTTCAATATACTTCTTCGCATCCTAGGAAAAATAAAACATAAGAATTTGGTGAGCTCATATGATCAGTAAGGATAACAATATAATAGAAACTATCATAAATAATCATAAACATTTAAGGCAATGTAAAAGACTAAAACACAAGACTTTTGAACTTAAAATTCAGTATAATATGGAAAAAATAAATCAAATAATTCCATTTACATATTCGCATGGATATTATACTGGTCTAATAATCACATGTAATATCAATAGTCAATTTCATAATGATGGAATGCATAATGTCGAACATCATAGCTACATAGTCAAAGCCTCATTCCAAGACAACAAATAAAATTTTGTCAAGACCTTGTGCCAAGACACATGTTTGTCTCATGATACCTACTGATGCATCAGGGATCTATAGCGGGATCCACCCATCACATACTAAGTCCAATCCATTCCTCATTTGAAAAGGTTGAAACATAACATAAACATTCATATTAAAACTAGCATATGATATGTTAATACATTAACCATAAACCAAGAATGGTATAAAATATCACATTCGTATTCAAACATATCATAAAACCATCAATACAATATGGAATATTGTATCAAAATAAATCAACTTCAAACAAGCATAAAATCCAACAAAAGTTGTTGACATAGATGAAATCAAAACTATTTGAGAGAAATATGTCTTTATATTTTGAAATAATTTAAAATTCATGTAATTTTAAAAGAAAACACTTATTTTGAAAAAAATATTAAAATC
This sequence comes from Viscum album, assembly GCA_963277665.1. Lineage (NCBI taxonomy): Eukaryota > Viridiplantae > Streptophyta > Magnoliopsida > Santalales > Viscaceae > Viscum > Viscum album. The sequence continues at coordinate 1,679,209,366 of OY728121.1, read as the reverse complement.
ATGTAAGGGAATCTTTGAAGGTTTTATAATGGCAGAAAATAGCAGCACCCACCGTATAAGATAAAAAATACTCTTTCCTTAATTTTGTCGAAAAGGTTGTAAATGACCTTGTTTGGAAAATGATGGAAAGATTACTCTAAAAACATTTTATAAAAAGTAAAATAAGGGTATAAATTACTTTAACCCATAGTCTAGGAAATAGTAAAAAAATTTGAAATACATTTTTAAGAAACATAGATGCGGATGATAAAGAGGTCCTAGGGGATACTCATGTATAAACAACCTCAGATAATGAAGAGATTGTAGAATTAACCCTTAACTTGTGATTTTTCTTGATTGTGGATAATTTAACCTATTTTATAACAGTTATAGCATTGATATTAAATTATAAAAGAACTAGATACATAAATATTATATCGTATATTATCTTCTAATATTGATTTGTTAATAATATTTCAGTAGTATCATTGTTCTGGGTGTTAAATGATTCATTTTCATTTATATTCTTGGTCACGTAAGCCATGTTTGTTATGTATAGGATGTGTCTGATTCATATATAGAATGATATTAAGTTCTTAAACAATATTTTTAATCATAAAATGAAAATTATTCTTGAATGGTTGTGATGGGGAATGTATTTCATCGCATTCCAGGAGACAGTAATCCGTATGTATGCATGCGTGACAATATCCTTCTATTGATGGTGAAATCATATGTAATTGGTTGTTATATCCTATATAAAAAATAATTAACATGTTATATTTATTAATTAAATTAGTTATACTCATTATTATACCCATCCAAATAATTAAGTGTTTGAATAACAAACTACACCACAACGTGGAGACGGTATGCCGTATGTACGCACGTATGGTGACTTGTCATTCATAGGATGGATAGAATAAAGAATATGTTTGTACCATATTTAAAATAACATCACAACATTTATAAGGTACTCTATTTATTATTTTGTTATGGAAATAAAAAATAAATATGAAGTGGAAGAAGAAAAGAACTTTGAAAGAGATGATGAAATTAGTACCTCTTCTTTGGGTGTTTCCTTTTGAGTTGATCAAAAGATATACTTAGGTTGGATTTATGATCCAAGTAAGGCCTCTAGGTAGAATTTAGGGTAGATGGAGGATATTTTAGAAGGGTTTTTCTGAGTCAAATGGCTTTTTAGGTGTGATTTTGAGAGAATGGTGAGTACCCTTTTATAAGAGATGTGAGGGTCACTTTTGGAAAAGATTGACATATTATTTATTATAAAATCATATTTGGTTTATAATGGATCCAAATTGATTTGGTAATGGCCCAGACCTCTCCAGTCCATTTATTTGTGAAAATGCGGTGTTAGAGGTGTTCTTAGAGGTTAAGGTTACTTGGGGTGCGTTTGGGTGGACTTTTAAGGGAAATTAAAGGGGTATAACATTCGCACATGAGGTGCATGGTTTGTTTAAACCATGTAGCCAAACTATGTGAGGCTGGTGTTGGAGTCAGTGGCTAATGCATGGTTAGTGCACTTTTTGTCTAACCGTGTGGCCTAATCGTGCGAGGAGTGTTGATGAGGCAGTAGCGACCACACTGTTAGCGCATGGTTTGTCTAACCATGCTAGAAAACCATGCGGGCACTTAAATTAGATCCTAAAATTGTGGATCTAACATGTTTTTCCTATAAATAGATATTTTAATCCCATAATCGGCCATAACGTGAGATTACCCTTCATTGAAGGTAGGAGAACCTCTCCCAAGTGTTTTGGAGTCGATCTGAAGGCTTCTCTTGATGAATCAAAGTCGGTTTCTTGAGGTATGTGATCATTATTGTTTGGTTTCTTAGATCCACTTGGATCTACTTCTATTCTTATCTCAGTTTCTTAGATCTATGCCTGATATGGGTAGATCTAAGTGTGTGGATGCAAATTATGGTGAGCTTTGGTCTTGATCTTGCTAAGAGGAGAGATCTAAGGCTGATTTTTGGAGAATCGACCGGGGTTTCTTGAGCGTTCTTAGACCTTCGTGGTTTTCGTCAAAAACCTTGAGGTAGAGGATTCGTTGCTTCTCTTTCTTTTACGTGCAACCGTATTATTATCATGTTTAATCCCACTGGATGAAAATTTAATTGAAATAATAAATACTTTGAACTGGATAAAGGAATTGTATCGATAGTATGTTATTGCCTATTTTTTTTCTAGATGGTGTGATATCTATGCCTACTTTTCTTAGCTATGGTTCTTGATGGAAATCTATAAAGAACGTAAACCAGGATTAATTGATAATTGTTTGGATAATGATAAAGAGGAATGAAAATAATCTGGTTCTTGTTGTAATTTTATGTTAATCAAATTGGCGTAGTAAGAATGATTAATATTTTGTGATAGCTTACTGGTAAGGTTTCCGATTTTAGAACCAACAGATTATAAAACTGTTAATTCAAGATGGTTTAAATATTTGATTGTTTGATAATTCCTTGAAGGGTTCTGAGTTACCCTCTTGATTTTTAATGGGCCAAGAGACCAATTTATGTGATGTTTCTTTCCTGCTGCTTGTGCTTTGATGTGATCCTGGATGGTTGTTGTGATATGTGGGGGTATAGAGGACTTTTTGTTGTGGCAACGGATGATGCCTAGAGTGGTGAGATGCATCGTTTTATGCATGTGGATGTCGGGGAGGACCCCGAGGATGATGGAATAGGTTGGATGTGATTTTTGGGTGCTTGTAGGTTCTTTGATTGTTTATATGCTTTACTTTTCCCCACTGCTCAAGCCAGCTGGTCTTACATACCCTTCTTCCGAAGGAGGAAAAGACGCGTGGGGTATGCCACCTACTTTCTGGGTCTAACTTATCAATGTAGGATGGGTCTACGCTCTTTCTATAGGCAGAAATGACTCGACGGGTAGTACATCTACTCACTGTGTTGAGACCCCTTGTGTTTAGTAGCATAGAATACTTCTCTAGAATTCCTGGGAATATGGGAATGTAATTATGTAATGAATGTTTGAATAAATGGTGTTAACCCATGGGGTTGGTGTTTGTTGAAATATAATTAAGAGGTTGAAAACTATTGAAGGGGCAGTTGACTTTGGGTGTGTTGCTAATGATATTTAATGTGGATTGGTTCATGGTTAATTAATGTCTAAAGAATTAATTAACATATAGTGGAACTGATAAAAATTTAATGAAGCAATATAATAAAGCTCTTTAAATGGTTGTGTGCTTCTAGGATACCTAGTCTTATAAGTGGAATCTCGAAGTCCGAGAGATGTTAGCTGCAGGTGTTTCTCATACTAGGTTATGCCCATAGTGTGGTTGTGAGTTATAATATATTCTGTACTATTTGTGTTTCTATATGCTACTCCACCCTGTCAGTATGGGCAACTGACACCCCAGGGATTTTGATCCCTGGGGGGTGTTTTCCCCAACATTCATGTGGGAGGATGAATGGATGACTACCCCCTTTGGCCCCGCTCTCTTCTCTTGGTAGATAATTGTTCCATTAGGCACAACGGTTAGTTTTTCCCATATATGTGTGTAGAGGGCTGTAATGGCTTTTGGTTTTTCCCACACATATATTCTGGATATAGTATCCTATGGAATACTCTAGGTGTAACATGTATAGGCTATGATGGCTTGAGGATCCTTACTCAGTGTATGGGTTGTAGTGGCTTGAGGTATAATAACCGACATATGATACATATTACCCAAGATGTGGTGGCTCCCGAAAACTACTTAGTTACTTTGGTTGTGAGGATGGTGTGGTGCTTTGCCCAGGTGTCTGTAGGCAAGACTTTGTGGTGCTTCTCCCAGGTGTCTATGGGCAAGAATTTTTGGAGAGAGATGCTTAGGATGTGTGACATTGGGGAAAATCAGCAAACCAATGGGGAAGTAGTAGAGGGTTACCCTTGATATTGTTTATTATATGCTATATTCTTGTATGTTTTACTTAGTGATAGTAGCCATGGTGAGGTTGGGAACTTAGTGTACCTGTTTAGGGGACGAGTTAGTTTCACTTGTTGTTCACTGTGCTTTAGCGTTCTTTTTTTACATTTTCTTGAGAGGATTCTAGGAGTATCCTAATGAGTATACTGTTATGATCACCCTATGTACATATATACTATTTTTAGGTCACTTGGAGCAGGTTGGAGATCAAGCTGGTTTCTACAAGCTTGGGGTTACAGGAGTTGTTTGGGGTTGTGGTCACTACTGTTTTTACTTTCTTTTGGGTACTTGTAGTTTTTACCCTTTTTGTTCTAGTAATTTGGCATGACATTCCATTTGTGAACTTGGGTTTCTTTTATATTTCCAGTTTTGAGTTGGAGTTGATTGGTTTCTATCTTATCTCTCTCTTCCGCATGTGTTCTCTTAGAGGGTAATGCCTCCCATTTGTGTTTTACTATACCCTCGGTGCTAGTCTCCAACCCGGGGCCTACTGGAGGAAGGAATCAGGGGTCATTATCACCCTTATTAGATTTCGGACCTAGGAGGGGTACACTTTTTAGAGAGGGGGTTGTGACAGAGTGGTATTAGAGGAAGGTTGAGGGATAGGATGGAGTTTGCAGTTAGGCATAGGTGATGTTGCATTGGTTGGTAGGGAAACGGTGTCATTCATGTTTAGAAAGTGAGGTAAACACTGGAGACCGGATGAGACATAGGTGTTTAGGGACCCCTATGATCTGATGTACAGACCTTTAAGTTTACAATGGATACTAAACAAGGTGATACTAGTTTCACTTTAGAGTCCTAGTAAAGGATCATGCATCATTCTTCTTTGTGCCTATGTTTGAATGGGTAGAGATTGGGGTAGGTTAACCTAAAATTAATGAAAGAAAAAAATAAATTAATTAATCTTGAGTATTCCATATTCTAGTATTAGGAACTCTAATGGTTGTTATTTTACAGGTATGGCTCTAGGTCAACTTCCTCATCAGGTTTGTGCAGAAAATTTCTAACCGGATGTTCCAACAGATCACCAAAGAGTAGAGGTTGATGACGACTGTTGTAGGAAGACACTCTGAGAGTTTCAACTCCAGAGTTTTCATAAGTATGAGGGATCCATTTCAGATGTAGTCATAGAAGACTGGTTGGAGGAGGTTGAGATAGGATTCAATTTGATCCGTGCTTGGAAGTAGCACTGGGTGTCCTTAGCTGTGACAATGCTGTGTGGAGTAGTGAGGCAGTGGTGGTTCTTATTCCTTAGGGATCGTAAGGAGTCAGCGATCTTGTGGGAGGAGTTCCGAGACAGGTTTAGAGTCAAGTTAATTTCTTTGACTGTGAAGGCGTCCAATAGCCAGGAGATTCTTACCCTTCGACAGGGGAGATCTACTGTTCGATATTTTGGAATCTATTTCAGGAACCCTTTAAGATATGCTTCAGAACTTTTACCAGATGGGGATTCCAAGGTGACACATTTTGAGGAGGCTTTGCATCCAGAGATCCAGCGCCAGGTCACCCCATTTATGCTGAAGACATATCTTGAGGTGCTATCGAGGGCAGAGGTTGTCAAGAGGACTTTGTCTAGGACCAAATCATCACAAGAGGAAAATCTTCATGATTCCTCACAAAGCAGAGTTGTGGTCCAGGTTTCCGGGTTTTCCGGACAGAAGAGTTTTCGTTTAGCCGGGGGTAGGCCCCATCCCTTCACATATCATTCCTCCAGAGGCAGCAACTCTTAGGACTATGCCAAGAGATCAGGCTCTTGTTTTTCTTGTGGTGGTTGTGGTCATCAGCAGTGGGAGTGCCCGACATTTCAGAGTAGTCATCGTGCACCGGGCGCTATGCACCACATTCCTCCATTGAGGCAGGTCCAGCCGAGGAAACAATAACCAGTCTCACCATCTTTAAATCAGCAGAGGGTAGATGGGGCAGGCATATGACTACCCCATGATGCTCCCAATCCTCAGTGATCAGAGCGCGGCTATGGTGGTGTTCATCATCAGGGTCAGAGAGGTAGTGGAGGAGGTCATGGTCAGCTTCATGCTCTAGCATTGCCAGAACCAGACATGCCAGATGTCATTCGAGGTACCCTTCGCTTGTTTTCTACCTTGGTGTATGCCTTTTTTGATTCCGGAGCAACACACTCCTTCATATAACCAATCCTTTTCCATGCTTTGGGACTTGAGGTAGAGAGGCTTCCAGTGCCCTTGGCATTGACTACACTAGTTGGAGGTAGAGTTGACTTGTTTGAAGTATTTAGAGACTGTGATCTAGGGTTGGGGCAACACCGCTCTTGGGAAGATTTCCTATGTTTACGAATACAACCACATGATGTCATCCTCGACATGGATTTGTTATTTTTGGTGCAGGCTATCATGGATTTCTTCCGGAAGATGGTCATTTTCTTTAGTGTGGATGGAGAGAAAGTGGTGTTTGTTAGTGAGCGAGATCCTCAGATTGGTCATAGACATGTCCTATCCTTATCATTCATGATGGCTGAGATGATGTTGAGTTCTTTAGAGGTTCAACCATTAGCGTTTCATAGGGTCGTAGAGGAGTACCCTGATGTCTTTCTGAAAGAGGTTAAATCATTACCCCCTCGATGAGAGATTGAGTTCAAGATCGAGATACATCCATGAGTGTATCCTATATTTATGTCTCCATATAGGATGTCCCCTTTTAAGTTGTGAGAGCTACATATACAACTTGATGGTCTGTTGCAATGCGGTTTTGTTCGGCCAAGTGTGTCACCATGGGGTGCACCAGTTTTGTTTGTGAAGAAGGCTAATAATATTTTGTGGTTGTGTGTAAATTATTGTCACTTAAACAAAGTGAAAATAAATAATTTCTATACTCTTCCATGGATTGATGATTTATTCCATCAACTTAAGGGTTCAAGTTGGTTCTCAAAGACCGACTTGCGGTTGGGATATCATCAGATGCGTGTGAAGGATGAGGATATTCTGAAGACTGCTTTCCATTTTCATCATGGGAATTATGAGTTCGTTGTAATTCCATTTGGTGGGATTAATTCTCTAGCTATATTCATGGGATTGATGAATGTTGTGTTTCATGAGTTTCTAGATAAGTTCGTGGTAGTTTTCATCAACGACATCCTTGTGTACTCCATGTCTGAGCAGGATCATGCACAGCATCTACATGCCATTTTGAGAGACCTTCGTCGACATCAGCTATTTGGGAAGTTGTTGAAGTGTGAGTTTTATGCTTGAAAAGTCCATTTCATGGGGCATGTTGTGTCTCAACAGGGATTTGTTGTGGATCCATTTAAGATTGAAGCAGTTGTGTCTTGGGAATCCCCCAAGATAGTTTCAAAGGTGCGAAGTTTCCTTGGTCTTTCAGGCTGCTATAAGAGGTTCATAGCCAATTTCTCACGAGTTGCAGCTCCTATGATAGCTTTGACCAGGAATGATTAGGAATTCATATGGACTGATCAATGTCAGGCAGACTTTGAGTATCTAAAGGATAAGTTAGTAAGTGCTCCATTCCTTTTTCTTCCAAGTGAGGGAGTTCAGTTTGATGTCTTCTGTGATGCTTTACATCTAGGGTTAGGTTGTGTTCTCAGGCAGCAGAAGTCGGTTGTTTCTTATGGGTCTTATAATTTATGTCCCCATGAACGCAACTATTCCACCCATGATCTTGAGTTGCCAGCCGTGGTGTTTTCTCTGATGTTATGGAGACATTACCTCATTGGTGACTCCTTTGTGGTTTTCACCGATAATAAGAGTTTTAGGTATGTTTTCTCCCAACATTACTTGAAATTATAACAGCAGCGATGGATGGAATTATTACAGGAATACGACTTTGAAATATCATATACACCTGGAAAAGGGAATATTGTAGCTGATGTGCTGAGCCTAATGTCACGTTGTGATGTTGTGCATGATTCTGGAGATTCATGGAGAGTAATGGAAGAACTGTTAGCATTGCATCTTGATATGGGAGATGTTGGGGGTAGAGGTTTTATTTTTCAGATGATAGTACAGTCATCCCTGATGCAGAAGGTACAAGAGTCCTAGTTGGGGGATCTTGAGGTGGAGGTCTGGAGTGACCGAGTTGTTTGTGGTGAGGCCCCTGATGGTTGGCCTGAGGATGAACAACACCTATTTTTGTATCATGGAAGGATTTTTGTTCCTTTTATGATGCATGATAGGGTCCTCAGAGAGTTCCATAGTTCACCTTTAGCGGTACATCCTAGCGTGACAAAGATATACTGATCCTTGAGGAGTAAGTTTTGGTGGCCTGGGCTGAAGCGTGCGATTGCGGAGTTTGTGTCTCGATGTTTATTCTACTAGAAGGTGATGGTCGAAGACCATGTTCCAGGTGTTCTTCTACAGCCATTAGATATTCCTCAGTGGAAGTGGGAGGACATCTCAATGGACTTCGTTACTGGTTTACCTCGAGCTCTAGGAGGACATGATTCTATTTTGGTGGTAATGGATCATTTAACAAAATCAGCCCACTTTATAGAAATCAAAGAGTCAAGCTTAGTGGAAGTTTTGTCGAGGTAGTATCTAGATGAGGTGGTGAGACTTCATGGAGTCCCTAGGATGATCATTTCTAACCGAGATCCTCGTTTTACCTCCAGAGTTTGGAGAGGTCTCCAACAGGCTTTTGGTTCTCAGGTATGCCATAACACTGCTTTTTATCCTCAAACAGATGGTCAAATAGAGTGAACCATCCAGACACTTGAAGACATGTTACGCTCTTGTGTTCTAGATTTTGGAGGCTCATGGATAAGGCACTTACACTTGGTGGAGTTCTCTTACAATAATAGTTTTCACTCCACCATCAGCATGGCACCATTTAAAGCCTTTTCTGGTCGGCCTTGATGTTCTCCATTGTGCTGGTCTGGGGTCGGAGAGTGAGCAATTCTCGGACTGGAACTAGTGAAGAATGCAACAGAGATGGTTCAGGTGATTCTTGAGAGGATGAAGACAGCGCAGGATCATCAGAAAGCATATACCGATCAAAGAAAGAGACCCTTAGAGTTTAATGTTGGGGTTCATGTGTTTATGAAGGTGACTCCCCATCGTGGGCAGCGAAGGTTTGGATGTGGAAGTAAGCTTTCTCCCCGGTTTATTGGGCCTTTCTAGGTGTTAGCTCGTGTTGGAGTTGTGGCGTATCGATTAGCACTTCCCCCTCAGATGATTCAGATACACGATTTTTTCCGTGTATCACAACTCCGTCGTTATCTTTAGAATGACTCTCACATCATCGATTGGGGATAGATCGATGTTGTTGATGATGTAACCTTTGAGGAGTGACCTGTAGAGATCTAATACCACAAGGAGAAGGTGTTGTGCAGGCATTCTATTCATTTAGTTCGTGTCTTGTGGTGACACAGTGGCTTGGAAGAGAGTACATGGGAATGTGAGTCACAGATACGTGCTCAGCACCGAGAGTTGTTTGATGTTTAAATCTTTTCATGTATCGATGTAGCTGATGTGGTTATGAAACTTTCATGTTTATGAGATGGCTCCCTTTGTTCTTTTCATGGCCTCCTCTTTTTTGAGAGGTAACTCGAGGGGTGGTTGTTCAGACCCTGTTTTGTTTTCACTTTAGGTGGGTTTTTGGATTCTCCTGGACGATAATGTTTTGAGAGGTATCTGATGTAATGGACTAGACCTATCTAGTCCATTTCTTTGTGAAAATGTAGTGTTATATGTGTTCATGGAGGATGAGGTGACATGGGGTGCGTTTGGGTGGACTTTTAAGGGAAACTAAAGGGCTATAGCTTTCGCACGGGAGGCGCTTGGTTTGTCTAAACCATGTGGCCAAACCGTGTGAGGTTGGTGCTGGAGGTAGTGGATAATGCACGGTTAGTGCATACTTTGTCTAACTGTGTGGCCTAACCATGCGAGGAGTGTTGGCGAGGCAGTAGAGACCACACTTTTGGTGCACGGTTTGTCTAACGATGCGAGAAAACCGTTCGGTCGCTTAAATTAGATCCTAAAATTGCAGATCTAACTTGTTTTGCACTAAATGGTTTGTTTAATCCCCTAAGTGGCCATAACTCAGGATTACCCTTCATTGAAGGTAGGAGAACCTCTCCCAATCATTTTGGAGGCGATATGAAGGCTTCTATTGATGAATCAAAGCCGGTTTTTTGAGGTATGTGATCGTTCTTGTTTGGTTTCTTAGATCCGCTTGGATCTACTTCTCCTATTCTCTCAATTTCATAGATCTATGCCCATTATGGCTAGATCTAAGTGTGTGGATACCAATTTTGGTGTGTTTTGTTCTTGATATTTCTAGGAGGAGAGATCTAAGGTGGGTTTTTGGATAATCGACTTGGGTTTCTTGGGCGTTCTTTGACCGTCATAGTTTTCATCAAAAACCTTGAGGTAGGGGATTTGTTGCTTCTCTTTCTTTTATGTGCAACTGTATTGTTATAATGTTTAATCCAATTGTATGAAAATGGAATTGACATAATATATACTTTGAATCGGATAAATGAATTTTATTGATCATATGTTATTGCCTCTTATTTTACTAGATAGTGTGATATCTATGCATTCTTTTCTTAGTTGTGGTTCTTGATGGAAATCAGTAATGAACGTAAACCAGGATTAACTGATAATTTTTTGGCTAAAGATAAAGTGGCATGAAAATAAATCTGGTTATTATTGTAATTTGATGTTAATCAAATTGGCGTAGTAAGAATGATTAGTCTTTTGTGATAGCTTACTGGTAAGGTTTCCGATTTTGGAACCAAGGGATTATAAACCTATTAATTCAAGATGGTCGAAAGATTTGATTGTATGATAATTACTTGACGGGTTCTAAGTTTCCCTCTTGATTGTTAAAGGTCCAAGAGATCAATTTATGTGATGTTTATTTCTTACTAATTGTGTTGTGATGTGATCCTGTATGGTTGTTGAGATATGTGGGGGCATAGAGGCCTTTTGGTTGTGGTAGTGGATGACCACTAGAGTGGAGAGAAGCATCAGTTTATTCATGTGGGTGTCGGGGAGGACACCAGGGACAATGGAATGGGTTGGATTTGATTGGTGCATGCTTGCAGGTTCCTTGATTGTTTATCTGCTTTAAATTTCCCCACTTTTCAACATAGTTGGTCTTGATTACCTTTCTTCCAAAGGAGGTGAAAATTTGTGGGGAATTCCACGTGCTTTCCGTGTCTAGCTTCTCAAGGGAGGATGGTTCTACGCTCTTGCTATAGGAGGCAAAGACTCAACGGGTAGTACATCTACTCATCATGTTGACCCCCCTTGTGTTTAGTAGCATAGAATGCTTTTCTAGAATTCCTGAGAATATGGGAAATTAATTATCTAATGAATTTTTGAATAAATGGTGTTAACCCATGGGGTTGGTGTTCACTAAAACATAATGAAGAGCTTGAAAACTATTGAAGGAGTAGTTGACTTTGGGTATGTTGCTAATGAAATTTAATGTGGATTTGTTAATGGTTAATTAATGTATAAATAATTAATTGACGTATAGTGGAATTGATAAAATTCTAATGAAGTAATCTAATAAAGCTCTTTAAATGGTTGTGTGCTTATAGGATACCTAGTCTTAGAAGTGGCAGCCCGGAGTCCGGGAGACATTAGCTGTAGTTGTATCTAAGACTAGGTTATTCCCATAGTGTGGTTGTGAGTTATAATATATTATGTACTTTTTTTGTTTCTATATGCTACTCCACCCTATCATTAAGGTCAAATGACACCCAGGGGATTTTGAACCCTGGGGGGGTGTTTTCCCCAGCATTCTGGTGGGAGGATGAATGGCTGACTACCCCCTTTGGCCCTGCTCTCTTCTATTGGTAGATACTTGTACCATTAGGCACAATGGTTAGTTTTCCCCATATATGTGTGTAGAGGGCTGTAATGGATTGTGGTTATTCACACACATATATTCTGGATATAGTATCCTATGGACTACAATAGGTGTAACATGTATAGGTTGTGATATCTTGAGGATCCTTACTCGGTGTATGGGATGTAATGGATTGATGTATAATACACGACGTATGATACACGTTACGTGAGCTGTGGTGGCTACCGGAAACTACCTGGTTACTTTGGTGGTGAGGATGGTGTGGTGCTTTGCCACAGAGTCTGCGGGAAATCCTTTTTGGTGCTTTACCCAGGTGTCTGCGAGCAAGCCCTTTTGGAGAGAGATGCTTAGGATGTGCAACATTGGGTCAAAGCAGCAAACCAGTGGGGAAGTAGTAGCAGGGTACCCTTGATAGTCTTTATTATATTTTATATTCATGTATGTGTTACTTGGTGAGAGTAGCCATGGTGAGGTTGGGAACTTAGTATACCTATTTAGGTGATGAGTTAGTTTCACTTTTTTTTTCACTATGGTTTAGCATGATTTATTTACTTTTTCACGAGAGGCTTTAGGGATTATCCTACTGAGTATACTATTATACTCACCCTATGTACATATAAACTATTTTCAGGTGACTTGGAGGAGGTTGGAGATCAAGATGGTTTCTACCATATTGGGGTTGTAGGAGCTGTTCGGGCTAGTGGTCGCTGCTGTTTTTACTTTCTTTTGGGTACTTGCAGTTTTTCCCCTTTTTGTTGTAGTACTTTTTCATGACATTCCATTTGTGCACTTAGGTTTCTTTTATATTTCCATTTCAGAGTTGGAGTTGATTGTATCTATCTTATCTCTCTCTTCCGCATGTGTTCTCTTAAAGGGTGATGCCTTCCATTTTTGTGTTACTATACCCTCAGTGCTAGTCGGCAACCTGAGGCCTACTGAAGGCGGGACTCGGGGGTCATTATCTCCCTTCTCACATTGCCAGCCCAGAAGGGGTACACTTTTTGGGGAGGGGTCCGTGACATATTTATTTAGAGTATAAGGTGGGTATTGGTCAAAAAACTCTAAACCAATAGGTTTTAGATAGTTTTACGTCACCATATAACCTTATCTTTTAGATTTAACACTTAGTTAAATAATTTAACTTTTACCATGTATTCTTGTATTATTATAATAAATAGTTAATAAGCTTAATATAAAAATCCAAGCGAACCCCAAGTGGTTAAATATAGATATATATAACAATATCTAAGTCCTTTGTCTGAACCTTATATTTTTAGGAATATTATATCAATTAATAAAATAGTATTTATTTAAAAAAACCCATTTATGTAAATTTTGACACTATTTGGTATTTTGTTTTTATTAATGTCATAAAACCATTATCACTTTGAAAAAAATTATTTAATAAACCCTAACATATCATATTAACCTATAAAATTAGTAGAATTAATCATAAGTCTCAATTTACATTTATTTGGATATTTATAATATCAATTATTTTAATCTTTCATTAATATGGTAATTATTGTATCATAATTGTGTCATAACTAAATTTAATTATTTAATGTAGAAAAATTATAAATAAAACACCATTATGTAGGAAATCTTCTTAAATTTCCAATTAATATTTATAGTAGAATTTATCTTATGTATAACCCTATATTAAAAATAGTTTACCTATTAAATTTTGAATTTATCACTTTTTACTCTTCTTTAAATAAAATAATAATAAATGTCCTAATCTAATACAAGTTGACCAAAAGGATAATATTTTATTCCTAAGGTTGATTTTTTTCAAAATAATCTTATCCAATAGACTTAGGACATGTTTTAGGGTAATTATAATATCATTTTTTACCATTAATTACCCTATTTACTTTTAAAAATGGTAAATAAAAGTCAAAAGTTACTATTAACAAAAAATTATTTTCATATTATTGAACCACATTTTATTTACTGATGTTAAATATTTCCCTCAAATTTTGTAAATTCAATTCATAGAAGTGGTAAAATTATGTTTTATGCAAATTTGCAAATACGCCTAGAAGGTGGGTAAAAGATGGTAAAAAGTTTAATAAAATTATATATAGTGAATATTATTATAAAATGACTCCAATGAATTACATTTAAAATATATAGGTATAATTTATCCATATTTAACAAATATAAATTTAAATAAAATAATAATTATTTAAATAAAAAGTCAGTTTTAAACAATAACGCAGTGTTTTTCACTATTCATCAAAAATTGAAAGTTTTCAGAAAAATACCAAAAATTTACCATAAGATAATTTTGATATTAAAAATCCCAAAATTAAGTCCATTTTGAAGAATAAAATTTATAAAATTTCAAAAATTGGGTATTACTATTCATAATGGCTAGTTTGATTGGTCGTGGTGTGTTAGAACTCGAAGTTGCATACAATACAAGCTATTGTATTATTCAAGGAGAAGCACACCGTGGAATCTTGGGGTGTTAAATTCTTCCCTCCTTCAAATAATTTCATCCTAAAAATTTATAGAATATTACTGCATAAAAATATTTAGGTGGTTTTTCATGATAAGTTCCTCAGGTTCCCACATTGCCTATTCCATCTTATGGTTTCTCCATAGAACTTTCACTAGACGAGTCGTCTGATTTCTCAGAACATTTTCCCTAGTATCAAGAATCTTCACAGGCTCTTCATAATAAGATAAACTAAGTTTCAGTTATATTTCTTCATAGGTGAGTACATTCATTGGGTCAAGCATGAATTTTCACAACAGTGATATGTGGAACACATCATGAACTTTGGAAAGACATGGCGACATTTACAAATGATAAGCTACAACTCCAATTTTTTCTAGAATTTATAATGGTCTGATATACCTAGGACATAATTTTTCATTCTTACCGAATCATATAACACCCTTACATGGAGATACTATCAAGAAAACATGATGTCCAACATGAAATTTTAAATCTTTTTTTGGTTATCGGCATAGGTCTTTTGTCTTCTTTGAGATTCTTTGATGTGGGTTTGGATAACCTTCACCTTTTACATTATTTCCTAAACGTTTTTTGGGCGTACGAGTTTTCTTTCACCACCATCATCCCAAGAAGTTGGTGTGCGAAATCTCTTTCCATATAATGCTTTATACAGTGACATCTGAATACTTGAATGTAAGTTATTGTTATAGGAAAATTCTATCAGAGGTAAATATTTATCCCACATACCTTTAAAGTAGTGTGAGAAAGATATCAACATGTATTCTATGGTTTGAATAGTTTGTTATGATTTTTCATCAGTTTGAGGGTGGTAGGCAATGCTCCAACGAAGTTTACTATCCAAGGACTTCTGAATACTTTCCCAGAATCTTGATGTAAAATGGGGATCATGATCAGAAACAATTGATAAGGGTACTTCATGAAGTCTTACAAATTCATTAATATATAGTCTTGTTATACTTTAAAGTGGTAAATCTTCTCTTATAGGATGAAAATGTGCTGACTTGGTAAGATGATCAACAATGACCCATATTGCATCATTCCTTCTAGGATTCCTTGGTAGCCCCATGAAAAAGTCCATCATAATATCATCCCATTTCCACTCAGGTCTGAGAAGAGGTTGCATGACTCCTCTATGATTTTGTCTTCCAACCTCCACCAATTGATAAACCATACATTGTGACACATAATTAGAAATCTCCCTCTTCATGTTTTCCACCAAAAATGTTCCTTCAAATCTCTATACATTTTATTGATACCAGGGTGTATAGAGAAATTGTAGCTATGAGCATCATCTAACAATTACCTTTTTAGATCAGGTATGTCTGGAACCCAAATTATCTTCCCAAATTTCAAAATCCCATCTTCATATATGAATTTGATCGATATCCCATCGTTCACAGCTTTAATTTTCTTTTCAAACTCCTCATCATCAGTTTGAGAACTTTTTATCCTTTCTAGTAAAGATGGTTTGGAAACCATTTGAAAAAGTATTGATGTTTCACCTTCCATGATTATTCCTGTATCCATCTTTACTAGATCCATGAACATATGATCCCTTTCAACTCTCATCTTATTCAAAACTCCATGATCATTTCTTCTCAAAGCATCTGCCACCTTATTTTCCTTCCCCAGGTGGTAGTGTATAGTACAATCATAATCTATGATTAGTTCAAGTTATCACTTTTGCCTCATGTTGAGTTCTTTCTGTGATAAAATATACTTTAAACTCTTTTTATCGGTATATATCACACATTTTCACCATAGAGATAGTGTATCCATATATTCAAAGTAAAGTTTACAGCTGATAACTCAATATCATGAGTGGGATAGTTTTTTCAATAATTTTTAGCTATTGTGATGCATAGGCAATAACGCTATCATTCTGCATAAGGACAAAACCAAGTCCTTTCTTTAATGCATCACTAATAATAACAAACCCATCATTACCTAATAGTAGAGTCAAGATAGGATGATTGACTAATATTCTCTTCAGTTCCTCAAAACATTCTTGACACTCTTTTGTTCAAACAAATTTAACCCCTTTACTTGTGAGTTTGGTTAATGGGTTATCCAATCGAGGAAAATTTTGGACGAAACACCCATAATAACCTGCTAAACCAATAAAACTGCATATCTCGATTCTACTCGTCGGTGCTGGTCATTGTTGTATTTCTATTATCATAGTAGGATCAACAGAGATTCCATCTTTAGGTACAATATGGCCAATAAAAGAAATCTCCTGAGGCTATAATTCACACTTTCTAAACATCCCATATAATTCATTTCTTCTAAGAGCCTTTAGAATAGTGCACAAGTGATTTTCATGATCTTTATATCTTTTGGAGTAAACCAAGATATCATCAATAAATACCACTAAATATTCATCAAGGTATTCCTTTAAAACATTATTCATTGGATCCTTGAAAAAAATGGTGTAGTTTCTTGTCCAAAATGCATTACTATAAACTCATAATGCCCATGCCTAGTATAAAATGTTGTCTTTGGAATGTCTTCGATCTTCAAACACACCTAATGATATCTTGATTGAAGTTAAATCTATGAAAAATATTGATCTCCATGAAGATGAACAAATAAATCATCAATGTGAGGTAGGGGATACTTGTTCTTTATTATTACACCATTGATCTCCCTATAATCAATGCATAACCTCATAGATCTATCTTTCTTTTTAACATAAAGAATAGGGGATCCCCATGGAAAAACACTAGGGAGAATAAATACTTTATTACTCAGTTCCTCTAGTTGTTTCTTTAGTTCCACTAATTTGACAGTGGCCATTCATTAAGGGGTCTTCGATATGGGCCTTGAACCAGGAATTAAATCAATGGAAACCTCTATTTCTCGTTCAGGAGGATGTTCAGGTAAATCCTCTAGAAACACATCAACATATTCTTGTACAATAGGTGCATCCTCTATTTGAACATTATTTTCCCCACTCATAGTTTTTCATTCTCTTCCTTCCCAATAATTGAATTTTGTAGAGCTACAGGGGGTGGATCTAGATAAGAATCAGATGGTGACATTTTAGTTCTAAAGATAAGGTACTCCTTATAATCATTGAAAATTGTAACCTCCTTCTTCTTACAATAAATTTTCACATCATGGTCTGAAAGCCAATCTATACTAAGGATTGTATCAAATTCAGTCATGGGTATGATGATGAGATTAGCAGATAAAGCGTGTTTATACTCCCTAATTGGAACTGATTCACAAAACTTTATTTCAATGATACTTGTCTTAGAGTTTTGACTAACAACTCCCTTGTTAAATCAAATTGGAAAAATCTAATTTTCTTAACAAACTGGGAAGATATGAAATAAGGCAATGATCCATAATCAAATAAAGAATTGGAAAACATGAGGAAACCATTAAATTACCTTCCACTATATCATTCAGAGCTTCAACCTTAGCAGTAGTGATTGCATAATCTTATACTTGCTCCCTTGGACATTTCTGAGGTAAGTTTCTCGGGCGCTTATGACATTAATTTGCATAATGCCCCATTTCTCTACAATTGTAGAATTCATCATTGATAGACTCTTTCATTCCCTTGCAATTACAATCATGGTGGATTTTTTTACCACACATTTAACAGACTCCCATTCCCTACAGGCAAATACTGGAGTGTTTCTTCCCACATTTACAGCAGGATGGAAATTTAAATTTTCCCTTATTCCCATTAATTCCATTTCTAGAGTGTTCATTAGATCTCTTCTTCTATCGATTTTATTTAAAGTTGTAAGACTTAGGAAATAAATTTTCTATCTCAATAGAACATGAGACAATATCTTCGTATGATGAGAAGGATTAAGAGACTAATGTTCGATGAAGAAATTTTTTTGACCCATCAATGAATGGATCAATCTTATTCCTTGGTTTATGTATATAATTTGTTGCATGCCTTTCTAACCTTGTAAAGTTAGCCTCACACTTTGCAACATTTTAATCCATATTTTCCCTTAAACTCAAAAATTGTCTTTCCATACCCGCTCCATGGTCATGAGGAAAGAATTTTTCAAATGAAATCTCTTTAAACTCCATCCATTCCATATTTTATAATCCATCTTCCGTTGTGTCTTTAATTAATGACCACCATTGATATATATCTCTCGTGTGGGGATAAACTACCATGAAAACTTTTTCCCTTTTGCTACTCCCCAAAGCATGAAATATTTTCTTTAAGGAACTTGTCCATTTCTCTACTACAAATGGATTTTTATTCCCGTTGAATTTTGGTGGTTGTTTCCTCATTAATCGGTCTAACATTGATCTTCTCTGTTGTGGATCAGGGTGCTCCATATGGGTAATGTTATTATTCATAACCTGAGTGAGTTGTCCCAGTATGGTGATAAGTGGTTCAACACAAGTTGCATCACCGACTCCACTATAATTATCTTCAGAAGGAGGAAAATCCCTTCATGGATTATGTGCTTTGATATAGTTTCCATTCCTTCCTCTAAACTCCATTTATAAACAATGACGTACACTAGATTAGTTTATGAATCGTAATACATAATTCCAAACTTGTAAAACATTTAACATAAATTGAATAGTTTATGGATATAATCCATAATAATAAAAATGTTTTCTTTGAGGAGTTATATACTCATAAACCATTCATAATGGTTTATAAATAAAATGTGAATTATCCTAAGCATATCCCCTGTGAGTGTAGTAACCAAGAGTGCAGCAAGGCCCATTATCATGTACCAAGATACCCCGGGTCAAGCCCGAATCTTTGTCAGAGTTTTCACTCCTAGGTACATCTATGCCAAATCCTCCTCTAACTGCTTGTATCTAGACAGGGATGTATTGCTTAGAAAACTCACAAAATCTCTACATTACCAAAATTTTAGGAAGTTCTTCTATACTAATCATCAAAGTCTATCTTATGGTAATGTTATCTAATCAGAATTTTTCTAAATATAGTTTCCACAGTTTGTACTAAACATCCTATGATACTGACTTTAACCCCCCGACCCCAGTTACCCAGAGTCGGTGCATTTTTACATAACCTTGGAATGATATAAGGAATCATTTCTCGAAAGACCGATTAGTTTAGTAGCCTTAAAAGTACTAGATACATACATAAGTTTTACATTACATAATAAAATAAAAAAACAATATTTTGTCCCCTTTGAACACTCTTATATCCCTTATCCTATTCCTGTAGGTTAATCGTAATATACTTCTTCACATCTTGGGAAAAATAAAACATAAGAAATGGGTGAGCTTAGATGCTCAGTAAGGATAACAACATAGCAGAAACTATAATAAATAAGCATAAACATTTAAGGAAATGTATAAGACAAAAACACAAGCCTTTTAAACCTAAAACATCAGAATAATATGGCAAAGATAATTCAAATAATTTCATTTACATATTCACATAGATATTCTACTAGTCGAATAATCACATGTAATATCAATAGCCAATTTCATAATGATGGAATGCATAATGTCGGACATCATAACCACATAGTCATGGCCTTGTTCCAATACTACCAATAAGATTTTGTCAAGTCCTTGTGAAAATACACTAGTTTGTCTCATGGTACCTACTGATGAATTTTGGAGCTATATCAGGCACCACCCATCACTTACTAAGTCAAATGCATTCCTCATATGCAAAGGTTGAAACATAACATAAACATTCGTATTAAAACTAGCATAAAAAATGTTAATAATTTAACCATAAACCATGAATGGTACAATAATATCACATCCACAATCAAAAATATCTTAAAACCTTTAATACAATATGGAATATTGTATCATAATAAATCAACTTCAGAGAAGCGTAAAATCCAAAAAAGGATGTTGACATAGATGAAATCAAAACTATTTTAAAGAAATATCTCTTCCTATTTTGAAATAATTTAAAAGTCATGTAATTTTAAAATACAACATTTATTTTGAAAATATAATTATAATCTTGTAAGGGAATATTCGAAGGTGTTATAACCATGTAAAATAGTGTTACTCGCCATATAAGTTAAAAAACATTATTTCCTTAATTTTTTCGAAAAGGTCATAAAGGACCTTGTTTGGAAAGCAATGAAAAGATTCCTTTATAAACAATTTTTAAAAATTAAAACAAGGGTATAAATTAATTTAACCCATATTCTATGAAATAATTATTTTTTTGAAATATGTTTTTAATAAACACGGATGTGGATGATAAAGAGGTCTCAGTGGATTCTCACATATAAACAACCTCGGATAATGAAGAGATTGGAGAATTAACCCTTATATTGTACTTTTCCTTGATTGAGTGTAATTTAACCACTTATATAATAGATAAATAATTTTTATTAAATTATACATGAACCACATACGTAAATATGATATCATATATGATCTTCTAATATTTATTTGTTAACAATATTTCAGTAGTATCATTGTTTCGGGTGTTAACTGATTCTTTTTCCTTTATATGATTGGTTAGATAAGTCATGTTTGTTATGTATAGGATGTATTTTATTCATATCCAGAATAATATTAAGTTGTAAACATTGTTTTTAATCTTAAAATGAAAATTATTCTTGAATGGTTATGATGGGGAATGAATTTCATCATGTTCATGGAGACGGTAATTCGTATGTATGTACAAGCGACAATATCATTCTATTGATTGTGAAATCATATGTAATTGGATAGTATATCATATATACTGAATCCTTAACATGTTATATTTTTTATTTACATCAGTTATTCTCATTATTATACCCATCCAAATAATGAAGTCTTTGAATAACAAACTACACCACGACATGGAGATGGTAAGCCGTACGTACACACGTTGGGTTACTTGTCAATAATAGGATGGATATAATAATGAATATGGTTGTAAAATATTTATAATAACATCAAAATATGTATAACGTACTAGAGTTTTTATTTTTGTATGGAAAAAACAAATAAAGAGGAAGTGGAAGAAGAAAAGAACTTTGAAAGAGGTGGTGAAATTATTACCTCTTTTTCAGGTGTTTCCTTTTGAGTTGATCAAAAGGGATTCTTATGTTGGATTTATGATCAAATTAAGGCCTATAGGTATTATTAAGGGTAGTGGAGAGGATATTTGATCTATTTATGGCCGATCCAAATGGATTTGGAGGTTTTATTTTGAGAGAAGGGGAAGTACCCATTTATAAGAAAGGTGAGGGTCACTTTAGGAAAAGCATGAAATATTATTTTATTATACCATCATATTCAGTTTATAATAGATCAAAAAGGATTTATGCCTAGGCTAAGGTGTGGATGTGTCCAAAACCTCTCAACCAATAGGTTTTAGATAGGTTTAGGTAACCATATTAACCTTATCGTTTAGATTTAACTCTTAGTCAAACAGTTTAACTTTTAGCATGTATTCACGTATTTTTATAATAAATGGTTAATAAACATACTGTAAAAATAAAAGTAAACCCCAAATGGTTAATTATAGATATATCCAATATTATATAAGTCCTTTGGATAAACCTTATATTTTTAGGAATATTATATCAATTAATAATATAGTATTTGTTTTAAAAACTCATTTATGTCAATTTTGACACTATTTTGTATTTTGTTTTTGTGAAAGTCAAAACAATTATCACTTAAAAAATTATTTAATCTACCCTAAAATTTCATATTAACCTATAAAATTAGTTTAATTCATCATATGTCTCAATTTACATTTATTCAAATATTTATAATATCAATTATTTTAATCTTATATTGATAAGGTAATTATTGCATCATCATTGTCTCATATATAAATTTAATTATTTAATTTATAGAAATTATAAATAAAATAACCTTATGTAGTAAATTTTTTATCTTTCTAATGAATATTTATAGTATAATTTATCTTATTTATAACCCTATACTAAAAATGTTTTAGTTATTAAACGTTGAATTTAATACTTTTTACTATTCTTTAAATAAAATTATAATAAATGTACTAATCTAATCAAAGTGAACCAAAAGGATCATATTTTATTCCTAAGGTTTATTTTGGTCCAAATAAATGGATCTAATAGAATTAGAACATGTGTTAGGGTAATTATTATATCATTTATACCTTTAATTAACATACTTACTTTTAAATGCGGTAAATAAAAGTCAAAAGTTACTATTCACCAAAAATTATTTTCATCATATTAAACCACATTATACTTAATTATGTCAACCGTGTCTCTCAGATTTTTGAAATTCAATTCACATAAGTGGTAAAATTATGTTTTATGCAAATTTCCAAATGCACCTAGATGGTGAGTAAAAGACGGTAAAAAGTTCAATAAAATTTTATATATAAAATGTTATTATAAAATGACTCCAATGAATTAAATTGGACATATATAGGTATTATATATCTATTTTTACCTAATATAAATTTAAATAAAATAACTATTGGTTTAAATAAAAATTCAATTTTAAACAGAAACAGTGTTTTCACTATTCATTAAAAATTGAATGTTTTCAGAAACATACCAAAAAAATTCACCCTAAGATAATTTTGATATTCTGAATCCAAAAATGAATTCCATTTTTAAAAATAAAATTTATAAAATTTCAAAAAGTTGGTATTACTATTCATAACTCCTAGTTTGATTGGTCATGGTGTGTTAGAACTCAAAATTGTGTACAATGCAAGCTATTGCATTATTCAAAGAGAAGCATATCATGGATGCTTGGGGTGTTACATCTTTCATGGATTGAGGTTTTGAGGGGGTGATTTATGGGTAGATTAAATGGTATTCTTATGGAGGTGATTCATATTGTGAATGGATGATTCATGATAAGAATGAATTTTAACGTGAGGTCTCTTGAATTTAATTTGTTTTGTATAAAGATCTGATATAAACATTTCATAGTGTAAAAAAGGGAGTCTCAAGCCATGAATATATATTTTCCCAAAAAAAATAGAACTTTGGGATCCAACTCGAACTCTTCTTTCCAATTTAATTTCCCTCAAACCCTAGGCAGCCAGTGTTGAAGTTGGCATCCTGGGACCAACTATTTGTAAGTTGATTACATATATAATTGAGGTATTGAATATTAATAAAACCACTTATTATGTATCATTTATTGTTCTTCATGACTCCAATGTAATAATTTCCCAGAGTATACATCGCATTGATAAATTTATAGCAGTTACACGCTATGATGTGAACCTTGATGTGCTATGATGATATTCTCAAATAATGTTTTTTGTTTAGATAACATAATATGATGGGACACATAGTACATATACTATCATGTGAAATTAATCGTAAGTAAATGAGGCTTCTTATCATGAATTTCACACTATGTAATCTTTAAGATGGTAGATTATGAGAACAGACCCACCAGTAGGAATTATGCTTGCTTTGGTGACATCAGATATTCCTATATACAGCTGTGTGTGATGGTCCTTAGGATTTAATATTATTATTAATACATGTTACAACTCACATACCTAGATGTATTTTGTAAACCTTGATGATAACAACTCATGGGAAAGTTTGATATGTTCGGTGTGACATGAGTGACATGTCATTAATGAATAATTCATGGAAGTATTTATCCCTTATATATTTATGGAAGCTGATCTCTTGACCCTTTGATTGGAATAGAACCATCACATTAAATTGATGTAATGACATGTTTATTTCAGATAGTCAAATAAAGACACATCAAGTATATAGGTCGGTGACATGGTTGTGAAAATTTCTTGATGAGATATTGTAGTAAATGTAATATATAACACAATGAACATCCATATTTGGTGGTCGATGTTGTGACATTAAGTTATTTATCTTAGTTTCATGGAACCATTTCTAGGTAATAATATTGTACTTTAGGCAATATCACCAAATAAAAATGATCAAGAATCCTAGAGGGTCTCACACTATATAAGGCCCCATCCTTAAAAAATACATAATCTTGAGTTAAGTCAAGAATTAACATTTTGGATATTTTTAGGTTTATATTTTTAGATAACTAGGTCATAAATATTACATAATAACTCAAATATTATAAATAAAACACTTCTACTCACTATCTATTTTTTACACAAGATAAAACTCTTTAAAACAAGATTTTAATTTTTTCATGATATAAATCATCATAAAATTCATCTTGACTTATTATTTTCTCTTAAAAATCCTTATTCCCTATGTAAAACATTTCAAAAACATGCGATGAGCACAAAAAATATTAGTCAGGGATATAAAATAAGGAATGAAGCCGTTATTCCATGAATATTTTAAACTTATTAAAACATTTTCACAAAATCATGCATTTCACCCATAAAATAGAAGCTCTTTAAAATACCTCATGATATCATAAGATTTTTGAAAACTTATTAGAAATAAAATATCATAAAGGTAACTTTTGGAATCCATATCATACTTACATTCTATCTTTCACAACTACATAGGGAGTAACCTTCATGGTTACGTTTGGAATACCCATCACAGTATATTCCATATATCTATTATGTGAAACCTAATCATTTAACTCCATATCATTACCCAATAACATTGGAGGGATATCATGGGATCAACTACCTTTATTTTATCATTGAACCGCCCATATAAAAAGGCAATTCCCAAGAACCAAAACATAAGCACAACACATAAAACAAGCATAAAGGAAAAATAACATTTCCACTTTGAAATCACATTTCATTTTTACCAAGCCACACACTCATAAATGAAAAAAAGTATTTGAAAATAATATGGTAAACATATAAAGGAAGAAACAAAATATCAAAGTGACATGAATGTGAGAAATTCAATTCATGGTGTATATGTTTAAAAACTTTCATTTTGGGTTTTGTAAAAATAGTTGAAAGAGTAACTTTTAAAGAGGTTTTTAAAAAAAATCCATTAAAAAGATCATTTTATGAAAACATTTGAGAGAAATAAAAAATTACCCATTTAAACAAAATTATGTATACATAAATACATTCCTAAAAAACTTCTTTTAAAACATGGACATTAATTATAATTATATATAATAATAATCCTTTAAAACACATAAAATGGTGTTTTAGTTAAAGAGTCACCTACCACTTGAGAAACAATTGAATAAATAGAATTAGATAATAAAATTTAAAAATCATTATATATCATTTGAATATATTAATTCTTGATATAACACATATAAAGGGTCTTATATACACCTTATAGGATAAAAAAGGTTCACAATATCAAGATTTTCCTTAATGAAAGTAGATTGAGATGAAGTCCCTTACCTCGAGTTTAACTTGTCTCATACATAATATATATTCTGAAATAATAAATTCAAGTTAATTTATAATTTATTTATAAAAATTTTCAAGATTATTATTCTATTTATATCACTTATTTATAAATTTATAATAACTACTTACTTATTTATATTCACATCGGACGTTTTGTAAATATTCAGTACTTGAGTTCAAAAATGAACTCGGTATGATATAAATTTTCCATGTGGTCATAAGTCCATAATTTCAAGAATAATATTAATTATTTAATGATAAATTTATTACATTAATTATTATCATTAATCAGACCATTAATTGTGGTTATGAAAATTGAACAATGTTGCGATCATGGAGACGGTAGGTTGTACGTACACATGAGTAAGGTTTTCATTTTTCAATGATCATTCTAGAAAGAAGGTAATTATAATTTTATCTTTCCATAATTATAATAAAATTATAAAAATCATATTAATAATTTAAATATAATTTTATATGTCATATAAGTATTATGGTGATTAAAAATGAACTACATTGCTTCGTGGAGGTGATAGTTCACACCTATGCACGAAGGACATAATAATTTTCACATGCATGGAAATTAAGAAAATAATTGATATATTATTCTCTTATAATGTTAAATATGTCATTAATATCATATATGAACATTAATTACATCATTATAACTAGTCTTGAGCGATGGTTAGGGAAAAAAATTATATTGGCTGGTGGTGGTGATAGTTAACACGTACGCATGAATGATTGATTTTTTCCCATTTAATGAAAGTGGAGATAGATTTAGGTGAGGATATTAAAATAATAAAATATCAATATATTTAGGATACTTGATTTATTATTTCATCATGGTTAAAGGAGATTTTAAGGAAGATAAAGAAGAAATAAAATAGTAACACTTAAATAAAAACATTACCATTCCTTCGGATGATCACTTTTCATAACACCTTAACACCTCTAATAAGGTTTTAATTCCTAAAATAAGGACTCAATAATGAGAGGAGTGAATCTAGGATTGTTTTTGGGTAGAACTTGGCTGAAAAAAAATGTTTTTTAATTGTAAGTAATAGAGAAGAAGAGTGCCTTTTTATAGGAGTGGGGAGGGGCACTCTAAGAATTATCAAAAGAATAAAATTAATATAGATTCATTATATATTAAAAATTTGTCCAAGTTTATTTAGATTGAATATAGTATGATGATGGGTCTAAATCCAGTCATAAAATAAAAATAATATAAGTTTGGGATATTTTTTAATCTTTATATTCATGTTTTAACCCTTTTAACTCTTATCTTTTTTAAGTAATTTACACTTTGAGAGTTAAAATAATTACCATAACATGTAAAATGACCAATGAATGAGTCATTAATTACATTTGGAGACTTACCAAAACTATTTTTCTGAATCTAGGATTTTTAGAAATTTAATTCATTTAATTAAATATTTTATATTTTAAAATATGAATTATATCAATTTTGAAACTATTCATTACTTAGCATTTTAAAAAATCATAAAAATTTTATTCTTTAAAAAACATGTTTAAATCATCAATAACATGTCTAAATAATCTATAAACTTCATGGATTACATCAAATATTTCAATTAATATTTATTTTAATATTATTAATTTCATTTGTTTTATTCTTTATTTAATAAATATATTACTGCATTATCATTCTGTCATAATTAAATTTAATTATTTAATGTATAAAAATAATAAACAGATTATCATTATATAGGTAATTTTTTTACCTTTAAAAGGAATATTTATAGTCTATGATGTCACTTATATAACCCCATATTAAAATTGTTTTATTAATAATAGACATGTTTATAAAATCATTGTTTTTACTTTAAATAAATTATTATTAATGTCATAATCACACATAATTGGCTTCCAAAGGCCACAATTCGTCCCAAGTATTGTATGGGTCAAAAATAAATCATCTAAAAAGATTAATACAGCTTTTGGGGTAGTTTTATATTATTATAATATTATTTTTACCTATAATTACCCGATTTACATTTACCCGTGGTAAATAAAATACTAAAGTTACTATTCACAAAAAAATTGATTCTATTAGATCAAAATTTTCATACTAATTATGTAACACCTTGAGTTTTAAATAACAGATTTATTTTATCACTTTATTAATTCAATGTTAGTAATTATAATAAAGTCAAATTGGAAAATAAATATTATGACAACTATACAGTTTTAAATTTAATATTAAATTAATTTTCTACAAAAAATTTCGTATTGTTTTGTTTGAATGAATATTTTTGTATTTATTCATTTGATAAAAGAATTTTTAATTACAAAATTTATGAAAAAATTTCTAAAATTTATATATTTTAAAAAAAGATATATTTCATATCAATAATGAATTTTATAATTATTTGATACAAAATTATGCTAATTATGGATTATGTGTACTAAATAGAATAATCATATTTCAATGAATTATTATAGTGAGTAAGATAGTAATTACTATAAAAATTAATAATATAAAAAAAATTATAATTTCGAAGTATGAATTATAAGATAATATATGAGTGTTATTTTGAATTATAAATACTTAAATTCCAAGTACATTAACATTCTATTATAATTTATAACTATATTAAAGAATCAGTTTTATTTATTTTTAATCATTATAATTATGAATATATATTAAAGACGTTAATAAAGTTAAAAAAATGATTTTAGCAATGTCATATTTTCCTATAATATTATAAATTAATAAAATTATAATTATCAAAATATTATTAAGTAATTAAGTCAATTTATTATTATTATTATTTTAAAGTATGAAAAATAGTTTTTCAATTTTATGAAACTATTTTTTAAAAGCAAATCATAATAAAAAAATTATAATACTATATTAATATATCAATTTGTTATTATTAAATTGTATTTATAAAAAAATTGAATGGAAAAGAAATTATATATAGAATTATAAAAAATTGATAAAAAAACAATTCAATTAGAATCATGGGTTCGGGGTAGGGTTTCAGTTCCGGAGTCGTGAGCTGAGGGAGTCAATGCCAAGGCTTGGGGCACCATTGGGTTCGTTTGGAGTCCATATGAGAGATGTCGCACCGATGTGAGGGAGTCTATTCGAGCTTTACGAGGGTCTGTAAGAGATTTACATTGAGCTTGGCTGGAAGGAGGATTGGAGGCGATGCCAAGCATAGCGTTTTGATCGTTAGACCGAGATCTTATCGTCAGTAAGTGCAGAATGGGAGTTGAATCTGAAGGCAAAGCATTCATGATTCCGGAATCGACTTCAGACGACAGATCGAGTCCAGATATGGAATCAATTTTAGGTGAGGGTTTCGAATCAGTGTTCGAAGCACCATTTATGTTCAAAAACCCCTAATATGTGTTATGTTGAAGTTTCCAAGAAGGATATAGGGAAATCGACATCTGGTTTGGAAATCTTCTCAATAATGTAAGTTGTTTCATTTTTTAATCTATTTTTGTTATCTGAATCTTATTGAAATATTCTAAACAATGATTGAGTTTGTCGATTTTCATCAACTTGTTTCTTAATTGACATGTTGTCCTTATATGGATTTTATTTAAGATCAAAATTTTCAAAATTTTGATCTAAATATATTCAATATTTTTTATTTTAATCTTGATTTGAAGATATCATTCTATTAAGGGTCTTATTCAAATATGTAATCTGTTTCGTGAAAATATGAATTTGAATTAAATTTATTGATCTTATTCGATGCACTAAATCATCTCTTCTATGGTTATCTTCAATTCAGATCCAATACAGATTCATCCTTGACATATTCTTTTCAAATTAAATGTTTAAATATAGATTTCTTATCCCTAATTGTTCTACAAGACAACACATCTCTCAAGCAAGTAAGAAATTAAAAAAAATGTATAAATTTGTTTTCTTGTCTCCTTGAAATTAATGAAT
Organism: Viscum album; assembly: GCA_963277665.1. Classification (NCBI taxonomy): domain Eukaryota; kingdom Viridiplantae; phylum Streptophyta; class Magnoliopsida; order Santalales; family Viscaceae; genus Viscum; species Viscum album. The sequence goes on along the minus strand of OY728121.1, from coordinate 1,679,179,936 downwards.
ACAATGAATGAAGACCTTAATATATATATATATATATATATTGTAACAACCCAAACCATATCACCACTAAAACAGTGGCCAGACCAGTCGCCACATGACCTCAAGTGTGTCTCTCTATATGGCAGAGGCTACCGATAACCAGCGAGGGTCTATTGATAACTAGTGGGGAAACTATACCCTCATATCAGTGTTCAATAATAGAAAATGTAAATAAAGAGTGAATGAATTTGAATAAATGATAAAGCAGAGGAAGATATATTTTATAAATCATGTACAAAACAAATAGCCAAAGCCAATTATACAACAGATGCATGCATGACATGATAATGATATCGAAATAGAAAACAGTGAACAAAACATCATGATTTACATTCCAATAAAAAAATAAATAAACAATGACTCAATTCCCCGAGGGTGGTCTCCTCTAGAATCTTGAGCTTCCACTCGGTCCTCTGCTCTTATCTCCCAAGTAAATTCTAACATCACAAACCTGCAACCAAATAGAATCTACTTGGGTACCCAGTGTAAGGGTGGCCCGAGTAGGGTGTGAGATATAAATATCATTAGGTTGGGACCACCGATGTCTACCCCAAATCTTGATATTTAATAAATAATTTAAACCATGTAATAGCGTGCATAAATAAAGTAAGTGGTACAAACTAACTATATACCCAAGTACATGCTTCAGCTCTCAGTTGGTGTATGAATCTTCATTATACATTTTCCATGCATACTCAACAATCATTACACAATCATTTTCATTTATCAATTATTAAAACATCATTAAATTATAAATGTCTTGAGATTCTTCCTAAGCCCTACATCCCCCATATAAGTAACTCACCACAGATGTCTCTAAAGACCATCTATGTAATCAAAGTAAAGACTGAATCCATGCTTGTGCTTTGGCTTGGATAACATGTAATAAGATATTCAATTTAATCTTTTGTATTCTATAATTGATCTCATCCACTAAAAATAGTGATTCGCTCCTAGGTAAGTCCACTAACAGTGATTCACCCAATACACTAATAAGTCTGAACCCTTTCTCATATTCAATTCACAAATCTTTATTTCACAACAGTTTTCATTAACTATTGTTTTATTTAATGTACGGCCAATTGGACCCACAATCCATTGTCAAGTAATGGGTGTAGAACATCATGTCTAGCACCCTCATGAGTATTTGGAGCGTTAGTCCTTATCTCTCAACCCATGGGTATTTGGAGCATCAGTCCCTCTCTCATAAATGAATATTTTCATGTAATCTGGGTGTTGAACTCCATGTCTATCACCCCATGAGTATTTGGAGCTTTAGTCCTTATCTCGCAACCCATTTATCGATCATACATATATATTTATCATTGGTGTAGAACACCATGTCTAGCACCCAATGAGTATTTTGAGCATTAGTCCTTGTCTCACAACCCATTTATCAATCATACATATATATTTATCATTGGTGTATAAACCCATGTCTAACACCCCAAAACCATCCATTAATTAATTCACAAATTAATTAATCCAATCTGTTAATTAATTCAACAACTAATTAACATAAATCGCCAGACTAATCAGTCAACAATTATTTAACCATTCATCATCTCAATAGTAAATAATTAAATAACAATTAATTATTCTTAGAAATCCGAATAAATAATTAACTCAACCTTTAATTATCCAAATTCATTAGCAAGTCTGAACCCATCCACTTAAACTGTAATTCATCTAGGAATTTAACAATTTACATGAACATTATAATCATCTCAAAACATATTGAACAAAGCCAAGATATTTAGTAAATATCCCACATAGTATATAATATTTTTAAACAATTCCATCCAAGACAACTTAAGACATGGCAAAATAACATGCATTAAAAGGTATCCTTGGCCAATATTTGTAACAAACAATCAATTCAAAATCTTAATTTAATGCTTGAAAATTAATTAATTAAACAATTAATTAATTAAATATTATCTATTTAACCAATCATCAATTAATTAACCATTTACCATTTAACACGAAATATTGAATCCATCCATTAATTATTACTAATTTCTAATTTCTATTACAAACACGTCAAATATTCAATATTCTCAATTATTAGTAAACGCCATAATTTTATTCCAACTCATGACATAATAATTAATTCTACAATTAATTACCCTATTACCCATTATGCCCATTTAAATCATTTAACTATTTAATCATATCACTTTAACCAAATTAGGAAAACATTCTTAAAATCAACACATGTTTAAGTCCACATTTATCTAATGTGGGAATCATCATTTAATAACCTCAAATGTCTCATGCATCGACATATCATATATCAGCTCCAGCAAGAATACATTTGAAAAGCCAAACCATAGCAAGAATGATATGGCATTACCACTAACCATCAGCTTATCTTTAATCATCATTTCAAGAAAACATAGAAGTTTCATAATCAAGGAAACTCACATTCTCAATTTATTTAAAGAAGCTATAATTCTTAAAAAAAAGTGTTAAGGATTTGGGACCCTACCTTGGGGTGGCACCATATTTATTCAACAACACTTTAATGTACTTGGAGGCAACCAATCCACAACTGGTTTGCAGTCACATGCCTGCACACCTTCATATATATATATGTGTGTGTTTGTGTTTGTGTACACGTTGTCTACATTGATCATCAAAAAAATCAATATATTAAATCGGTAACCATAATCAAAGTAGTAATTAACAATGCACCTCTAACATGGTACCATAGACTCATAAAAAATTAACAGTCATTAATATAACTGGTGTAAAACTAAATAGTAGGTCTGTAATCATACCCGAAATAATGGTAGAAAAACAATTCGAGACCATCCACCTCTCCCTTGGTGGAAGATGCTGGATTATGGACCAATGGGACCAAATTCAACATTTTCATATCCTAAAAGAATAGAGGAACACCACGATCAGATTAAACCCAAACCTTAGAGTTTTGGCTTTGCAAAAAATAAAGAGAGAGGATTCAAATGGATGTTGTGATTCATAAGTTATATGCAGACAGACTCACCTTTATGAGGAAGACAAGATTACTGAATAATCTGAGAGGAATCGTCATGCGCAAAGTGGAGTCTGGGAGAGGGGGTGGTGTGCCTCTAGGTACTACCCAGAGGGGGGTCACACCATGGGGTCGCGCACTACAGGAGCTCTGCCCAAGTTTGACTATAACATCCCAGGTAAATAAATAATATTACATTCTAATGTTAATCAATATTTGTGAATAAAATGTTAATACTACTTTAAAGTGATTTCTATGCTCGATGGCGTACCCAATACGCAACAATGAGTTTCTTTAAAATCTTACGTTGCACACTAATAATAGAATAATATTATAATAGTTAACGCCTAGCCATTGTAATGGAGGGAATGAACAGAAATAACTAAAAAATTATTACATATGTTTGTTAAATAATTTTACATTTATCCAATAAATGTTGGAGGCTTAAAATCCAAATGAATCCAATTTTAAGAATAAATACTCTAATATTTTTAAAAGATTGTTTTATCACCTTTTGATGGTGAACCATTTTTAATTCTATATTCTGACAATTTTATAAGCTATATTTTTCAAAATAAACTTATTCTTTATGATTGGGACATTGAAATTTACTTTGGATAAATTTCTGGTATTTTTTTTGATAATGTTCATTTTTTAATGAATAGTGAAAAGTGTTGTATTTTAATTCAAAACCGCTTTTTAATCTAATTTATGTATATAGTCAGATTATATTTTTAATTTGTTTTAAAGTGAAATTTGAATATATTTTTACCATTTAATCCAATGTTGGTCATTGTAATTAATATCACTTTGATATTGGACATAAAGTAGTGTCAATCTTTTGATAGATATTGTTTCTTAAAAACATGCTATTTGTTTTGACAGTGGTATTTAATTATAAAATTAATTAATGAAACTTATATGTTATGAATTTGGTAAAATATAAATCATTTTTGAATTCAGAATATCAAATATAGCTTAGGGTGAATTTTTGGTATTTTTCTGACAAACCAAATTTTTTGATAAATAGTGATACCACAAAGTGGTAGTCACAAAAACTGATTTTTCATTTAAATGGAACTTTTCCACTTCAGTGATTTGAATTTTAAAAATCCAATATAAATTATTTTCATTATTAAGTAAAATTTGGTTCAATGGGATGAAAATAATTTTTTATGAAAAGTATCTTTGAAGTTTTATTAATCGCGATTAAAGGTAATTAGTGTGATTTAAGGAAAAAATGATATTATAATAAAATGAAAATATCTTTAAACTTGTACTAACCCTATTTTATGGGTCATGGCCAACCAATAAAACCCATGGGTCGGTTTTTGGGACCCCATGGAGCCAATTTTGTAAGATAATGACATTAATGCCTTTTATTTAAATTAAAAGTAAAAATGACACAAACATGTATTGTTTTACTAAAACAATTTTTACATGGGGTTATACAAGTCATATTTTTGACTATAAATAGTTATTGGAAATCTAAAAAGATTTTTTACATCATAGTATTTGTTTTATAATATTTATACATTAAATAAATTAAATTATTTATGACATCATGATGATGCAGCGATTACCTCTTTATTTAACTATTTAAATAAAATGAAGAGATAATGTAAAATCTAAGACCTACATATGTCAAAAACCTATTGGATGGGTGGATTTCGAACCCTTATCACCTTATCCTCTAAATATATCAATGTGGGACCTTTAAAACCCAAAACTCATTTGAAAATAATGTAACCTTTTTTGACTTTCCAAGAGTACCCCTCCTCTCCTCTTATAAAAGGCCCCCACCTCTACCTCCTTACCCACACCTCTCAAGCCTTTGGATCAGCAAAAACCTGACCATTTCATCTCTAAACATCCCTATATTCGTCATTGAAGCCTCAACTTGGGCAGAAAGCTCTTCAAGAAACCCTTTTGGTTCAAACCAAAGGGAGTTACCCAATTTAAAGGTAAATCCTTCTTTAATGTTCTTTTGTTTCATTTTGCTTCTCCAACCCCCTAAAATCTTTTTATTCATTTATTTTGTAACAAAACCAGTATCTTCAATATACTAGGATGTTTTTAGAATAAGGATTTGAGCTACACTTCCACACACCTCCGTCTAATGGCTGATGAACATACTGTTTCTGTGGATGGTGAATTCCTGTCTCACGAAACGATGATTGTTCAATATTATTTCAAAACATTTAAAGGTGGACATTATGATGTCACTAGGTTTATATATGATATATAATATTTTTATGTTTTCCTTAAGATTCTGTATTTTTCATTTATGGCATACCATTATGGTTTCCATTATGGGTAAACGCGATATCTTCATTTTAGGAAGTGCAGACTACCGCCCCCTCAAAGTGATTTGATTCGTTAATGCCATATGTGGGACGTATAAAGGATAAAGTTAATGATATTATATATGATACTATATTTTAATTATAATATACCTTTATATCACTATTATTTCATTCCATTAAAGTATGAAATAGAAATGAAAGTAGTGTTCATGCGTACGTACGATTTACCGTCTCCATGAACGGTGCATTTCATTTCTTACCTCTAAATGATTATTTAATATTATAAATGCATGTATATAATGGATATATATATGGTATATATGATATATACATCATTAATATCATTCTTTAGATAATTTATATTTTACTACATGAACAACTAGTAAATATAAGAAGTTCACTTTTGACTCAAGTACCAAGTATCAACAAAACGACCGTTATTAACTTAAATGATTACATAATGTGCAATAACATGGTAATAAGTGATACAAAAGGAATAATTAATTTGAAAAAGGTTCTTAATCAAGTATAAATTAACTCAATTTTATTATTCAGGAGATTAAAGAACGATCGAGTCAAGTCGTACACGAGGTAAGGGATCCGACCTCTCTCGTTCTTTTCAAGTACCCTCTTTTATGTCATTTCATTTATGCCCCATGTTCTTATGTTGGAGGATGTTATTTTATATTAACCATACTGTAATTTGTATTTTCATATGATTAGATACCCCCGCTTACTCTCATCAATTCATTTTAAGAATTTTTAAGTGGCGTCGTTAGGCTGCCGAAATTTCATATGGGATCCTACCCCTCTCTTTCTTTTTAAGTACACTTTTTTATGTCATTCCTTTTAAGAAAATATTTCTTATAATTGGGTTGTTCTTTTATATTAATCTTATTGTACTTTTTATGTTCGTATGATGAGAGACCCCATTTTCTCTCATCAATTCATTTTGGATGTTTTGAGTGGCGTCGTTAGGCTGCCGAATTTTCGTAAGGGATCCAACCTCTCTCTTTCTTTTTAAGTACTCTCTTTTATGTCATTTCTTTTAATCTCATATTTCTTATGTTTGGGGATGTTATTTTATATTAATCATTCTGTACTTTTTATGTTCATATTACGAGATACCCTCTTTGATATCATAAATACATTTTTGGATGTTTTAAGTGGTGATGTTAGGCTGTCGAGTTTTCGTAAGGGATTTTTCTTCTCAATTTTATTCCCGTGAGATTTATGCTACATTTTACACCATTTCCTTTGAGTGGTTTTTTTACTGCACATTATGATACTCATTGTGTAATATAATTTCATTTATGGGTATTTACATATTCATTGTACGACCCTTCTTCAATGGGGTGTACATTTCGAAAGTTACCCAAATCGGTAAGGGGAGATTTCACCCTCTTCTTTTTAAAAGACTTCTTTTGTTATGTATTTTAATTTACATATTATTATGTTGGGATATGTTCTTATATATACTTATTGATGTAATGTTTCTGTCCAAGTGATGAGATACCATTCAATCTCTCATCGACTAATTTTTTGGAATTTTGAAGTTACGTCGTTAGGCTGCCAAATTTTTACAAGGGAACGTCTTAACCCAATTTCGATTTCTTTGGGTTCAACTTGTACTTCTTCAACTTGTCATCCTATGAATATGTGTGAATGACCTATGATTGTTTCATGCATAATATCCACTTATATTGAGTGTATTTATATTTCTCACACATAATTATGTGACAGATTTATCCTTAATTTAAGGATATCATCTTTATAATGGATTTCATCTCAATTTACATTTCCATTGAGACTTCATTGTTGTTATGAACCAATTCACTCTTATATGATGTGTATACTGTCATTTGACATATTATATCATTAATCCCTTTATTCTCATGATATTATAAAGCTCGGATTAAATGTTATTCCGCAATTATTTGTATTCAAGAGTCTCTCATTTTGTTAAAAACTCTTTAACAAAAATATAGTTTTAAATGTTTTAAAGATTCATTATTCTAAATATTTATCTTTAATGTCTATGTTTTCAAAATGTTTTTCGGTATTTATTTATATGGACATTAATGTTTTAAAATTATAATTCCATTAAAAGCTTCAAAGTGGTATGGGACACTTTGATTCAAAAATCTCTTTTACATGATTTTTGGAAATGGATTGATTAATTCAATATCTTGGAATTACTCATTGTTATTGAAAATAAAATGTAGTTATTGAAATGTTTATATTTTCAATATTTTATGTGTAATTATGGTACTTGGACATTTTACAGGTCGTTACGTGATAAACCATATAACGGGTGGTGTCGTGAATACCAGGACGGGTGGTTACGTTATAACCTCCAATGCATTGGGTATGGAAGTCGGTCGTATGGCTATTCCATTAAGTATGTGTGGAAGTCGACCGTATGGTTATTCCATTTAAGTATGTTTTTGTCCCAAGTTACCTTTATATGTTATATGATATTTATATGGGTTTTATGGTAATCTTTTGGTTACAAAAGGGTAAGTAATGGTCTTTTATTCAGTGAAGAGTTTTTACTACTTCATAAAGGTGAAAAGTATTACTTTGGTAAAGTAATCATTGTTTACTTTTTGTTTTTGAAAAACTCACAGTTTTCCTTCTTTGTGTATCCTTTACTGGGATTTTTATGATCATCCCAAGTTTTTGAAATGTTTTCCATAGGACTTAAAGATGAATAGGGTCACGGATGGGATCAAGGAAAGACATTCTATCTAAAACATGGAACTAGACATGTTTCTTTTTTAAGTGTTTTTTTTATTTTATGAAAACATAGTATAAGTGTCTACTATGTAATCTTTTGAGATGTAATAGTTATGACCTAATTCTGTAAAACTCTAAACCTAAAAGGATCCTCTATGTGAATTATTCATTTAATTCATGATTAAGTAATGTATAAGGTCGAGGCCTTATAGTTGGTATCAAATGTTAGTTTAGATAAATTTAGAGGTTAGGGTATTCTTTAAGTATAAGTGAAATTTTTTTTAACCACAATGGTTAGTATATTAGATGGAGTCATTTTTGTTTTTCTAAGGTTGGAATGAGTTTGAGATAACTTGGATAAGTATATATTAGTGTTTATCTTCCTCTTTAGTACATGATGATTTTGTTGATATACTCACACTAACTTTTTTTTGTTTTAGTAAATGGATGGATATAGCAGGAACCAAAGTGATAATGGGTATGAAGGAAACTATGGTGGTTCTCTGATTAAGAGACTGGATGAAATAGGGGATTCAATGAGGAATCTCATGGTTATTCCAAACCAACTATCAAGGAGTCATGATTAACCACTTGAACTTTTGTGAGTTCTCTAATACCTCGTGTACGAGAGAACCAAATCGATGTGGATGTTCAGGTAATAATTTTAAAGGTAACAATTAGGGTTTAAATGATCCTTACTTTGAGGTAATTATGGGTTACTACATGATATGATGGAATACGAAAGTCATGAGATAAACTTGAGGTTAAAATATGTTATGGTTATTTTTTATGAATTCATCTCTTTTTGAGGAATGTTATAAAATTATATAGTTTTGGAAAAAGGACAACACACAGACCGTGTGACAACCCGTCGCGTCGGACGAAGCTGTAGGAATCAAACCCACAACTAAAGTGCAACTGGTATTTATCGCCTACCACTGAACTACGTGAAGTCCCTGTTTAGTTTGGCTAATTATTTATATTTAGATGATTTTATGAATCAAAATAAGTTTATTTTGGATTATCTATGGAAATGATTATCCTATCATGGAGAATATGTGATTAGGATAATTAATTTTCAATGTGAGACTTTAAGAGTAACTGGTGTTATTTGGAGATAAATGTTAAGATTTAGTTTGGAAGACAATGTGAATAAATCCTTCGGAGATTTGGGTTTCAATATTAGTTTGGATTACTTCGAAGAATTTTATCGATAGTTGTTTATTGAATGGTATTTGTTGAACTTTGGGTATTGTTGGACAAATTTTGGAGATTAGGAGTATTTTTTCTTTTTGTAAAAAAATATATCCTTTTTGGGTATTATCTGATCTCGTACTAAACATTTTGGTCTGGTTTTGGTTGATATCTAAAGACATGGGAAATATATAGTTCTGTTTTGTGGATTAGGTGATTCTCAAGAAGTTTATTATAGTACTCTTAATGTGAACAAGCCTTCCTAAATACTCATCTTTTGGAGAAAATATGAGTTTGATTAAGGAATCTAGTAAAAGTTGAAAGTCTACGTGACAAGTAAGTATGTTTTATTATGATTTAGTTAAGCTCAAAAATAAATTCTTCAATTAAGAGTAACTTAAAACAAAAATTTTGTCTGTTAACTTTTCCTACTGGGGAATTGAATACCGTTTAACCCATCACAAGCTTGGGATTTTCTTATGGTTAACTTTCTCTTAGACATGTTTACTATCACTCTCCATCAGAACATGACCCTTTTTTCCTCTGTATCCATATTTTCATGCTTGGAATCCTAGTATGGGTTAACTCGGGTGACCTTTGTACTTCTCTCCCATTCTTTTTAAGTGATATAATTACTGACTCTTGTTCTGATGTGGGACATTCAATGGAGTTTCTAAGCACAATTTTGAAATTGTGAGGACGCAATTCCCAAAAGGGGGAAGGATGTAACATCCCAGGTAAATAAATAATATTACATTCTAATGTTTATAAATATTTGTGAATAAAATTTTAATACTACTTTAAAGGGAATGCTATGATCGATGTCGTACCCAATACGCAACAATGAGTTTCTTTGAAATCTTACGTTGCACACTAATAATAGAATAATATTATAATAGTTAATTCCTAGCCATTGTAATGGGGGGAATGAACAGAAATAACTAAAAAATTATTACATATGTTTGTTAAATAATTTTACATTTATCCAATAAATGTTAGAGGCTTAAAATCCAAATGAATCCAATTTTAAGAATAAATACTCTAATATTTTTAAAAGATTGTTTTACCACCTTTTGATGGCGAACCATTTTTAAATCTATATTCTGACAATTTTATAAGCTATATTTTTTAAAATAAACTTATTCTTTATGATTGGGACATTGAAATTTACTTTGGCTAAATTTCTGGTATTTTTTTGATAATGTTCATTTTTTTAATGAATAGTGAAATGTGTTGTATTTTAATTCAAAACCACTTTTTTATCTAATTTATTTATATAGTTAGATTATATTTTTAGTTGGTTTTAAAGTCAAATTAGAATATATTTTTACCATTTAATAAAATGGTGGTCATTGGAATTAATATCAATTTGAGATTGGACATAAACTAGTGTCAATCTTTTGATAGATATTGTTTCTTAAAAACACGCTATTTGTTTTGACAGTGGGATTTAATTATAAAATTAATTAATGAAACTTTAATTTATGGATTTGGTAAAATAGAAATCATTTTTTAATTCGGAATATCAAATATATCTTAGGGTGAATTTTTGGTATTTTTTTGAAAAACCGTAATTTTTTATGAATAGTGAAACCATAAAGTGGTAGTCACAAAAACTGATTTTTCGTTTAAATGGAAAATTTCCACTTCTGTGATTTGAATTTAAAAAATCCAATATAAATGATTTTCATTATTAAGTAAAATTTTTTTCAATGGGATGAAAATAATTTTTGAGGAAAAGTAACTTTTAAGTTTTATTAATCGTGATTAAAGGTAATTAGTGTGATTTAAGGTAAAAATGATATTATAATAAAATGAAAATATCTTTACACTTGTCCTAAACCTACTGGATGAGTCATGGATGACCAATACAACCCATGGGTCGATTTTTGGGACCCCATGGAGCCACATGGGTAATATAATGACATTAATGCCTTTTATTTAAAGTAAAACTAAAAAATGACACAAACATGTATTGTTTTACTAAAACAATTTTTACATGGGGTTATACAAGTCATATTTTTGACTATAAATAGTTATTTGAAATCTAAAAAGATTTCCTAAATCATAGTATTTTTTTTATAATTTTTAGATATTAAATAAATTAAATTATTTATGACATCATGATGATGCAGCGATTACCTATTTATTTAACGATTTAAATAAAATGAAGAGATAATGTAAAATATAAGACCAACACATGTCAAAAACCTATTTTATGGGTTTATTTCGAACCCGTATCACCTTATCCTCGAAATATATCAATGTGGGACCTTTAAAATATGAAACTCATTTGAAAATAATGTATTCTTTTTTCACTTTCCAAGAGTGCCCCTCCTCTCCTCTTATAAAAGGCCCCACCTCTACCTCCTTACCCACACCTCTCAAGCATTTGGCTCGGCAAAAACCTTAACATTTCATCTCTCCACATCCCTATATTCATCATTGAAGCCTCAACTTTGACAGAAAGCTCTTCAAGAATCCCTTTTGATTCAAACCAAAGGGAGTTACCCGATTTAAAGGTAAAGTCATCTTTAATGTTCTTTTGTTTTATTTTGCTTCTCCAACACCCTAAAATCATTTTACTCATTTATTTTGTTAAAACCCCAGTATATTAAATATAATAAGATGTTTTTATTAGAATTATTAGAGCTACACATCCACACACCTCCGTCTAATGGTTAATTAAGATACTGTTTCTGTAGATGGCGAATTTCTGCCTCACAAAACGATGATTGTTCAATATTCTTTTAACAACTTCAAAGGTGTCCATTATGATGTCACTATATTTATATATGATATATAATATGTTTATGTTTTCCTTAAGCTTCTCTATTTTTCATTTATGTCATACCTTTATGGTTTCCATTATGGGTAAACACGATATCTTAATTTTAGGAAGTGCGGAAAACTGCCCCTCAAAGTGATTTGATTCGTTAATGCCATATGTGGGACGTATAAAGGATAAAGTTAATGATATTATATATTATAATATACTGGAATTATAATATAACTTTATATCATTATTATTTCATTCCATTAAAGTATGAAATAGAAATGAAAGTAGCGTTCATGCATACGTACGGCTTACCGTCTCCATGAACGGTGCATTTCATTTCTTACCTCTAAATGATTATGTAATATTATAAATGTATGTATATACTGGATATATATATGGTATATATGATATCTACATCATTAATATAATTCTTGAGATAATTTATATTTGAATACATGAACAACTAGTAAATATAAGAAGTTCACTTTTGACTCAAGTACCAAGTATCGACAAAACGACCGTTATTAACTTAAATGATTACATAATGTGCAATAACATGGTAATAAGTGATATAAAAGGAATAATTAACTTGAGAAATGTTCTTAAGAAAGTAGAAATTAACTCAAGTTTATTATTCAGGAGATTAAAGAACGATCGAGTCAAGTCGGACACGAGGTAAGGGATCCGACCTCTCTCTTTCTTTTCAAGTACCCTCTTTTATGTCATTTCATTTATGCCCCATGTTATTATGTTGGAGGATGTTATTTTATATTCACCATACTGTAATTTTTATTTTCATATGATGATATACCCCCTCTTACTCTCTTCAATTCATTTTAATAGTTTTTAAGTGGCGCCGTTAGGCTGCTGAAATTTCGTAAGGGATCCTACCCCTCTCTTTATTTTTAAGTACACTCTTTTATGTCATTACTTTTAAGCTCATATTTCTTTTGATTGGGATGTTCTTTTATATTAATCATACTTTAATTTTTATGTTCGTATGATGAGAGACCCTATTTTCTCTCATCAATTCTTTTTGGATGTTTTGAGTGGCGTCGTTAGGCTGTCGAATTTTCATAAGGGATCCAACCTCTCTCTTTCTTTTTAAGTACTCTCTTTTATGTCATTTCTTTTAATCTCATATTTATTATGTTTGGGGATGTTATTTTATATTCCTCATACTTTACTTTTTGTGTTCATATTATGAGATACCCTATTTGATCTCATAAATACATTTTTGGAAGTTTTAAGTGGCGTCGTTAGGCTGCCGAGTTTTCGTAAGGGATTTTTCTTCTCAGTTTTATTCCCATGAGATTTATGCTACATTTTCCACCATTTCCATTTAGTGGTGTATGTACTTCCTATTATGATACTCTTTGTGTAATATAATTTCATTTATGTGTATTTACATATTCATTTTATGACCCTTCTTTAATAGGGTGTACGTTTCAAAAGTTACCCAAATCGGTAAGGGGACCATTCACCCTCTTCTTTTTAAAAGTCTTCTTTTGTTATGTATTTTAATTTACATATTATTATGTTGGGATATGTTATTATATATCCTTATTGATGTAAAGTTTATGTGAAATTGATGAGATACCATTCACTCTCTCGTCGACTAATTTTCTGAATTTTGAAAAGGCGCCGTTAGGCTGTCGAATTTTTACAAGGGAACGTCTTAACACAATTTCGATTTCTTTGGGTTCAACTTGTACTTATTGAACATGTCATCCTATGAATATGTTTTAATGACCTCTGATTGTTTCATAATTAATATCCACTTATATTGGGTGTATTTATATTCCTCACACATAATTATGTGATCGATTTATCCTTAATTTAAGGATACCATCTTTATAATGGATTTCATCTCAATTTACATTTCCATTGAGACTTCATTGTTGTTATGAACCAACTCACTCTTATATGTTGTGTATACTATCATTTGACATATTATATCATGAATCCATTTATTCTCATGATATTATAAAGCTCATATTAAATGTTATTCCACAATTATTTGTATTCAAGAGTCTCTCATTTTGTTGAAAACACTTTAACAAAAATATCGTTTTAAATTTTTTAAAGATTCATTATTATAAATCTTTATCTTTAATGTCCATGTTTTCAAATTGGGTTTCGGTATTTATTTATATGGACAATAATGTTTTAAAATTATAATTACATTAAAATATTCAAAGTGGTATGAGACACTTTGATTCCAAAATATCTTTTAAATTATTTTTGGAAATGGATTGATTAATTGAATATCTTGGAATTACTTATTGTGATTGAAAATGAAATTTAGTTATTGAAATGTTTATATTTTCAATATTTTGTGTGTAATGATGGTACTTGTACATTTTATGGGTGGTTATGTGATAAACCATATGACGGGTGATGCCGTGAATACCAGGACGGGTGGTAACATTATAACCTCCAATGCATTGGGTATGGAAGTCGGCCGTATGGCTATTCCATTAAGTATGTTTGGAAGTCAACCGTATGGTTATTCCATTTAATTATGTTTATGTCCCAAGTTACCTTTATATGTTATATGTTCTTTATATGGGTTTTATGGTAATATTCTTGTTACAAAAGGGTAAGTAATGGCCTTTTATTCAGTGAAGAGTTTTTACTACTTCATAAAGTTGAAAAGTATTACTTTGGTAAATTACTCATGGTTTACTTGTTGTTTTTGAAGAACTAACAGTTTTCCTTCTTTTAGTATCCTTTATTGGGATTTTTATGCTCATCCCAAGTTTTTGAAATGTTTTCCACGAGACTTAAATATTAATAGGGTCACGGATGGGATCAAGGAAAGACATTCTATCTAAAACATGGAACTAGACATGTTTCTTTTTTAAGTGGTTTTTTATTTTATGGAAACTTAGTAGAAGTGTCTACTATGTAATCTTTTGAGATATAATAGTTATGACCTAATTCTCTAAAAATATAAACCTAAAAAGATCCTCTATGTGAATTATTCATTTAATTCATGATTAAGTAATGTATAAGGCCGGGGCCTTATAGTTAGTATTAAAGGTAAGTTTAGAAAACTTTAGAGGTTAGGGTATTCTTTAAGCATAAGTGACGATTTTTGTTTAACCAAAATGGTTAGTATATTAGATGGAGTCATTTTAGTTTTTTTTTGAAGGTTGTAATGAGTTTGATATAACTTGGATAAGTATATATTAGTGTTTATCTTCCTCTTTAGTACATTATGATTTTGTTTATATACTCACACTGACTTTTTTTTTGTTTCAGTAAATAGATGGATATAGCAGGAACCAAAGTGACAATGGGTATGAAGGAAACTATGGTGGTTCTTTGATTAAGAGACTAGATGAAATAGGGGATTCAATGAGGAATCTCATGGTTATTCCAAACCATCTATCAAGGAGTCATGATTAACCACTTGAACTTTGGTGAGTTCTCTAATACATCGTGTATGAGAGAACCAACTTGATGTGGAAGTTCATGTAATAATTATAAAGGTAACAATTAGGGTTTATATGATCCTTACATTGAGGTAATTATGGGTTACTACATGATATGATGGAATACGAAAGGCATGAGATAAACTTGAGGTTAAAATATGTTATGGTTATTTTTTATGAATTTATCTATTTTTGAGGAATGTTATAAAATTATATAGTTTTGGAAAAAGGACAACACGCAGACCACGTGACAACCCATCGTGTCGGACGAAGCTGCGGGAATCGAACCCACAACTAAAGTGCAACTAGTATTTATCGCCTACCACTGGACTACTTGAATTCTCTATTTAGTTTGACTAATTCTTTATAGTTATATGATTTTATGAATCAAGAATAAGTTTATTTTGGGTTATCTGTGGAAATGATTATCCTATCATGGAGAATATGTGATTAGGCTAATTACTTTTCAATGTGAGACTTTAAGAGTAACTGGTGTTATTTGGAGATAAATGTTAAGATTTAATTTAGAAGAAAATGTGATTAAATCCTTCGGAGATTTGGGTTTCAATATTAGTTTGGATTACTTTGATGAATTTTATGGATAGTTGTTTATTGAGTGGTATTTGTTGAACTTTGGGTATTACAGGACAAATTTTGGAGATTAGGAGTAGTTTTTATTTTTGTAAAAAAATATATCTTTTTTGGGTATTATCTGATCTCATACTAAACTTTTTGGTTTGGTTTTGGTTGATATCTAAAGACATGGGAAATATATAGTTCTCTATTGTGGATTAGGTGATTCTCAAGAAGTTGATTATAGTACTCTTAATGCGAACAAGCCTTCCTAAATACTCGTATTTTGGAGAAAATATGAGTTTGATTAAGGAATCTAATAAAAGTTGAAAGTATACGTGACAAGTAAGTATGTTTCATTATGATTTAGTTAAGCTAAAAAATAAATTCCTCAATTAAGAGTAACATAAAACAAAAATGTTGTCTGTTAACTTTTCCTACCGGGGAATCGAATACCCTTTGACCCATAACAAGCTTGGGATTTTCTTATGGTTAACTTTCTCCTAGACATGTTTACTATCACTCTCCATCAAAACATGACCCTTTGTTTTTTCCTCCGTATCCATATTTTATTACTTGGAATCCTGGTATGGGTTAACTCGGGTGACCTTTGTACTTCTCTCCCATTCTTTTTAAGTGATAGATTTACTGACTCTTGTTCCGATGTGGGACATTCAATGGAGTTTCCAAGCCCAATTTTGAAATTGCGAGGACACAATTCCCAAAAGGGGGAAGGATGTAACATCCCAGGTAAATAAATAATATTACATTCTAATGTTTATCAATATTTGTGAATAAAATGTTAGTACTACTTTAAAGGGAATGCTATGCTCTATGGCGCACCCAATACGAAACAATGAGTTTCTTTGAAATCTTACGTTGCACACTAATAATAGAAGAATATTATAATAGTTAACGCCTAGCTGTTGTAATGGAGGGAATGAACAGAAATAACTACAAAATGAATACATATGTTTGTTAAATAATTTTACATTTATCCAATAATTGATAGAGGCTTAAAATCCAAATGAATCCAATTTTAAGAATAAATACTCTGATATTTTTAAAAGATTGTTTTACCACCTTTTGATGGAGAACCATTTTTAAATCTATCTTATGACACTTTTATAAGCTATATTTTACAAAATAAACTTATTCTTTATGATTGGGGCATTGAAATTTACTTTGGCTAAATTTCTTGTATTTTTTTTGATAATGTTCATTTTTTTAATGAATAGTGAAAAGTGTTGTATTTTAATTCAAACCCAATTTTTATTATAATTTATTTATATAGTTAGATTATCTTTTTAATTGGTTTTAAAGTGAAATTAGAATATATTTTTACCATTTAATCCAATAGTGGTCATTGGAATTAATATCACATTGAGATTGGACATAAACTAGTGTCAATCTTTTGATAGATATTGTTTCGTAAAAACATGCTATTTGTTTTGACAGTTGTATTTAATTATAAAATTAATTAATGAAACTTCTATGTTATGAATTTGGTAAAATAGACATCATTTTTGAATTCAGAATATCATGTATAGATTAGGGTGAATTTTTGGTTTTTTCCTAAAAAAGCATAATTTTTGATTAATAGTGAAACCACAAAGTGGTAGTCACAAAAACTAATTTTTTGTTTAAATGGAACTTTTCCACTTCTGTGAATTGAATTTAAAAAATCAAATATAAATGATTTTCAATATTAAGTAAAATTTGGTTCAATGGAATGAAAATAATTTTTGATGAAAAGTAACTTTTAAGTTTTATTAATCGCGATTAAAGGTAATTAATGTGATTTAAGGTAAAAATGATATTATAATAGAATGAAAATATCTTTACACATGTCCTAACCCTATTGGATGAGTCATGGCCGACCAATACAACCCATGGGTCGGTTTTTGGGACCCCATGGAGCCACTTGGGTAAGATAATGACATTAATGCCTTTTATTTAAAGTAAAAGTAAAAATGACACAAACATGTATTGTTTTACTAAAAAAAATTAAATGGGGTTATACAAGTCATATTTTTTACTATAAATAGTTATTGGAAATCTAAAAATATTTCATACATCATTGTATTTTTTTATTATAATTTTTATACATTAAATAAATTAAATTATTTATGACATCATGATGATGCAGCGATTACTTCATTATTTAACAATTTAAATAAAATGAAAAGATAATGTAAAATCTAAGACCTACACATGTAAAAAAACCTATTGGATGGGTGGATTTCGAACCCTTATCACCCTATCCTCAAAATATATCAATGTGGGAAATTTAAAATCCGAAACTCATTTGAAAATAACGTAACCTTTTTTGACTTTCCAAGAGTGCCCCTCCTCTCCTCTTATAAAAGGCCCCCACATCTACCTCCTTACCCACACCTCTCAAGCCTTTGGATCGGCCAAAACCTAACCATTTCATCTCTCCACATCCCTATATTCATCATTGAAGCCTCACCTTGGGCAGAAAGCTCTTGAAGAAACCCTTTTGGTTCAAACCAAAGGGAGTTACCCGATTTAAAGGTAAAGTCTTCTTTAATGTTCTTTTTTTTTTATTTTGCTTCTCTGACCCCCTAAAATATTTTTATTAATTTATTTTGTAAAAACACCAGTATATTAAATATACTAGGATGTTTTTATAAGAATTATTCTAGCTACACTTCCACACACCTCCGTCTAATGGTTAATGGACATACTGTTTCTGTGGATGGCGAATTCCTACCTCACCAAATGATGATTGTTCAATATTCTTTTAACACCTTCAAAGGTGTCCATTATGATGTCACTATATCTATATATGATATATAATATGTTTATATTTTCCTTAAGCCTCTGTATTTTTCATTTATGGCATACCATTATGGTTTCCATTATGGGTAAACGCGATATCTTCATTTTAGGAAGTGCGGACTACCGCCCCCTCAAAGTGATTTGATTCGTTAATGCCATATGTGGGACATATAAAGGATAAAGTTAATGATATTATATATGATAATATACTGTAATTATAATATAACTTTATATCATTATTATTTCATTCCATTAAAGTATGAAATAGAAATGAAAGTAGCGTTCATGCGTACGTACGGCTTACAGTCTCCAAGAATAGTGCATTTCATTTCTTACCTCTAAATGATTATGTAATATTATAAATGCATGTATATACTGGATATATATATGGTATATATGATATATGCATCATCAATATCATTCTTGAGAAAATTGATATTTGACTACATGAACAACTAGTAAATATAAGAAGTTCACTTCTGACTCAAGTACCAAGTATCGACAAAACGACCGTTATTAACATAAATGATTAAATAATGTGAAATACAATGGTAATAAGTTATATAAAAGGAATAATGAAATTTAAAAAGGTTCTTAAGCAAGTAGAAATTAACTCAAGTTTATTATTCAGAAGATTAAATAATGATCGAGTCAAGTCGGACACGAGGTAAGGGATCTGACCTCTCTCTTTCTTTTCAAGTACCCTCTTTTATGTCATTTCATTTATGCCCCATGTTCTTATGTTGGAGGATGTTATTTTATATTCACCATACTGTAATTTGTATTTTCATATGATTAGATACCCCCTCTTACTCTCATCAATTCATTTTAAGAATTTTTAAGTGGCGCTGTTAGGCTGCAAAAAATTCATAAGGGATCCTACCCCTCTCTTTCTTTTTAAGTACACTCTTTTATGTCATTCCTTTTAAGCTAATCTTTCTTATGATTGTGATGTTATTTTATATTAATCTTACTGTAATTTTTATGTTCGTATGATGAGAGACCCCATTTTCTCTCATCAATTAATTTTGGAAGTTTTGAGTGGCGTCGTTAGGCTGCCGAATTTTCGTAAGGGATCCAACCTCTCTCTTTCTTTTTAAGTATTATCTTTTATGTAATTTCTTTTAATCTCATATTTCTTATGTTTGGGGATGTTGTTTTATATTCCTCATACTGTACTTTTTATGTTCATATTATGAGATACCCTATTTTATCTGATAAATACATTTTTGGTAGTTTTAAGTGGCGTCGTTAGGCTGCCGAATTTTCGTAAGGGATTTTTATTCTCACTTTTATTCCTATGAGATTTATGATACATTTTCCACCATTTCATTTGAGTGGTGTATGTACTGCCCATTATGATACTCTTTCTGTAATATAATTTCATTTATGGGTATTTACATATTCATTGTATGACCCTTCTTCAATGGGGTGTACATTTCGAAAGTTACCCAAATCGGTAAGGGGACGTTTCACCCTCTTCTTTGTAAAAGACTTCTTTTGTTATGTCTTTTAATTTACAGATTATTATGTTGGGATATGTTATTCTATATCCCTATTGATGTAAAGTTTATGTACAAGTGATGAGATACCATTCACTCTCTCATCGACTAATTTTCTGAATTTTGACGTGACGCTGTTAAGCTGTCAAATTTTTACAATGGAACGTCTTAACCCAATTTCAATTTCTTTGGGTTCAACTTGTACTTATTGAAAATGTCATCCTATGAATATGTGTGAATTACCTATGATTTTTTCATACTTAATATTCACTTATATTGGGTGTATTTATATTTCTCACCCATAATTATGTGGTAGATTTATCCTTAATTTAAGGATACCATCTTTATAATGGATTTCATCTCAATTTACATTTCCATTGAGACTTCATTGTTGTTATGAACTAATTCACTCTTATATGGTGTGTATACTGTCCTTTGACATATTATATCATGAATCCCTTTATTCTCGTGATATTATAAAGCTTGGATTAAATGTTATTCCGCAATTATTTGTATTCAAGAGTCTCTCATTTTGTTAAAAACTCTTTAACAAAAATATTGTTTTAAATGTTTTAAAGATTCATTATTCTAAATCTTTATCTTTAATGTCCATGTTTTCAAAATGGTTTTCGGTATTTATTTATATGGACATTAATGTTTTAAAATTATAATTCCATTAAAATCTTCAAAGTTATATGGGACACTTTGATTCAAAAATCTCTTTTAAATGATTTTTGGAAATGGATTGATTAATTCAATATCTTGGAATTACTTATTGTGATTGCAAATGAAATGTAGTTATTGAAATGTATATATTTTGAATATTTTATGTGTAATTATGGCACTTGGACATTTTATGGTTGTTACGTGATAAACCATATGATGGGTGGTGCCGTGAATACCAGGACGGGTGGTTATGTTGTAACCTCCAATGCATTGGGTATGGAAGTCGGCCGTATGGCTATTCCATTAAGTATGTGTGGAATTAGACCGTATGGTTATTCCATTTAAGTATGTTTATGTCCCAAGTTACCTTTATATGTTATATGTTCTTTATATGGGTTTTATGTTAATCTTTTGATTACAAAAGGGTAAGTAATGGTCTTTTATTTAGTGAATAGTTTTTACTACTTCATAAAGGTGAAAAGTATTACTTTGGTAAAGTACTCATGGTTTACTTGTTGTTTTTGAAAAACTAATAGTTTTCCTTCTTTGTGTATCCTTTACTGGGCTTTTTATGCTCATCCCACATTTTTAAAATGTTTTCCACAGGACTTAAAGATGAATAGGGTCACGGATGGGATCAAGGAAAGACATTCTATCTAAAACATGGAACTAGAAATGTTTCTTTTTTAAGTGTTTTTTTTATTTTATGGAAACTTAGTAGAAGTGTATACTATTTAATCTTTTGAGATGTAATATTTATGACCTAATTATCTAAAACTATAAACCTGAAAAGATCCTCTATGTGAATTATTCATTTAATTCATGATTAAGTAATGTATAAGGTCGGGGCCTTATATTCACACTGTTGTAGGGAAGGTTGCCTGGGGGTTGTGCACTATTGGAGGTCCCAAGGAGGAGGGATGTGTGGAGGAGGAGGTTGGAGATGCTTTTGCATCGCGCATGGAAGAGGAGAAACATGGGGGGTTGTGCCACCTGTTGGTCATGCCTCCCCTTTTTATTTTCTTTCCCCCCCTTAAATTAGTCCATTTAATTGAATGTAATAATTAAAATAATAATACTCATTTAATTATTATTATTATACACATTAAATACTTATCTAATAAGTGCAAAACTCCCCATTTAATTAAAAACACTTCTTTATTTATTATTCTATTAATAAACATTTCTTAATTAAATATGAAACTTTCTATTCATCATTAAATTTTTTAACATTTATTCAACTAAATAACCATAAAAATAATAATGACATCGTCATTATTATTATTTCAACATTCATTTAATTAAAACTAAAACCCCCATTTTATTAGAATATCATTATTGTGATATTAATGATAAAACTCCAAACCATAACCTTCATTTAATAATAAATGGTCCTTTATTAATTCTGAAACACTTCACTCAATTAAAATGGCTCTTTGATAAACACAAAAGCCAAATTAATTTCTTTAAACTTCATTTAATTAATTCTTTATCATTCATTTAACTAAACAACCACAATAATAATAATAATAACTTAATTATTATTATTATTAAAACATTCATTTAATTAATAAAAATATCTCAAATAATCTTATTTAAGTAAATTAAATAATTAATTAAATAGGGTAAACTTCAAAGGTTGGATCACAATCATACACTACCCATGAAGATCTATAAAAGTGGATTTTTCCAGATCAGGTTCTCCCAAGACTCATCAAGAAATCCACTAAAATTATCAGATAATTACAGGAGTCCAAAAAACGACACCTTTAGGTTTTCCAGCTCTCGGAATAAAATTCCAGAGCTCGGTTTAAAAAAAATATTGATAAATCGAAAAAAATTTGAAAACTTTTGTATTTTAACTGGGTTCAAAAACACCGGACTTTACAATCTACCCACCACAAAAACTTCTTGTCCCCAAGAATCCATTGGGAACCACTACTAAAACAACCAACCTACCGAGGCCATTTAATCTCATTAGAACTGACATGTTGTGTTCCCAATTCCAAATGCACCTTTAACCTTTCACGATCCAAATAGCTAATCCTTTAAAATAAGATCCTAAGCTCACATTATAGCTTAAACCTCAAAACAGTGCTTATATCTGAGGCCCTTATAGGGACCTCATCAATGAAAATGGTTGAATCTCAATCAACCAATAGAATAGGATTCACATTCTTCCCTTGAAATACATCAAGGAACCCAAACCTACATTCTCCCTTTATCTGATGATAAGACTTTAAAATTATTCCAAAACCATCTGCATTTATAACAAATTCCTCAACCGACCTCTAGTGAAATTTCCAAGTCAAGGAATTGCAAGGATATTTTAAAAATAACTATGCCCCAACATGAATAAAAGAGTATCCCAAATAAACCATACATCCTACATGCAACCTAGATAACAACCACTTATCAAGCCAAACGACATTTGAAACTTTAGTGTAGCGTAAGACCAACAATATCTTAGTGTCTCAATGAAAAGGTCAAGATAGGGGACATACTCTCCATATTCAGAAGAGCACACTAAGATAAAACCAAGGTCATTAAGAAGATCAGTCAAACTAATATCAGAATTTTTTTTTCTAAAAGCCCGACCTCTCCTACCAACACGTTTACTGAAAATGATGTGACACTACCCACCTTAGGATTTTCTATGATGTCGAAATAAAAGATCAGTTGTTCACTGGTGTGATATTTCAGAACACTTAATTCAAGTGGTTGAAATTGCTCAACCCACAATCACCACATCAAACATTGATCATAAAATTCATAACATAAACCTATTAGCATTCCATAACAGAAGAGTCCTAAAAAGTCCTCCTGATTAGTGGGATGAAATTACATTAATGGATTAGAACATTATAAGGGTACTACCTACCACATGTTTTACCCTTAAAAACATAAACATTGGCCCTATCTCCTGGTCACATAAAACAGAAATAATAAGATTCAAAATTCCCTTTCAATTTATCCATTTTAATTAATTCATTTCAACCTTTAATCATTTGAAATAATTTCAACAAACACACAAGTGCTTTTCAAAACAAGTCACTTGGTTTTCAAAACAACTCCCTTTTGAAAGAAAAAACAGGCATGATATCACAAACATCATCTTTAATCATTTAACATTCAATTTTATTCAAATATGAACAAGCAATTTAGCTTCTAAATTATTTTTACCAAGAATGTGATGTCTGAGGGTCCCATTAAATCAATCTGAGTTCTTCAAAAATCAACCCAAAAACAGTTTATTTCAATCAAAACTCAATAATTTTACATTTATAATAACCATTTTCAAACATACTATGGTTATATAAGGTTGAAACACATGGGTAGCCATCTGCCAATCGATATGGCACCATACACCTTATCATTGAAATTTTCCTCCCATTTATAACAATCAAAATTCATTTAAAATTTTATGGTTAGTATCCCTTTAACACATCAATACATC
The DNA here is from genome assembly GCA_963277665.1 of Viscum album. NCBI lineage: Eukaryota > Viridiplantae > Streptophyta > Magnoliopsida > Santalales > Viscaceae > Viscum > Viscum album. The sequence continues at coordinate 1,679,155,438 of OY728121.1, read as the reverse complement.
TCCATCATGTTATCATAAGCAGTAACACAACATAATGATATAACATAGAAGTATGGAACAACAAAAAAACATGCTAATAAGTATGGCATGTAATAACTCAAGGATGTTATATCTATCATCGCAACATTCTATCAACAGAGGCATGCTAAATCAGATCAAAACATGGCATTTCACCAATGGAACACAATCCAAATTAGCATGCATCCTAATAATGCAACTACATGGCATGTTATATCCATGACATTTGAATCTCGAAGTGCTTAAGATGATGCATGTATGAAACTTCCTTTCCAAATCAGGCCAACACAATTATTTTTCAAAATTTTCAAAATCATTAAGTAGCAGAAAATACATTAGTAACTCAAGGTGAAATCATATCAACTATAATATCATAAAACTTGACCATAAATTCCTAGCCCTGGCCACATGGTCATTTCCCATACAAGGGGTGATCAGTCCAAAGCATGACTATTAACTCAAATGCTGAAACTGTAACGACCCAAAGTTTCATTAATGGAAAATCCCTCTTGATCCAGTTAAATGTCTCTTTATGAAAAATGTTTTTATAAGATGTCAACTTCTTTGGTTTTATGATATGAGTTGTGACCATTACTTTTATAGACATTGAACAGTGATCACATGATTAGTATAAATGTAAGGCTTTAACGAACCAAATTTTACTCAAACAAAGGAAGTGATGGCCTCATCCAGAAGAATTTCCCCATATGAAGCCCATTTGTTGGAGCTCAGAAAAGAGGTGGAATCCTTGGGCTTCTCCCTTGACCAAGCCCAAGCTGAGCTTCACCATGTCAAGCTCGAACGGGACCGTCTATAGGAAAAGTGGAAGTTGATAGAGATTACCACTCGAGCGATGTTATCCGAGCCACCCCAAGAGTTTGTCACCATCGCACACCTTACCCTTAGGTCTTATGCGGCTTTTTTAAGGGGTTATGTAACAAATAAGTAGTACTATGTTCATGTACATTATTTTTTTATATAATAATGAATATAATTTCTAGTCGTTTTTGATGCATTGTAAATTGTTTTTAAAGTACAAATGGTGTTTTTTGTTATTATTTAATTAAGAAATATATTTTATTAAATTAAGGTATTTTTTAATTAAATAATAGTTTAATATAATAATAATATTATTATGTTAATTTTTATTAAATATAAATGATCTTATAATTTTATGAATGCAATTAAAATTTTATATTAAGGTTTGAAATCCATTTCTCTCAAAACCCGTGAATTTTCGATAAAATGTTGGTTTTTATTTTAAAAGTGAAAATTAACATATTTAGAAATTTTTTTAGATAAAATAAATGTCATTTCTGGAATTAGGACATCAAAATTATCCAACGGTGAATTTTTAATAATTTTCTGAGTCAGTCAATTTTTTGGGTAAAAATTAAATATCGTTTAAATATATAATTTGTTTTATGACATCATAATGACCCAATGGTGATGTAATAAAATAACATAATCCTTATGTTCGGCCAATATATGTTTTATCATTAATATAATGTGATTTTGGATTTATTTGACTTAATTTTCAAAGCATTAATGAACTCCTCAAATCTTATTCAACGCTTTGCCTTTTTAAATTAATTTCCATGGGAGTGTGACTCACCTCCACATAAGCAACCCTAATATTTTAATAATATCGGACCTTGGCATTGTAAATTATTGTTTTACTCTTTCCTTTTCCAGAAACCATGGGCAAAAACCATCGGATGGTTTGTGGTTTGGATTATTTTAATATAAGGGGTCCCAAACCTAAATAATAAAGAATCCCCTCGCCTTTCCTATATAAACCCACCCAAGATCCCACTTACTCCTCACTAAAAACCCTTGGAGTTCTTCCAACCTCTGCCCCACTCTCTCTATAATCCTCACAAGGTTCCCCAATATCCCAAGAAGCCTCTCAAGAGCCTCTCTCTATCCTTTGGAAGCACACTTCCAAGTAAGGGTTTTTTTCTTCCTTTCTCATTTTTGTCCAATTTTCTTGAAGTTGTTTTGTCCTTTTAATTTCAATTATAAATGTTGGGGTATGGTTTCTTACCTCCCTCATACTTACCACTTTATGTTTGAATTATGGGAGACCCTTTCTCTCTCATTAAATGTCTCCCATGTACACCCGTTACTATGCCAAAATTCTGAAAGGAACTTCTCTCTCCTCTTTTACATTCAAGCAATAATTTTATATCATGAATCTAAATTCCATTACGATTGTTGGGACATGTATATATATGACCTCATTACTGTCCATTATATGTAAATATTATGAGGAACCCCTTTCTCTCTCATCAACCATTTTTATGAATTCTTATGTCACGTCATTACGCTACCAAAATCGCACCGATTTTCTAAGCCAATGTCATTGTGTAGTGAATACCAAGCCCATTTTTCCATCAAGGGTATTCACCATGAGGCACATTTACTTATTGATTTTAAAGTTTCATGTATTAATTCCACATTCCTTTATCATGGAATAAATGATTATGTTTTATGAATCCATGTTTTATGATCCATGTGGCACACTTATGCATGAAATGAAATTTTTAAGAAGGGTGTGCCCTTATAGCGCTCCAATGCATTGGGTAAAGTATAGTATCATGATACGTCATGTGAAATGAGTGTCGACTCATTCTAATTCAAGTGAAAAGAGGGTTTACTCGTGCTTTATGTGCAATGAGGATTTACTCATGCTCCATGTGCAATGAGCCTTGGATCATGCTAATTCCATGTTAAGTGTTATTGCCACATTTCCATGTTATGATTATCAAGCTTTATCATGCCTTTATGATCATGTTTTTTTTATTCTCTATTGATATCCCTATTGTCTAACATTTATTTTACTCCTCATTTTATTCCATGTGTACTCCCTTACTGGGCTTTATAGCTCACTCTTTTCTTATGCATGTTCTTAGGTTATCCCACGTAATGCTAAGTACGAAGGAATGTAGTGGTCATGTAACGGAAGTTTTTAATAAAGATGTTGTATTTCATGTTTTAAGTTTTTATGTAATGATCCTAAGCCCCAATGACACTAAACCTCTTGATCTTCTTTGTTGTATCAAGTGAGGTTTTATGTAATAAATCATGTCTAAGTTATAATAAAAAGCAGGGTTGTCATAGTTGGTATCAGAGGATAGGTTTAGTTATTTTTGGGATTAGGAAACCATATTAAAGCCTTAGATACAAGACTAAGTATAATAAAAACATCCCTATGTTTTGGTTAGTACTAATTAAGTGGTTTATCAGACAAATACATCCCTGTATGGATATGAGCAGGTAGAGGCGGCTCTGGCACAGATGTATCCTTGGGGTAAAACCCGAAAACAACGCTTTGAGCTAGACTCGAACGGGAACTGGTGCACGACAACGGGTCTTTATGCACTCTTGGTTACAACACTCCTGGGGGATATGTTTTGATAAATTCACAATCTTAGTATGAACCCTTATTAAGGGAAAAATGCCCCTAAGAATATATGTTAGAAAGTAGATCATGAAAAGCCTAGATTGAAGCCTATAGACTCATGAGTTAAAGAAATTAAAGTTTATATATAAGTCATCAACTTTTGTCTTTGGATTACCCTTTATGTGTTACCCCTAACTTTCCTTTTATTCCAGCCAATGGCTGGTAATAGGAGGACTCGGGCTAAAAACTGTTGTGAAGATCAGTGTGATGATTGTACTAATGAGATGCCCAATCCAATGGGAGTGGGAATTGCGAACTTTTTCACACTTCTCTCTCATCTAACTCAAGTTTTTAATAGAAACACGGGTCAAGAGGAACGTTCAACCCCCCCTAAGAAAGAACAAGTCGCTATTGAGAGTTTCATGAGACAAAGGCCTCCTACTTTTAGTGGATCATCTAATCCCACGATCGCTGAACAATGGATCAACTCCATTGAAAAGATCTTCTCCATCCTTAAATGTTCTGAACAATAGAAGGTTCTCCTAGCTGCTTATCGTATGGAGGGTGAAGCTGATAAATGGTGGACGTTGATCAAAAATATGAAGTCTGAGGAGGAGATCGATGTTTTGGAATGGAGGGAATTCCGGAAGATGTTTTTCGATAAATATTTTTTGTGCACCCTCTGAATTAAGATGGAAAGGGACTTCTTTTCCCTCAAGAAAAAGATGAGGAATCTGTTGGAGCGTACGAGGAAAACTTCACAAGGCTTGCAAGATATGCTTCCATCTTTTTTGTTACCCCCGAATGCAAGGTTGAACGCTTCTTTGGTGGGCTGAAGCCTAGCTTGCAGAAAGCATTAGTGATCTGTGTCTTCGACATCTATGAGGAAATTGTCCGATGTGCCCTCAAGGTCAAAATGGAGATCGGAGAATCATAGGGGTATCATGGGGACAAGAAGCATAAGGTAGACATCAATGTTTGTGGTCTGATGGATAAATCCAACAGTTCTAAGAAGTTCCATCACCCCACTTTCCAAAAGTGCGGAAAGAAGCACCCTGGAAATTGCCTTAAGGGGACGATAAAATGCTTCAGGTATGGAAGAGAAGGGCACCTAGATGTTAACTATCGGCAAGAAGGACCCGCGGCTGAAACAGAGGAGAGGAACGCTCCGTTCGAACCTCAATGCGTTGTCCAATGCTACAAATGCAAAGAACCGGGTCATTTTGCAAATAAGTGCCCTATTCCAAGGGTTTTCGGTGGCAACCAACAACCTCTAAGACAGCAAGGAAGAGCTTTTTCCATCACTTCTGCCGAAGTGAACCCCGACAACAAAGTGGTGATAGGTACACTAGTTAGTCATTCAAGAATAGCGAACTTAATTTTTGATTCAGTTTCTATGCATTCTTTTATATCTTGAAAGTTTAGTAGAACAATCCCAGCACCACCAAAAATAATGGAAGTAAAGATGTCGGTGAGTACGGCAAATGGGGAAATCATTGCATCCCATGAGTATAAGTCCCCCCATGTTATAATATATGGATTTAATTTCCCAAAAAACCTCATCATACTCCCTCTGGTGGAATTTGATGCAATTCTTGGCATAGATTGGCATTCCTTATATATATCCAACATAAATTGTCGGGAGAGGGAAATCACACTCCATATGGAGAATCGACCCCCGATTCTTTTCAAGTGTTAGGAGGAAGATGAATCTCTTTTAGCTCCATAATCTTAAGCATGGATATTACTGCCTTATGAGCATGCATATCTAGATCAGATGATTGAGTCCAAGGAAGAAACCAACCTTGAAGAAATGCCTATTGTGAGGGAATTCGCGGAAGTGTTTCCTGAGGAATTGCATGGTCTTCCTCCTAGAAGAGATGTTGAGTTCTCAATTGAACTTATACCTGGGGCATTACCAATATCCAAGACTCCATATATAATGGCTATTGTTGATCCTGAAGAGCTGAAGAAACAACTACAGGAGAATCTGGATAAAGGGTTTATATTCCCAAGTTCTTCACCATGGGGTGCACCAGTCCTCTTCGTCAAGAAGAAGGATAGGTCAATGCGGCTCTACATCGATTATCGTGAACTTAACAAAATCACGTTAAAGAACAAGTATCCTCTCCCAAGAATCGATGACTTGTTTTATCAGCTACGTGGAGCACAATACTTCTCCAAGGTGGACTTGTGGTCAGGATATTATAAAGTAAGGGTGAAGAAGGAAGATGTCCCCAAGACTGCTTTTCGTACAAGATACGGGCACTATGAATTCATTGTAATGCCTTTCGGACTCACCAATTCTCCAGCAATATTCATGGACTTGATTAATAGAGTCTTTATAGATTACCTTGACAAATTTTTGGTAGTCTTTATATATGATATTATAATATACTCCAAAACCAAGGAGGATCATGAGGATCATTGAAGAACTGTACTAGAGACTTTGCACAAGGAGAAGCTCTATGCAAAGTATAGCAAGTGTGAGTTCTGGTTGAAGGAGGTCTCATTCTTGGGCCATATCATCACAAGCAATGTAATATCTGTGGACCCCTCCAAAACATATGCAATTGAGGGATGGTGAGGCCAACATCGGTAACGAATATCCATAGCTTCTTTGGGTTAGCTGGATATTATCAATGATTTGTAAGAAATTTCTCACGATTGTCCAACCCTCTTACCAAGCTAACTCAAAAGGGAGTAAAGTTTTCTTGGAGTGATGAATGTGAAGAAAGCTTCAAGGAGTTGAAAAGGAGGCTTATCAATGCACCCGTGCTCACTTTACCCACAAGTGGGGATATTTTTGTGGTATTCAGTGATGCTTCGAAGAAGGGCTTAGGATGTGTGATGATGAAAAATGATAAAGTGATATCCTATGCCTCAAGGTAGTTGAAAATCCATGAGAGAAACTATCCAACACATGATATGGAGTTGGTGGCTGTGATCTTTGCCTTGAAAATCTAGCGGCATTATCTCTATGGAGAGAAATGGGAGATATATACTGACCACAAGAGTCTTAAATATATATTCACATAGAAAGAGGTTAATATGAGCCAGAGAATATGGATAGAGCTCATCAAGGATTATGACTGTTCAACACATTACCACCCTGGGAAAGCGAGCAAGGTGGCAGATGCCCTAAGTAGAAAGGATCCAGCAATTCTATCAATGATGAGAATTGAGAATGATCCAATCTTCTTAGACTTGATGAAGATGGACGTGAGAATCATAAAGAAGGGAACATCATCAATCCTTTCACAAAATATTGCTCAACCATATCTTTTATAAAGGTTAAAGGATGCTCAAAAGGATGATGTGGGAATTCAAGAAAAAAAGGAAGCTATCAAAAAGGGAAAATCCTCAGAGTTTAATGTTAATGAAGAAGGAATTGAGCGGTTTGGGAAAAGACTATGTGTTCCACCAAGTCCGGAGCTGAAGAAGGAACTTCTGGATGATGCACATAGTTCAAATTTCTCTATTCACCCAGGGAGCACAAAGTTTAATCAAGATCTCTGAGAAAACTTTTGGTGGGATAATATGAAGAAGGAGATCGCCGAATATACATCAAAGTGCCTGGTGTGTCATTAAGTGAAGGCAGAGAGGCAGAAGTCTAAGGGGATGATGCAACCATTGCCCATAATAGAATGGAAATGGGAGAACATCACCATGGACTTTGTCACTAGACTTCCAAGGACATACAAAGGCAACAATGCAATCTGGGTTGTTGTAGATCGTCTTACAAAGACTGCACACTTCATTTCTATTTGAGAGGATTTCTCATTGGATCAACTGGAATGGATATATATCCGGGAAGTGGTAAGGTTGCATGGAGTACCACTATCTATTGTGTCTGACCGAGATCCAAGATTCACCTCTATGTTTTGGAAGAGTCTTCAACATTATATGAATATTGAACTAAACTTCAGTATGACCTATCATCCTCAAACTGATGGCCAATCCGAACGGACTATCCAAACTCTTGAGGATATGTTGAGAGCTTTCTCAATGGACTTTAAAGGAGGGTGGGATCAACATCTTCCTCTGGTTGAGTTCTCTTATAATAAATATTTCCACTCTAGCATCCAAATGGCACCATATGAATCCTTGTATGGGAAAAGGTGCAGAACACCGGCATGTTGGGATGAGGTCGGTGAACGTAAGCTGCTTGGACCAGAAATGGTCGAGGAAATTGTGGAGAAGGTGAAAACCATTCAGCAGCATATCAAGGCAGCCCAAAGTCGACAGAAGTGTTATATAGATAATCGTCGATGAGACCTTGAGTTTAAAGTTGGAGACATGGTTTTTCTATGCATATCTCCATGGAAAAAGGTCATAAGGTTTGGAAATAAAGGGAAGTTATGTCCAAGGTACATCGGCCACTTCGAGGTTCTTGATTGTGTTGGGGCTGTGGCCTATCGATTAGCACTTCCACCTACTATAGCCAAAGTACATGATGTCTTTCATGTATCCCTCTTAAGGAAGTACATACCGGACCCTTCACATCTACTCTCTTCTGAGGTGGTACAATTGGAAGACGATCTTTCTTATGAGGAGCAACTAGTGAAGATCTTAGATCGTAGAGAAAACGTTCTACGAAATAAGACAATGCCCCTCGTCAAGGTTTTGTGGAGAAACCACAAGTTTGAAGAAGAAACTTGGGAGTCGGAGGATATGATGAAGCTGAGTTACCCACATTTGTTTTAGTGTGGGAAAAGGAAAATTTTGAGGGAGAGATTTCTTAAGGGGGGAATATTGTAACGACCCAAAGTTTCATTAATGGAAAATCTCTCTTGATCTAGTTAAATTTCTCTTTATGAAAAATGTTTTTATAAGATGTAAACTTCTTTGGTTTTATGATAAGAGTTGTGACTGTTACTTTTATATCCATTGAACAGTTATCACATGATTAGTATAAATATAAGGCTTTAACGAACCCAATTTTACTCAGACAAAGGAAGCGATGGCCTCATCTAGTAGAATTTCCACATACGAAGCCCATTTGTCAGAGCTCGGAAAAGAGGTGGTATCCTTGGGCTTCGCCCTTGACCAAGCCCAAGCTGAGCTTCACCATGTCAAGCTCGAACGAGACAGTCTACAGGAAAAGTGGAAGTTGATAAAGATTACCACTCGAGCGATGTTATCCGAGTCACCCCAAGAGTCTGTCACCATCGCACACCTTACCCTTAGGTCTTATGCGTCTGTTTTAAGGGGTTATGTAACAAATAAGTAGTACTATGTTCATGTACATTATTTTTGTATATAATAATGAATATAATTTCTAGTCATTTTTGATACATTGTAAGTAGTTTTTAAAGTACAAATGGTGTTTTTAGTTATTATTTAATTAAGAAATATATTTTATTAAATTAATGGATTTTTGAATTAAATAGTATTTTAATAAAATAATAATAATATTATTATATTAATTTTAATTAAATATAAATTATCTTATAATTTTATGAATGCAATTAAAATTTTATATTAAGGTTTGAAAGCCATTTATGTCAAAACCCGTGAATTTTCGATAAATGTTGGTTTTTATTTTAAAAGTGAAAATTAATATATTTATAAATTTTTTTAGTTAAAATAAATGTCATTTCTGGAATCAGGACGTCGAAATTATCCAACGGTGAATTTTTCATAATTTTCTAAGACAGTCAAATTTTTGGGTAAAAATTAAATACCGTTTAAATATATAATGTGTTTTATGACATCATAATGACCCAATGGTGATGTAATAAAATACCATAATACTTATGTTCGGCCAATATATGTTTTATCATTAAAATTATGTGATTTTGGATTTTTTTACTTATTTTCAAAGCATTAATGAACCCCTCAAGACTTATTCAACACTTTGCCTTTTTAAATTAATTTCCATGGGAGTGTGACTCACCTCCACATAAGAAACCCAAATATTTTAATAAATTCGGACCCTGGCCTTGTAAAATATTGTTTCCTCTTTCCTTTTCCTGAAACCATGGTCAAAAACCATGTGATGGTTTGTGGTTTGGATTATTTTAATATAAGGGGTCCCAAACCTAAATAATAAAGAATTCCCTCACCTTTCCTATATAAACCCACCCAAGCTCCCACTTCCTCCTCACTCAAATCCCTTTGAGTTCATCCAACCTCTGCCCTACTCTCTCTATAATCCTCCCAAGGCTCCCCGAGCTCCCAAGAAGCCTCTCACAAGCCTCTCTCTAGCCTTTGGAAGCACACTTCCAGGTAAGGGTTTTTTTCTTCCTTTCTCATTTTTGTCCAATTTTCTTAAAGTTGTATTGCCCTTTTAATTTCAATTATAAATGTTGGGGTATGGTTTCGTACCTACCACATAATGAAAAATTTATGTTTGAATGATGGGAGACCCTTTCTCTCTCATTAAATGCCTCCCATGTACACCCGTTACTATGCTGAAATTCCGAAAGGAACTTCTCTCTCCTCTTTTACATTCAAGAAATACTTTTGTATCATGAATCTAAATTCCATTACAATTGTTGGGACATGTATCTATATGACCTCCTTACTGTCCATTACATGTAAATATTATGAGGAACCCCTTTCTCTCTCATCAACCATTTTTATGAATTCTTATGTCACACCGTTACGCTACCGAAATCGCACCACTTTTCTAAGCTAATGTCATTGTGTAGTGAATACCATGCCCATTTCTCCATCAAGGGTATTCACCATTATGCACATTTACTTATTGATTGTAATGTTTCATGTACGAATTCCACATTCCTTTATCATGGAATAAATGATTATGTTTTATGAATCCATGTTTTATGATCCATGTGGCACACTTATGCATGAAATGAAATTTTTAAGAAGGGAGCGCCCTTATAGCGATCCAATGCATTGGGTAAAGTATAGTATCATGATACGTCATGTGCAATGAGTGTTGACTCATTCTAATTTAAGTGAAATGAGTGTTTACTCATGCTTTATGTGCAATGAGGATTTACTCATGCTTCATGTGCAATGAGCCTTGGCTCATGCTAATTCCATGTTAAGTGTTGTTGCCACATTTCCATGTTATGATTATCATGCTTTATCATGCCTTTATGTTCATGTTTTTCTTATTCTATATTGATATTCCTATTGTCTAACATGTATTGTACTCCTCATGTTATTCCATGTGTACTCCCTTACTGGGCTTTATAGCTCACCCTTTTCTTAGGCATGTTCTCAGGTTGTCCTATACAATGCTAAGTACGAAAGAATGTAGTGGTCATGTAAAGGAATTTTTCAATAAAGATGTTGTATTTCATGTTTTATGTTTTTATGTAATGATCCTAAGTCCCAAAGACACTAAACCTCTTGATCTTCTTTGTTGTATCAAGTGATGTTTTATGTAATAAATCATGTTTAAGTTTTAATAAAAAGTAGGGTTGTCATAGAAACATTCGTAGTCTCATATCTACCCACCCCCAAATAGTATGACAAAGGAAAATAAACCCTTTAATTCCACTTTTTAATGTCCAGACCCGACTCACCACTAAACCGGTGGCTAGACCAGTCGCCACATGACCTCAAGCACGTCTCACTGAATACCAAAGGCTGCCAACTAGCAGCGAGAGTCTATGGACATTCAGTGGGGATTCTATACCCTTATATCAAAGTTCAATAATATAAAATGGAAATAAATAGAGGATTCATTAGAATAAATGATATAGCAGTGGAAGAAATATTTTATAAATCTCGTAAAAAACAAATGTCCAACTATAATTATATTGAAGATGCATGCATGACATGCTAATGATAAAAAAATAGAAAACAATGAAAAAAATAGCATGATTTACATTACAATGTAGAAATAAATAAACAATAACTCAAATCCCTGATGGAATTCTCCTCTAGCATCTCGATCTTTCACTCAGTCCTCTACTCCTATCTCCCATGTAAATGCAAACAACACAATCCTGCAACCAAATAGAATCTACTCGGGTACCCCAATGAAAGGGTATCCTGATTAGGGTGTGAGATATAAATTTCAGTAGGCCAAGACCACTGATTTCTACCCCAAATTCAGACATTTAATAAATAATTTAAATAATGTGGAATCATGCATAAACAAAGTAAGTAGTACAAAGTAACTGTATACCCAATTACCTGCTTCAGCCCTCAGCTGGTGTCTGAACCGGCATTATACATTTTTCACGCATGCTCAACAATCATTACATGATCTTTTTCATTCATAAATTATTCAAACCTAATTAAATTAAGAAAGTCTCAAGATTTAGCCTAAGCCCGACATTCCCCATATAAGTCACTCACCACATATGTCTCTAAAGACCATCTAAGTAATCAAAGTAAAGACTGAATCCATGGTTGTGATTTGGCATGGATAATGTGTCATAAGATATTCAATTTAATCTTTTATATACTATAACTAAGCCTGATCACTAAAAATAGTGATTCGTTCCTAGGTCTGTCCACTAACAGTAATTCACCGAATTCATTAATACGTCTAAACCCTTTCTCATATTCAATTCTCAAATCATTATGTCAAAAACATTTCTTTAACTATAAATTCATTTCATTTATGACCAATTGGGCCCACAATCTGATGTCTATTATTGGGTGTAGAACATCATATTTAGCACCATCGTGAGTATTTGGAGAGTCAGTCCTTGTCTAACAACCCATGGGTATTTAGAGCATCAGTCCCTATCCCATAAAATAATATTTACAAGAAAGCTGGGTGTACAACTCCATGTCTAGCACCCTATGATTATTTAGAGATTCAAACCTTGTCTCACAACCCATTTATCAATCATACATATATATTTATCATTGGTGTAGAACACCATGTCTAACACCCCGTGAGTATTTGGATCTTCAGTCCTTGTCTCACAACTCATTTATAAATCATACATATATATTTATCATTGGTGTAGAACACCATCTCTAACACCCCAAAACCATTCATTCATTAATTCATAAATTAACTAATCCAATATGTTAATTAATTCAATAAATAATTAATAACATAAATCACCCGTCAAATAAGTCAACAATTAATTAACCATTCAGCATCTCAATAGTAAATAATTAATTAACAATTAATTATTCTTACCAAGACAACTAAATAATTAACTCAACATTTAATTATCCAAATTCTTTAACAAGTCTGAACCCATCCTCTCAAACTATGATTCATCCAGGACTTTAACAATTTACATGAACGTTATAATCATCTCAAGACATGTTGAACAAAGCCCAGATATTTAGCAACCATGTCACACAGCATATCATATTTTTAAACAACTCCATCCAAGACAACATAAGGCATGGAAAAATAACATGCATCAAAAGGTACCATTGGCCAACAGTCATAAAAAACAATCAATTCAAAATCTTAATTTAATGCATTAAAATTAATTAATTAAACAATTAATTAATTAAATATTATATCGTTAACCAGTAATCAATTAATTAACCATATATCATTTAATATGCAATAATTAATCCATCGATTAATTTTTACTAGTTTCAAATTTATATTCTGATCACGTCAAATATTCAATATTCTCAATAATCAATAAATGCCACAATTTTATTCCAACTCATGACTTGATAATTAATTCTACAATTAATTACCCTATTAACAATTTTTCCCATTAAGATCATTATATATTTAATCATATCACTTTAACCAAATTAGAAAAACATTCTTAAAATAAACACATGTTCATGTCCTCATTTATCTCACGTCGGTAGCATCATTTAATAACATCAAAGGTGTCATGCATCAACATATCATATATCAGCTCCAGCAAGAAGACATATGAAAATCCAAACCACAAAAAGCAAGATATGACATTACCACTAAACAATAATTTATATTTAATCAGCATTTCAAGAAAACATAGTAGGTCCCTAATCAAGGAAACTCATATTCTAAATTTATTTAAAGAAGCTATAATTCTTAAATAAAGTGTTAATTATTTGGGGCCCTACCTTGGGGTGCCATCATTTTTATTCTACAACTATTTAATGTACTTGGCGGTAACTATTGCACAACAGTCCCATAGTCACATGCGCGCACACCTTCACACACACACACACACAGATATATATATATATATGTGTGTGTGTGTGTGTGTGTGTGTCTATGTGTGCATGTTGTCTACATTGATCAACCAAAAAATAAAAAAAATAAATCATTACCCATAATAAAAGTAGTAATGAAAAATCCACCTCTAACATGGTACCATGGATGCATAAAAAGTTAAAAAGCCTTAATATAACTGGTGCAAAACTAAACTGTGGGTTTGGAAGCTTACCCTAACCAACATTGGAAAAACAATACGATACCATCCACTTTACCCTTGGTGGTGGATGCCAGATTATGGACCAATGCATCCCAAGTCAACATTCACATATCCTAAAAAAATCAAGGATCACAACGATCCGATTAAAAATAAACCATAGGGTTTTGGCTGAGCACACAAGGCAAGAAAGAGGTGTCCAATGGATAGTGTGAATCATGAGTTATACGTAGAAAAACTCACCTTTATAAGGTAGATAATATTTTTGAATATTCCAAGAGGAATCTTCGCGTGCAAAGTAGAGTCTGAGAGAGGGGGTGGTGCACCTCGGGGCACTGACCAGAGGGGGGTCACACCATAGGGGTTGATAACTACAGGAGGTCTTCCCAGGTTTCATGCTGCTATAGGGAGGGTCACCCCGGGGTTGCGCACTGCTGGAGGTCCCAAGGAGGAGGGTCATGTGGAGGAGGAGGCTGGATATGCTTCTGCATCACGCATGGAGGAGGAGAAACATGGGGGGGCACGCCACCTGTAGGTCACGCATCCCATTTTTATTTTCTTTTTCTCCTTTTTAAATTAATCCATTTAATTGAATTTAATAATTAAAATAATGATACTCATTTTATTTTTATTTTTATACACATTAAAAACTTATCTAATAAGTGCAAAACTCCCCATTTAATTAAAAATTCTTCTTCATTTCTTATTCTCATAATAAACTTTTCATAATTAAATATGGAACTCCCTATTGATCAATAATTTTTTTAACATTTATTTAACTAAATAACCACAAAAATAATAATAACATCATTATTATTATTATTCCAACTTTTATTTAATTAAAACCAAAACCCCCCAATTTATTACAATATCATTAATGTGATATTAAGGATAAAACTCCAACCCATAACCTCAATTTAATAATAAATAGTCCTTTATTAATTCTGAAACACTTTATTTAATTAAAAAGTATCTTTTATAAACCCCAAAGCCACATTAATTTCTTCAACTATAATTTAATTAATTCTTTATCATTAATTTAATTAAACAACCAAAATAATAATAATAATAACTTCATTATTATTATTATTAAAACTCTTATTTAATTAATAAAAATATCTCATATAATCTTATTGAATTAAATTAAGTAATTTATTAAAAAGAGCAAACTACATGGGTTGGATCACAACCGTCCACTGCCCGTATAGATCCATTAATGTGGATTTTTTTCAGATCTGGTGCTCCTAAGACTCATCGGGAAACCCAAAAAAATTATCAGGTAATTATAAAAGTCCAAAAAATGACACATTTAGGTGTTCCAACACTCAGAATAAAATTCTGGATCTCGGTTTAAAAAAACATTGATAAACTGATTTTTTTTTTGAAACCTTCATATTTTAACCCGGTTCATGAACATAAGACTTTACATATAAATATCTCAATTATCATCTTTCATATAAATCTAAATAGATCAATAAACAATTCAAAATAATATAGTATTATGTCTCTATAAGTTTATTAATAGAGAGGGTATTACATGCCCTTTTTAAGGCATTTCATGTTTCTGGAGGAGTGATTCTTCAGTCAAGAAGAAGAAGGGATTTTGTGAAAAATAATAGTTAAGGGAGTTTTTGTTTATTTCAAATTTTAAACATCTATTTTCAGGTTTTTCTAAGGTAAACATGATTCTATTTATTTTATTATTTAATTTTCAAGTAAATATAAGCTGTATAAATGAAATTGAAGGGAGTGATGTTTTCAAAATTTAATTCTTAATTTATGAAATGTTTTTATTAAGGTATAATTTTATTTAAATAAATTATGTTCTATGTTTATGAAATATGATTTAAGGGATATTTTTATTTGTTTTTTAAATTTATCAATTTCAAAATTATTAGTAAGAGATAGTTTATTTATTTCTAAATTATGATTTTAATTTTATGGTTTTGCGTAATGGATATATTTCTATTTATTTTTTCTAAATTATGTTCCTCAATTATTTAATTAGTGATATTAGTTATTTATTTATGTGTAAGAAAAATTTTATGCAAGGTAAAATTATTTCTCAAAAATGTTTTTTTATTATTTAGTTTTTTTTTCAAAAATTATTATTTTTGAATCATTTTAAATACATGAGAGGGATATATGTATATATGTATCAAAGTTTTTGTTTTAATTTGATTTCACATTAGTTTTTCTAAGGTATGGTTCTATTTATCAAAACATTATTTGAACATGAATTTATTCTATTATTATGAGACACATATTTATTAACTTTTATAATTTTTATGTTAATAACTATTTTAAATAAATTATGATATAGGTTAAGAATATCATAATTTATTTCCAGTCATATTAATTTAATATAAAAATCAAGGTTATGGCCATACATCAATGATTTTGTTATCATGACATTTATACATTAATATATATATTTACTCTTAAATTCATGTTCCTTAAAACTTAAGTGCATATAAATATACATCCAAGAAAGGATGATTTTATTTTGTAATGAAATGATACTTTGATGATTTTGTGTGCAACACATAATTAACTATTATTAATGATAATTTTAAAAAGTCAAAATTATTTGTTAGATGTTGATATTAGATTATTCCATCATGCCATTATTTCATGCATAAAATAAATTTAACAAATATGTCTTTGAAATTTTTAGTACGTGAATGGTGATTAATCTTCCATGTGGTTAAGAAAAGTTTATGTATCATAAGATTTTTTCATACCATATTGAACATGTAATTTTCAATGAAGACTAGAATTTATATAATTATATATAAATAAAAGTGGGCATGTTTATTTCATGTATTATTATATTCAAATAAAACTAAAACTCTTGTGAAAATGTATATAGATGTAAAGAAAGCTTAAAAATTATTTTTCTTAAAACTGGTAGTTTAACTTTGTAAATACAATATGGAATTGGAGATTTAATCCATCCCTCAAGTGGGGAGGCCCAATATATCCTTCATTGTTTCAAGTGGCCTCAGTTTTTTGGTTTTTAAGATCTTGCATAATATTTTCAACAGAATCACTAGATTTGTTTAAAAGCGTTTTCAAAGTATAATTTTTTTCAAAGAATTATAGTATTTTGTAAATTTTGTTTTACAAATGTTTTTATAATTGATTTTCTCAAATGTATTATCAAAGGGATATTTTTAATGGGATCTATTAAAAGTTTTCAAAACTCCATACTGGTCAATTGAATGCTCACACTTTGTTTTAAATTGATTTTCATAGGTATCTTATAAGTTTATTTACAAAATATAAATGATTTCAGAGTTAGTTCACATGGAACCATAGTGAACAGATGTTTTTTTCAACTTATTTAAATTTAAGGTGTTTTCTAATTCTTCATAACCTAGATCGTTAAAAGTTCCTCATTTGTGCAAGTGTTTTTTAATTATTCAGATTCTTTTAAAAAAATTACGCATCATTTTTAAGAAACGAGACCGGAAGAGTGGGATCGGGGACTTATAGATTACAACCATGTATTTACATTTTCGAAAATTCAATTAACATAAGCGACAAAAAATAATTTAAAAATTAATCTCTTTGATAGATTGAGGAAACAAGTTTTTAACGTAAAATCATTAAAAATATCACAAAGTATTTATATCCAATTTCAATTTGAAATTGATTTTAATGACCTAAATTATATTGAATGATAAAAAATTATTTAATTGTTCTTTAAAACTAATTAAAAAGATAACTAAACTATATAAATAAATCAGACAAAAAGCAGTTTTGAATTAAAATGTATTATTTTTCATTATTCATTAAAAATTGAGTATTATTAGAAAGATACCAAAATTAAACCAATGTAAATTTTGATTTCCTTATTACAAATAAGAAGATTTTTTAAATATAAAATTTATAAAACTATCAAAATTTATAATTAAAATGGGTTCTCCATCAATAGGTGGTAAAAATACCTTCTAAAAAAATACTCTTTATGCATAAAATTGAATTTAATCTTATATCATGCCTAGAAGACATATAATATGAATTTTAAACAATATATTTAATTTATATTTAATTAATATAATCCATAAAGAGTTATTTTGTTATTTTATAAACACAATTATTCTCGCATAAATATTTTTTCTTAAAAATACATCCTTTATATTCAATTGGTTTTTAATTTCATCTATCATTGGTATCCCGCTGACTGATTCACCAAAAGAGATAGAGTAGTTGGTAAACCCTCTATCTAGGGGATGTTGGTGAGTTATCATTACTAGTATGTAATCATTTTAAAAATAACTATATATTTTATTAATTGTTTAACAAATTTTTCAAAGAGATAAAGAGAAACATAAAAGGGATACAAATATGAACATGGTAGATGTATGGGACCTAATGGACATCAAGATTATTGTTCCATTTGACGATTTTGGGGTGCTAAGTAGTGATACTTCTATAATCTATGGGAATATTATTGGGCAATATTTTTGTGAGATGATGAGCTTTCCCATTAATTATAAATATTGGGGGCATTTTCCAATAGGTTGGAAAATAAGATCATTGGTACTCATGTAAAGGTAATATTAATTTAATATTCCTTGATAACTAATTTAAAACACATTATTAAAATTTTTTAATATACTTATAAAGTGTTATGTTTTTTATTTCTAGATGTTTTTTCAATTTTATGTCCCTAACTTCTTTTAAATCCCATGGATTTTTAAAATTTTGGGCAAGAAATTGGGAGATTTTAAATGGAAATTATGGAATGATTTTAATGAAACTTATTTGAGCTCACAACTGATGTATGAAAAATTTCATGAAGTCATTTCTCTTGAGCAATGGAAACTTTTTATTGATTTCAACAGAGATACATCTCATTATCTAATTACATATTTTATAGTATCTTAAAAACATTAACAAAAAAAATTATAATTTTTATTAATGATGTAATTTTTTGTTGGAATTATCCAAAAATATACTTTGAATCGTAATAATCAATTCATTCCACATGTCATTCATTTTTTAAGAAAAAGAAAAAATTTGGTATGTATTTTATTCATAATTATTTATATAATTTTATTATAACTCAAGGTTTTTTATATCTTATTTATATTTTTTATAACAGATAATGAATTAGGTCACTCTATTGTCCAAACAGAGATGTGGTTTAAAGTTCATAGGAAAACCGATGATAATTTTGTAAATTCACTACTGAAGGTGTTGGAGTTAGTACTTTTAATTACCATTTAATATTATTTCATCACTATAAAGTCATAATAATGAAAAATATATTATAACAACTAACAATACAAAAAACCAATTAAAATTTTCCATCTATATGGATCAAATTATTTTAATTTAGCATAGTTTGATACATCTTGACATCCCCAATTAATTTGGTTTAGGGGTTGTTTTTTGTTATAACATATTTCTCATTATTATGTTTTTATATTAATGAAATAACATTAAATAGTAACAAAAAATTTATTAATTAGATATCATTATAAAGTTTATATATTTTGGAAAATCATTATTAATATTTTTTTATTCATGTGTTAAAATTCAAGAAGTTTAGGATTAAAAACCTTCACAATCATCATCGGTTTCCTAGAACAATGCAGTTAGAATCTTTTTATGGAAGGAGCATCCAAGAAATGTTTGGGGGATGTGTTTTGGGACTACTCCATTTTTATTTGGTAGGGTGGAGTCATTCATTACTGCTACACCCAGTGGGGGTTCTAGTAGTGTCATTGATCATGAATCACAAAGAGAAATTGCAATACTGAAAGAAAAATTTCATGAACAATACTCTTATAGGAAAACATAGGATCAATGGTGGTAGATAATGGAAAACGATTTAGTTTTTATATTTTAGTGAATGTCCAGCATAATCTATGAAGAAATTTTAATCCTTACAGCTCATCACACCAAGGTAATTTCTAAATTCCATATATCATTCAAACATTTTAAAAGAACACATAAAACATCCATAAATAAAACTAAAATGACACTTTTATATAGAAAACATGCATTTTGAGTCTTACAAAGAATATCTTTTTCCAGATTGATGTGTGGTTGATTCCTACATGTCAAAATTGTATTATATATTATTATCCATAAGTTTAAAAATAATCTAACTTTGTATAATCAGTTTTTGACTCGGTTAACAATTTTTAAAGGTATAATTACATTTTAAAAACATGTGTCGGTGGGTCAAAATGAGGAAAATGAAATCATATTTCTCTGATATTAGAGTATAACTACTATAGACTTCATTGTAGAATGTAGAAACTAACCACATGTCATTATGAGTTTTGGTTTGTGCAGGATGGATGTAAATGCATCTTTAGTGTTTCAAAAGACTAAAACATGTGGCGAATGGACAAAACCGTCGAAAATGACCTCATATTTTTTGGAATCATAGTAAAAAACTATTGTGTTATTTAAAACATGCATTCACATACAGAAAGATAATCTGACGTGTTTTATGGTCAAAATGACTCAGTTAACACTTTTTAATGGTAAAAATCCCTTTAAAACATGTGTCGGGGGGTTAAAACCAGAAAAATGATATGATATTTTCATTAAATAAAATGTTAAAAGTACTTAGTTTGAATTGTGAAATGTAGGAACCTAAAACACATCATTCTGAATTACGATTTTCTGAGGATTACTGTAATAAATGTTTTTAGTGTTTTGAAACACTAAAACAATTGTGGAAATGTAAAAACCATAGAAAAAGACCACTTATTTATGTAAAATCATGGTAAATCCACCAATGACTTTTTTTTCTATGTATGTGCATAACACATGTCAATATGATGTGAAGTTTGGTCAGAATGACTCAGTAAACCCTTCTTAGAGGTACAAAGGCCTTTAAAAACATGTGTCAAGGGGTCAAAACTAGGAAAACAATAGTGGATTTCCCTGAAATCTATGGAAAATGACTTTATATTTAATTTATAAATTTATTAGATAAAGATGGGTCATTTTGAATTACAATTTTCCTAGGATGGACGGATATGAGTTTTTAGTGTTTTTGAACACTAAAACATGCATGGAATAGTCAAAACTATATAAAATGAACTCATATTGATGTGGAATCAGGGGAAAAGCATTGATGATTTATTTTTTATGTGTACTCATAGAAAAAACATCAATTTAATGTGTAGCGTGGTCAGAATTACTCATTAAACACTTCTTAAAGGTACAAAATCCTTTAAAAAATGTTTCATGGGGTCAAAATAAGGAAAAAGATATTGGATTGATCTGAAATTAGAGAAAAATGACTGTAGATTGAATTGTGAAATGTGGGAACCGATGATACAATATTATGAATTATGGTTTTCTTCGAATGATTGTAAATGTATTTTTAGTGTTTTAAATCACTAAAATGAGGTTTGAACTGTAAGAATCTAATAAAAATACTTCAAATTGACATGAAATAATTATAAAACAACCATTGAGTTATTTTTTACATGTACACACAAAAAACATGTCAATATAAAATGTATTGTGGTTAGAGTGACTCAATAAACACTTCTTAAAGGTACAAAAGCATTTAAAAACATGTGTGAGGGGGTCAAAATAAGGGGAAAAATACCATATTTCCCTAAAATCATTGGAAGACAGCTGTAGATTGTATTTTGAAATTTAGGAACTGATGATACATCATTTTGAAATACATTTTTCCAATATAGCCATAAATGAGTTCATAGTGTTTTAAAACACTAAAACAAGCATGGAATAATCAAAACCAAAGAAAATGACCTCCTGTTGATATGAAATCACGGGAAAACATCCAATAAGTTAATATGGACATGTACACATTGAAAACATGTCAATCTAATATTGTATATTTAATTGTGAAATGTAGGAACCAACGACAAGTCATTCTAAACTACAATTTTATTGGGATGATAATAAATGCATTTTTAGTGTTTTAAAACACTAAAACATGCATGGAACGGTCAAAACCATATAAAAAACTCATATTGACATGGAATCATGATAAAACCACCAATAAATTATTTTTGAAATATAGGACATGTTGTGATATCAAAGTCAATAAAATTTTTTTATTAAGTAAATTTCAAGCACACCACACGTCGATTTAAAAATTAATTATAATATTTTCTTATCCCGTTCCAATTTTAAGTGTTGAATTGTATATTAAATAGGTAAATTTATATTTTTAATGTGTTTTTAATTATGTATTATTTTTTATTTTAAAGTTTTTCTATTTGATTAAGAAAATAACAAATTTTATGTACAACATTATGAATATATTCTGTGTCTATTCTCTTTGACATTTATTTTCTTAAATTTTTGGGTTTTCATTGTAGGTGACATATGTAAGTTGTAGGTAGGAGGTTGACAATTTTGATCCAAGATATTCTTCAGAAGGTAGTCATGGTGGTTCTTAGCTTCTGTGGTATGTTAAAATTTTATCAATTATTCTACTGTAATTCTTATTTACTATGATTAGTTTTAATTTTTATTTTCTTTTTTTTTATATTCGATGAGATTATGTGGTCGAATTAATTTGATGAGATTATGTGGAGGTAGAAAGATGCAATGTATGTCATGAAATGGACGTATATTTGGAATGGTTTGTTTTTTGGATATAGTTTATATATATTTATTGATGACTAAGTTATTGGTTGACTGATGTATGGGTTGACTGAGACCACAGTTATGAAGACTATGGATGTTTTTATATATGATTCTGTTTGTATGATGTATGTATGATGGGTTTATCATACATTTATGTTTTAGTTTATTGCAAGTCATTTTTTATATTTACAGTTTTTATTAAAAAATTTACAATAAAAAACATTATATGGTAGTGGTTTTTAGTAACTGCCAGTAATTACATTAATTAAAATATGTTTATGGGTGGTGATGCTTAATCACCACTAAAAATAACTGCTGAAAATATATTCAAGGATCATTAGATTAATTTTATTTATTCCCCCTGGGAATGTTTTTTAAAAAACACTGATAAATAAAAATGAAACTACTGCTAAATTCTCAAAAAACAACACATACCAAAACAACTGTGAAATGAAATAAATTGGTGCTAAATGACTAGTGATTGTGCAGTACGTGACCATTTTGTTAACTACAACTATATTATTAGGCTTCTATTTAAACTGCTTCCAGTTCAAAAAAAATAACCGCCGCTAATTCCCCTTTTTGTAGTGAATTATATATAATATTAAATATATAATGATAAATATATATAAATTATAAATTAATATAAATTAATATAAATAAGTACATATATATATAATAGATAATAAATCACAAAAAGAGGGAAAACCATAATAACTGGAACACCATTAAATCAATATGAATGTAAATCAACAACATAAAATCATAGAAAACCTAAAATGAAAAGGAATATACTCTTAAATAAATGTGAAATATCATCGAATGTTCCAAAATCATGATATCAAAACAAAAAAGCTTAGTTTTTGAGGCCTTTGCGACCACTTTTGACCTCAAAAAAATAACTGGGGTTCCCCTATCAATATGGCACAGAGATTGTTGTAGTATTCAATTTGATATGTGGTATTTCCCAAACGAACACCTGGATCAAAAGTTATGACCATTTAAAGTTGAAGTTTGATTATCAACTTTTCTTAAAATTATAATAAATTTTATTTTATTAGTTATCTCCTAATTATTTTTTCAATAAATTACTGATAAAATGGCTCTTTTATCAATGCTAAAAAGTCAATGATAAAAGCTAATTTATTTAAAAAATATATTCTTAGAGCCCCCTATCAACATTGGAAGCCCCCCTTTAAATAGTGCTAGCCCCTCCCTTTATCATCACTTGAAGCTCCCCCCTCTTTAACAATACTAAGAGCACCTGTGTCCGTCGCCCATACGCATACCCCAATAGAGTTCTGAAACCGAGACCCGCCCTACATGGATCTGCACCTTTAACAATCCTCTATATTGTTTTGCTATATAATTTATGATATATCTATTTATTTATATATTTTTTGTTACATTTTTTATTCTTATATATATATATAAATATATAAATATATATTTATTTTTAAATACGTATATAAAATATGTTTTTTGTGTGTTTATAAATACATACACACACACACACACACACATATATATATATGTATGAATGTGTCTATAAATATAATTATAAATATTTAAATTTATTTACATATGTTATATATTAATATTCATATATATATATATATTAGAACATATCTATAAATATATATTTTTTGTTAATACACATGTAAATATATATATATATATATAAACATTATATATACATTAATTGTATAGGTATATAAATATTCATTCATTTTTATTTTAAAAAAAATTATATTTGTATTGTTTAGATAGGTTATATATATATAAATTACATGTAAATATATTTTCATATTTATTTATAAAATTAAATTTTTATCTGTGAATATATATCAATATGTATACATGTGTATATATTTAATTATAAATAAAACTATGTGGAAAGAATGATAAAATTTCAAAACCATAATTTCACAAATAATGTAATCCCATGTAATCAATTCAATCCACACTAAAATAGGCCAAAATACCTCCTTAAAGGGGGTCAAAATTCCATTGAATGTAAAAAAAATGAGATGTCACGACTAAAAATTTAATTTTGTAGGCCGTATAGACCTTTTTTTTCCTTGAAGAATGTTATTGGGGTTCCCCCAATCACTAGTGTATAGAGTTCATCACGGGTTTTGATTTAATATGTGGTGGAACCTGAATGGACACTCAGATCAAAAGTTATGGTTGTTTGAAGATCGAGTTATGTTTTCAACTTATTTTAAATATTTTATTCATTTATTGATTTTTTTATATCATAAAATTGTTATTAAATGACTATTACGTGGTAATGATAAGTAAATTATTAATTAATATTGATTTTTTAATTATTTTATAACCCTTTTTTCTCTAAATATCTCACATATTAAGTGTAAATGCGTATTTTACCTTATATAAATCATATTTCATAAAATATTATATATATATATACATATATCAAAATAAATATATTTTAATGTGAATATATTGTTTTTAATTATTTATAATTTTTTTATTAAATTTACCTTTTATCACTACTAGTAAAAAACACTAATAAAGACCCCTCTCCCCATTATCAGTGATACTAAAAAAATGTTGAAAAAGGGGGTACTTTTAAGAGTGCTAAAAAGTGTTAATAAAGGTAGTACCTTTATGGGTACTAAAAAAAGTGCAGATAAAGGGGTAATTTTAACAATTCTTTTTTAGCACTGCTAAAATCACCTTTTATCAGTGTTTTTGAGTGTTGATAAATATACCCCTTTGTCATCTCTTTTTTAGTACTATTAAAGGGTGGCATAACCTAAAGTCATTTCTATGGTAGTGTTATTTTCAAGCATGAAAAAAGAAGATGATAACACAAATGATGAAGTTTTTTCATTAAGTAGATAGTATAGAATCCATTAAAGAATGAAGGTTTACTTAGGATGATTCTTTTGAGAGAGTTTCCTTTCTTAATAACTACATTCACTCTTTTTGCATTTTCTTTTTCATTTTTATATTTCCTTTTTTCATTCAATTCTCAAAACTCCATCCCTTTCTTTAGTTTTCATAAATATAAAAACAAAAACAATATAATAAGTTAATTAGGAATAATTATTGATTTATTATGAAAACTCTTCAAGAGATATGATGATGTTCAGTCATTATGTTACATTAGGAAAAATAAAGACAATATTTTTCACACCCCATGAGAAGTGTGTCATGATGTAATTAGAAGCTTCTTCTCTCAATGTGGATCTGATTTTTCCTTGGTTGCTCAGATTAAATGAGTTATGCAGGAAGTTATTATTGTAGATTATTAGGTATAGATCAATTTATGTATGAGATGTAAGGCTTATTAAACACAAAATTAAACAATTACTTTTTCTTTTGTGAACAAGTTTGAAAGCCCATTTTCACACAATTTTAGATTAACTATTTATCAAATTTGGATTTACAGGGATAGAGACAAAAGTGGAACATATTTATAGGCATACATTAAAAAGACCGAGTTGAATAAAATTGTTTATAAGCAGGGGGATAACAATTTGATTTTCAGCCCACCATGCATGACATTCATCACTCCCAAACACATGAATTTTTTTACTCCCATCGCCACAAGTGTGTTTTTTGTATGTTATTATGTGGGTTAACAACTGATTCTAAAAATATCTTTCACATTTTTTACTAAATAAGCTTCAAAATAGACAAAGGTGATCATTTTTCATTCATTAGTTGAAATAATCTATATGTTAATGATTTTTCTCTCGAGTTATTAATTAAATAACATCAAAACCTACAACATGAGTTTTTTATGTCAACTTTTTAGATAGTTGATATGAAAATATTATTAATAGCATCTTTCATGTCATGTAACATCTCTTCCCAATGAAGCTCAACAACACTCAAGCTGAACCATCATTGGATATCCCAAGTGTGTCACTCCATACACCAAGGGCTATGAATTAACAATGAATCCCTAATGTCACTAACATATATTGGGGCAAGGGATGCGCCTTCTTTTATCAAAACTAATCTAAAAGCACTTATAAAAGCCTCACCTTTATCAGTTCTAGCTAAAAGCACAGATAAAATATTTTAATAAAACATATTATTGATATATATAAAAATATAGTATTTCTATTAAAAAAATAATGTATATTTATATAAATTAATTAAAAAATACATGTTTATAATTAATATAAATATGATATATTAATATATATTTTTCAACAATTCAAAAATATATTTATATAAATAATGTTTTTAAAAAGCATGTATAAGTTTATAAATAAATAATTATATATTTAAATAATTATAAAGCTATTTTTTAAAAATAATGAATATATTTATTATATTTACAATTATATATAAATATTTTTTAAATATTTTTTTTATTATTATTATAAATATACGTCTCCATTGAATTTGGTCAATAAATATACATATATATATATATATCTTTCTAATGAGATAATGATTATATTCTGGGATATGATTAGCATTATTTATGTTAATATATTGATGCATGCGTATAATTATGATCATAAGTTTATTTGTGGACATGATTGTGGGATGCTATGTTCCAAATGTTAAGATTACCTGTATATAAACATGCATGCATATGTTATATATTGATGACTTATGAATGTTAATTTAGACATTGACACCATTATTATTTAAGCTCTCCACGTATGTGATGACTCATTTTTTAGGATCGGTACCTTACTAGGTATGATTCATCCATGTTATAACAATGAACTTATTATGTTCTCATAAATAATTATAAAATTACAATAAATATAATTAAATAATAAATATATTTTTTATATTTATAATTATAAAATTTTAATTATATATAAATACTTTTTAAATATATTTATTTATAATTATATTTATATATATAAATAATAATAAAATTACAATAAATACATTTATTATAAATTAATAAATATATATATGTATATATCATTAAATATATATATATATATATATTTATAATTATATTCAAATATTTATAAATATATATATTTATAAATATAATTTTAAATAAATTTATATATTTAAATAATTATTAAATTATAGTAAATAAGTTTATTAAATTTATAGTTTTATAAATATATATAATTATATAAATACATTTTCAAATATATACAAATATTTATAATTAAAATTATAAATATATATATATATATATTTAAATAATTATATAATTATAATCAATATATTTATTATATATAATTATATACTTATATATTTATATAATAAAATTTACAAATATTTGTATATATTGATATAAGTATGTGTAATTATATAAATGTACCAAAAAAGTGTGTCATGAGAATATAAGTATGTGTAATTGTATATTTATATACTAATATTTATAAATATATATAATTACATAAATATATTTAAAAATATATACAAAAATTTATAATTAAAATTACAAATAAATAAATAATTATATTTAAATAATTATAAAATTATAATAAATATAGTAATTATATAAAAATATAAATTTATATATTGATATAAGAATATTTATAAATATTTGTATATATTGATATAAGTATGTGTAATTATATATATATATTTATAATTGTAAAGAAATACTATTAGATATATTTATTTATAATTATAATTGAAAATAAGTAAATAAATATAAGATTATAAAATTACAATAAATATATATAAATAATAAATATATTTAATATAATTTTATAAATATATATCTTTATACATATATATATATTAATATATATACATATATATATATATTAATATATATACATATATATATTAATATATATATATAATCATATAAATATATTTATAATTATATACAAATATTTATAAAATTACAATAAATATACTTATTATGTTTATAAATATATAAATATATAATAGTATAAAAATATATAATTATATAAATATATTTATATAATTATAAAAATATATTTATTTTATTTCGATCTTTATAATCACTTTTTAGCATTGATAAAGATTCTCCTTTATCAGCACTAAAAAAGAGATTATAAAAAATTCTTTATCAGTGCAATAATTTTAACACTGATAAATGGGTATCTTTATCAACACTTTTTAGAAACCACTGATAAAAATAATTTCTGATTTTTATAAAAGAACCCTAACAGATTTGCCTTCCCCTTACACCTTAAAGCTTTCACGGAATCGTAGTTCTGTCACCCTACCATCCCTCCCTACCTTCACCTCTGCCTCTATCTTCACTGTCACTCTCTTCCATCATCATCACTCCCTACTATCGTCATCACTCCCTTTCATCATCGCTCCCTACTAAACCCTCACCTCTCTTCATCAATGAATCATCATCTCTCTATGGTATGATATTATTTCTTCTCCTATCTAACTTCTTCTTCGATCTATGTCTTTACTGTAGGTTCTGGGCGCAGTGGAAGCGCGTTGGTGGGAGTACCCAACTTTAATTTTAGCATTAAACAACATTAAAATTGAGATCAATCACGATATAAAATGCTAGATATTTGGAATAAATGAAGAACGAAAAAAAAAAGAGGGAGTCCCAGAACCATAGAGATAATATTATCATATGTTGGTTATAATTAATTTAATTAATTCACAAGAATTACTTTGGTGGAATTCTTTCTTCGTTGATGTCTCTGGTCACGATCAAATGTGATCTGTCATTGCATCGTAGAATCTAAGTGTAGGATTACTCTAGCGGTGATCCACACATGCTCCACTTATCCTTGGACGTCACCGAAGGGATCTCTGGGTGCTAGCACGGAAGAACTATTTCTTGTGATGTCCGCCTTTGATCGCCTTGATCCGATGGAGGCAGATCTCTCTCGGTCTTGAGAGTGTTCTTGGAGGAAGTAGTTCATTCTTCCTTGAAAGAATTCTCTAGAATTATTGTGCACAACGATTGGGAAAAAGTGTTGGGGTTGTGAGGATATTTATAATTGGGGTTGAGGTTATAGAGTTACGATAATAAATAAATGTGTTAAGCATTTTATTTATTTCATTAACTCTTATTGAAAACCCCCATGTCGAATTATTAATTCCTTGAAATTCACCCACGCTAATTATAATAAATATCATTTAATAAAACAGTATC
Source organism: Viscum album (assembly GCA_963277665.1). Taxonomy (NCBI): domain Eukaryota; kingdom Viridiplantae; phylum Streptophyta; class Magnoliopsida; order Santalales; family Viscaceae; genus Viscum; species Viscum album. The sequence goes on along the minus strand of OY728121.1, from coordinate 1,679,126,058 downwards.
ATATCCTCAAAATCCTGACTGTAAAAACTACACGTCATGTAATCATTAATACACGGCATGTACTCGCCTTCCATAAAACTACACGGCATGTATATTTAATATACACGATGTGTACTTTTATTTTCCATTTTCATTTATTTCCTCCACCACATTTATTAGACCTTGAGTAATGGCTATTTATTTCTTAAATAAATGTAACTACATTACTCGCTAATAAACATATTATTTCGCCCACAATATATTCTCTCGAATAACTAGTGTTGAAATAAATGAAATCAGAAATCCTAAAATAATTATTAAACTACAGTTGGGAATAATATTTATTTAACTTGTTAAATTAATATTTAACTGAGATACATGGACACACTTAGTGTGTGACCCTCTAGGCCCATTTCTCATTGGAATTAGGCAGAGGCTACCTAAAGTCCAAGGTTAGCATCTAGCAACATGCCAAGGCACCCATAGAGAAAGAAGTTAATGCCGCAATGATGTGTCACCTCCTATGAACAATTACTGTGTAATATAATCCCTTTATCAAGATATCTCGAGTCAATTGGGTTGCATGCTAGTGCTATCAACCCATGTGCTCGATTATTCTTTCTTTGAATTTCTGGAATTGAACTCACCCATACCTATCCATGGACATGGATTTATGTAGGCTATATCAATTCCATCATAGTGCCTAAGATATCTACTTCTATTATGGAACAGAAGGAACAAATCCTTTCTCGCATTATCTATTAATGCAGTATTACTCGTGACGCACCCAACGTATCCTACCTTACTGTGAATAGTGTGTCGCCACAATTTTTTTCAATACATCTAAGTGCACGAGTTTTAATACCCATTAATAATAATCATAAAATCTAAAGACCAATACACACATCCCCAGATAAGAACATCCAATGACACTGTGAAATGTGGATTTCCTACTAGTGGGTCTCGTTTTCATAATATCCTCCGGAATATTACCAAGGGCGCACACCATGAGAAGGTGCCTCAAAGATTTATGAGTCCTCAACCCTAATGGCCTATATTATTTATGTCTCATAAATAACTTCATCCGGCAATAGAACATATATTTAAGAAAAGTGTTATGGCACTTCCAGGTTCTCATCATAGTAGGGATCCGTTATAACCCTTTAATGAAAAAACTATCCTTGGGACATTATCACATGCATTGTCAGGCAGAAGAACAATCAATATGTGATAAGATTTTTATTTAATGAATAAAGTACAAATTAGTTGGTTTTAGGCCACCAACTCCAACAGACTCCCACTTGGACTAGAGCCAACTGCTAACAACTTTTAACCAGCTAGCTGTCACATGATATTCATGCTTCTATTGAGATAGGCCTTTAGTCATGGGGTCTACCACATTCTCTTATGTGTACACTCTGCTCACTGAAAATTCACCCCTTTTATAGAAATCCCTCAAGAGGTGATACTTCCAGAGTATGTGCTTTGTCCATTGACGTGACCTTGGTTCTTTTGCAAGAGCCGCTGCTGCAGTATTATCACAATACAATGTAATGGGATCCTTACTACTAGGCACCACATCAAGCTCCTAGACAATGTTCCAAATCCAGATGGCTTCCTTGTCTACATCAAAAGCTTCTATATATTCAGACTCCACTGTAGAATCAGTGACAACTAGCTGCTTTGAAATCTTCTAGCTCACAGGTCCCCTATTGAGATAGAAAACATATCTAGATTGCGATTTCAGATTATTATGATCTGTCTGAAAACCAGCATCATCAAACCCTCTGATGATAGGCTCCTCATCTCCTCCATACACAAAGAACATATCCTTAGGTCTTCTCAGATACTTAAGGATAGTCTTAACAGTAGTCCAATGTCATTCTCTTAGATCTGCTTGATATCTGCCTACCATGCTCAGTGCATAGGCAACATCAATCCTGGTATATAACATGGAATGTATGATGGATCCTATAGCCAAAGCATTTGGGATCTTACACATTCAATCTTTCTTTTGATGTGTCTGAGGACACGTTTTCTTAAAAATTTGTAGGCCATGTGACACTGGAACCAATCCCCTCTTAAATTTTTCCATACTAAATCTCTTTAGTAATTGGTCATTGTATGTACTCTAACTTAGTCCAAGCAGCCTCTTGGATCTATCATGAATGATCTTGATCCCTATAGTGTAGGCTGATTCACCCAAGTCCTTCATGGAGAAACACTTGTTCAACTAGTACTTAAATGATTGTAATATTGGTACATCATTTCCAATAATCAATATGTCATAAATATATACTACTAGGATAACGATATCATTCCCATTAAACCGCTTATAAACATAGGGCTCACATTCGTTCTTAATGAAACCAAATTTCTTTATGGCTTCATTAAATTGAATGTTCCATGACTTGGATGCTTGATTTAATCCATAAATGGATTTATGCAACTTGCAAACCCATTTGGCTTCACCTGGTGTCACAAAACCTTCTGGTTGTGCCATATAGACATCTTCTTGAAGGTTCCCGTTAAGGAATGCTGTTTTGACATCCATTTTCAAAATCTCCTAGTCATGGTAAGCTACTATGGAATGTATGATTCTTATGGATTTAAACATGGGAACTGCCGATAAGGTTTAATCATAATCAATTCCTTGACGTTGTCTGAATCCTTTAGCCACTAACCTTGCTTTATAGGTGCTAACTTGACCATCCATGTCCAGTTTTCTCTTGAATACCCATTTGCATCCAATAGGCTTTACATCAACTGGATCATCGACCAGAACCCAGACATGGTTCTGATACATGGAATTCATCTCAGAATTCATAGCTTCCAACTATCTTGCAGCTTCTGAGCTTTCTACTACTTCCATATAGGAGAGAGGTTCATCATTGTCCAACAATAATGATTCACCATCCTTGGTGACTAGGAAACCAAATCTATCTTGTTCCCTTACCTCTCTTGATCTCTTACGCAGTACTTGTGTTTCTGTAACCTCTTCCACAGGGACCTGTGGAACTTGTTTCTGTACCAACTCATGTGTATCATGAACATAAACTTTGTCGAAGTCAATCTTGCTCTCACTATCCTTCTTGACAATGTGCTCCCTCTCAAGAAAGAAGGCTTGGCTGGTGACAGTCACTTTCTTGTCTGAAGGGTTATATAGGTAATATCCTTTCATTTACTTAGGATATACTATAAAGATACACCTTGTGTCCCATGCTGCGAGTTTGTTTCCTAATAAGGCCTTAACAAATGCCTCTCATCCCCACACATGTGTGTGTGAAAAAGTGGGTTTCCAACCATTCCATAACTCAGATGGAATTCCATTTGCCGCCTTAGTTCGTACTCGGTTTAATGTGTATGTTGTAGTTTGTAATGAATATCCCCAAAAGGATAATGGAAGATTTTCATGACTCTTCATTGACCTCACCATGTCCAACAAGGTGTGGTTCCTCCTTACACTAACACCATTCCTCTATGGTGTATAAGGAGGAGTGAGTTGAGATAGAATCCAAGAGTCCCGTAGAAGATCGATGAACTCTTGGTTCAGATATTCTCCACCTCAATCCGATCAAAGTTTCTTTATCTTCTTACCAAGATGATTCTCCACTTAATACTTGAATTCCTTAAATTTCTCTAAGGACTCTGACTTCTACCTCATTAAGTATACATAGCCATATCTACTTAAATCATCAGTAAAAGTAATGAATAATATCCACCTCTAGCTTCTACTGGAAATGGTCCACATACATCCCTGTGCACCGATCCTAGAAGCTCTGTCACCCTTTCACCATGTACCCTGAAAGGTGGATTTTTAACACCCCAAGCTTTCACGGTACACTTCTCTTTGAATAATACAGTATTTTCTGTTATACGCAACTTCGAGTTCTAACACACACCACAACCAATCAAACTAGCAGTTACGAATAGTAATACCTAATTTTTGAAATTTTATAAATTCAATCTCTCAAAATGGAATTAATTTTTGGATTTGTAGTATCTAATTTAGCCTAAGGTTAAATTTTGGTACTTTTTGGATAACTTTTATATTTTGATGAATAGTGAAAATTACTAAATTTTAATTAAAAACAACTTTTTTAATCAAAATAATTAATAGTGATAAATTATGAATTTGAGTGGTTTTAAATTATATTTAGAATATATTTTTACCATTTAATACAATTTTTGACATTTGACATAATTTCACAATTAAACCGGACATTAACAAGTATCAATCTTTTGATAGTTATTATATCTTAAAAACACGCTTTTTGTTTTGACAGCGGGAAGTAATTTTAAATTAATTTCTGACACTTCTGTGTTTTGAATTTGGAAAAATGGATTCCATATTTGGAATCAGGATGTAAAAATTGTGTAAATAGGTAACTTTTATTTTTAGACATTTTGAATAATTACTTCGGTAAAAAATTTATTTACCATGGTTAAAGGGTAAATCCGGTAAATAAGTGTTAAAAAATAATATTATAATAATACTAAATTACCCTAAAACGTGTCCTAACCTTATTGGTGGATACATTTCCGACTATGGGCATCTTTGGGTCGATTTTGGGACCCCATGGAGCCACTTGTAGGTGATAGGGATACTTTATTTTAATTAAGTTAAAATAAATACAAAAATGACATAAGCATATATCTTTTAGAAAAACAATTTTTACATAGAGTTATATATGTTGTATTTTCTGAAATAAATATTCATTAGAAATATAAAAAGATTTAATAGATAATGGTACTTTATTTATAATTTTTAGACATTAAATAATCTAATTTATTTATGACACAATGGTGATGTAGTAATTACCTAATTAATGAAAAATTAGAATAATTGATATTATAAATACCCAAATAAATGTAATTTGAGACTTTTTATAAATAAAACTAATTTTATAGGTTAATATGACATGTTATTATTGATTTAATTAACTTTTTCCGAAGTAATCATTCTGTTATGATTTTTAAAATAATCAATTATTGAATAGTGTCAAAATTGACATAAAATAGTTTTTAAAACAAATATTATATTATTAAATGATATTAAATTCCTAAAAATCTAAGGATCGGCCAAGATACTTATATCATGATATGTGTATCATTAATGGACCACTTGGGGGTCTCTTGGATGTATATAGTAAGTTTATTAACCATATAATATAAAAATACAAAGAGACATTATAAAAGTGAAACTAATTAACTAAAAGTTAATACTTAAAGGTAAGGTTAATATAGTAACCCAAACCTGTATAAATCCTATTGGTTGAGTGGTTTTCGACCAATAACCACCTGAAACTTTAAATAATCCACTTTTGAGCCATTAGAAACCGAATATGAATTTATTATAAAATAATATTTCTAGCTTTTCCAAAGGTGCCCCTCACCCCTCTTATAAAAGGGAACTCCCCCTTCTCATTAATTCACACCTTCAAAGACATTTGGTTCGACCAACCCCTGACCAAGTACTCTCTAAAATTCCCTCACTTAATCCTAGGGGCCTTCCTTTAGTCATAAAGCCAACCTAAGGAGCCCTTTTGATCAAATCAAAAGGAAGAACCCGGAGAAGAGGTAATGATTTCACCACCTTTTTTCAAGTTCCTTTCTTCTTCTACTTCTTATTTCTTTTTTATTACCATTATAATATAACTCAAGTATATTATATATACTTTTATGTTATTATAAACATATTACAACCATATTTCATTATTCTATCCATCCTTTGAATGACATGTCACCATGCGTGCGTACGTACGGCTTACCATCTCCACGCCGTGGTGTAATTTTTGTTGAAAACATTATTATTTGGATGGTTATAATAATGATGTGTAATTCATTTAAATAATAAATATTACATGATAATGATTCTGTATATATGATATAACATCCAATTAAATATTATTTTAATATCGAAAGAATGATATTGTCGCTCGTGCATACGTACGGACTACCGTCTCCACGAACGCGATGAGATTCATTCTCCATCGTATCCATTCAAGTATAATTCTATATAATGTGATGTTATTATAAATATGGTACAACCATATTAATTATTTTATCCATCCTTTGAATGAAATGTCACCGTACGTGCGTACACACGGCTTACCGTCTCCCCATCGTGGTATAATTGTTATTCAAAACATTATTATTTGGATGGGTATGCCAATGATGCGTAATTCATGTAAATAAAAAATATAAAAATACAATAATTATTTATATATGATAAAACATACAATTATATATTATTTTGACATCAAGATAATGATATTGTCGCTCGTGCGTACGTACGGACTACCGTCTCCACGAACGCGATGAAATCCATTCCCCATCGTATCCATTCAAGTCTAATTAACATTTGATGATTAAAAATAATTTTTAAGGACTTGATATCATTCTGTATATGAATAAGTTACAACTTATCCATAACAAACACAACTTATGTAGCAAAACAAATAAAATAAAACAAGTAAATTAACAACAAAATGACGATAATACTATGATTTTATTAACAAAGCAATGTTAAAAGATCATATCTGATATCATATTAATATATATGATTCTTGTATAATTTAATAAAAATTATTTCACCATTATCCAGGAGGTTAACCTAACACCAACCAAGGAAAAGTACAAGTTAAGGGTTTATTTCACAATCTCTTCATTAACCGAGGCTGTTTATACGTAATAATCTACTGAGACTTCTTTATCATCCACAACCATGTTTCTTAAAAATGTATTTCAAAATATTTTTACTATTTACTAGAATATGGGTTAAATTCATTTATACCCTTGTTTTACTTTTATAAGTGGTTTATAAAGTAATCTTGCCGTTGTTTTCCAAACAAGGTCCTTTTTAACCTTTTCGACAGCATTAAGGTAAGAATGTATTTTTTAACTTATACGGTGGGTGTGGTTATTTTCCACCATTATAAAATCTTCTAAGCTTCTCATACAATCTTATATGAAAATTTTCAAATTAAATGTTTTATTTTATAAATTATGTGCTTTTAAATTATTTCAAAAAAAATAAATATTTCTCTCAAATAGTTTTTATTTCATCTATGTCAACATCCTTTGATGGATTTTATGCTTATTTGAGGTTGATTTATTATGATACAAAACAGCCATATTGTATTGAAGGTTTTGTGATTTGTTTGACTATGGATGTGTTATTTTTATACCATTCGTGGTTTATGTAGAAAGTATTGACATTTCGTATGCTAGTTTTAATATGAATGTTTATGTTATGTTTAAACCTGTTCATATGAGGAATGCATTAGACTTAATATGTGATGGGTGGAGCTTGCTGTAGCTCCTCGATGCATCGGTAGGTCTCATTAGACAAACTAGTGTCTTGGCACAAGGCCTTGACAAAATATTATTTGTAGTCTTGGCACGAGGCCTTGGCTATGTGGTTATGATAGTATGGCATTATGAATTCCATCATTATGAAAGCGGTTATTGATATTTGATGTGATTATTTTACTAGTAGAATATCCATGTGAATAATTAAATGGAATTATTTCATTTTATATTTGTCATATTATGCTGAAGTTCAAGTTTAAAAGGCTTTTGTTTTAGTTATACATTGCCTTAAATTTTTATGCTTATTTATGAAAGTTTCTGCTATATTGTTTTCCTTACTGAGCATCCGAGATCACCCCTTTCAATGTTTTATTTTTCCCAGGATGTGAAGAAGTAATTTATGAATGACCTGCAGGGACAGTATGATGGGATATGAAGAAAATATGTTGTTGTAGTTTTTTTGTGTTTATTATGTAATGTAAGAATTATGAATATATCTTGTATTTCCAAGACTACTAAACTAATAGATCATTCGAGACTTGATCTTTCTTGTGATCATGCCAGTGTTATGTAATAAAGCACCGACTCTGGGTCGGGGCGTTACAGTTGGTATCATAGGAAGTTTAGTACAAACCATGGAAGCTATATTTAGATAAACTCTGATTAGAGCACATAGACCTAAGATGGTCTTTGAGGATTAGTATAGAATAACTTCCTAGAATTTTGGTATTGTAGAGATTTTGTGAGTTTTCCAAGAAATACATCCCTGTCTAGATATGAGCAGGTATAGGCGGCTCTGGCACAGATGTACCTAGGGGTAAAACCTGAAAACACAGCATTGAGCTAGACTCGAACGGGAACTGGTGCACGACAACGGGCCTTGCTGCACTCTTGGTTACGACACTCCCGGGGGATATGCTTAGGATAACTCTCATTTTATTTACAAGTCATTATGAATGGTTTTTGAGTGTATACTTCCTCAAAGAAAACATTTTTAATGATTATGGATTATATCCATAAATAGTTTAATTTATGTTAAGTGTTTTATAAGTATGAAATTATGTATTTTGATTCATAAACTGATCTAGTTTCTGCCATTGTTCAGAAATGGAGCCTAGTGGAAGAAATGGAAACTGTATCAATGCATTCACTCCATGTAGGGATTTCCTTCCTGCTCAAGATAATTATAGTGGAGCTGGTGATGTAACTGGTGCTGATCAGCTAATCATCATACTGGGACAACTCACTCAGGTTATGAATAATAACCTTACCCGTATGGAGCACCATGATCCACAACATGGAGGATCAATGTTAGATCGCTTCATGAGGCAAAAACCACCAACGTTCAATGGGAGTAAAAATCCCTTAGTAGTTGAGCAATGGATAAATTCCCTAGAGAAAATATTTCAGGATTTGGGGAGTAGTGAAAGGGAAAAAGTTGTCATGGCAGTTTATCTCCTCATTGGAGATGCTGATCAATGGTGGTCATTGATTCAAAACACAAAGGAAGTTGACGAAGTATAAAATATGGAATGGAGAGAGTTAAAAGATCTATTTTTAGAAAAATACTTTCCTCTTGACCATCGAGCAGATATGGAAGAGCAATTTCTGAGTCTGAGACAAAAGGAGGATGATAATGTCTCAAAGTATGAGGCTAACTTTACATGGTTATCAAGGTATGCTGGAGATTATATACGTAACCCAAGAAGTAAGATTGATCGTTTCTTTGATGGGTTAAAACCATTTCTCCATCGAGCATTAGTATCACAATCCTTCTCATCGTACGAAGACATTGTCTCATGTGCTATCAAGACAGAGAAATAATTCTCTAAGTCTTATGACTTTAAATAAAAGCAAGAGAAGAAGAGATCTGCTGATCAATATGGGAATGGAAATAAGGGGAAGAAGGGAAAAGTTGAATATCCATCCTATAGTAAATGTGGGAAGAAACACCATGGTACTTTCTTAAAAGGAATGGGATTCTGTTACAAGTGTGGTGAAAAAGTCCACCAAGCTCGTGATTATAAGGGGAAGAAGGAAGCTACTGATGTACAATGCTACAATTGTAGGGAGATGGGACATTATGCAAATGAATGTCCTAAGCATTAGGGAAACTTACCTTAGAAAAGGCCAAGGGATCAAGGCCAAGCTTATGTTATCACTATTGCTGAGGTAGAAGCTCCAAAAGATGTAGTGGCAGGTAATTTAATGGTTTCCTCAAGTTTAGTAAATGCATTATTTGATTCTGGATCATCACATTGTTTCATATCTTCCCTGTTTACTAAGAAAATTTGATATTTCCAATTTGATTTAACAAGGGAGTTGTCAGTTAAAACTCCTAAGGGAAATATCATTGCAACAATGTTTTGTGAATCAGTCCCCATTTGAGCACATAGATGTTCTTTATCCGCTGATCTCATCATCATACCTATGATTGAGTTTGATATAATCCTTCCTATGGATTGGATTTCAGACCATGATGTGAAGATTTATTATAAGAAGAAGTAGGTTACGATATTTGATGATGATGATGATAAAGAACACCTTATCTTTAGAGCATAATCGTCACCACCTAATTCTTATCTAGATCCACCCCATGTAGCTCAACTAAATTCAATTATTGGGGAGGAAGATAATGCACTACTGGAAATAATGGAATTTGCGACGGGTTATTTGCGTCGGGATCCCGTCGCTAATAGGCTTTTGCGATGGGGTCCCATCGCAAATAGGCCATCACGGAAAACGGCGTCGCAACAACAATTATTTGCGACGACCCCATCTTTAAAGGTATTATTTGTGACGGAGATTCTTCCCGTCGCAAATATTATTCCATATATTTGGGAAAAATTTTAAAAAAACTAATTGCGACGGGCCCGTCGCAATTAGTTTTTTTTTTAAAAAATTAATAAAAATTAATAAATTATTTTAATCAATATTATAATAATACTATTTGCGACGGGCATAGTATCCCGTCGCAAATACTAAAAAAAATAAAAGAAATAAATTATTAATAAATTATTTTAATTAATATAATAATAATCCAAATATAATTCAAAAATAAAAAAATATTAATAAATTATTTTAATTAATATAATAATAATAGAATTATAATTCAAAAATAAAAAATAATAGAATATTAATAAATGATTTTAATTAATATAATAATATTATAATTATAATTATAAATAAAAAAATATTAATAAGTTATTTTAATTAATATACAAATAATAGAATTATTTTACATTCAAATATTAAAATAATTCTAATATGACAAAAAAATATAATTAAATTATAATATTATAAAATTTTAATATATATATATATAATTTAATATTATAAAATATAAATAATATTTTTATTCATATTAATATTTTTATTTCAAAATATAATATTATTAATATTTTATAATGAGACAGAAACTACGAATAGAAAAATAATTCATATTCTGATTTAACAAATTTTATAACATAAAAACAAACTCTAATCTGAAGGAGGGGGGAGGGGGGAGGGGGGGATCTGCAGATGTTGGTGGAGGAAACTCCATCCCTAAAGCATGAGTGAGTCGGCGCATGTACTGCATCTGCTCCTGATGCTGCTACTGCCACTGACTCATCTGCTCCTTGTACAGCTGCTGCTGGCGTCGACGCTCCTCATGCTGCTGCTGCTGCTGACGCATCTTCTCCTGCTCCTGTCGGAGACTCTCTATCAGTGCAGTCTGAGATCGCAACTGATCCTCATACTGTGTAGCCGAAGAAGATGCACGAGCTCCTCTCGAGCTGGACGCCGACATCGCAGCACTGCCATAATAATCTTCGGGAGTCAGTCAAGAGCTGATACCAACTACTCAGCCCTTCTCGAAGGCATACTGGGTGGCCTGCATCCATACCGCCTCATCAAACTGACGGCCAGTGGTCTGATCTGATGACTCGGCCTGACTCTCAGGCCGGGTCTATGATGCGGCGGCCTCATATGACTCCTGTAGTTTCAATTTAAAATTAAAATTGTGAATATATTATATGCAGTTAATTTTTAAACGTGAAAACAAATAATACTGACCACGATGTGACGCTGACGATCACCTCTGAGCTCCCCAGTAGCAGGATCACTATAAATCCTCTGATATACGTCGTACTCCATAATATCGGGGTCCTTGACAACTTATAAGAATAAAAAATAAACTGTTAATATTTATAGTTATATAAAATATTTATAAATAATGTACATACCAGATTCTGTCTATGAGTACTGAAAGCACGACTCCCAACTCGATAAGTCACCTCCCGTCTCCCCCGATTCTGCCTCCCCACTGATGATCTCCTCTGAAAGGCATCACTCAACCAGTGCGCACAAAATTCATCCCATACATGGGATGAAATGTACTCTGGTCGGTGTACTCTACATGACTCTTCAAAAACTGACACTCCTACTTTCTACGTGGTAGCTTTTCTTAAATTGTGCAAAACTGACGAAATCGATCACGCATGGCCACCTCCCATGCCTCGTGGATGGCGTCACGCATGGTATCCTCGATCGGATACCATAAACCCTATAAATAAATCAAAATATCAAGTTAGAAATGAAATAATTTTCAAAATAAAAATTATTTATTTATGTATATACCAACCAATGGCCGAACATGGCCCGCTGCATATCAATGGGAATCTGCTCCCATGTGGTCCAAGGCTGAGAAAAATAGTTGTGCAAAATAGCGCTGCCCTGTCTGACTGCTATATGCGGAAAACTATAAAAATAATAAACATTTATTATGTGAAAAGAATAAAGAAATCTTAGTCAAATCCACAGGTTATCACACAGGTTATTACACCTCCGTGTGCGTGGATCAAACCCAAGATGTGGACGTCGCTCGATGACGGGGTCAGGAATCATCAATCGTGCAAGACCGCACCCCCTCCGCGTACTCCCTGGAGTGCCTGCAGGCTGAGGGTCATCTCCCAGCAACTCATCCGCATCGAAAGGCAGGTCAGCATCTGCCAACTCACAAAATGTGTCGTCGTCCATCTGAAACAAAAAATATTAATGTTGTTAGCAAATAATTGATAATTACTATTATATATACATATATATTAGTTATGATTGTATATAACTACCATGAAATTCTATTAGTGTTCATCTTCATCATCATCTTCATATATGTCAATGTCATCTTCATATTCCTCCTCAACATCATCGATATCAATTCGAGTTCCAGTTTCTTCATCTCTTACCATTTTAAATTCATATGTGACATCATTAACATCATCGTCATCACTGACTCTTAAATGTGGGGTGTCATCATCGATACTCATGTCTCTTTGTAAAAAATATTTATTTTGAGTACTCTTTTGAAAAACTTCAATTCTTTACACATCAGTGAAACCACATTCACTTTGACTAAACTGATTGTCTCGAATTTTGATTTTTATTATACTCCACCAATCAGTTAACTCTCTTGATGTAGCATAGTACTTTGTGTAATAAACTTGATGTGCCTGTTGAGCCAATAATAATTGTTCATTTATTGCGAGAACATTTTTACATTTAATATCGATGATTCCATGAGTCGGATGAACACGCACGCCTCTCTCTGTATCCAACCACCGACATTTGAACATGGTTATGTAATGTTGTCCAAGATAACAGAGTTCAATGATTTCATCAAGTATGCCATAAAATTCAACTTCATTTTCTCGATGATGAGATCCTCTCAAGCTAACTCCACTGTTCATTGTTTTTTTTATTCCCCATATGCATGTGTGTGAAATCGAAATCCATTCACCACATATGCATTATATGTTTTAACAAGTTTGGAAGGTGGGTTACTCAATATACATAGTCGTTTGTCAATTTTATCAGCATTTCCAGACACCTGAAAATTTGTGAAATAATTATCAATATAGTAAACTGTACATTGAATGAGTTGCTAAAAGATAAAGAAATTATGTTACCAGTTTTTGAAACCACTGAGAAAATTTTTTCTGTCGGCGTTCTTCAAGAGCAGCTGCTGTAATTTGTGGAATTTGTTTCTTGATATGATTATCATAAAACCTATAAAAAACAAAGTTATTTACTGTAACATAAATGATAGAATAAGTGATATAAACACTTACAGTACAACTGATTTCATCTCTTCACAGTTGAGCAGAACATACGTATGAGCTCTGTGATGTTCATCATCCGAAAGCGAGCGTTCATAAACTCCACCAAAACCAAGATCTAGATGGTTGAAAATAGATAATTGATTGTCGATTTCATCAATATTTCTCTCGTTTCATCCCATTCGGTTGTGTTTTGAAGGATACTCAGATTCAAAATAATGGGAGCAGAAAAAAGATATTTCCTCTTCCAAATAAGCTTCTGCAATAGATCCTTCAACAGATGCTTTGTTACATACTTTTCTTTTCAATTTTTGCATGCATCATTCAAATGGGTACATCCAACGAAACTGTACTGGACCTCCAAATTTTGCTTCATATGGAAAATGTAACATCAAATGTTTCATTGAGTCGAAGAAAGATGGTGGAAATATTTTTTCCAGTTTACATATAATTACAATAACATCTTCTTCAAGTTTTCATAGAGCATCATAATCTGCTGTAGCCGCACAAATTTCCCGAAAAAAATGAGACAAGTCTGTTATGGAATCCCAAATCACAGAATTCAACAGACCTCTTAATCCAATGGGTAGAAGTATTTCCATTATAACATGACAATCATGACATTTTAATCCATTAATATGACCATTCTTTACACATCTACCCAAATTGGAAGCACAACCATCTGGAAGTCTCAATTCTGCAATCCACTGACAAAATAATAAACGGTTTTCTTTAGACAGTGTATAAGCTGCTTTTGGTTTCAGTAACCTTTCTGTTATGATATTCTCAAACAGTTCCAGTTCTGGACGCCTGCAAATTTGGGCAAGATCTACACATGCATTTACATTGTCTTTTCTCTTTCCTGGTGTATCCAAAACTGTATCAAACAAATTATAAAAACAGTTCTTCTCAATATGCATGATATCCAACATGTGGCGGACCAACAAATCAGACCAATATGGAAAATCCAAAAATATGCTACGTTTAATCCAATTGTGTTCTTTCCCAAAACCAGAAATTTTCTGTTGGTTTATTGTGGGACCAAAAGTGATGGGAGGTAATGAAAATACAACTGATTTTAACTCCGAACCTGATAGAATTTTTGGAGGTCCATCCCTTTCAATTGTTCCTTTTCTGAAATGAGATCTGTTTCGGCGAAAAGGATGATCAGCTGGTAGAAATCTGCGATGACATTCAAAATAACAAGGTTTCTTTCCATGAATGAGCATAAATGCTTTGTTCTCTCCCATACAGTAAGGACATGATTTCTGACCATGTGTACTCCAGCCAGATAACATCCCATAAGCCGGGAAGTCACTAATTGTCCACATCAATGCTGCTCTCAGTATGAAATTCTGTTTCGTAGCAACATCATATGTACTGACACCAGTATTACATAATAAACATAATTCATCAATCAATGGTTTCAAATAATCATCAATATTTTTCTTCAGATGTCCTGGAATTAGTAAAGTCAAAAAGATATATGGATCCTTCATCAACATCCATGGAGGTAAATTGTACGAAGTTAAAAAAACAGGCCAACATGAATATTGACTACCATAAGATCCGAACGGATAGAAACCATCAGTGGAAAGGCCCAGTCGAACATTTCTAGCTTCTAAAGCAAAGGATGGATGCACTCTATCAAAATGTTTCCATGAATCACCATCGGCTGGATGATTCAAACTGTTATCGGTTGAAATATTCACTTTATGCCATGACATAATTGTCGCTGTATTCTTAGACATGAATAAACGCTGAAGTCTGGATGTAAGTGGAAAATATATCAACAATTTAACAGGAATCAAACCAGACTTCCCATGTTGCCCTTCTTTATATCTCAGTTTCCCACATGTGGGACAACTATCCAACGACTCATTTTCCCCAGAATATAAAATGTAGTCATTTGAACATGCATGAATCTTCTAACAAGTAAGTCCCAAATTTTGAACCAGCCTCTTACTCTCATAGTAATTTGAAGGAAAAATATTTCCTTCGGGTAACAGTGTTTTAAGCAAAGAAAATATCTGGTCAAAACAGGTGTTTGACATTCCGTTATCTGATTTGATAGCGATAAATTTTGCAACTGCTTCTAATTTGCTCATCATACAGCCAGGATATAATGCATCCTCAGCAGACCTCAACAACTCATAAAATTCAAATGGTGCCAACTTAGGATTTGAATCTATATCAGCCGGAGTTTCTGTATTTTGAACAGATGAACCTGCAACATCATGTACTAAATCTTGAAACTGGTATGGATCCAGAATCAAGTTGTTATCACCTACTCTGGAACTGCATCTACCGTGTTGATACCAAAAAACATAATATGGTTAAAAACCAAAACGCAAGAGATGTCCCCCCACTTTGTCAAACGTGTCAAACGTTCTCAATGCACATTTTCTACAAGGGAATTTTATTTTTCCTTCTGAAACAAATTCTGGATTTGATGCCGCAAATGATAAAAAAGTCTCCACACCCTCTATATATACTGGATTTAAACTAGAACCGTTTGGATTTCTACGTTGATTTTTCCATATGTGGTCATCTAATAACGACTGTTGACGACCTCGTTGTTCCATATTTTTCTATAAAATATAAAATCATTACTGGTTTTGAATAATTTGTTAGAAAAAACACTCAAGCAAAGATTGAATATGTTGAGAATAAAGCAAAACATGTTACAAATATTGATAATTTTAATATTATATTGATTTTTTATTATTTTAATAATACTAATATAATTTTTTTCATAAATATTAATTATATAATAATAACATTATTACATTATTAGTATATTTTATTATTAATATTAAAATAATATAATTTTCTATATTATATACAATTCTCCTTTCATCTGTGTGTTTAACATTCTATCTCCACATGTAGTATTTGCATTCACTTTCACCTCTCCATTGGTGAGTAGGTTGATAATTTTGAAAAAGAATGCAAATATTACATGTGGAGACAGAAAATGCAAAGATGAAAAGAGAATTGTATATAATATAGAAAATTATATTATTTTAATATTAATAATAAAATATACTAATAATGTAATAAAGTTATTATTATATAATTAATATTTATGAAAAAAATTATATTGGTAATTATTACTAATTATTGGTAATTATTGGTAATTATTGGTAATTATTGGTAATTATTGGTAATTATGGGCAATTATTGGTAATTATTGGTAATTATTGGTAATTATTGGTAATTATTGGTAATTATTCCTAATTATTGGTAATTATTGGTAAATATTGGTAATTATTGGTAATTATTGGTAATTATTGGTAATTATTGGTAATTATTGGTAATTATTGGTAATTATTGGTTATTATTGGTAATTATTGGTAATTATTGGTAATTATAACTAATTATTGGTAATTATTTCTAATTATTGGTAATTATAACTAATTAGTGGTAATTATAACTAATTATTTGTAATGATTGGTAATTATTGGTAATTATAACTAATTATTGGTAATTATTTCTAATTATTGGTAATTATAACTGATTATTGGTAATTATAACTAATTATTTGTAATTATAACTAATTATTGGTAATTATAACTAATTATTGGTAATTATTACTAATTATTGGTAATTATTACTAATTATTGATAATTATTGGTAATTATTTCTAATTATTGGTAATTATTACTAATTAATCTTAATTATTACTAATTATTCCTAATTATTACTAATTATTCCTAATTATTACTAATTATTCCAAATTATTCCTAATTATTACTAATTATTCCTAATTATTCCTAATTATTCCTAATTATTACTAATTATTCCTAATTATTGGTAATTATTACTAATTATTGGTAATTATTGCTAATTATTGGTAATTATTACTAATTATTGGTAATTATTACTAATTATTTTTAATTATTGCTAATTGTTGGTAATTATTGCTAATTATTGCTAATTATTGCTAATTATTGGTAATTATTGGTAATTATTGGTAATTATTGCTAATTATTGGTAATTATTGGTAATTATTGGTAATTATTACTAATTATTGGTAATTATTGGTAATTATTGGTAATTATTGGTAATTATTGGTAATTATTGGTAATTATTGGTAATTATTGGTAATTATTGGTAACTATTGGTAATTATTGGTAATTATTGGTAAATATTGGTAATTATTCCTAATTATTTGTAAATATTGGTAATTATTAGTAAATATTGATAATTGTGGGTAAATATTGGTAATTATTGGTAATTATTGGTAATTATTGGTAATTATTGGTAATTATTGGAAATTATTGGTAATTATTGGTAATTATTGGTAATTATAACTAATTATTTGTAATTATAACTAATTATTTTTAATTATAACTAATTATTGGTAATTATTACTAATTATTGGTAATTATTGCTAATTATTGGTAATTATTGGTAATTATTTCTAATTATTCTTAATTATTACGAATTATTCTTAATTATTACTAATTATTCTTAATTATTACTAATTATTCCTAATTATTACTAATTATTACTAATTATTCCTAATTATTACTAATTATTCCTAATTATTTCTAATTATTCCTAATTATTACTAATTATTCCTAATTATTACTAATTATTGGTAATTATTACTAATTATTGGTAATTATTACTAATTATTGGTAATTATTACTAATTATTGGTAATTATTACTAATTATTGGTAATTGTTACTAATTATTGGTAATTATTACTAATTATTGGTAATTATTACTAATTATTGTTAATTATTACTAATTATTGGTAATTATTACCAATTATTTGTAATTATTACTAATTATTAGTAATTATTACTAATTATTACTAATTATTATTAATTATTACTAATTATTGGTAATTATTACTAATTATTTCTAATTATTGGTAATTATTATTAATTATTGGTAATTAGTGGTAATTATTGGTAATTATTTCGAATTATTACCAATTATTACTAATTATTGGTAATTATTGGTTATTATTACTAATTATGGATAATTATTGGTAATTATTACTAATTATTGGTAATTATTTGTAATTATTACTAATTATTGGTAATTATTTGTAATTATTGCTAATTATTGGTAATTATTCCTAATTATTGTTAATTATTACTCATTATTACTAATTATTGGTAATTATTGGTAATTATTACTAATTATGGATAATTATTGGTAATTATTACTAATTATGGATAATTATTGGTAATTATTACTAATTATAGATAATTATTGGTAATTATTACTAATTATGGATAATTATTGGTAATTATTACTAATTATTGGTAATTATTTGTAATTATTACCAATTATTGGTAATTATTAATAATTATTGCTAATTATTGGTAATTATTAATAATTATTGCTAATTATTTGTTATTATTACTAATTATTGGTAATTATTACTCATTATTACTATTTAGTACTAAATATTGATAATTATTACTAATTATTACGAATTATTGCTAATTATTAGTAATTATTACTAATTATTACGAATTATTGGAAATTATTGGAAATTATTACCAATTATTGGTAATTATTGGTAATTATTACTAATTATTAGTAATTATTACTAATTATTACTAATTATTGGTAATTATTACTAACTATTCCTAATTACCATTAACTATGAACAATGAATACTAATAATTTAAATTTATTAAGTAACAAAACAATCTAAACATAATTAAATTAAAACTAATTAAGAATAATTGAAACTAACAAAAAATTTAAAATAAATATTAAATTAAAATGAACATAAATACCTTTAAAATGGATCTGAGGTTGATCTCTGATCGCTGTTGAAAACTTCAATATCAACTCCGGAAAAAAAAAATGAAACTTAAGAAACGCTGAACTCTAAAATTAGAGTTTTGAGAGAACTACAAGATGGAGTTTGAGAATGAATGAAAAAAACGGATGAGGGGGTATTTATAGGTTAGATCATTTGCGACGGGTGTACTTGCGACGGGATACTCGTCGCAAATAGCATTATTTGCGACGGTACCCGTCGCAAATACCTTAGCCCGCATTTATTATGGTCAACGGGTAAATAGTCATTTGCGACGGGACCCATCGCAAATAACAACCTGCCGACATACTATTTGCGACGGGGGGTATATTCCCTTCGCAAATATCTTTTACCGATGCTGGTTAGTTGCGACGGGCGGTTACCGCCCGTCCCAAATAACTCACGCCAGTCCTTTTGCGACGGGGGGTATATTCCCGTCGCAAATATGTTTTACCGCCGCCGGTTATTTACGACTGGCGGTAACCGCCCGTCGCAAATAAGTTTCTAACGGGGATATTTGCGACGGGATTTATCCCCGTCGCAAATTGCCCGTCGCAAATACACATTTTTTCCGTAGTGATGAAATGAATGTTTAAATAGAGGATATACCTATTTGGAATGAATATGTAGATGTGTTTCTGGAAAATTTACTTGGACATCCTCCAGAACGAGAAGTTGAGTTTTCCATTGATTTAATTCCTGGATCAAGGCCTATATCGAAGACCCCTTATAGAATGGTCACTGTAGAATTTGTTGAACTAAAGAAACAACAATAGGAATTGAGTAATAAAGGATTTATTTTCCCTAGTGTTTCTCCATGGGGAGCCCATGTTCTATTTGTTAAAAAGAAAGATGGATCTATGAGGTTATGTATCGACTACAGGGAGATCAATGCTAAAACAAAAAAGAATAAGTATCCCCTACCTCGCATTGATGATTTATTTAACCAACTGCATGCAGCTCAAAACTTTTCAAAGATTTACCTTCGATCTGGATACCATCAGTTGTGTGTGAAGAAGGGAGACATTCCGAAGACAGCATTTCGAACAATGTATGAGAATTACGAGTTTATGGTAATGCCTTTTGGGGCTGTAGCTTACCATTTGGCAATGCCGCCAAGTCTCTCCAAAGTTCATGATGTGTTCCACGTATCACTGTTGAGGAAATACATGCCTGACCAAATGCATGTACTCACCTATGAGGAATTAGAACTGGAACCCAATCTTTCTTATTGCGAAGAGCCCGTCAGGATTCTTAACACGAGAGAACAAGTACTGAGAAAACAAACGACTTGTCTGGAAAAAGTTTTGTGTAGAAACCATTAGATGGAAGAGGCAATGTGGGAACCCGAGGAACTTATAATGAAGAACCACCCGATTCTTCTCATGCGGTAGTGTTCTAGAAATTTCGAGTACAAAATTATTTGAAGGAGGGGAGAATGTAACACCCCAAGCTTCTACGGTACGCTTTACTTTGAATAATATAGTAGCGTTTGTTTTACGCAACTTCGAGTTCTAACACACACCACAACCAATCAAACTAGTCGTTATGAATATTAATACCTACTTTTTGAAATTTTATAAATTTTATCTCTCAAAATGGACTTCATTTTTGGATTCGGAGTATCGAATTTAGCCTAAGGTGAAATTTTGGTACTTTTCAGATAACTTTTATATTTTGATGTATAATGAAAATTACTAAATTTTAATTATAAGCAACTTTTTTAATTAAAATAATTAAAATTGATAAATTATTAATTTGAGTGGTTTTAAACTATATTTAGAATATATTTTTACCATTTAATACAATTTTGGTCATTGGACATAATTTTAAAATTAAACCTGACATAAACAAGTATCAATCTTTTGATAGTTATTATATCTTAAAAACACGCTTTTTGTTTTGACAGCGGGAATTAATTTTAAATTAATTTCTGCCACTTCTGTGTTTTGAATTTGGAAAATTTGATTCCATATTTGAAATCAGGATGTCCAAATTGGGTAAATAGGTAACTTTTATTTTTAGACATTTTGAATAATTACTTCGGTAAAAAATTTATTTACCATGGTTAAAATGTAAATCCGGTAAATAAGGGTTAAAAAATAATATTATAATAATAATGAATTACCCTAAAACGTGTCATAACCTTATTGGTGGACATATGTCCGACCATGGGCATATTTTGGCCGATTTTGGGACCCCATGGAGCCACTTGTAGGTGATAGGGACACTTTATTTTAATTAAGTTAAAAAAAATACAAAAATGACATAAGCATATATCTTTTAGAAAAACAATTTTTACATAGGGTTATATATGTTGGATTTTGGACTATAAATATTGATTAGAAATATAAAAATAGTTCCTAAATAATTTTATTTTATTTATAATTTTTAGACATTAAATATTTAAATTTATTTATGACATAATGGTGATGCAGTAATTACCTAATTAATGAAAAATTAGAATAATTGATATTATAAATACCCAAATAAATGTAATTTGAGACTTTTTATAAATACCAATAATTTTATAGGTTAATATGACATGTTAGGATATATTTAATTAACTTTTTTCGAAGTAATCATTCTGTTATGATTTTTTTAAAAAAAATCAATTATTGAATAGTGTCAAAATTGACATAAAAGAGTTTTTAAATAAATATTATATTATTAATTGATATTAAATTCCTAAAAATATAAGGTTCGGCCAAAAGACTTATATCATGATAGGTGTATCATTAATGTACCACATGGGGGTCACTTGGTTGTATATAGTAAGTTTATTAACCATATAATATAAAAATACAAAGAGACATTGTAAAAGTGAAACTAATTAACTAAGAGTTAATACTTAAAGATATGGTTAATATAGTAACCCAAACCTATATAAATCCTATTGGTTGAGTGGTTTTAGACCTATCCCCACTGTAACCTATAAATAATACTCTTTTTATCCATTAGAAACTGAATATGAATTTATTATAAAATAATATTTCTAGCATTTCCAAAGGTACCCCTCACCCCTCATATAAAAGGGCACTCACCCTTCTCATTAATTCACACCTTCAAAGCCTTTTGGTTTGTCCAAACCCTGCCCAAATACTCTCTAAACTTTCCTCAATTCATCCTAGAGGGATTACTTTAGTCATAAAGCCAACCTAAGGATCCCTTTTGATCAAATCAAAAGGAAGAACTCGAAGAAGAGGTAATGATTTCACCACCCTTTTTCAAATTCCATTCTTCTTCCACTTCTTCTTTCTTTGTTATTACCATTCTAAAATAATATCTCAAGTATATTATATATACTTTGATGTTATTATAAACATGGTACCACCATATTTCAGTATTCTATCCATCCTTTTAATGACATGTCACCATATGTGCGTACGTACGGCTTACCGTCTCCACGTTGTGGTGTAATTGTTATTCAAAACATTATTATTTGGATGGGTATAATAATGATGTTTAATTCATGTAAATAATAAATATAACATGATAATTATTCTTTATAAATGATATACCATCCAATTAAATATTATTTTAATATCAAAAGAATGATATTGTCGCTCGTGCGTACGTACAAACTACCGTCTCCACGAACGCGATGAGATTCATTCTACATCATATCCATTGAAGTATAATTCTCATTTGATGATTAGTAATAATTTTTAAGGACTTAATATCATTCTAGATATGAATAAGATACAACCTATCCATGAAAAACATGGCTTACGTAACAAAACATATAAAAGAAAATGAGTAAGTTAACACCTGAAACAATGATAATACTAAGATATTATTAACAAAGCAATGTTAAAAGATCATATATGATATCATATTAAAATATATTACTCTTTTATAATTTAATAACAATTATTTCACCATAATACATGAGGTTAACCTACCACCAACCAAGGAAAAGTACAAGGTACGGGTTTATTTCCCAATCTCTTCATTATCTGAGGTTGTTTATACGTAATAATCTACTGGGACTTCTTTATTACCCACATCCATGTTTCTTAAAAATGTATTTAGAAACATTTTTAATATTTACTAGAATGTGGGTTAAAATCATTTATACCATTTTTTGACTTTAATAAGTGGTTTATAAAGGAATATTTCCGTCATTTTCCAAACAAGGTCCTTCTTAACCATTTAGACAGAATTAAGGTAAGAATGTCTTTTTTTAACTTATACGGCGGGTGTGGTTATTTTCCTCCATTATAAAATATTCAAAGCTTCCCTTACAATCTTATAAGAACATTTTCCAAGTAAATGTTTTTATTTTATAAATTATTTGACTTTTAAATGATTTAAAAAAAGAGATATTTCTCTCAAATAGTTTTGATTTCATCTATGTCAACATCCTTTGATGTATTTTAAGCTTATTTGAGGATGATTTATTATGATCCAAAACTTCCATATTGTATTGAAGGTTTTTTGATTTTTTTTACTATGGATGTGTTATTTTTATACCATTCATGGTTTATGGAGAAATTATTGACATTTCGTATGCTAGTTTTAATACGAATGTTTATGTTATGTTTAAACCAGTTCATATGAGGAATGCATTGGACTTAATATGTGACGGGTGGAGCTCGCTATAGCTCCTCGATGCATCGGTAGGTCTCATGAGACAAGCTAGTGTCTTGGCACAAGGCCTTGACAAAATCTTATTTGTAGTCTTGGCACGAGGCCTTGGCTATGTGGTTATGATAGTCTGGCATTATGCATTCCATCATTATGAAAGTGGTTATTGATATTGCATGTGATTATTAGACTAGTATAATATCCATGTGAATAAGTAAATGTTATTATTTCATTTTATATTTTCTATGTTATGCTGAAGTTCTAGTTTAAAAGTCTTTTGTTTTAGTTATACATTTCCTTAAATGTTTATGCTTATTTATGAAAGTTTCTGCAATATTGTTATCCTTACTGAGCATCCGAGCTCACCCGTTTCAGTGTTTTTTTTTTCCCAGGATGTGAAAAAGTAATTTATGAATGAACTGAAGGGACAGTATGATGGGATATGAAGAAAATATTTTGTTGTTTTTTTCTTGAGTTTATCATGTAATGTAGGACTTATGAATATATGTAGTGTTTCCAAGACTACTAAACTAATCGGTCTTTTGAGACTTGATCTTTCTTGTGATCATGCCAATGTTATGTAATAATGCACCGACTCTGGGTAACTGGGGTTGGGGAGTTACAGGCTTGGTAAATTTACCTTGTAATCAAGTGTGACATCTATCAAATGGTTTTAGCTCAGTAGAGTATAAATAACCATCTTGGAAGAGCTTTATCTAGCGCTTCTCATTTACATGAACGAGACGTTGATGCCACAACTGGGTGATGTATGATTCATGTGAGTTTGTTTCGTTATCAATTTCCAACACTTGGGTTTAGAAATTTAATATATACAAACCATTATTTAAATGAGCCATACCATAACATACATTTCTCTTATAAGAGATAAACCCCTTATTTCCAAACATGAAAATAAATCCATCTATATCCAAACAAGATACATAAATTATGTTCATGGTAACACTAGGTACATAATAACAGTTATGTAAAACCAAAATCATCCCAGTCGGCAATGAGAGGTGGTAATAACCAATAGCCAACACAGTCAGCCTTGCGCCATTGGTAGCTTGAAGATCCACCTCTCCTCTAGAAATATTTCTATATATATTTGGTTCCTACATTTGAATACAGATGTGAGCCCCATAAGATGTATCTAATACCCAATGTGTAGAAATAAAAAGATTACACTCGATAACGAATGCACCTTTAGCATCCCCACACTTCTGGGTGCAGTTCCTCTTCTAGTGGCCTTACTTGACACATGCAAAACACACTACCTCCCATTCTTTTCCCTGCCTCTGGATCTTCCCCTTCTTGGAGGGACGACGCTCGGGGGCTTCAAACCGTTTATAAGTCTTTGGCCCCTTTTCCTTGTCCATCCTTTTCCTATTCACCATAAGGAATGTGGGTTTGTCACACCCCATGTTATTATCTACCTGTAGAATCAAGGTTAGAAGTTCCGATATACTCTTCTCATTATTACTCATGTTGTATATGACAATAAATCTTGAGAAGGTCTTGGTCAGTGATGATAGGATGAGATCTGTACGCAACTCATCTGGGAATTGAATCCCTAAGATGTACAGGCGTTCGATGTAGCCAATAATCTTGACTACATGAGGCCCAACTAGTGCATACTCTCCATGATTAGTTGTAAACAAAGCATTGGAGATCTCATATCTCTCTTGTCTCGCCTTCTCTTTGTAGATATCCTTAAGGTGAGACGTCATGTTATACGCATCCATGTTTTCATGTTGCTTCAATAGCTCATTAAATGTGGCCAATAGCATGAAACATTAGACATATGTGTCATCATCCATATGTTTCATATAAAGAGATAATTCCTCATCACTGGCCTCATTTCCAAGAGCAACTAGAATAGGCTCTTCCAGCACATACAATTTCCTTTCATGGCGAAGGATGACGCGTAAATGCCTCTACCACTCTTGGAAATTGGTGCTAGTGAGAAGGTTTTTCTTCTTGAGTATGGTTCGCAATGATATCTGTAAAGTCGTATTCTTTCCATTTCTACAAATTAAGATGAGAAAAGGTTTCGTACTTTATTACAAAATTGATACAAATAAATTAATACTTATTAGTCTCCCACTATTTTATTGAAATACAATAGCCCTCACCATTGACTTTAGAATATTCTATTTCCTGAGTATTCTAGTAGCAAGAATCCATATTTCCATTCGCATTACCCCAAATAGGGTTGATCAAGCAACTTGAAGGGTTTTAGGTAGGTATTCTAAATTCCAACTGCATTAACTCGCAGCTACTTGATCTGCTGAGTGGACTCCACAATCCTGAAATCCTTTTATTTTGGATTTCCTCAACCTTTTCTTCTTGGTCATAGCTAGTCCTCTTGTGGTAGACAACCCTTGATGTGAACCAATTCATGTCAACTCAAACACTTGAATTAGAATTCCTCAATAATTGAAAGCACCCCAACTATGGTTGGTCAAGCACTTTTAACTATGGTTTGATTCTAACCAAGATTAGGAGGTCTATACCGATAGAATATTTCTTTGAGGGATTTTATCCTTATACATAAATTCCCATTTTATTATCTTTGATTACATGCTTGTTAATATTAAGTGAGATATACTTAAGTGATTAACCATGTCAAGATAATATTTACGCATAAGCCGGTCTTATTTTAGTTACATCTTGCATTCTTGTTTAATTCATTAATTTTGTGATCGTGACAACACACCCACAATAAATAAACCATGAAACTTACAGAAATAAAATAAATGGCATGATCATGAACTTTTTTCTATTGGATAGTTTATCTAGCGGTTGATAAACCAACCCAAGACCTAGGGGAGAAACACCTTGATGTTCTCGGGTTCGTGTTTACAGCTTTCCACCTATCGACCTTTGTATCTCCTTGGATTGGTTTCAACTTGGCTCCTGACTTGAGCTGCCTCCACTAGCGTGGGAGATCCATCCATTATATATGCATTTATCTCACACAAAGGTGCGGGGTAAAAGGGGGTTTTACATAAAATAATCCTTGGGCGCACAGGCCCTACGTATTAATGAGGAGAAGGCTTGCAGGCCAACACATTTAAATAAATAAACTAAAAGAAATCATTCACATACAAAGGTCTTGGTCTAGCTCATGATCATCCATACATGCAACGATATTTATGCATAAATAAAACTATCATTCAATTCTTTAATCGTTATTGTTTAAGATATATCACGCTCGAATCAATTAATTATCTTTAATTAATTAATCCTTTTATCTTAAACCCATTTTCGGAATTTCCTTGAGATTCTCATCCATCATATTTTTAAATAAATTAAAATTATCCTTGTACCTAACTTGTACCTTGGAGGCAACCTGGTGAATTCCCATTCATTACACAGATGTTAAATTAAACACATATATATAAAACACATATCGCGTGTTGTGCCTCAGCTTTACACATGCACCGTGGTACACATCTTAAGGATTTTTATAATATAATAATAATTTTTAATAAATTTACGTAATTTGGGTGAGTACATGACGTGTAGTTATGACTACACGTCATGTACTTTTCTTCACTGTCCATACGAAGTACATGCCCAGGGACATGTTGTGTTAATGTACTTTGGAAATTTTCAGAGAACATGGCATGTTCAATGGGACACACGCCATGTAGTTTCCACATTACACGGTTTCCAGCTGGGTAAGCCGTGTATGGGGTACACTGTCTAACCCTAACCCTAAGGGACTACACATCGTGTTCTGTTGGACCATATGGTGTGTAATCCGGAAACCGTGTGCCACCTATTCCTGGTCAACAGACAGTGTCATTAATGACTTATATAGGATCAATACATGTCTTGATTTGGCAGACCAGTCTGATGCATGAACATAGACTACACAGCGTGTACTTCCGAATACACGTCGTGTATTATAGTGTTGTACGTATAGGAATGTTTGGATCCTCCGGATGAGATTCTCTATTTTATTTTAATCAAAAATTAAAAGAAAAAGGTTGTTTCTATATGGTGAACGAGAAATAAAAGAGGAGGAAAATATCTCGAGATTCAGATTTAAAGAATGATTAACTTGAATTGAAACAACTAAATTATTAAATGTGTAAATCACCAACAAAAAACTAAATAATTATAATCAATGATATGACCCCTCTGATACTGCTTTTAGGTTCTGGACGCAGCAGAAGCGTGGTGGTGGGAGTGCCCAACTTTAATTTTATCATTAAACAACGTTCAAACCGAGATCTGTCAAGATATAAAACGCCGGATCTTCAGAATATAATGAAGAATGAAAAACAAAAGAGGGAGTCATGGAACCATAGAGATAGGATCATCATATGTTGGTTATAATTAATTTAATTAATTCACAATAATTAACACGGTGTAATTCTTTATTCATTGATGTCTCTGGTCATGTTGTCATGTGATCCATCATTGTGTCGTAGAATCCAAGTGTAGGATTCCTCTAGAGGTGATCCACACGTGCTCCACGAATCTCTAGACATTGCCGAAGGGATATCCGAGTGCTATCATGGAAGAACCTTCACTTGCGATTTCCACCTTTGATCACCTTGATTCGATGGAGGAGGATCTCTCTCTGTCTTGAGAGCATTCTTGAAGGAAGTTGTTCATTCAACCTTGAAATAATTCTCCAGAATTGTTGTTCACAACGATTGGGGAAAATTGTTGGGGTTGTGAAGATATTTATAATCGATTTTGAGGTTATAGAGTTATGATAATAAATAAATATGTTACGCATTTTATTTATTTCATTAACTCTTATTGATAAACCCCATGTCGAATTATTAATTCCCTGACATGCACCCACGCTGATTATAATAAATATCATTTAATAAAAAAATATCATATCCTCAAAATCCCGACTGTAAAAACAACACACCATGTAATCATTAATACACATCGTGTACTCATCTTCCATAAAGCTACAGGGTGTGTATATTTAATATACATGCCGTGTAATTTTATTTTCCATTTTTCATTATTTTCTCCACCCCATTTATTAGACCTTGAGTAATGGCTATTTATTTATTAAATAAATGTAATTGCATTAATCACTAATAAAAATATTCTTTCACCCATAATATATTCTCTCGAATAACTAGTGATGAAATAAATGAAATCAGGCATCCTTAAATAATTATTAAACCACAGTTGGGAATAATATTTATTTAACTTGTTAAATTAATATTTAACTAAGATACATGGACACACTTTGTGTGTGACCCTCTAGGACCCTTTCTCAGTGGCATTGGTTGGAGCCTACCTAAAGTCCAAGTTTAGTGTCTAGCAACACACCAATGCACCCATAGAGAAAGATTTTAATTTCACAATGACTTGTAACCTCCTATGAATGTTTACGATGTAATATAATCTCTTTGTCATGATATCTCGAATCAAGCGGGTTGCATGCCAGTGCCATCAACCCATGTGCTCGATTATTCTTTCTTTGACATCCAGAATTGAACTCACCCATACCTTACCATGGACATGGATTTATGTAGACTATATAAATTCCATCAAAGGGACTGAGATATCTACTTTCGTTATGGAACAAAAGGGAGAAATCCTTTCTCGCATTATCTGTTAATGTAGTATTAATCCTGACACACCCAACATATACCACTTCTCTAGGAATAGTGTGTCATCACAGTTTTCTTCAATACATCTAAGTGCACAAGTTTTAATACCCATTAAAAATAATTTTAAAGTTTAAAGACCAATACACACGTTTTAAGATAGGAACATCCAATGACACTATAAAATTTGGAATTCCCACTGGCGGGTCTCATTCTCATAATATCCACCTAGATATTAGAAAGGGAGCACACCATGAGACAGTTCCCCAAAGTTTTATGAGTCCTCACCCATAATGGCTTGTATTATTTGTGTCCCTCAAATAATATCATCTGGTCATAGAACATATATTCAAGAACAGTGTTATGGTACTTCCGGGTTCTCATATTAGCATGGATCCTCTATGACCATTTAATGCAACAACTATCCTTGGGACATTATCACATGCATTGTCATACAGAAGAACAATCAAGATGTGATAAGATGTTTATTTAATAAATAAAGTACAAAGTAGTTGGTTCTAGGCCACAAAATCCAACATTTACTCCCTCAAACCTTGATGCATGTTGTTTCAACCAAATTCAACCCCTTAGTTTCTTCCCCATCACCATACTCATTTGTGGTCAAAACCAAGGGTAAGGGATGACCCTTTTTTCTTGTGATTTCATTGTGTCTAGGAAATTTGATTACTTTTTTGAGCTCTATTCATCCTATATTTGTATTTGCGGACTATTTTCCATTGATTTGTGATAGGATTCCTATTGTGTTTACCATTAAATTTGAGAGCCATGATTTTTTTCATGTTTAACTCCATGTTTTAGGTATCAAATAATTTCATTAAAAGTGTTTATGTTTTATTGGAATGGAAAGTCATGTTTTTTGTGATTTTCATTTCTATTCTAAGGACTTAGAAATTTTATAACTTGTTCAAAATATTTTTTAATAAAACAAGAACACCATGTGTTTGAGAAATTGTATGAATTATCTTTAAAAATAAATTCTATGATTTTATAAGTTTTTTTGTCATCAAATTGAATTCTCAAAAGGCACAATATTTTTAATTTTCATTTTATTCAATAATTGAAATTCCATGAATTGATAAAATATTTCAAGATTTATTTAAAATAAAATGTGAGGTTTTATATTTTTACCCCATTTGGTTTATTGGATAAGACAATTAAATAAATGTTTAAATCAATAATGTGATTTTATAAAGGTTTACTAATTTATAAAAAAAATTTATGTTTTGTTTATGTGTAAGGTTTTAAGAAATGTCTTCCAAATAATTTCCAATTATTATATGGAGAATTGGTCTCTTGGTGGGTATCTAAATGGCCCATTTGGACCTTTTAAACGGTCTTTCAAACATGTGGGTGTGTGAGACCCAATTATTTACCTTTATGATTGTTTACCTTTATAGTTGGTGTTTTATGTATGTTTTGATTGGGTTATAGATAGAAAGAGGCAATTTCTTGTGAGAGCATTAGAGGTGTGGGTTAGTTATTATTTATGCTTAATGATGATTTTTTGGATTATTGATTATTTCACACCATTATTATGACTTTGGTCATGATAACTTGAGTAACTAAGAGGGAAGTATTAATTTATGCTACACTAAATCATTTCACACTTATAGTGCCCCCTATTTATGTATAGGGCTAGTGGGGACTACCCTTAATTCTAGGATTGGTGCAAGCTAGTCAAGTGACTTGTGATATAATGAAACATAAGCAAGTAGTTGGTCCCAGTTTGATAAATTCTAGGACCACATCACATTAAATCCAGGGGTATATCCCATGACATCATTTCATGAGTTGGTGGTTTGGTATAAGGGTTTGTATTCAACTTCATTAGTTCCCCTACTTGATTGATGTGTGTGGGACCCTTGGTAGATTTCTTTTATTTCTTATTTTCATTTCATTGATGACATGGTTCCATTCATTTGATCATTTACTAGTGTATCAGGAGTGGGGTTTCTATAGGATTTTCAAAATGGTTTGAAAAGTTTGTTTCTTTAAATCCGAGGGCAGATCTAATGATACTTGTAAGGTGAACCAAGATTTTTTCTATTAACCGTAAAATCAAGAACAATAATTATATCAATAGATTAAAATTGAATAATTTTATACATATATACTTTCATAAATTTTAATTTTATATTTTATAAGTTTATACATTAATAAAATTGTAAAACCATATACTTCTATAAATAATGTATACTTTTATAACATATATGTACTTTTATATAGATTTATAAATTTATATGTATTTATAAATTATATATATTTCTTTAAAATATATATTATTTTATAAATTATATATAATTTTGTAATTTTATACACATGTATAATTTTATATAATAATATAAATATTTAAAAAATAATAATTTATACTTTAATACTTGTAAACAATTTTTAATTGAACAGTAGTTTAATACTTTCATAATTTCATAAATTCAATTTTAGTGCTGAAAATATTTTAAAAAATTATAATATATTTTTTCTAAAACCAATATTAAATTCAATAGTTTTATTTACTACTATAAAAACAGTTTCAAAATAATATAGATTCCTTTTATATTTCTTTTATTACATTCAAAAGTCATATTTCATCGATTTTTTATAAGGTAAATTTGATTTTATACTTCATTTATACTCATACAAAAAGATTTTGATCATTAAAAATATGAAATGAAAATGGTTTTTAAAAGTGAAATCCCCTCCATTATATTTATAAATTTTCATCAATATGTTTTTTTATGATTTGGGATGATAAATCATTTTTCAATATTTCTATTTTCTTTCAAGAAATTCATTATATCCATCTTAAATTTACCATATTTTTTGTATTTATTTTGTTTAATATTAATAATACTGAATCAAATAGGATGGATGTGAATAGTGAATGGATGGATTCCAATTGTATGAAAAAAGAGTTTGAATATGGGGTGAAATAGTTCATAAAGTTTTCAAATGATCATGCATATAAACCTTCTCAAATCCTTTTCCAATGTTTATAATGCTAGTATTCAATACTAACTAGTCCAGAGGAGTTGGAAGAACACTTGATCTATCACATAATTTATTGAAGTTATAAATGTTGGAATATACATGGGGAAAAAGAAAATGTAGGTAGTTACAAGGATAACACTGTGTTTTTTGGATCACATATTATGATTACAAGTGTAGACAATGAAGAAGATCGTATTGAGGATGTGGTTACAAGTGTATATGATGATGAAGATCGTAATGAGGAAATGAAAATGGTAGTTGAAGATGAACAATGTGATTGTAAAAAAAAAATTATAATTTAAAGAGTTGTGAAAAAGACGCCATTGTATGTTGGTTACACTAAATATAAAACATTTTCAGCCATACTAGAGCTGTATAATTTTAAAGTAGGGAATGGATGGAGTGACGTTATTTTTAATGAAATAATTCTATCTTGAATGATATGATCCCATAATATAATGATATCCCTATCTAAAAATATGACACTAAAAAAATTCAATGTTTAATGGGTATGAAATCTGAAAGAATACATTTCATTCCAAATGACTGTATACTATTTTTCAAGGAAAAAAAATCACCTAAACAATGCCCAAAGTGTGTTTCATCTCAATACATGAAAGATGAATCAGGTCCTATGATATTTTTATGATAATTTCTAATCATTCCCATGTTTTTGCTCCTATATGGAAGTGAGTATACTACAAGGAAATTGATGTGGCACGTATATAAAAAAAATAAATATGGGAAACGCCATCCCCTAGTAGCCTCTCCTTAGTGAAATAGAATTGATCTTGAGTATCCTGAATTTCGAAATGTATTGATAAACATTCATCCAATGTTATCTACAGATGGAGTGAATCCTTTTGGTTTTCAAAGAAACACTCAGATTAAATGGCTGATTATTTTGGTAAATTATAACTTTTCAATGTGGTTATGCATGAAACAAAAATACTTTATGTTATATATGATTATATCAGGACCACAAAACATGTAATGATATTGATGATTATTTGGCTCCATTGATCAAATATTGGAAATTATTATGGGATTTAGGTGTTACATTGTATGATACGTACAGAAATGAAGATTTCACATTGAGAGCCATGTTTTACGGGATGATAAATGACCTTCCTACTAATATAAAATTTTCCGAATATAGTATTAAATAAACTCAAGGGTGACCCATTTGTGAATAAGGTACACAATCTATTTGGTTGAAACATTCATTGAATACTGTGTTTCTATGACATCAAAAATTTCTACCTACAAAATAAGTACTAATCTTGGATGACATCATTCAATGTAAGTTAATAAAAACATACAACACCATATATAAAAATATGTGATCAACTATTTTTGAAAGTAAAAGATGTGTAAAATAACTTTGGTAAACCTATTTCAAAAAACCTTATAAAATCGGTAGGAAAAAGAGATCAGTTTTTTTGAATTACCATACTAGAATTATCTATATGTAAAACAATTTCTTGAGGTTATTCATGTTGAAAAAAATAAATGTGATAGTTTCATTGGAAAATTAATTAATGCACATGGAAAAAATGGATGCAATTAAGGCTCGGTTGTAAATGGGTATCATGGGAATACAGGAAGAGTTGGCACCATTAAAGGGTGAAAAAAGAACTTTTATTCCTCTGGTTGCTTATAATCTTTCCATCCTGGAGAGATATCAATTTTTTAACTTCTTAAATGTTGTAAAGTCTCTAAAGGGTTATTCATCAAATATTAAAAATATCATGTCAATGATTAATTTAAAGTTAAAGGATCTGAAATCACATGAATCCCATGTTTGGATAAAAAATCTAATTCCAGTAGATTTACATTTCATTTTTTCCAAGAATATCCATCATATAATAACCAAGATCTAATTATTTTTCAAAGATACATGCCAGAATGTTATAGGTCCAATGAAATTTTCAACTATGGAAAAGGAAATTTTCATCATATTATGTGATTTATAAATGTTATTCCTTCCAAGATTCATTGATATGATGGTTCACTTGATGGTTCAATTGGTGAGAGAGATTAAACTATGTGGTCCTATACATTATAGATGGATGTACCCCCATTGAACAGTATATGAGGATTTTGAAAGGTTATGTCAAAATTATAAGTTGGTCAAAGGGTTGTATTGCAGAGAAATATATTATTGAGGAATCCTTGGAATTATGTACCGACTACCTATCTAGTGTGGAAAGAATTTTTCTACTGAAATCTCATCACACTAGGTGGCTTATGGGTGAAGAAATTTCTAGAAGAGATGTTTTCATAATAAATATTACATATTGCGAGCTATAAGACATATACATTTTTGCTAATAGTTTGGAGGTTTCTCCATATATTGAAACCCATAAATAAATTTTTAGGTATTTTAATCCATCAATGGTTCAATGATTAATATAAAATACACATAATATATAGTTTATAGGATGATTTTGAGACCATATTTTTAAGTAGTCAGATTAAAACTTATATTCAGTTTATGAACAAATTTTATGGATATCTAGAGAACCAAGTGTGTATGTATTATCTTACAATGGTTTTGTATTTAAATGTTATACATTCTATACAAATGAACATGATAAATCTAATACCTTGAAAAATAGTGGAGTTAAACTTCTGGATAAAGTGATGAATGTTTCTCGTATTAAAGATAGAAATCCAATTTATGTGAATATGTCATACTTTGGTATCATCAAAAAAAATTAGTAGTTGGATTATACGACATTCCTAGTGCCAATTTTTCAATGTAAGGGGATTTATAATTCGAGTGTTGTTAAAATCGAAGAATTGGGAATCATGAAAGTGGATTTTAGTAAGGAAGGGTAAAAAGATAAACCATTTATAATGGAATCATAGGTAGTAAAAGTATTTTATGTTCCAGATCCTATAAACTAAATGTGCTTAATTTTTCTCTTATCGACCAAAACCAATGATGGTTCTGATGAAAATTCAACTATGGATGAACCTTTCATTGGGATGTTGTAATAGTTTCATAGTAGTCCCATTGTAGATGGGGTTTTTTACATCACAGGAAACCAAAATGAAGGTATTTTTCTACTTGATAGGTGATTCAAATCCCTTCATCCTTTAAAAATGATATTTCAATAATTAGATTATATTTTTTAAAATATACGTTGTGTTACCTCATGTAAATATTTATTTTATACTACATTTATTTATTTTAAATTAAATGTTAAACCACTTTTTTAGATAATGACTTCTTAACATGTTGGTGCTCCCAATCCTAAGGAATAATGGGTTTCTCAACTTTATCCTGCTTCTAGTCCAGAGGAACAATTCCCTTCTGCATTTGTAGATTCTCCCAATCATAAGGAACAATAGGTTTTTCAGCCTATTATTTCTCTTAGTGTAGAGGTACAATGACCTTATACACATGCTGAAGCTACTGATCTAGAGGGAAAGAATATTAATGATGTTGAATTTGGGGAAATGGCAGGCAATGAAGAACTGATGATGCAGAAAAAATAGGAGCACTGTAATATGATGCTTTTAGAAAAAATTATTAAGGAGAAAAATAAAGGCATAAAATTTGAGGTTGAATGGAATGAGTGGGGAGAGGATGTTAACCCCAATAAGGCCATGTTTAGTAGTTACATTGGCTTCATCACTCGGTAGCATGTGCTGATTGATTTAGATTCGTGGAACTATGTTGTGCACATGCTTAAGACACTCATTTGAGAAGATATTATGTTAACATTATGGAATCCTTTCTTTATTTTACTTAAAAAATAATGAAACATTGACTTACTCTTCATCACCCCTTTCACAGTATATATATAGTAGATGAATCTAATAATAAATATTTATTAATGATTAATATAAGGATTCATAGAGTATTTCATAAAATTCTAACAAGATTTCATCTTAAATATGTTGAAGGGAAAATAAACCTAAACCCACCTCGTATGTAAACACACATGATAAGCCCAGAAGCATGATATTCATTTACTCTCTATTGTGAGAAGATGTATTTTTAGGTACATTGTGCATGGTAATATATTATTTGAAAATATATGAATTCATCAATTTGATTCAAAAAAAATTTTTATGAAACAAAAAATGAGTGTTGAAAATAAGAAACGGGGAAAAACCAACATAACCACACCCTAAATCAAAGATGGGGTATGCTTTACCTACAAAATAATTGGCACATATTTTAAATCTACTATAATAATTTTATGTGACATGAAACAACAACATAATTATAGTCCTCTATTTATATGCAGACTGATGAATCCAAATCCAAATCCACTTCCATTCCATGACATGTGTTATATAAGGAGGCACATGTAAATAAATATGGAATAATAATAGATGAAAAAAACAAAAAGTGTGAGAAACATGTGTAAGTATGACAAAATAAAATTTTTGATTTTATTTAAATATCTGTTACATAACAATGATTACTTATTTTCCTATATTTTTTATATGGCATAGACTAAGGAATTTTTAAGAACTATATCAGATGAAAACCTACTATCGGTGGACTTGATGTAGTTAGAACCCTATGGCCACATCATAGCTGCAGGTTTTGGGGTGACACCCTAAACATATTTTGAGAAAAAAACATTATGAGGATAAAGATAAACAAATGGGAGTTATTAACACAATACTATCTACACTTAAAGAAAAATTTCAACGGAATACAAAGTTGTTATAAACAATTATTAGGGGAAGAAAATAGAAGAAACAACTCAAGAACAACCATTGTGTATAGATCATTCCCCACCCCATAATCTTTGAGGCAAGACATTCCCCTCAAAGCACTGTCTTAATTGAGGTAATCAATATAATAATATTTTTTATATGAAATGTGAATCATACATACACTGATACCATTCCTATACCAATATTATATAGCTCTAAAATGACTATGATTTATATCTATCAACACCCACCCATCACCTTGTTGTGAGGGTTACTATGTTCAATATACAAGATGGTCATCTACACAACAGACCACTTCCAATAAGTCATGTGAGAGTGGGTATTATCGTACCTCATGAGATGATTCTTGAGTTACTTGTTCCACTTGATGATGCAAATAATCATACAGTTGGACAAGAACATAGAAAATTTATATCATTGATGTCATATTTTGTAACAAAACATATCTACAAGGATGTATTCATTTCCAATTTATTTTTTACACTAAACCTTTAATAATTAATGAAAAAGGTTTGAACCAATGAATGCTCTTATTTATGAAAAAAGGGAAGGGGTTGAAATAAAAGGTTTAATCAAAACTATCTAAAGGATCAAATAACCAATTTGAAAGATCTCTTTAATGTAACTTTACCCCTCCCATTCAATATCCATATTTACTAATATTGAAGGTTCATGCAGATAAAATGTTAAAAAATGGTAGTAGTTAGATAGTTTATTTTGAAAAAAAAAATGTACAAAATGGATGTTATTGAAAACATTTCTCTTGAAAATATAAATACAATCCTAAGCTATTAATGGCTATGAGGTTTAATTGTAAATGTATACATGCATAATGTTTTCATGATTTTTTTCCCAAATACTATATTAATTATGACTAAATACATTTCATGTTTTTTTCAAGAGTATATATAAATACCAGTTGAATGGATTTTCCAATGAACATAAATCTGGAATTTTAGTACTTGAAAGGTGTTATCATGGGAACATTCAATTGATATTTGGTTTCGGGTTATTTAGGTGCAGCAGAGTGGCTGGCCAAGATTGTCTCTCAAAGGAGGAAGTAATATAAAACAACATATCAAAGGTATTTTGAAATTATAATAAAATAAAATATATAAATTATAAGCATGGGGGTTTCAATGTTTATAAAATAAGAATAATAAACATGCTGGAAGAAGATTGTATTTTTTTTGTTTTTGTTTTTGAAATGAAATTTGATTAACAAAACACAACTAGAAGATGTTTTTTAGAAAATATTTTAAAAGGTGTAATTGATATAATTATACCACTTCACTTACTTATTAATCATTATCATTTAAATTAATATCCAATTAATTATGATTCCCTAATTTTTTAACCCTAAAACCCTACAGGAGTTAACATAACCACAATGTTGAAATGAATTAAACCTGAGGCTTTCTTTGGAACATGAAATCATAACACCATGATTTAATTGACATTATAAGTCTAAATTATGGTCAGTGGTAAATTAGGGAACATATCTATTCTATTAAATGAGGCTGAATTGTGTTTAGGTATTATATTTGAACACTAAAAATTTATCCCGTGTTCTTTTGTATCTTCGGTTAAGGTCGCATTCCCAAAATTCACACATTGCTCGACCTCACATGTTTTTGCATGAATAGTTAAATTTCTTTCATAGTTTAAATTAAATTAAAAACACAATTCATATATCATATTATGTGAATTATAGTAGCTCATTGATTCAAAATAAATTAATTAATAAGGTTATAGTCAGATCAATTACTAAAAAAACTACTCTTCCATGGGCGGTGTAGTCATAGTAGAAATGTTTTGCATGTGTAAAGGTTAGAAAAGGTATAACCCAATATCCTTTCAACTATTGATTCCAGCCCAAATAGGATGATAAAAGAAGAATATATTTGAACAAAACATATTGAAAAGTAATAAATAAAACAGGAACAAGGAAGTTTATTATAAAAACACCAATATTACAACATGAGAAAGAGAGGAAGGCTTCGATGAAGGGATCCTTGATTCAAGATCCCCCCTATTAGTATAGGAAGTTCTA
The DNA here is from genome assembly GCA_963277665.1 of Viscum album. Lineage (NCBI taxonomy): Eukaryota > Viridiplantae > Streptophyta > Magnoliopsida > Santalales > Viscaceae > Viscum > Viscum album. The sequence goes on along the minus strand of OY728121.1, from coordinate 1,679,086,919 downwards.
GAACCTCCATGGTGATGATATGACTCCTCTAGAACTCCAAAATGGAATAACATCACTCATTGGTCAAACTTGTAAATGTGGCACCCAAGGTGTCAATTTGTAGCGAAAATGGGAAGTGGTTTTGGGCACCCAGATTTCAAGATACCACTTGTGTCTCGGTTTTGGATTCTTAAATGGTCATATCTTGACTTTGAAAAAATAGAAAATTTATAGTTCAACATATTTACTTCCTCTATGTAAAATTTTGAGTCATTTGATGATTAAAGTGTGAGATATGGCCAAAAACCAAAACCAAATATTTGACTTCATAAAGATTCTCTCCCCTGGACATATTGGTTCGGATGGCCACTGTAATTGATGAATTGGGCTTTGATTTCTAGAGATTAATTGTATCTCATGAAGTTATGGAGAGACCCACAAAATTTCTTCCCATTTAAAGGCACCAACTTTGTGAAATGTCTAAAATAGTGGATAGATGTCCCTGGGCTTCAATGCAATTTTCCCGTTTTCTTTCTGGATCATCTCTGACCATCCAAATCACCTCCTCTAACAATGAAACCACCAAAATAATAATAATTTCCCTTTTTAACAGTGATAAAAATTTAATAATTGAATCAAATGGGATGTTCAATTTGAGATAATATTTGTAATTTTAAATACAAAATAAGTATAAAACAGTGATGTAAGGGTGAAATAAATCAGTGAATCTTGATGCGATCACACCCCCACACTAACCCTTTTTCACTCCTGGGAAAAAACTCATATCATGTATTCCAAATAATTTTGAAAATAAAAAACAAAAGATATCATGAATCCTAAAAAAAACATAATTTCAAGTTCTAAATTCATATCATTCAATATATTTCCAATTCATTTATCCTCTTATGCACACAAAACTCTTACCTCACTTGCATCTTCTCTTATCACACAAATGTCAATTTTTCAGCAATGTCGTTATCATCCAAACTCATAAAAGGGTCACCATAGGCCTGATAACTTCCTACATCTCTACCTAATTTGAGTCAAGGAAATATGTTTATCATGATGAATTTTCATGGTTGTTCTATGGCATTCAGTTATTAGGATTTAGATGTGAAATTTTTTTAGGCTGAATGAGGAGGGCTTGGCTCTTTTTGAAGAAAAATTGAATTATTCTCATTTTCACTCAAGTATGGTCTCCTCCTCCCTCCCTTTAGTATCAATTCAGCTCCAACATCCTGAAAACTCATGGAAAGTTTACATCATTCATCATTTCATCAACAAAAATGTCAATCTACTGAAATATAGTTTTTTTGTTAAAGCTCCAGATAGGCACAACTTTATTTCTTCACTAGAAGCTCTATAATGGCACAAATTCTTTTATCGTGAAAGATCTAGAAAGGAAAAATTTTCAACAGAATTATTTGTAGCAGCAAAAACATATCTTTTACATTTTTTCCCTCCCAAATTATCACCAAATAATGTATTAAAATACAAGATAGATTCCCCTACACTTATGTTCAACTAGATCATACAATTTTACTTCAAGAGCTAGTTGGGTAGGGAAAATTGGCTTATAATGTGGCTAACCTAATAGGTTAGTCATGGATTCTATGGGATAAAAGTATTAAATGATCAAGGTAGGCTATTTAAAAATTTATTATTATAAATAGGGGATTTAAAACCAACGAAATTACTCAATCATTTAAAACACAAGTACCCAAAACCCTCAGGTTTTTATAATAATAAATCATATTCGGGTTAAATCAAGCATAGTTTGATTCTCTGAAGAAGTGAGGTGAATGTAAAGAATATGAAAAAAAAATGGTTTAGAAGCCTTATAGAAAAGTGATTTCAAATATAAAGATAGTGATATGTTGCATGGGATTCAAAATTCAGAATACTCTTCCTGAAATTCCTAATGATTTTAACTTGAAACAAAGTCATTTTCAATATTTATTTAATCTCAATTTCCTGGGATAAATTGTTTCACTTATTTATATGGACTTCAAAATGATGATGAGATTAATTTCAGATCAAAAGTTTTAGAAACACATAAAAATTAAAAAAACAAACATTTTTTAAGAATAGAAAAGCAATTGAAATTTATAAACTAAAAAGGTTCCATCCCCCACCATAATACTGTGATTTTTACTTGACCATGAATACAAATGAAAGAAAATAAACAATATATGAAGAGAATAAACAGATCTTGTCGAATAATTTGAGAGAATAAAAAATAAAATATATAAATCAATATTTAAAATCTAATGAGGAATTAAAAATCATTTTTATAAGGAATCTATATTGATAAAATAAAATACTATAAATAGAATGTTATAAAGAATGTGTTTAATGAAAATGATGAAAAAAATTGTGATATTATAAAAAGATGAATGGAATGAGAAGAAAAAAATAAGTATATGATATAATAAAAAAGATAGATATTGGTATGATAATGAATATAAATAAAAGAAAAATATAAATATGAAGAGAATGATAATGCATTTTTAATTAGATAAATAATAATTACGATGGAAGAATATTGCATTTTATTATTTTTATTTTTCAAATGAAATGTGATTAATAATACTCAACGAGAAGATGTCTTTTTATAAAATATTTTTAGAAGGCGTAATAAATCTAACTCTGCCTATTATCTCAATTATTTATCATTATCATTTAAATTAACATCCACTAAATTATGATCCCCTAACTTGATAACCCTATAACCCTATGATAATTTATTAAACCACGAAGATGAAATGAATTGAACCCTAGGATAACTTTAGTACATGTAATTGTTTTACCCTCCTTTGATTTATTTTATAAGGATATATTACGGTCAATGGTGAATTAGGGAACATACCCACTCTAGAAATGATGATGAATTGAGTTTAGTGATTTTATTTTAACTCTAAAAATTTATACCATGTGCTTTTGTTTCACCAATTAAGTTTGCGGTCTCACAATTTACACAAATCACGACCTCGTGTATTTTTGTGTTAATTATTCAATTACTTACTTAGTTTATTATATTTTAAGAAATCAATTCATAGATCATATTAAGTAGATTATAGTATCTCATTTAATCAAAATAAATTAATTAATAATTTAATAGGTGTATTTATTACTAAAAATTATTACTCTTTCAAGGGTGGTGTAGTCATTGTAGAAATGTTTTGTATGTGAAACAGTTTAGAAAGGGTACAACCCAATATCATTTTTACTCTTGGTTTATAGACAAAATAGGATGAGAAAAGTAGAATATAATTGAAAAAAATGAATAAAACTGAAGAATAGAGAATAAATAGAAGAGTAACTAAGAATTTTATTACACAAACATAGATATTACAACATGAGAAGGAGAGGAAGGCTTAGAGAAAGTGATTCTTGCTTCAAGATCACCCCTATGATTATAGGGAGTTACATAATTTCATAACTGATGAGGGGAATCCTCTATAACTCCAAAAAGGTATAACTTCACTACTTGATTGATCTTCCAAATGGGGTGCCTAAGGTGCCAATTTATATCCCAAATGAAAAGTGGTTTTGGGCACCCAGATTTCGGGAAACCACTTGTATCTTAGTTTTGGGTTGGTAAATGGCCTTATCCAGACATGAAAAAATAGAAATGTTTTAGGATGGCATCTTCAATGTCTCCATTTAAAATTGTGCAGCTAATGGAGGATTACACTATGAGATATGGCTAAAATACAGAACCAAATCTTTGACTTCGTGAAAATTTAGTCCACTAGATAGATCAATTTGTATGGGCCCATAGATGTAAAAACTTTGGATTAGGTTTCATAAGATGAGTTGTATCCCACTAAATTTTGGATATGTAACGTTCCTACCCAGATGCCACTTACTGGGGCTCCGAGTCGGTTCGCCACAAGGCCTCAAGTGCATTTCTCCAAACGCCAGAGGCTGCCGACTAGCAGCGAGGTCCATGGGTGTGACAGTGGGGAAACCATTCCCTCATTGGCAGAGTCCAAGAGGAAGAAAATAAACATACAACAGCAGAAGCATTGAATAACCAACAATAATAAACATGGGAAAACTAAATCAACCAACTAGAGAACATATGTATATATGAAATGATGCATGATACATATCAAGGAAAACATCCAAACAAGTCACAATTCTAGAAAACACCACAGTACCAAAACTAGTACAAAAGAGAATAAAATAGCTCCTCAGCATCGCAAGACAAATCTTGGTCCCTTTCTCTCCTGCTCTAAGCAATCAAGTACTGGAAGTCGAAGGGCGCTTTCCCTTGTCTATACATGCAACAATATATTCTGTTTGGGACCAAAAACATGACCCAAACAGGGTGTGAGACTAAATCCCAGTAGGCATTCACCCGAAGATCTGTGCCTATCAGTCAGTGAGTATATGATAGGTAAAAGTACAATAAGTAATAAATAGAAACAACAAGGTAGTAGGTAGTAAATAGTAAGCAGTAAATCAGGATGATACATAACTGTAATTAATCCATAGAACAACAGGTAGTAGTGAAGCAATCAGAAAACAACAGGAGGGAACCCTCTGAGATGTACTCAGAGCTGTCCCCTTTGGTCCTAACCAAGAAGTACCACAACCCTCTGGGGAGTTCACTTAGCGTAACCCCTCTGGTTTGGTCATACGAAATTTTGAGACTCTCTGGGGAAGCACACTCAGTCAATCCCCCTTATAGTCTAGGGTAGTCAGGGACTCTTTGAGGAAGATCACGTAGTCTAACCCTCTTAGCCCCGAGGTCTAGAGGCTCTCTGAGGAAGCTATCTCAGTCAATTCCTCCAGTAGCCTCAGGTGTACCACAGACTCTTTGAGGAATCTTGCTCGGTCAATTCCTCCTCTAGCTTGGGAAGGGTCATAAAAAGATATCAAACAAGGTAATACTCTCTGAGGAAGCTCACTCGGTCTACCCTCATGTAGTCTATAATATGTGAAGGCACTCTGGGAAGCTCGCTTATTATATCCCCTATGGCCTATAATGTCTAAGACTCATTGAGGAAGCTCACTCATTCTACCCTCCTGTCGTCTATAATGTCAAAGACTCTCTGGAAAGCTCAATATGTCTATCCCTTATAGTCTATAGCACCAGGTTCTCTCAGTCCTGTGACAGTCAGTGCATAATAATTCTATAAGGAAAAATTACACCTATAGTGCTACTTGGCTAACCAAAGTACACCTACAGATCTACTTTTCTAGGCAGTCTACAACGCAACAAGCATGTTATGAAAAACACTCCATCCTATAGACACAAGGCATGGAAACAGGTGTAACGGCCAAATGAAAATGAGACCCAAAGGTCGTAAACAGATCAAAGCATGGGAAAACATCCAAGCACAACAAAATATCCTCTAACATGATTAATTTACCTCTACACAAGCATACAATCAAGGTAATAAAAGAACCAGAGCAAATAGGTAAACACACAATACCCCATTCATGGGTATTGGTGGAATTTGCACATAAAACACAAAGACTTTGAACAGAAAGGCACAAACCACCTACCTCGATCCTAGGAGATCGATATACTTGAACCACGATGACTGATTCTCCCCTTAACATCGTAGATCTGAGAAAAATTACAAAATTCTCAACCCACAATATCTTGAGAAGGAGGAGGAATTGGAAAACAAGTCTCAAGATGAAGTAAGAACTCACCGCTATGATTCTAATGCAATCGACCATGCTCGAATCGGAGAACAGACGGAGGAAAGGTGTCTTTACGAAGATCCGAGGATTCCTGGTGCTCTCAGATGAAGAAGCTGAAGAAGAAGGGATTTTCATCAGTTAGGCGCACCCCATTCCATTTAATGAGAAAAATGAAAGTACACGGCATGTACTTTTAGAGTACATGTCGTGTACTACGTTCTTCCATACTCTTACAAAATCAGCCTCCACGTCACCCCTACACACTGTGTGTGTGGCCTAGACATGACCAGTACACAACTTCAAGTGGGAAAAGAGTACACGGCGTGCACTTCAAAAATTTCTAGAAACTCGATTTTTCGCAAAAACTCTAGAAAAAGGAAAATAATACCTAAAAGGAAGATCCTGGTTTTTACAAACTTCCCCCCTTAAAGAAATATGTCCCCAAATTCCCCTAGAGAGGCATAGAAGGAGAAACCTCGAACAGCTCTGGCCACTGCTATCGAACCTCAGCCTCCCTCTCCCAAGTCTCTTCCTGTACTCTCCCGTGCTGCCATATCACCCGTACCATAGGAACAGACCAGCCTTGGAGAACCATCATACTGTGATCGACAATCCATATAGGATGCTCCTCAAACGACGCATCCGCTTCAAGCTCAACCACCTAGGGTTGGAAGACATGAGATGGGTCTGAATAGTAACGTCGGAGATGAGAGACGTGGACAACGTCGTGGATGGCTCAGTACCTCTGAGGTAACTGAAACCGATATGCAACCAGCCTAACTCTTTCCAAAAACTCAAATGGCCAACGTACCAAAGTGAAAGTTTAACCTATCTCTGAATCCTCTTGTGTCCCAACCTCGGTGCGACATAGAGGAAAAACTGATCTCCGACCTTGAATTCCAGAGGTCACCTCTGCGGATCAGCATAAGACTTCTGCCAAGACTATGTTGTATCCATCTACTTTTGAATCAACTCTATCTGCTCTGAGGTCTCCTAAACAAGATGAGGTCCCAGTAGAGCTGCCTCTCCTTCCTCTAGCCAGCATAAGGGTGATCAGCATGGCCTACCGTACAGAGCCGCGTATAGTGCCATCTGAAAATTCACGTGAAAACTGTTGTTGTAGGAGAACTCCACAAGAGGTATATGCTTCTCCAAATAACTGCCAAAGTTTAGAATGAAAGCTCCAAGAATATCCTCAAGCACCTGGATCGTGCGATCGGACTGGCCATCAGTCTGGGGATGGTATGCTGTACTCAAAATTACCTGTGTACCCAAAGCCTTCTGAAGTACTTGCATAAGCACAGCTCCTAGCCTGATACCTGAAGCATCACAGTAAACAATATAGCCCTTTCCCGGCTCCAAAAAGACAAGTATCAGTGCTGATGTTAACCTCCCCTTTAGCTCTTGAAAGGCTGACTCATAAGAATCTGACCATAAAAACTTTTTCCCCTTCTTGGTCAGACCTGTCAACGGTGCTGATAAGCGTGAAAAGTTCTGTATGAAGCATCTGTAGTATCCAGCCAGCCCTAGAAAACTCCACACCTCAAATATGTTCTTCAGCTACTCTTAGGAAACTATAGCTCTCACTTTCTCTGGGTCCACTGAAACTCCTGTCTCTGAGATAACATGACCCAAGAAGTGAATCTGATCCAACCAAAAGTGGAATTTCAAGAGATTAGCATATAACTGATGCTCTATCAGTGTACTCAGAACAATATTAGGATGTGTGGCATGGTTGTGTCGAGTGTGGGAGTACACCAAGATGTAGTCCACGAAAACCACCACAAAGGAGTCTAAGTACAGATGGAACACTCAATTTATTAGATCTATGAAAACCGGAGGCACTTTCATGAGACCGAACGACATGGCTATATACTCGTATAGACCATACCTACTCCTGAAGGCTGTAAGGGGTATATCAGATGGCCTAACATGCAACTGATGATAACTGGACCTCAAGTCGATCTTCAAGAACACCTGAGCTCCTCTAAGATGATCATAGAAGTCATTTATCATCGACAAGGGATATAGGTTCTTGACCCTTAACGTGTTCAGCTTCTGATAGTCCACACAAAGCCGAAGGGTACCGTCTACCTTCTTTGCAAACATGACAAGCAAACCCCAAAGAAAAGTACTGGGTTGCATGAAACCATTTGCCTACAACTCCTCTAACTAATTCTTGTGCTCCTGAAATTCAGGTGTAGCCATCCTATAAGGAGGAATGGACACCGGTGCAACTCCTGACATGACCTCAATCAAGAATTCTACCTCACGCTCCAGAGGCAAACCTGAAAATTCCTCTAGGAAGACATCCCTGAAATGATCCACCACTAGGGGAAAGTATAACTGTGAAGTCCCCTGGTCATTCAGATAAAGACTAGAAATATGGGCTGTAACTTCCCCTAGCCCATGATGCTCAGTTCTAGCTCTATCCGCCTGGACATCCCACTCACCTCTATGAAGGAAGGATTTTCCCTTGGGTGATACGAAACTCACCCTACGGTGATAGCAATCGACAACTGCCTGGAAAGGAACCAACCAGTCCATACCAAGAATGACGTCATAGCCCGACATCTCTAGGACATAGAGGTCTCATAAGAAGTGACACCATGCAACCTCAAGAGGGCACTCTATGTACTAACCTATGTTATAATTCCTCAATCCCAATGGCGTGTCTAGTGTCAACAAGTCGGCATACGAAAAGATACAGAACCCAAGGCTCTCCACGACAACAATAGTGATAAATCTATGGGAAGCACCACTATCGAAAAGAGCTGAAGATAAAACTGAGGCTACTAAGATCTTACATCGAACTGTAGAAGGTTCGGGATCCTGCTCCTGATAGGTCTGCCCCATAGCGAAAGACTGTCCTGCACCGTAACCCTGTGCCCCTGGCTGACCGCTCTAAGCTGATCCACTCTGCTGTTGCTGATGACCTGGTGACTGACCACCACAGCCGCGACCTCCACCTCGGAATGAACGGCTGGATGAACTCTAGTTCCTAGACTAGTGGGAAGCTGGCGAAGCATCTCCAGAACATGGGGTCATAGAGGAACCCCTATGACCATTTGAAGGTGATAAAATGTGACAGAAGTGCTGAAGATGACCCATCTTGCCGCAAGATTGGCACTCCGTCAGATCTCTCCCGCACTGAGGCCTAGTATGCCCACTCCTACCGCACTAGTATCATACAACCCGGCTGCCAGAAGATACATCCCGCGAACCCCGATCTCCTCAAGAAGACTCACTATGATGCTTCCTACTATCCGTAGGAGGAACACCAGTTCTGGATGTCGAACTGCCCTGGCCCACTACTCCAGAATCCCTCAGATTGCGCTCAGTAATCAGTGCCTATTTGACGATGGAGGATATATAAGTCAACTGGAAGATATTCACCTAGGAATGGATCTAATGCCTGAGATCTTCCTCAAACTTCCTAGCAAGAAAAAACTCATTACCTACTGGGATCATTGTGAAATGTTGTAGCTCAGCGAAACGAGACGTGTACTCCATAACAGAAACAGTACCCTACTGCAGACTCATAAACTCCCAGTCTTGATCGGCCCTCAGGGTCTCCAGATAAAATTAGTCATAGAAAGTACGTCGAAACTCATCCCATGACATACCCTACTAGCGCCCTGACTATGAGATCACCTACCACCACCTCTTGGTAGTGTCCCAGAGCATATAAGTAGCCAGATTTACCCTTTTCTCCGGAGGTATCTCTACGTGTTCGAATATAGTCAGGGTGGTCTCGAACCACGACTTTGCAGCCTGGGGTGCTCCATCCCCTGAGAAAGTAGGAGGATGCTGCTGCTGAAAAAACCTCATCAACTCATCCACCGATGGGGTAGGAGGTGGCGCTCCCTGAAAGGTCTGTAACATCCTCAGGAAGTCCTCCCTGAACTTCTCATCGGTTCCTACGACGGGTATAACTGCTGGTTCCAAGGCTGGAACAGCAGGAGGATCAACGGAAGGTCCCTGATCGGCCATATCTGGTGTCTGGTCATCGTCCGAAAACTGACGTATGACCTGAGGACGTCTCAAAGGCATAACTCTGAAAGATCAAAAGCACACCTTAGATCAGGATTAACAAAGACTGAAAAAATAGGAGTACAAAACGGGAAAAAGGGAAGGAAACTATCAAGTTTTACAAAACACGACTACACAGCGTGTATAAAAACTACACGGCGTGAACCTTTAGCCATTAACATGGGAATGTAATCCTGGCACTACTGGTCATGTAACACCCAAACTACACGGCGTGTTGTTCCCACACACGACATCTACATGAACTCTAAACCCCTGCCTGAGTCTGCTTACACGGCTAACCCACATGGTCCAACTAACACCAGACTACACGGTGTGTTCCCTAGGGACACTACGTGTATTAGAAACTATCTTGGCAGCCCGTTTTGTTAGTTACACGGTCGTCTACACGGCCGCCCTTACATGGCGTGTTGCGAAAAAACACGATTTGTGTAAGAGAAGTTAACACCGACCCGTGTGGTTCATGACACGGCTGGGTACCTGGGATAAAACTACACGGCGTGTTCTTTACCCACATGTCTTGTTCTACTCGAGTGTCCCCAGCCCGTGTTGTTAGTGACACGACCGGGTACACAGCTCCAAACTACACGGCATGCACGTACCGTACACTGCGTGTTCCTAAAGTTATTTTCACGACACCGTGTTTCTGCTCACATGGTCAGTGACACAACCTGAATACTACAAGGTGTGTATCCAGAATTACACGCCGTGTATTTTGGGTTTTTTGGGCAGTAGCTCAGAAACTGCACAGAAGCCCAGAAACACTAAAAACAAGGCAAATAGGTGCAAAATTCTGATCTGCGGGGGGGTCGTACTCCCCGAAAATCAATGCTTGGCGTCTCCTACAGTCATGTACAAGGGAAAACAGAATCATGATCCACCAACTTGTGATTAAAGAGGGCCTATAACACCTCAATAATCAAAATTTGTCATTCATTTAAGCGAAATACAATACAATCAATTTCCCTATCACAACAGCAGGGATTCTATCAAGCATATATCACAACAACATACATAATCTACATAGAGTCTATCACAACAACATGAAATCACTAATGCACACTAGATGGAATGGAAAGAATGCATGGCATGTGATTCCTAACAAGTTCATGTATGATGCATGAGATGGCATACCCTCATCTCATCGAGTTGTGACAGAAATAGAACAGTAATATAAAATAATAACAGCACAAAGAATGTGAATCACTCTAGGTAAAATCATATAAACCGTAAAATCTCAAAACCAGAAAACTACAATAAACGAGGTAGTATGTCTTTTCCTTTTACACGAGTTAGCTACTCCCAGGCACAACTTATTACCAAGTACCAAATATTTCTTATCCCTGGATAAAGTCTCCAAACAGAAAAGCAATAGAAAATAACTCCTATGATACCACTTTGTAACATTTTGACCCAGATGCCACTTAATGGGGCTCTGAGCCGATTCGCCACAAGGCCTCAAGCGCATTTCCCCAAATGATAGAGGTTACCGACTAGCAGCGAGGGCCTTGGGTGTGATAGTGGGGAAACCATGCCCTCATTGGCAGAGTATACAGTGGAAGAAACTAAACATACAATAGCAGAAGCAGTGAATAACCAACAATAATAAACAACAGAAAACTAAATCAACCAATTGGAGCACATATGTATATATGAAATAATGCATGATACATATCTTGGAAAATAGCCAAACATGTCACAATTCTAGATAACACCAAAGTACCAAAACAATTAGAAAAGAGAATAAAATAGATCATCATCATCGTAAGCCAAAGCATGGTCCCATGCTCTCCTACTCCAAGAAATCATGTACCAGATGTCGAAGGGCTCTTTCCCTTGTCTATAACGGCAACAACAGTCTGTTTGGTCCCAAAAGCATGACCCAAATAGGGTTTGAGACTAAATCTCAATAGGAATTCACCCGAAGATCTGTGCCTATCAGTCAGTGAGTATATGACAGGTAAAAGTAGAATAAGTAGTAAACAACAATTGCAAGGCAGTAGGCAGTAAACAGTAAGTAGTAAAGTAGGATGATACATAATAGTAATAAATCCACAGAACAATAGGCAGTAGTGAATAAATCAGCAAACAACAGTAGGGAACCCTCTGGTAAGTACTCGCAACTGTCCCCTATGGTCCTATCCAAGAAGTACCACAACCCTCTGGGCAGTGCACTCAGCCTAACCCCTCTGGTTTGTTCATACGAAATTATGAGACTCTCTGGGGAAGCACACTTGGTCAATTCCCCTTAGAGTCTAGGGTAGTCAGGGACTCTCTGAGGAAGATCACGTGGTCTAAGCCTCTTATCCCCAAGGTCTAGAGACTCTCTAAGAAATATATCTCGGTCAATTCCTCCTATAGCCTCAAGTATACCACAGACTCTCTGAGGAAGCTCGCTCGGTCAATTCCTCCTCTAGCCTGGGAAGGGTTTTAAAAAGATATAAAACAAGGTAAGACTCTTTGAGGAAGCTCACTCGGTCTACCCATCTGTAGTCTATAATATGTGAAGGCACTCTGGGATGCTCGCTCGGTCTATCCCCTATGGCCTATAATTTCTAGGACTCACTGAGTAATCTCACTCGGTCTACCCTCCTGTAGTCTATAATGTCAAAGACTCTCTGGGAATCTCACTCGGTCTATCCATTATAGTCTATAGCACCAGGTTCTCTCAGCCCCGTGCCAGTTAGTGCATAATAATGCTATAAGGCCAAAGTACACCTATAGAGCTACTTGGCTAACCAAAGTACACCTACAGAGCTACTTGTCTAGATAGTCTACAAGGCAACAATCATGTTATGCAAAACACTCCATCCTATATACACAAGGCATGGAAATAGGTGTAACAGCCAAAGGTAAACGAGAACCAAAGGTCGTAAACAGAGAAAATCATGGGCCAACATCCAAGAACAACAAAATATTCTCTAAAATGATTAATTTACCTCTACACAATCATACAAGCAAGGTAGGAAAACAACTAGAGCAAAGAGGTAAACACACAATACCCCATTCACGGGTATTGGTGTAATTTGAACATATAACTCAAAGACTTTGAATGGTAAGGCACAAACAACCTACCTTGATCCTAGGATATCGATATACTTGAACCATGATGACTGATTCTCCCCCGAACATCATAGATCTGAGAAAACACCCAAAACTCTCAACCCACGAATATCTTGAGAAGGAAGAGGAATTGGAAAACAAGGCTCAAGAAGAAGGAAGAACTCGCCGCTGCGATTCCAATGCAATCGACCATGCTCGAATCGAAGAAAAGGTAGAGGAACGGTGGCTCGCTGAAGATCCAAAGATTCCCAGCACTCTCAGACGAAGAAGCTAGAGAAGAAGGGATTTTTGTCGGTTAGGCACGACCCCGGTCCGTTTAATGAAAAAAATGGTACATGGTGTGTACTTTTAGAGTACAGGGTGTGAACTAGGTCCTTCTGTACTCGTCCAAAATCAGCCTCCACATCACCCCTACACACCGTGTGTGTGGCCCATACACTGCCAGTATATGGCTTTGAGCGGGAAAAGATTACATGGTGTGTACTGAGAAATTACACGGCATGTACTTCAAAAATTTCTAGAAACTCCATTTTTCTCAAAAACTCCAGAAAAAGGAAAAACATACCTGAAACGAAGAGCCGGGTTCTTACAGGATTTGCCCACAAAATTTTAACCCATTTGGATTCACTTATTTCTCTTATTGTTCAAAATAGTGTAGGGATCTCCTTGGACTCCCATGAAGTTTGACCCATTTTCCTTCTAGATCATCTCTGATCCTCCAAATCACCTGCTCCTACTACGAAATCACCAAAAGAAGTAAAATTTACAAATTTAATTTTGTTAAAAATTTAATAATTTAATAAAATGTTATTTTAAATTTGATATAATATTTTTAATTTTTAATACAAAACAAGCTAAAAAAGTGATGTAAAGGTGAAATAAAGTAGTGAATCATGATGCGATCACACCCCCACACTTACCATTTTCACTCCTGGGAAAAACCTAATATCATGTATTCTAAACCACTGTGATAATATATGCATGTTCATATTTATCAATCCATAGTGGAAATAGAGGAAAAGTAAGAATCCCATCAAGGGTCAATATCAATACATTTTAAAGTCATTGCCTCATAAATTGTGTCAAAAAATCCGGTGAGATTAACACTAATCATAGAAAAACAAGTCCTGGGTCTACCAAGCCACTAATTCCCCACAAGTGTGTGTGCCAACCATTCCAAGTTCATATTTCTGCCCTTTATTCAGTATATTCATATCAAGTAAAATAATCCTTCTTACCTAGTTCAATCCATTAAACCTATTCTACATTCCTTTGTAATAAAATTTCAAGACCCACTTACTTAACAATTTATGAAATTAAAACCATGATCTCCTAACCTAGATATCCTCACATTTTTTACATTTCGTCACTCCCCTAATTTATTATTTTTGTTGTTTTTTTTTCAAAAGTGGAACTGGGAATAAATCGCACACTCAACTCTCAAACATTGTTTGATATCCTCATGAAAATAATTGTAATAGTTATTACAAGATCAAAGACTGAGGAAGGGTGGGTTTTTACCTGCCCAAGACACATGCCATATTTTTGTGTTTTTGTTTTGATTTTTTTATTTTATTTTTTTCTTTTTTGAGGGAGTACAATAGCCAAATAACTGGTACACACGCATAGGGAAATTCAGAATAGTAATGAAACCGATTGAAAAAGAAATAAATGTATGAATCAACCATTGATATAAGATGAATGATTTTACCTAACTATACTATACCTTCAATTGATTTGGAAAAATTTCTCAAGTCATGGTTGAGTGAAAAGTTTCTTATAGAAATCAATAAAATAATTTAAAATGAAAAAATATCACAAATAATGATATAAAAACATTAAAGGTTTATAATGACACAACCAATCATATTATCGATGAGTTCAATTTTTATAAAAATCAACTCTTCAATGATGAAATATTTCTCATGTTTATCATTCCACTAATGAATTTTGAAAATATGAATTTTCTAAATATTCCATATATAAATTATCATGTTACATGATAAGTTTTCTTTTGAAAATTTTGACAAAAAACATAACATAAAACAAACACAAAACCCACAAATGAAAATCCTAAATATCTACCCCAAAAAAATTTCCCCTCCCCCACACATAAAATATTGCATTGTCCTCAATGTGAATAAATGAGATGATATGGGTACATGAAATATATAAATTTAAATATAACAAATAATATAATATTGAAAGGGTTAGGAACATTCTTATATTCTCAAGTGATGATGGGGTCATGTAGTGTGATGAAATCCACTACATCATTAGAAATTTCGTCAATGTATTGCTTCAAACGTTTCCCATTGACAATAAATATTCTTCTAGTGTCCTATTATGTGATCTCCACTACACCATAAGCAAAAATATTAGATACAATATATGGACCTAACCATCTAGAACACAACTTACCTGAAATAAACTTTAGTCATAAACTATTGAGTGGGACATTCTCTCCAACATGAAACCCCCATTATTGGATCATTCTGTCATGAGCATCTTTTGATCTTTCCTTGTAGATACTTGAGTTCTGATATGATGACAATTGAATCTCCTCAAGATCATGAATTTTTATCTTCCTTTGAATTCCATATTGAGCCAAATCCATGTTTCATTTCTTTATATCCCAATATGCTTGGTGCTCAACTTCTATGCGGAGATGAAAAACTTTACCAAAAACAATCCAAAATGGGGACTTACTGATGGGGGTCTCGTATGTTGACCTATAAGGCCACAATGAATAATCCAATCACTTTCTATAATCTTTTATATTCAGTTGCATAGTTTTCTCCAAAATTTGTTTCAACTCACAATTTGAAACCTCAACCTGGCCATTTTTTTGGGGGTGGTATGGTGTTGGAGTTTTGTGTGTCACCAATACTTTTGAACGAGGGAAGCCAAATTATGATTACAGAACTGTGTCCCCTGGTCATTGATGATAGCCTTTGGTAATCCAAAGTATCAAAACAATTGTCCCTTGAGAAAGTTCACTAAAACATGAGAATCATCAATTCTGATGGCCTTAAGATCCACCCATTTAATCACATAATCAACAACAACCAAAATATAAAAAATCCAAATGAACTAGGAAAGGGACCCATAAAATCGATTCCCCATAGATCAAAAATATCATAGAAAAATATGGGTTGTTGGGGAATCTCGTTTCTCCTAGATATGTTCCTAGTATGTTGCAAACATGATTATGACATACAAAACACATGAGAATCATGGAATAAGCTAGGCCAATATAATCTAGAGTTTATGACTTTCCAAGCTGTTTGTTAGGGTCCAAAGTGTCATCCACATGAAAGTGTATTTTAGAAATGTAAAACAAACTCAAACTTAGGATGAGGAACACACATCCTAATAACTTTATCACTACACATGCACTAGAGATATGGATCATCCCAAACATAAAATATAGACTCATTCTCTAACTTTGGACTTGATTTTTATTTAAATTTTCAGGAATTTCAAAGGAAAAAAGGTAGTTAACTAAATCATCATACCAAGGATGCTTACCTACGATGAAATAATGATTCTCATCAGGTAAAGTGTCTCGAAGTGGTACCTATTCCAAGGTGTTAGCCTCTAATGTGTGAGTAATCCTACTCATGTGGTCCGCCACCATGTTCTATGACCCCTTCTTGTCCTTTATCTCAATATTGAATTCTTGAATAGGGAGAATCCATAGAATAAGTCTCGGTTTTCATATGGATTATTAAAGAGGAAACTCAGAGCTTGAAGGTCAAAAAAACTACTTTAGAGCCCAATAAATATGAACAGAATTTATTTAAAGAAAATATGATGGAAATTAAACCCCTTTTCTGTGGTTGTGTAGTTTTATTGGGCTGAATCTAAGGTTCTCAATGCATAGTCAATCACAAGTGAATTTCCATACACCCTATAAGATAAGATAGCTCCAACAGTGAATTTGGAGGCGTCACACATAATCTCAAAAGGAATCTCCCACCATGGGGGATGTATGATTGGTGGAGTGGTCACACACTATTTTATCTCTTCAAAGGATGTCCGGAAGGAATCATCACACACAAAATCAAAATCCTTTTGAAGTATTCATGACATAGGAAGAGCAATCTTACTAAAATCATTGATGAAGCACCGATAAAGTCCTATATTCCCTAGGAAAGATATAACATCACTCACACATGACTGATAGGTTAAGGATGAAATAATATCTACCTTATAACTGTCAACCTCTATCCCATGTCTTGACACTAAATTCCTTAACACAATGCCATTATCTACCATGAAATGACACTTTTCAATGCTTAAGACTAGATTCCTTTCAATACAATGATTCAAAACCTTTCCCATACTAGAAATACAATCATAAAATGAAGACTCATACACTATAAAATCATCCATAAATACCTTAATGTAGGCATCAATAAAAGTTGAAAAAATACACACCATGCATCTATGGAAGGTACTTGGGGCATTACAATGTCAAAATGGCATCCTCCGGTAGGCAAATGTACTGAATGGACAAGCGAATATTGTCTTCTCCTGATCCTCTGGGGCTATAGGAACCTGAAAATGTCCTAAAAATCCATCCAAGAAACAATAATGTGTTTTCCCAACTAGTCTCTCAAGCATTTTATCACTAAATGGGAGAGAGGAACGGTCCTTGAGAGTGTACTTATTTAGTTTCATGTAATCAATGCACACACACCAA
The DNA here is from genome assembly GCA_963277665.1 of Viscum album. Classification (NCBI taxonomy): domain Eukaryota; kingdom Viridiplantae; phylum Streptophyta; class Magnoliopsida; order Santalales; family Viscaceae; genus Viscum; species Viscum album. Next base: position 1,679,069,455 of record OY728121.1, on the reverse strand, counting down.
CTATTATCACCCTCATTGGAACTAACTACTCTTTATCATTTTTAACAACAGCAACACCACTTTTCTTAGGCACAACCTAAATAGGACTCAACCATTGAGAATCTGAAATGGGATAAATTATACCTACCTCAAGCAATTTTACAACTTCTTTTTTAACAACTTCTATAAGAGTTGGATTCAGCCTCCTTTGTGGATGCCTCACTGGTCTACCCCTATCCTCTAAAAAGATCATATGCATGAAAATAGAGGGACTAAAACTAGATATATTAGCCAAGGTCCACCTGATTTCATTGATTTTCTCCCCCAAAAGATTTAAAAGTTTTTCTTCATGTTGAAAATGGATATTGATATCAATGATAACAGGTAATTTCTCACCACTTAAAAAGTATGAGTATTTTATATTTTGTGGAAATGGATTGAGTTCCAATGTTGGGGGTGATTTATAGATGGATAAACCAAAAGAACTAAAATATGTGTACCATGAACATTAGTTTTAGAATATATATCTTCCCAATCATAGAATAAGCATCAAATCCATCAACATACTCAAAATCCATGTCATAATCAAATATCAAATGATAAAAATCAGAATATAAATCCATTTAAAAATTAAATCTAAGAGAGTATTGTACATTATAAACTCTTGTGAAAGTGATCGTAGAAATAAAACTAGAAAAAATGCACATAATCTCCCTAAGAATCGGATAATAAAATTACAAGGGGTTTTTATTTGGTGTTTCAAAATGGGAGATAAAAAAAGAAAATTGGTCCTATGAGGGGTAATTCATGGAGCCCATATCATTAAATATCACAACTTTTTCTCCAAAATCCATTGAAAGTGTTCCCTCATAGACATTTACAATCTTTTTTTTAGTTTTGAGGAAGGTCCTACCAGAGATAATGGGATAATAAGAACTTACCTGATCATCCTCCATGTTAAGAATGTAGAAATATTCTGGAAAGATCTTGTCTCTTACCCAAACAAGTACATACTCAAGGGCTCCCGTAGGATATGTTGTATCTCTATTCACCAACGGCACCACAACTCGAGTCGGATTCAACACACCACAATGTAAAGAATAGAATACAGAGTGAGGAATCACATTTATAGAAGTTCTTAAGTCATGTAGCATCATAAATGTGTAACTCTATTATGGTTTTTGTTTTGGTGAATGTACCTGGATCCTTGAACATTTTTGGAATTGCTAGAGTTGGTGTAATGAGTGTGTATACATTCCTTCAAAGATATATCCTCTCATTTCCCTTGATCCCTCTTCAATTAGTACAAAGTTTTTTTAATAGTTTGGAATACCTGAGTATTTTTTTAACAGCTTCAAGTAGAGGTATGTTGATCTTTACATTCTTGAATGTCTCCAAAAACTCTTTTTTCATCACCTCCTCATTCATATTCTTGGTTTGTACAACCCTGTTTGGAAGGGGAAGAGGTTTAAGAGGAACATCATCAATCTTTTTATTACATTTTTCTTTCTCCATTGGTTTCTCATCAGCTGGTCTTGAATGGAGCTTCTCCAGAGTTGAGGTGAATCCCGATGGAATGGTGGGAGCATAAGTATCATTAATTATCTTTCCATTTATTAATGTTATAGAAATAAAATTATCCAGGGGATTTGGTGTAGGTTTGGAAGGAATATTTCTAGTGTTCTTACTTACCAGATCATGAAGGGTGGTGGAAATCTCACTCATTTGTGTCATTAACTTACTCAATATAGAACATTGACTCTTTAGTTCGTTATGTTGATTAATAATTTTTTTTTCAAAATATCATTAGTGTTAGAATCTAACTTTGGTTGATAATTCCATTATTGTTGACTTTTTGATGCTTGGAATTAAAATCGCCTTTGGAGTTTTTTGAAAACTTGTTGGTAAGGTGTAGGATGCTATAAATTTTGTTTAAAAGGGGGCCTTTATTGTTTTCTAGAGCCATAACTCATGTAGAACTGATCCTTCTACCCTTGGTTTTATATTTGTTAAAAGGAATCATACATCTTCTAAGGATTTGGTTGTTGTTGATGATGTGGTCTCTCAGGTGATACTGCCAAAAAATCTTTTGCCTCTTGTAGTTAGGGGAAACAATCAATTGGGTGGTCTATTTCAGTGAAAATTCAACAAGGTCTCATCGGAGTGGGTTGGAATCTCTTTTGATCCAAAGTAATCCATCTCACCATAGTGGTCAATTATTTTAACTTAATATAAATAAAATTATTTTAAATAGAAGAAGGACTTACCTAATGTACTCTTATAACATGTGGTGTCCCTCGATCACCAAATTGTTGGGAGTTTTGTGCCATCCTATCTATCAATGTACATACAGCTACTGGTATTTTTTTCCACCAATTATCCTCACGCTATTACATATTCCATTCTCCTCTCCATAGGTTTGAGTCTTTTATATAAGTATTCTATGAGGATATTATCCCTGATTTGGTGATATGAACAGCTTACACACAACTTATTGAATCTCTCCCAGTTCCCAAACATTGACTCCAATTATTCTTGCTTGATCCTCGAGATCTCCATATGAATGGAAGTTCTCCTTGATGATGGAAAAATATTTTCAAGAAAATGAATTTCAAATCATTCCAACATGTTACATCTACAGGTTGTAAATAATACAACCAATATTTTGCAGCTTCATTAAGTGAAAATGGGAATTCTCTTAGATTTATTTGATCTTCAGGGACATTTCTTGGTCTAAGGGTTGAGAAAACCATATTAAATGCTTTTAAATGTTGGTTTGGATTCTCACTAAATAATCCATGAATCTTGGAAGTAGGTGAATTAACTCGGATTTTAGTTCAAAGTCCAATTATAGATTTGGGTACGCATTACAATTTGGTTGATAGTTAATATCTAGTGCATCCAATTATTGAATTATTCTATTAATTTCATTATAAATATTTTTGGCCATTAGTTATTGTTTTATGATGGATTTATAAGTGTTTATAATTTCAATTTCATCAAAATGGAGGAATTCCCCAAGTGGTTGAATGTTAAAACTTCTCATATACTGAGAATGTTGGATTCAAGCCCTAGGACTACGCTCAATCTCAGGGTCAAGATATAAGAGATCTTATGGATTAGTTCTTGTCAAAATTAAAATAAAAATTAAATTAATAAAATTGAACCATAATAAAAAATAAGATGTTTGGGTTGATGGTTTGATAAAAATAAAAGAATATAGAGAGAAAAAATGAAAACATGAGAAAGGGTAAAGAAGAAAGAAAGAGGAAAAGAAAATAATAAAATAAAAAATAAAATAAATACCTCTGATTCATTGAAAAAAGTACTTTACTCCCAATAAATGGAACCAATTTTAATGGTGATATCATGGGTGATCTCAAATTATATTTGGTTTCAAGTTATTTAGGTGAAATAGAGTGGATAAAAAAGGTCATCTCTCAAAGGAGGATGTAATTTAAAAAAACTTTTCAGAGGTATTTTGAATGTAAAATAAAATAAAATAAACAACTTATAATGATGGGGGGTTTTTTCAATATTTATAAAATGAGAAGAAGAAACATGCTGGGATAAGATTGTATTTTCTGGTTTTGTTTTTGAAATGAAATTTCATTAATAAAACACAATGAGAAGTTGATTTTTAGAAATTATATTAAAAGGTGTAATCAATCTAAATATACCACTGAAATTACTTATTAATCATTATCATTTTAATTAATATCCCCTTAATTATAATTCCATAATTTTTTAACCCTTAAACCCTACGGGAGTAAACATAACCAAAAAGATTAAATGAATTAAACCTAAGGCTAGCTTTGGAACATGCAATCATAGTACCCTTATTTGATTAACATTCTAAGTATAGCTTATGGTCAGTGGTAAATTAGGTCACACATTCATTTTGGAAAATCAAGATAAATTTAGTTTAGGGTTTATATTTTAATTCTACAAATTTATCCTGTGTTCTTTTGTTTCACCGGTTAAGGGTGTGCTCTCAAAATTCACACATTACTCGACCTCATGTGTTTTTGCATGAATAGTCCAATTGCTTTCATAGTTTCAATTAAATTAAAAAATAAATTCATATATCATATTAATTGAATTATAGTATCTCATTGATTCAAAATAAATGAATGAATATGTTTATAGGTAGATTTATTACTAAAAATAACTACTCTCCCCTGGGCGGTGTAGTCATCATAGAATCTTTTTTCATGTGAAAAGGTTTAGACAGGGTACAACCCAATCTTGTTTATACTCTTGATTACAGACATAATAATATTATTAAAGAATAATATAATTTAAAAAATAGAATAAAATAAAATAAATAAAAGAGGAACAAGGGAGTTTAATCTGAAAACAAAAACATTACAACATAAGAAAGAGAGGAAGGCTTCAATGAAGGGATCCTTGATTCAAGAGATCCCCCTGTGATTATAGAAAGTTCCCGAACCTCCAAGGAGATGAGAATACTCTTCTAGAATACCAGAATTGTAGTACTTCACTCCATGTTAGAAATTACAAATGAGGTGCCTAAGGTGTCATTTTATTTCTAAAATGGGAAGTGGTTTTGGGAAGAAAGATTCTGAGATACCACTTGTCTCTTGGTTTTGGGTTAGAAAATGGCCATATATTGACTTGGAAAAAAGATAAAATTCGTATTCCAGCATCTTTAATGTCCTAATGTCAACTTTGGTGGCCAATGGAGGATTACAGTACTAAGATATGGCCAAAATACAGAACAAAATATTTGACTTAATACAGATTCTTTCCCTGGAAGGATTGGTTTGGATATCCACCTTAATCAATGAATTGGTATTAATTTTCTTGAGATTATTTGTTGACCATAAAGTTATGGAGAGGAACACAAAATATAATTCCATTTGGAGGAAATTATTTTATGGAATTTTAAGAAAAAAGTGGATATATTTATATGTGATTCATGCAGTTTGTCCCATTTTCCTTTTGGATTATCTCTGACCCTTCAAATCACCTCATCCTATAATTAAATCACCAAAAAAAGAATAATTACCCATTTTAATGGTGATAAATTTTAACAATTGAATCAAATGGGATGTGTAATCTGAGATAATATTTGTAATTTTAAATACAATACAAGTTTAAAACAGTGATGTAAGGGTCAAATAAGGCAGTGAATCACGATGTGATTAGTCCTCATGTAACTTCTACATAACAAAAAGAAATAAATTTAAAAAATGGATGAAATATTTGAAAAATATGCCAAATTTTTTTAAATGAAAACTTATGGATGACAGACTCTTCTTATTACCAATAATACAGGGGTAAAAATATACAATTTAATTTTATAAAATATATTTTCATTTATTTCATTACTAATTCATTTTTTTTGTTTTTAGGAAGCATTGGATGCTCATTATGCTTGATTTGGATACTATAAATATTTTTTTCCTAGATTAACTACATAGATACCCAAAAAAATACCACACATGATGGATTTTGTAAATTTTTAATACACTACATCCATTTTTCTATAACTAAACTTCATGTTATATATTTTATATTATGTTTTAATGAGAATTTTGTTATGATAAGGAAGTGTTTAAATATAATTAAATTCATTGCATGAGGATAGGCTATGTGTATAAGGATTTTGAAAAGTTATACATGTGGAAAAATATCAGGGTATATATAATAATATTTCTCTATCTAAACACATATAAAAATAAAATACTTTTTTTTCTCAGTTTGTCTTTAGTGTATGAAACAAACAAATTGAAATATTGTGGTTATTATGTTTTTATTTTTATGATAGATATCATATTCCATTAACAAACTATCATCCTTTAAGAGGTATTTTTTATGATAATCACTATTTCATTTAAAAATTTTATTATTCCTTTTTGTATTTATATTTATTTAGTACTACTATGACTATTGAGAATACTCATATTCGCAAGATGATATATATTTTCTTATAAATGAATGTGCATCATACCTTGTGGAATAATGTACACAAATAAAATGAAGATGTTACTTCCATAGAATTAACGGATTTCATAATATTTATGTTTAATTTATTTATTTTTAGTATTATAAAAATAATATTTTTTTCCAATAATAGTTGATTCCTTTGTTTGAGTTGGGATGGTTTGTTTGAAGCTACTCAAGGTCTTGAGAGATTGGACTTTGAGGATGAAATAGAGATTTAAATAGGAAGGTAAAAGTGCTTTTTAATATACTCTATTTTTAATCATAGTATATATGTTCTTTGATGCATTAATATAATCATTCACACCTCAATCGGACACATGGTGTGATGGGTATGAATCATAGTGCTTCTTTTTATTCAAAATTCACTTTAACGTTAGTATAAAAGAAAAATGAAATAATAAAAACCAAGAAAAACATTCATATTGTTTTGATACTTTAGAAAAAAGATCCATAAATCATTTTTTATGTGTAGGAATCATTCTAACCTCAATTCGATACACAATGTTCTCGGTATGACTCAAATTGTTTGTCATCAAATTAAAATTGACATTTTAATTCAAAAAGCGCCACTCACTGAAAACCAAACAAACAAGCCCAGATTGTCTTGATAAATTATTAAAATGAATCATAAGTCATTAGTGATTTGTATTAATCATTCTAACATCAAAATCATACATGATGTGTTTAGTATGCCTCAAATTGAATGTTTCTAGTTTAAAATAAAATTTTAGTAAAAAAGACAAGTAACATAATCAAAACTAATTAAAAATGGATTGTTTTTATAATTTATTAAAATGATAAGTAAGTCAATTGGGATATGTAGGAATCATCATCACCTCAATATGATGCACGGTGTGACCAGTATGGATCCTAGTGCATCTTTTTATTTAAATTTGACATTAATTTTAGTAAAAAAGAACTCTAACATACTCAAATCTGGAAAAACACATTTTTATTATATTGATAGTTTAGGAAAATGATATATATGTAATTTTTTATGGGTATTAATAATAAACATATCAATATAATACACGATGTTCCTGATATAACTCAAAGTTTCCATTATCCGTTTAAAAACAAAATTTTAGTTTAAAATGTGTCACTCAATAAAAACTAATAAAACACACTCATATTGTCTTGATAATTTAGATAAAGTGTTAATAAGTCATTTGTGGTGTGTAGAATTAGTATCATATCAAACTGACATACGATGTTATTGGAATGACATAGAGTCCATGTTTCTAGTTTTAAATGACATTTTAGAAAAAAATAAAAGTGAAATACTCAAAACTGAGAAAACAAGTTTGTATTATTTTGATAATTTATTAAAAAAATATAGAAATCCTTTGGGATGTGTAGGAACCTTTTTCACCTCAATCTGATGCATGGTGTGACTGGTATAACACCAAGTGAATCTTTTTATTTAAAGATGACATTGATTTTATTAAAATAGAAAACTAATATACTCAAAATTGAGAAAATTCATTCATATTATTTTTATCAATTAGGAAAATGATCCATAAGTCAATTTTGAAATTTAGGAGTTATCCTCACCTCAATCTGATACACGATGTTCCCGATATGGAAAAAAGTTTTCGTTATCAGTTTAAAATTAACATTTTGGTTTAAAACCTATCACTCACTAAAAACCAATCATACATGATCGGATTATATTGATAATTTATGAAAAAAATTATAATTCATTGGTGATTTGTATGAATCAGTCTAATTTAAAACCAACACACGATGTGACCAGTATGACTCAAAGTGCATGTTTCTAATTTCAAATGTCATTTTAATAAAAAAACACAAGTAACATACTCGAAACTAAGAAAAATGTTCAGATTGTTTTGATACTTTAGGAAAATAATCCATATGTAATTTGTGATGTATTTGAATCATATTCACCTCAATATGACACACAGTGTTATTTTTATAATTTAAATTGTTTCTATTTATTTAAAATTGACAACAATTTTAGTAAAAAACACAAGTGACATACTAAAAACCAATCAAAAACATTCAGATCATTTTGATAATTTAGTAAAATGGTTGATAAGTGATTTATAATGTGTAGGAATAAACCCCAACTCAATCTAATTCTTGGTGTGATTGGTATAACTCTATGTTTGTATTTTTATTTAAAGTTAACATTAATTTTAGTAAAAAACAAGTCGCATACTAGAAACCAAGAAAACACATTTGGATTTTTTTGATACTTTATTGAAAAAAAATACAAAATTTATTTGTGATATTTAGAAATCACCCACACCTTAATATGATGCACAATGTGACTAGTATAACTCAAAGTGTCTCTTTTGATTTAAAATTTCCATTTATTTTAGTAAAAAGAATAACTGGCATAGTAGAAACCAATGAAATGTATTTAGATTATTTTGATAATTTAGTAAAGATATCCGTAAGTCATTTTTGATGTGTAGTAATCAACCAAACCTCAATAAAACACACGGTGTGACAAATATGAATCCAAGTGCATATTTTTATTTAAAATTCAAATTTATTTTTGTAACAAGAAAAATGACATACTGAAAAATGAGAAAACACATTCAAATTGTTTCGATACTTTATGAAAATTATCCTTGAGTCATTTTTGATGTCTATTAATAAACCAAAACTCATTCTAATGTATATTGTGACCGATATGACTCAAAGTGTCCATTATTAGTTTAAATTTACATTTTAGTTCAAAACTTGTGTCACTCACTAAAAACCAAGAAAATATGTTCTGATTGTCTGGATAATTTAGAAAAATGATTCATAATTCATTTGTGATGTATAAGATATAGTATCATATCAAACTTCCCCATGATAGGACTGGTATGTCTCAAAGTGCATGTTTCTAGTTTGAAATGACATTTTAGTATATAATAGAAGTGAAAAAACTAAAAACCAATAAAACACATTTGTATTGTTTTGATACTTTCAAACAATTATCCTTGAGTCATTTTTGACATGTAGGAATCAAACAAACCTTAATCTGATGCACAGTGTGACCGGTATGACTCAAAATTTATCATTATTTAAAATTGACATTAATTTTAGTAAAATGAATAAGTGACATAATCTAAACTAATAAAACACATTTGTATAGTTTTTCTGATTTAGGAAAATTATTCATAACTCATTCGTGATGTGTAGGAAACAAACACACCTCAATATGATGCACGATGTGACCATTTTAGCTCCAAGTGTGTATTTTTATAAAAAAAATTGACATTTTATTAATTTATTCTTACATATTAATGTTTAATTTATTTCTTTATAGTATTACTAACATAATATTTTTTTATTATAGAGGTTGATTATTATTTTTAGGCTGAGGTGATTTATTTGAAAACTAATACTATGTGTGGAATTTTTTGAGAGGGGATCACATGCACCAAAAGATGAAACATCAATGTTTTAATTATTTTTGGGTAATTGTAAATGTAATTATACAAAACATGTTTGAAATGTATATAGTTGAGTTTTTTTTTGTATTCATGATGTAAAATTTATTTAAATTATATATTATATATTATGAATACACAAGTTACAGGTTTTTTTGGGTGTGCTATTATACAAGAAGCACATTGCAGTAGACTAGGCCTTTATCAAAGCTAGAAATAGTTCTAGAAAGGGGGCCCTTTATCAGTGGTATACCAGTGCTGATAAAGGGGAACCCCCTATAACAACACTAAGGATAACTATGATTTTTAGTGATGTTAAAATCCTTTTTTCATTATTTTTAAAGGGAATATATATAGTAGTGTGAAATCATGGGTAGACTATTCTATTAAAAGAAATAACTTCAGGTAATGATCAAATTATATTGAAAATTCAACATGATCTATTCAAATAATGAACATACCTAAAAATCCATAGACAAAAAACATGGATCCAAAAGTTTCAATCCACTCACCATTACAAAATTGAGAATTTTCATATGTGAACATGGGAGACCAACTTAGGTGGTCACTAATGATAGAAATAGTGACCTCTTAAGGAGATCATTTCACTTATGCACAAAAAAATAAAACCCAATCACACCCACACCCTACTTTCTACTTTCCCCCATCCTCTGATTTAACTCACCCTGTCACGGTTCCATCACCCTTTTCCCTTTGTCACCACCACACCTCCATCTCTATTCGTTGCACCTCTAGATCCCATCATTGATCCCCCACCCAACCTTTACCCCCTCCCCCAGTCACACGCCCTCTACCATGGAACCATCACACTCTTCCTTCCATTGCTACCACCTCTCGACCCCACTACTCAAAACCACCCACCACTGATCTTGTTACAATTGTTGATGTCATCAATCCAGGCCAATACCACCACTACAGCCTCCCCTAATTTTTTGGGTCTTCTCTATACCCAATTTCTTCAGCCTCCAGTTCCCCCATTTCTCCACACCTGATCCCTCCCTTAGTCTCCATGTTCATGAGGTAACCCTATTTTCAATATTAATTTTTTATTAGTTAAAAAAATATCTATTTTATGGTTATAAGATTTTCATCTTTATATTCTATAGAAAAATATTTGTATAAACATAATAATTTTAGAAATTTAAATTATTGTGTTACTTATGTGGTTTATTTTATATACTACTACTTTGTGTAGTAAATTTTCATTAATTATATTCTGTATTTTTTATATCTCTATGTACTGAGGAAGGACGACATCCTCCTCGGATACTGGTTGATGAAGTGAGTGTCATGGCTAGTGTTGGGGAGGGGGATACATGCTTCTTCAACATCAAAATGTGGAATAGATCAATGATGATATCAGGGATTCCATGGGTAAAAGTTGGATAAAACATCTTGGGATGTATAAATGACTCGGGATTCAAGCTTTGATGACTTGAGATGAAACCTCAGATAGCTATTGAGGAGCTCATAGATCGGTCCATCAAAAATTAGGACACGGGACATTCGGTACTCAGGATGTAGTGTTTTGGTGGTGATCCTGAGGGTGGAACATCTTTTAGGGTGTTGGATGGCGATGTAGACTTGTGGAATCATAGGGGGTCTAGTATGAAGACTACTAGTTTTCATGGATATCGAACTGACTGAAGACAATTTAAGATGCAAAAAAAAGTTCAATGACAAGAGGCTGACAACATCCTTAGGTTGGGAAGCATAGCGGTGATAACCTCTGTATGATCCCTACATTACAGGCTAGCACAAATCCAAACAAACATTTTTATTGGATTTACACAAAGACAATGATGGTCTCAGGACATATTTTGGAAAAGTGACAACCTTGATGCAAATACAGGCTCGAGCGGTGGTGGCAAGAGATTATTCTATCGATAGATAATGGGATTTTAGGGTTTATAATTTTTTTCTCAAGTGAGATATTTAATTCCAAAATTGTTGTTTTGGGTGGTATTGGTTTTTCCACATTCATGTTTTTGGTAGAAAATAATGTGTCACGTTATTTTTATTTGGAATATTTTATTTTTTTTAATAAATTTTTGGTGTCAAGTATGCTCAGTTCCTAAACATTCTTGGTATATCTGTGTGTATTAAAAAATAAATGAGATTTCATGATGTCTAATTAATAGGAAGAAATGTATTTTTCTAGGAAAGAAATATCCATATTTCCTTATGTATATTTTACAAGAAATATGGGCTATAAGTTTATAGTGTTACATCATCAATTATAGCACATGTGCTTAAACATATTTTAACACATGGGATATTACTATTGAATGTAGAATGAGTATATATCTAGTTGCATAATGTATTTTAATGGGGAGATATTTATGTGAACAATAAATATGCATTTTCTACTGCATGTTTTATTTGATATTATATTAGAATAATAATACCCAATTCCATCCTCTGTGTTCTTGCTTTTCATTTTTTTTAATAAAAGGTGCTTGACCCCATCCTTTTCTAGTAACAATATGATAATTTAATTTTATGGTTTGAGTTTATGGAATTAGTTTAGGAAAACCATCTCATGATTCTAAACCACTAAATAAAGTGCAGTGATTTGATGACGTACACTACATTATCCCCAACATAACGCGATAATGCTGATGTAAGATCAGTCACTATTTTAGTATTATACATTTGAGATGTATGATTTATAAGGAATAAAATCATACATACTATTTCTAATTTACAGAATAATGTGAAAACTAATAAACCACACACTCTATGTAGTCCACATTATGTATCATGATCTTCACTTGTTATAATAAAGACTAACCATGCAAAACAAAAAATCTATAGCTTATATAGGTTCATAAAAACTAACTAATAATATTATTCTACATTCCACCTACCTCTAAATATACTAATTCCCCTTATTATTTTTTATAATGAGTGTGAAAGTCATATAATAACATCAACATGTAAGGAACAAGTCGAACTCCAATACTACCTATATATTTAAATGGTTTTTAGAATGATTTGTTTAATTCATATTTTCCAATATATCCTGCTAACAATAACTAATTACTTCATTATTTTATAAATTTTTTTTGTGTTTTAGATAATATTGAACTCAAAAATTTGAGCACCAAGAGACCTCACATGACGTATACTAGGCTTAAAATAGAACATCAGTCAACATTAAAAAATTTACAGTTCAATGGTAAGAATATTATTTGTAAGAAGTTTTTAATTATTCGACAATGATAATTCGAAAAAATAATCTCAACAACAAACATTAGAATGTATGTTCATTTATAAAAACTTCACTTTATATTAATATTACACCTATAAAAGCAGTAACAACCACAACATATAGTAGTGGTTAATGCATCACAACATTGACACAACATCTATGAAATATCTTTTTCATTATTACTGTAACATTTTCCTTTTATAATTCTGAGCAATTTGAATTGATTCTATAATTATTACCATACTTCTATCTATCCTTAATGTTTTTTCCATTAACTTCACCATTTGTAACATATACTACTAGGGTACCCTCTCCTATCTAAATTTCATATGTGACTTCTACCAAGAATATTATAATAGGAAGACATTTAATATCAAATCAATATATCATTTCTCTTCAAAATCTTCAAAGTAATAACTCTTATAAATTGAAATACTATCAATATGTGGATCCTTTATAGTTATTAGAATACATGGATTAACAGGGGTTATAAGATATGTGATTCAAAATTAGAAGGATGTAATGACAATTTGTAACTGGGTAGGGTGTCTAAATTGTTTTTTTATATTCACTTGTAATCCAAATTGGCTTGAAATTTCTAAGTTTGTAAAAGAACATAAATTTTTTATGTTGGATTATCTATAAGTACTATAGATAGTTTTTAAAATGACGGTTAACCATATAATGAAATATGTATGATAAGAACATATCTTGGGAAAATTTCAATCCCTTTTCTATATGTTTTTCATTCTGGGGACATATTCTAATGTATTCTTACTTTCAAATATTATTAATTCTTACACTATGATGCAGTTATTCATATTTTAGAATTAAAAAAATGAAGCTTTTTTCATGAGCATATACTTATTAAAATTTGTTTACATACTTATTACATTAGTTTGATGTTTCTTATTGCAGGATGACATGTGTACACATTTGTTTACATTCTTTTTATATTATATTTCTACATGTACATATTCATTCCAAAAATTAGGTTTTCTGCATGTACAAATTCAATAATCCATATTTCTTTATTTCCCATTAAAATATGTTTACATGATACTTATATTATTATGATGTTTCTTATTGTAAGTTAACATATTTTATGGAACTTCCCTTTCCAATACTAGTAAAACTTCTACCAACACAACTTCAGCTAAACCAATACAAACAAGTGTAGTACTAAAATCTTCTTTAACAACCTTTGACTAGTTAAAAATTCATGGGGATATATATTTAACATATATTATCATAGGTTAATTATTTTTCACAAAATTCAATTTGTATTATTAGTTAAGTTAGAGAGAAATCATCTTTCTTCCCATTATAGTGACTGACTTCATCAAAAATTCTCATGCCAATGACATTGATTTTAGGTTTATTACATATTGAAACTTATTTATTATTTTAGGAGTAATAGTTTCCAATGTAAATATGAATTATCTCTATTTTCACCAATGGTTATATAGTTTTTAGTTAATTAGTTGTTCTATTTCGTTTTTAAATTATTGAATTTGACTTTGTATGTTCATTATTATGATATAATTTCCGTTAAATTTTTTATATCTATGTTAAATATTTCTTATAATATAGAATATAAATATAGTTTTTTATTATATATTTATATAATAAGTATGTAGTATGAATATAATGAATATGTCAATTGTATATACTAATTAATTGAAATGCATTCAACTGCCACAGTTGTAGTGGAGAAGGTTCTGCTCTCAATGCTTTTGGCTGCTCGGACCACATTTTCAGGATATACAATCTCAACATATAGGGTACTAATAATTCTATAATTAAATTCTCCTATAAAAATTATTGGATTTAATCATTACATTAAGTATATTTTTATTTTTTATATTAAATAATTTATTAACATAACTATAGAGTTTTTTTACTTTTAATTTTCAGGTAATCAACCCATATGCATCCTTACTAATATTTCCTTATTTTAATTATAATAAATGGGTTAATATGAATCCTTTTTATAAATAATTAGCTTATTTGTTTCATTATTGATAAATAAGGGGTTATGTTTTACATTTGTATCATTGTTTAAAGAATCATATTTAGACATTTTTTTCAAGGTAATTATAGTAATTTGATTCATATAAGATTTGTGGAGTTTTTTCCATTTCAGAATAATTCATGTTAGATAATTTTACATTTTTTATATATGTATTCCTTTTAATGAATTAATTTGATTTTAATGTATTATTTTACTTGTATGTTCACCACACAAATTTTAATAAATTATTAATTCTATTTTTTCTTTATTGAGACTCTTAATGTAAAATACATGTGATCTCTCTTTTTTAAAGGTTCACTGTAGGTAATTATAATATCAACTCTAAATTTTTTAGAAGAGAAACTCATAATTAATTTCACATCTATTATATATGTATTACTTTTAATGCATTCATTTTATTGTAATGTATTTTTATCCTATAACTTACTATTTTATTTCCATATTTTCAATCCATTAGTGCCCTTACCAATATTCTCATTTTTTTTATTTTAATGTTAATAGAGTTTCATCTATTTCTCATTGTATTTAATTTTAATTATGTGGTTTAATGTTTACTATATCACTGCTTACTATTCACAACCATTCATATAGATTCCACTTTTTTAGAATATGGTTTTGTGTATTTATTTTCCAACAAATATAGTGCTAATGATGCACGATCACATTGAAAATTGTAAATGTTGCAAAAAAATACCCACCACTTATACATGATTATAAATATTTAGTTATATTATAGAGATGTATTTTTGTTTATTTTTAACACTTCATTCAACATTTACCATTAATTATTAATTTCACATTTTTATGTATTGACTCTAAATGTTAAATAAATGTGATATCTCCTTTTGATGGGTTCACTGTGAAATTATAACATTGACTCTAAATTTACCAGAAGGGTGCCTAATATGTAATTTCAAGACTATAATGTTTGTATTCATTTTTTAATGAATTCATTTTATTTTTTTTGTATTCATGAAATTTTGTTAGATCATATTCTCCATGATGTTTTTTGGAACCATATTTGTATGAAAAATGAAATTGGGAGATTTGAAAATAAATTTTATGTCATTATATATCATGTGGAATAGTTTCCTTAAGCATATGCCAGTTTTTCTAGTGAAGTAGAGAATAATGAGAAAAGCAGCTGCATATTTGGTGAAATTCTTGAAAGGGGATTGAAAGCAAATGAAATCACATACAATATAATGATTGACTTGAACTGGAAGTTGTATAATTTGAATGGTGTTATCAATTTTTGACAATAAATGAGGTTGAATAACATCTCTAAAAATTTTATTACCTTTAATTGCCGATAGACTTACTAATTTCATGCTTAGAGAAAGGAGGATGTAGGGAGAGTGTTAGAAAAGATAGAAAGGTATGGATTTTCTCAGGATTTCTACAGCATTATTTTTTATTGTTATTCAAGATATAATAATGATGAAACTAATTTTTGGATTTTTTGTGTTTATTAAAGGTATTGATTTTATCTGTATTTATATAAGTATAACATTATTTTTTAATATTTTTTTATTTAGGGGATGATAAAATGTTATATTTACAAAAATACAAACTAGTGTTTGCCACCGGAGGCCACTAATTTATTTTTTGATGATCATTAGTCACTGCCTTTGGTGGCCACTAAATCTCACCCCAATGATGCAACCACAGTTGTTTGGGGACCCCTTATAGAGACCACTATTGGAGGATGGTATTTCCCTTTAGTGACTGGGAAACTACGACCGCTAAAAGCAGATAGAAGGCGGACACTATAGCCTTTTTGAAACAGCTTTTAGCATTCACTAAAGGTCAAAATTTTTAGTAGTGACTCCAGTATATAAAATTAAAAAATTATACATGATAATAATAAATATAAATCATTGAAACAATGAAAATATTGTTATCCTAGACCAACCTAATGGGGCCCGAACCAAAACTACTCCAAGACTACCTCCAATAGACTATGGGATAGAGACTAGTGCTGAGTAGGCATGCCACACACATGGGAGGCCTTAGCATAATGTATCTTTACACAAAAACACACACATCTCCAAGCTCATACAATATTAAAGTGTAAAAAAATTGATAACCATGCATGAACACATATAAAATCCCACCATCAGAGTACATCAACAAAGTACTACAAAGTAAGGGAAAAATACAAGCCCACTAAAAGAAACTGAATATAATTCCAACCAGTGAAGTAGGTGTGGAATACTATCAATGCAATCACCAGAATACACATTGGTATATCTAGCTCACTAAGCACCATTTGGTCATGATCCCTCTTTAACTTTGTTAAAAGGATAGTTATATGCATAAGATACAACACATATGGGCAAAGCCCATGCATGGGTAAGTATAACAATACCAAGTAGCACACCCCAAAATCACTAAGAAATTGCATAAAGAATAGAAGTTGTATCATCATTGGGATATTTCAATAGCATATAAAACAAGAATGTCAAAATATACTTATAGTGGACACACAGTCTCAGGTAATATCATAATCATATTTCTTTCCTATGATTCCTGCTCAAAGGCCCCACGTAACACTCATTCTAGGGAATATGATCTTTAAGTGAGATATCATTGAAGGAATCTATCAGAGATGTTTTTCTCATTGGGTCACAATATAAAAGGTATATGCTAGATTTCAGAATATATTTATACATATATGGGGATCACACCTAAGGAAATAGGGTATACCAACAACCCAATCTGGATTGACCCACTAAGTAGGATATTTTCTCCTAAGTAGTGTTGGTCACAATGATATCAAGAACCCCACAAAGGGAAATGACGATGATATAATTTCTCACTTCAGGCCTCATGAAGGGATTCAAAAAACACTATACGAGATTAAATTTCCTCAAAGGGAATCACCATACTATGCATAGGATGTAACTCTATACTGAACCCTCTGGGAATGGATCAAGTTAATGAAACTTAACTAAACATATCCATGATAAAATAAAGGATCCAATATATATTTGAATAATTACACAACATGTAATGGAAGTACACGGTTTTATCCTTTGGAATCGGGTTTTACCTGTGTATCACGACCCATGCCCATGCCTGTGTCTGAGTATATGGAAGGCGACCAACCACATAGTGTGTGACATGAACCACAAATCATGTATATTCAATCAACTTCTTGGGAATGTACACCCTATACATGAAAATTTTTCTATCTAGGGTCACACAACATGTTACTCGAGTCACGGGTGTTTGATACTTATCTCTTTGCCAAAAAACCTAGCCACCACTCAGGGGGTCCCACACGACATGTAATTCCAAATTACACACCATGTAACCTAGGATTTTCTATAAATATAGATATGTTTCATGTGTCAACCTCCACACTACCATCACTACTACAACCCTTTCTAAAAAATAAGGATCTAGGGTCAGTCGATCCCTACCATTGCTGATAATCAAGATCCAGTCTTCAAAACCTCTTTGGAAACTCCCTCATAGGCCATCTCTAGCCGTATCTTCAATTTAGGATGAGTGAAAATTGTTGATCAATTATGACCTACATCCTATTGCCTCCCATCATCACCACACCTAAATCACAAGTTGTACCCATAGTATTGATTTTTCAGACTGAATATTAGTTGCACAATGATCAAATACAAAATATTTCATCAAACTTTAGGTCAAAGGAATTTTTTGTGATGAACGTGTGAAGAGAGGTGGAATAAATGCACAAATAAGAAAATTAAGTAATATACATCATCTAGTGTGTGTGTGTGTGTTGGTCTCGATTTTTTGTTGTCAGAATGATGAATGAAGAGATATAATATAATTAATAATAGAAATCCCCTAATCTTGGATAATCTAACTCACACCTGCAATACACATGATCCAAGAATCAATTCATTAGATGATTGATTCTCATTCATTATAGGATAAATAAAAAGGTAATGAATCCAAATAAGAAAATTTCCTACCTTGATATGGATTGATCAATGATTAAAAATGAATTTTCATCATTGTTGTTGGTGAGATTATCAAATCCCATTATACACCAATCGATGATCCATGATCTAGTTGTTGTTCACCATAGAAAGATACTCAAATGCTCTCTCCAATGGATCTAGGGTTATGTCACAAACCCTGATATTTCCTTAGTGTTTTATATTGATAGGAAAAATAAGGACATGCAAATTTAATTTAATTAATTATTTTAATAAATTAATTTATCTAAACATTATCGCGGGATTGTGCCAAACCTGCATGTATGTCGCACTCTAAGTTTATGTCACACATTTGGTAAAACCCACTCTATGAACTCAATTAAATCCTAGGAGTTCTGATCTTAGCCACCATTTATGAGTTATTCCACTTTTTTAGGAAAACTATGCATGTGTGATATTTAATATATTTCAAAACAGAATCTTAGGCTCAATGGAATCAAAATATCACACCCTATAAACACCAAGCTATGAAAATGATCCATATAATATTATACTAAATTAATTCATGAAAAAATCAAAGTATTTACATTCACCCCACCTTGAGAATTTACATCATAGAAATATAAAAAAATACTACACAAAGATATGTGGGTACTGAGCAAGAATCTAGGTCTCCCACTCCAAGGTTCTCTCTTAAAAATTCTAGTTTTTCCACATGACATACACTAAAGGAATTAATTTCCCACATAGGATCCTCTCTAACTAATCCTCAATCTCTATCAATTACTCTACAAAATTATCTCTATCATTGATGTCCCGCTCATCCTAGTCAATATCATGTGATGATTCATGAATGTACCTTCTCACATATAACACATGGAGACGTGGTGTACCTAGTCTAATTATGGTGGTAGATCTAAGTGATATTCCACCTCAACAACTCTACATAGTATCTAAAAAGTTCTAATGAATCTTGGAGATAGCTTTCCATCCTGACCAAATATCCACAATCCCTATTGATGTGAGACCCATAGTTACACATGGGCTCCCTCCTTGAACTCCAAAGGCACTCATTGTCAGTCCATATATGACATATAATGGATATGTATAGTCCTCATCCACTCATAGATGATCTACACCTCTGTAGTGGCTCACAACAACTCCATTCCCATAATTTCTAACTATCATGGGTTAGTATAGAATAGTGGTGATGTAGAGGGTTTCCCGTACAAGAACTTGAATGGTTACATACCAATGGTGTAATGTTAGTTGTTGCCTTGTGAAAACTACAAAAATGGTATGGGATCCTCTCATTTATGTCCAATATCTATCATTTAGTCCCACAACATGTCCTACAAGACCTGAATGGTATGCTTAGTCTACCCAATAATATGGGATTGAAACACTGTGCTGAAATGCAACTGAGTCCCAAAGGCCTCCTGAAATCCCTTATATAAAAGAGATGTGAAGGAGGCATCATGGTCAGAAATGATCTTCAAGGTAACTCTATGGAGTTGTACGATCACCTATATGTAAAGGTGTCTCAATATATCTATTGAACTTTTCTCTTAGATAGCTAGTAAGTGGGATGACTTTGTGGGTTGGTCTACAATCAACCAGATGGCATCATGTCTTCTGGACATATGTGGAAACCCCATAATAAATTCAATATATATCTTATCTCATGTACACTATGACACCTCATGGGGTTGAGATAATCCTTCTGGAACTTGGTTCTTAGACTTCACTTGCTGATAAGTGAGGCATCAAGAGATAAACTCTACAACTCCCTTCTTTATACTTGGCCACTATAACAGAAATAAGTGGTCCTGATACATATTCTCCACACATGGATGTTCCACCAAGAGAGATGTATGAACCTACCTTAGAAACTCCTCCCACAACATCATTGGTACCATTTTCTATCCTCTAAAAATAATTACATGGTCCCCAGCTTCATAAAATCTATCAGGAGCATGTCTACTGATTATCTAAGTATGTAGGGTCTCATAGTCGATATCCCCAATTTGTGTCTCCCTGAATCATTGTAAAATTGGATGGGTAACAACCATTTACTAGAGTTAAATTTATCTATCACCATCCAAAATGGATAATTGTAATAAGAACAACTACACCAATGCCTCATTCAGCAATTGTGAACAAGATCTCACATTGAGAGAATCTTCTTCAATTTTCCCCTTCCCATAAGTATAGAAAATCTAAAATTTATAATCTTGGCGGAACTATATCCATCACCTCTATCTCAATTTAATATCCTTATGAGATAAGATAAAATTGAGTCTCTTATGGTCATAATAGACTGCAAATCAATCAACCATAAGTTAGTTTCACCACATCTTCACTGAAGATACTATAATTGCTAACTCAACATCTTGAGTTGTGTTGTTCTACTCATGTGGTCACAACTAATGTAAACCATAGGAAATCACAACCTTCCTCTACATCATAACAAAACCAAACCCAATACTTGATGAATCATAGAACACTACATACATGATACCCTCCTCCAAAAAATTCAATATTGTAGTGCTCATCAATATCTTCCTCAACTCTTGGAAGGCATACTGAAACCTTTATGTCCACACCAAAGGCTTCCCCTTTTGGGCCAAAGCTATCATGGGAGATAATATCCTAGAGAAATCGGGTACAAATATATAATATTATCCTACGAACCCAAGGAATCTCTACACCTTTTTCATGCTCTTGGGTAGCTCCTGAGCTAACACTACCACGAACTTCATCAGGTCCAAGACTATACTATCTGCAAAGATAACATGTCCCAAAAAGTGGACCTATTGAATCTAGAACTAGAACTTTAAAGAACTTACCATAAATTTGGTTCTCTTGGGTTATGTCCAGAATTATCCTTAAGTGTCTCATGTGATCCTCCTCATACATTGAGTACAAAAAGATATTGTTAATGATGACTACCACAAAATATTCTTAGAAAGGATGGAATATCCGGTTCATGAGTACCATGAACACTGATGGGGAATTATTTATGCTAAAGGGCATCACAAAGTACACATATTGACCATGAAAACATCATAAATCCATATTCAGTATATCCTAATCCCATAATCATAGCTACTGATAGCCAAATCTGAGTTCAATCTTTGAGAATCATTGTTCCCATATCCACTTATTGAATAGGTCATCGATAGTCAGTAGCGGATACTTGTTATTTACAGTCACCTTGTTTATATGATGGTAATCCACACACAACCTAAATATCATATCTTCATTATTGGTGAAAATAATTGGGTTTTACCCAGGTGAAACACTGATTTTGATAAATCCCTTCCTCTGCAAGTCCTACAACTAAACCCTCATCTCATGAATCCCTATAGCCAATATGCTGGTATAGATATCGGAGACGTCCTAGGGTGTAGATCAATGAAATATTCTATCTCTCAATGTGGAGTTAAGCCTCTAACATCCTCAAGAAATATTTTATCATGCTCCACCACCACTTCATGAAACTGAATGCTCATAGAATCTACTACACCAAGATTTATGCTAGCCAAATAGTGAGTAATTGTATGCACTTCCCTATTTTAGAGTTCATCCCACTCCATCCTTGATTAATTTTCACCCATATAGTAAAACAACACCCTATCACTAATAAAACGCTTCATCCTCAACCAAAAAGAGTCTATCTGGGCATAAATTGTAGATAACCAGTCCATACCTAAGATGGAATCATAAAGCCTCATCGATTATACAAATAGATACTAAGAGAAACTCTCAACTCTAAGAGTTAGGTCACACCATCAGTATAAGTGTGTGATTATTGAGTCGCCTTAAGTAGAAGTATCTAATAATAAGGGTTAATCCCAAGGCTCAACCAGAATCTCTATGTCTCAAATTGGAAAAGTGATAAGAAAGGAATGGCTTACACATGTATCTATCAATACTAGAACTAAATTAGAGTAGATATAAATCATACATCATATCATCCCTGGAGCCTCTGGGTAATATGATTTTAATGCGTTAAGCTTCACCTACCCATGTCCCCCATCTATGTAAGCCTGGTGTAGACCACATAGGGGTGGTGGTGGTATCAAATCAAAAAGTCTACAATCTCCAACTAATCTCCCATCTCCACTTCCACATTTTCTACCATGCATACCTACCATATCTTTCTGATACGTCCACCTAGGAGGCCTGATTTTGAACTAAAATATTCTAATATTCATTTTTTACAATTTAATATTAATTTTATTCAAGGTCCATAAACAATAATTTCAGTTCATTTTATAAATTGAACTTCATTTCTCATTATTGTGAAATTCATGTTTAATGTGTATCAATTTGGGTCCAATTAATCATCAGCTTGTAGAATAAATTATTTTCAATATTTGAATTTTATATTTTGGAATATTATTGATCAATTTTTGTGGAATATTTTTTCTTTTATGATCAATGGAATATTCCCAAGGGAAGATGGATATTTTTTTCCACAGATGCATAAATTTATGTACAAAGCATAATGGGACTTAGGCCCATCAAAAAAAGTTGGTTTCCAAAATTCGTGTCCAATGAAGCCCAAATTTTAACTTGAGATAGATAAAATTATGTGTAACATTTAATTAAACTATGTTTAGAACTAATTTTGATGTTTTTATAGAGACCCAGGGAGGCAAGTTGATGTTTATTTTGTAGTCCAGATTTGAAGGCCCATAAATTCCTCCCACTAATTTCATCATAAATTAAGAATAGAATATCCAATTGGGATGAAATTTCTACATAAATTATAGGACATATTAAATAATATATTTCACTTATATGATCATCCCATAGTTATCCATCTTCAAATCCATATTTTCATGTCTAAAAGGGGGATGAATTTGGTCTGATTTTGTAGGACAACATTAAAAAGTCCACTTTCCCTTTTTTATCACCCCCATTATGACTATACTAATTAATGGAAATGAAATTTAATGACGGGGGATCAACCCTAGGACCTAATTGTTCCTATTTAAGTTTTTTTGGTTAATTAATTGGTCATAGATGTTTCATTATTTTAATTGTAATTTTAAGTTGTCATTTTGTAATCACATGTTCGTTTTTTCTAATAATACTAGAAACTGAGTCTATCCCATTGAATCTATACCAAAGGTTTAGAGAAACCACGATTATAAATATTGTTCCAAAATATAAGTTCATTGTTTTAAAAAATCATTTGTATATATTAATATATACAAACTATTTTTTGAAAATCATGGGTATAGCTCCTTAAAATAGCTAGTTGCCCTCAGGCTCCCCATCCCCTCCTCGTTTTCTAAGCCATATTTACCTCCCCTCATATGAGCTCGGTGTATCCCCCCCCCCCCAATATTCTATATAATTTTATCTCTATAAATATGTTATATTCATCCATTTATGTAATTTTTTTGTGATCAGTAAGCTTTCCTTCCCTCAGGTTCTTTCTTCTCCCCTCACCCAACTGACAACCAGTTCTATTCGCCAGCATTCTTCCCTAATTCAAGTTTTTTTTGTTTATGATCTTCTTAGACATCAAATTAGTTAGTTATGAATCCATATTAACTTATTCTAGGTGTTATTTTCATTTTTATCTATGCATGTGATTACACTAGATGTTGATACTGATGTTTCAAATGTATTATATTATTTTTCATTACCATTATTTCATATTTTTTACCAATAAATAGGTTTTGGATTTTGGTGATCATTCCATAAGACCCAGAACTATTTTTTTAACTTGATTCCCACTTTAGATAGTTGAATACTTTGACTTCATTATGATCCAAATTCATAATAATAGGCCTTGGGATGCTTTTATATTTATTATTCATTCTATTTTCTAATGCATATCAAAATATAATTTCATTAACTAAAATAACTTCAGTGTATTTTTTAGATTAAAATATGTGTACCTTGTGATAATTAAAACATGTCATTTCAAAGTATGATAATTTTGGTATTTGGATAGTGACCCAACTGTATCACCTATTTTAAGATAATAATAATTTTTTATATTGATCCATTAAAATGTGATTTATAATAAAGATATAGTGTTTTTATCAAGAAAACACATAAATATATATTATAGATATAAATAACTATCCCAATGATGACCTAAAAACATATCAATTTTTATGATCATGTAATGGTATATTAAAATTTTCTATATAAAAATCATTGAGAATTTATTGGATATTTTATGTATCATTTGAAATGAGGAAGATAAATAATATTGAGCTATATTTAACTTTGATTGAATAATTCATTGGAAATTACAAGTGAATGATGGGGGATAGATTTGTATAACTCCTTAATCAACTTTTAGGTCCCATGTGACAAATAAAATGGGGTAATCGATGTGTCCCTACAATATAGGTTTGTTTTCAAAGAACTGGGCCTCAATTATATGTTTGTAATATATGAAATTTTACATTTCCATAATTATGACATGGTTCTTGTTAAATTTTTATGTAGTTATTTTCATCATTTTTTTTTGAATTTTATTTATACCAAAATAATGTCTTTATTTATGTATGTTAGGTGATTTTTTATCCCATACAAGAATCCATGCTCACCATTTTCTTATATTTTCCCATTTCCTAGGTAAATTATCTTATCTACCAAGTTCCATTTAATATAAAGATATCATGAAGACATAATATCATTTATTTAGGTTTTCATATGTATAGTGAACTCTATAATTATTTTAATATTTAGGTATGTTGTGTATCCTATGAAAAATAATAATTAATGGACATAATGTACACCATCATATTATATATTACCTTGTGTTTGAAAAATATAAGTAATTATAAACTTAAATAAAATCATTTCATGACTAAATGTTATCCTCAATTATGTTTTCAAATGATAAGACCTCCATGGATAGGAAATAAAAAAAAATGTTAGTATTCCTTAGTTGTTATTTATTCCAATACATGCACCTTTTTGGATTTCTATGAGTATGACCTAGTTTTTTCATATGAAATTACTTGTTATTTATTTAGATTAATGGTATTATTCTATAATGGTCACTTTCATCATGCATTGTATTCAATTTGGTTTCATATTAGAGTTATATAATTTTATATACACTATAATTTTAATTTGAATTTGAATTTGGATATCATTGTAATTATGATTTAAATTGTTGATTGGAACATAACTTTTTTCCCTTATAATAGAATGGATAGTAGTTGGATATATCATACCGATCAAATTGCAACTCAGTTTCAAAAGAATTTGGAATTTTTTAATATTTTTCATTTAACAATGCTTTATATGGAGGTTGTATATAGTGTCCATGTTATAATTTTGTTATAAGATCATGGTTTACCTAAGAATAAGTTTTCTACCATATAATAAAATATATATTTCAAATAAACTATTATGTTTGGTATCACCATGGAGAGATGATGAAATCTTCTATTATTCATTAACAAAAAGAAAAAAGTGGTATGTAGAATTTGATATTTGATCGGTTTCCATTTTTTCATCATCACAAGAGAGATTGTATATTAGTGAAAAAAGGAAATGATATCAATACAAAAGTTGAAAAAGACTAATGATGGTGATGTTGGGAGAGTGAAAATTTTAATGGATGATTCCAGAACTCCCATATACTAGTAATGTATTAAAATGCGAAAGTTGGAATTTTTAATGTGGTTATATCATGGAAATACGATGTATGGAATTTCTAATATTTCAATTGATTATATTATTACCTTTTTTAAGTAATTTTGTCTGGGTAGTGTAGATATTCACTTAAATAATTATAAGGCATTGAAGTTAATTAAGCATCTCATATTTTCTACTAATAAAATTCCTTCTTGTGTAAAAGATTTTAGTTTATTTTGGGACTAAAAACTGACCTTAATGAATATAAATAATGTGGTGCATCTTTATTGAAGGAAAATATAAATGGAACACCATATTGTGTTCCATAGGAAGTCATGTGGCACTTTACATTGATTCCCAGGATTCAAAATCTATTCATGTATAAAAGAATATCATCCAAGATGTGATGGAATGATGATGAGAGAAATAAAGGTAATGATGAGTTGGTTCATCCTATAAATGGATTACCATTGTGGGAATTTGATGCACAAGATCCTAATTTTGTAGTAGAGGTGCATAATATTAGGTTGGGCTTATCTTATGGTGGTTTTAATCCATTTGGTTAGATTCTTACTCCTCACAGTACATGGAGAGTTTTTATTCACATTTATAATATTTCTCCATGGATATGTATGAAAAAACCTTTCTCTTTATAAAGTATAATTATATCTGAACCTTTGGATCCTGGAAATGATATAGACATCCAATGGTAACCTTTAATAAGATATTTGAAGCATCTTTGGAATATGTATTTGTACATATTTGATGCTTCCTCAAAAAATATTTCAGATGTGTGCTACCCTTCAATGGAATATAAATGATTTCCCTACTTATGAAATAATTTTTTGTTGGAGAATAAAGATAAAACTATCATGTCCAATTTATATGAATAAAACATGACTGATAAGTCATAAATATCATTGTAGTTTTATTTTCATGGGGCATCGCTGATTACTTCTGATGGATCGTCAATACATGAGGAATCATCTGAGGTTTGATAGTACTATTGCCACTAAAAACCCACCAAAATTTATGTCAAGAACTTATGTTCTTAATTAATTGAAATATTATGGTTTTTAATTGTTTAATGGTCATATGAAATCAAAAAAGAGGAATAATGTTGACACTGAATCCACTTACAATTGGAAAAAGAGAGGTATCTTTTTTGTGTTTCTATATTGGTCTATCAATTTTTTATGTAATTGTTTAGATGTAATTCACATTTAGAAAAATACATGTGAAATGTTTCCTTAAATTCTTCTAAATATCAAGGGGAAGACCAAAGATGACTTCTAATCTCCCTCAGACTTGTTAGATTTGGGTATTTGATTAGAACAACACCATATGCATATCGGTGAAAACAAATGGAAAGTTCCTTGTGCTTCTTATGTGGTGAAACCATTAGATAAAAAATCAATTTCTAAAAGTATTATAGGATATCAAGGTTCTTGATGGATATTCTAGAAACATATCTAAATGTGTCAATAGAATGGATTTGAAACTAAAATCACTAAAAACTCATGATTATCCCATCCTTCATTATGATTTGATTCTAGAAGTATTGCAAAATTTTATATGCAATAATGTAAGAGTGATAGTGATTATCTTGTGCCATTTTTTTAGATAACATTGTGCTAAAATTTTATCCAAGTCATTCTTGATAAAAATGTAGTAAGAGGCGCCATTAATTTTGTTTGAGTTGGAAAAAAATTCCTCTATGATTTTTCACAAACACGCTGCATTTAATAGTTAATGTTCCTTAAAAAATAATTCTTGGGGGACCCATTTATTTTATGTGGATGTATCCTACTGAAATAAATATGTTCACAATGAAAAATTATGCTCGAAAAAAATCATCCTGAAGGTTCCACTATGAGTGGTTATCTGGCTCAAGAATGTATACATTTTTGTTCAATGTATTTTTGTAATGTGAGAACAAGAAATAACTAGACAATGAGAAATGAAGATGATAATTATGGGGAAATTTATCCCTCAATTCCATATATTACACATACAATATTAATTCTTGGTTCATATACATTAGCTGCATTGATCATTAAAGAGTATGATATGACCAAATTGTCATGACCTGTCCCAGAGGGTTCTGTGTCGAGACTCCCCAAGCCTGCCTCAAATAGGCCAGGGGCTAGTTACTAGCATGGAGTAGGAATATCACTAACATGGGAGTCATTTACTATGTACTTGTATGCACACACACAATTATGAAAGTAAAACACTAAGTAAACCATGCATTCAAACCAGTAAGGATAACATAACCAGAGTGAAATATAACGTAAGGTACAATTGCGTGACCCGGTCCAGAATATAGGCCCACTAAAAGGAAAAGTCTATAATGAAAACATTGAATATCGCCTACAGAAAAACATACCTGAAGGGTAGGTGAAGGGAAACTTCTTGAAGCTGTAGGAGTACGTCGCATTTGTCTGATCTCACTGGGCGCCACCCAGTCCTGGACCACCAAGGTCTCCGTCAAAATGTCGGTCATTGGCAGAAGACATAACACCTATGGGAAAATCTCACGTATGGGTGAGAAAAATAGTACATAGTTTTTATTCCCTAAAACCAAAAAATAAAGACCACAAAGGAAATCACACAAGAATTCTAGACAGCTCACCCCGGTATAAGTCTAAAGCATGAAAATAAAAATTACAAGATGTAATCATAGGACACTTAATATTGATGAGGAACCTTGTCCTGTTGATACACTCAACCCCGACGAGTCACTTAGACCTGATGATACACTTAGACTTGGTGAGTCACTTAGACTCAATGAGTCACTTAGACCTAGAGATACTTTGTCTTGAAGTCACATATACATCAAGTCACATAGTCTCTATGCCACAGCCAGCCACAAGATTCCTCTCGTAGCGTGCTTATTCTAGGAGAACATACTCCTCAATAAAAAGGAAATATGATGAATTCCATGAAAACCAACATAGAGTATCTCAAAAGTATCTCCTCATCAAGAGGGTCCCAACGCTGTAAACAGATCATCAAACAGACACACGGTTTTAAGGTTATAGGTAATTTAGTGAAAAGTGGTAGGTTTGGTCTGGGTCTAGTCCAACCTGGCCCAACCCAACCTGAGTCCTATCGACCTAGCATGATAGGGCAACCCAACTCGCTGGGTCTAGCCTAGACCGGTTGGGCCTGGCCTGCTAGAGAGAGTTGGTTTGCTCCACCTTGTACCCGGTAGGCATTGCGTCCCTATCTGGTCAATGTAGGGCAGCCACCGCATTTGATGCAGCTGTCCACCGCGGTCCAGCTGGACCGAATCCCCCTTACCATGTTTGCTGAAGCCTGTCATTTTCCCCTATCTTCTTCCCCATAGAGGTTGTCATGGGTATCTCCATCGTCATCCATTGAACCAGCGGCTGCTGTTGCCGGGTGGTTTCACCACCACAAACTGGAGACCCTCCTTCCCTGGGTTGCCACCTTCACCGTGGCAGCTCATTTTCTGAACTGTGAGCACCCTTTAAATCCATGTGTTGTTATATCTACATTTGTGTACTCTGAATTTTCTCACCATCGATTTGGGATTCCATCCATGTTCAGAACCTCTCTGAAAGAATCTGATGTAACTGCAGGGGTCAGTCGGCGAAGAATGCAAGGGAGAGATAGAGTTCCATGAACACCCAAGAAACAAACATTGACCTTGTTCATTCATCCTTAATTCATCCCATTAGAAAAAGTGGAATGAAATCATACTGATATCCACTAATTTTCACCCCTTCAAATCTCACAGTAACAAAATCTATTCCTCATGAACAATCGATCCGTGGATCAACCTATTAGTGGGTTGATCTGCATTCATCATTTAGAAAGAAAGAATATGGGGGAAATGAAATAAAGTATAACTAAATACCTACCTAGGATTGTATCATCCTTCATTTTGGATTCGTTTTTGAATATATTTTGATGATCGATCTCGATCCGCACCTCCGTTGTTGTTGGCGATTCGTTGTTCGTCACCGCTCATTGTCTGCCCATGTTATTTCTCTAGAGGTTGTAGGGAATTTCTCATAATTATCCCCAGATCCTATATCCCATTAAAACTATTAATTTAAGAAATGTGTTACAATATTGTTGTTTCACAGACATACAACATTTTCATGCAACTTCATTTATGAAGGGTAATGGCTGCTTGGTCGTTGTGTCGCAGCACCGCCATGAGATGTTTTAAGAAGAAATAAAATAAACATCTTTAAGTTTATTTTTTTTCTTTAAAACATCGAAAAATTAACTTTTTTCATATACCTTCATTATTCAAGGTTAGGCCCTACCTTAGGTAAATTCATCGTTTCAGATGGAACGGTACCCTCAGATTTTTTATTCGGGCGCATGTTTAGAAGTTACTAAAACTGTGCACGTGCGCTTAAAAAAAGTTCAAACATTTATTCTGGGAACCCCATGCCTAAAAATCACATGTTTTCTCTATCTCTAGTTTCAAAATAATCCATATAATTTTAAAACTAGATTACATGGAAATTCTAGGACATTACATTAATGTAATGTCCTAGAATATACATGTAAATTCCATGACATTACAAAATCGAACAGTCTTGTTTAACGGTGGTTTGTTTGATGAATATATCAAGTAAGTAATTTGAATATTTATATGTTATCTCATGCTATGTCATTTAACATATACCATAAAATACTATTGTCATTTTATATAAGGAACAAAAACAAATTATAATTAGAGTTCATCGATCTTTACCTTTAAGAAAGAGAGATACTTTGCATGGATAAGAGTTTCCTTCCTTGTTGAAATAAAAGGTATTACCAATAATTTAATTAACATTAAATATAGATATTAATTTAATTATATTATTCATATATATTTTAGTCATTGAGTTTAGCTATTGACTTTGTTTCTCAAGAATTAATATTATTGGATTTTGGTCCTAATTCCTTGGTTCATGAAAGAAAATATTTAACAATCAATGGGTATAAATTTTTTACAATTGATTGAGTGGTGAAGATTAGAATGAAACAAGATGGTGTTATGTTAATTACTAAAATAGACTATTATTCCAATGCATCAGATAGTCGGATCTGATATGAAAATGTGTCTTATTATGGACTTTTTGAAAAAATATTTTTATTGGATTACTACTCTCAAGGTTGAGTCACTATGATGAAATATAAATGGTTTGATTCATTTATGTGACATGGTAAATTTATTTATGATTGTGGATTCAGATTTATTAACATGATTTGATTCCTATAAACTGATGAACCGTACATTTTAGCATGGATGGAAAGATTATTTTTTATGTGAAATATCATCTTAAACATGATTATAGTGTCATTAATGAAGTAATCCAAAGACATATTTTTCATGATACTGGGTAAAAATTGATTCCATTGATGCCCCCATTGTTGTTAACCAAAATATTTTATTTGATGAATCAAATTGTCCCATTGTGATATTTGATGTTGAATTAGAAGTAGTGGTGGATAATATATAGAAGAAACCATATATATTTATAGTTAATTCAGTTTAACTTAACATGGGTTTTTCAGGTGGGTATTAGTGTAATTAATTTAATTTAGTTTCATTTTGGAATGATATTTTTGTTTTATTACTGTTTGGATTTGTTTCATTTAATTAGATTTATTTCAATTTATAAAATCAAGTTTAAAATGGGTTTTTAAAAAATTTATAAAATGGTTTTAAATTATTGTTACTAAAAAAATTATAACATTTTTTATGAATTATTTGACTTCTAAGTTGTATGAATTATTTTTAAAACAATTTCTAAAAAATGTACATTTCATTATTATGTAGATTATGAAAAATACTACATAAGTTCTAAGGAATCGATTATTTGATGTTGATTGGCAGATTCATGAGCACGGTTTTCCTCTTCTACTTCCCTTAGTGAGTATAATTATTGTAATATTTTTATTCTAAATTACATATAATTTCATGTTTATATTATTTATAAAATAATTATGGAAATTTAGTTAAACCAAAGTGTACTCCTCCTCATCCTACTAGCATGGGTTCGAGTAGGGATGCTCATAGACCTTGAAGATGCACCTATTGTACCCATTCCCACCCTGACACACCAGTGGAAACCCCTTCAACCACACCTTTCCATCCTTCGCTTGAGACTCCAATGATGTTCCCACCCATGCCACCATAATAATATCCTTTAGCCTATTCTTCCCATACCATGTATACACCGCCTCTAGGGATGTTTCAACATTTACCATATCTATATCCTTTAATGTATCCCCAACCCTACTACCCATATCCTTTCATGTCTATTCCACCTCCATTTCCTACTATCCATCTAGGATCTGATGATTTTGTCCCTTCATCTTCCACTCTAGTGCATGCAGATCACCTAGATCATGCATTGGAATAGACACATCCTTCAGAGGCTACTAATCTAGGGAAACCCATGGATCCATCAGAGACTATTGAGTAGCCTGTATTAGGTTTTTTGATTATAAGTGTGTCAATTTATATCAATTAATTTTTGTCATATTTTACTGTTACTTAATTCTTCTTTTTCCCCTTTTATCTTATTCATTTTGAAATTCTAGTAGGAGACTTAGGAACACCCATGTGTGGGAATTGTGTAATCACCAAACACAAATAATGGTGGATTACAATAAACAAAATTAGAAGATAGGTAAAAATTCTAGGAATTTTAGATGCTTCATGGAAAATTTATCCAAATACCATAATATCATTTCTGTGGAACCCATCGCATGGAGACATATCGAAAATGACTTCAAGAAAAAAGCATGGACCAAGATATGGGTAAGAAAATTTGTTAAATTTATATCTATATTATTTTTTTATTTATATGAATTAACATGTTATTTTTAGCATCTTTTTAACTTTCCCAGTGGTGAAGCTACTAAGGTTGCAAATTTGATGGATATTAGGGAGTTCTGGTGATCATATAAGCCTGATTTATATGTTAGTAGGATAATTAGAGTCAATTTTGATTTAGAGGGTGTAAAAATATTCCATTACTATCCAATAATACAATATCAAAAAATGATTGCATATTGGTAGAGTTATGAGTTTAAGTTATTCACATATTTAATGGTTTTCATATAAAATTTAATTCTTATTACTTTTATTGAATTTTTGTTTTTAGGATGCCTTAGGAAAAAACAAAATGAACTAAGATTCATTGATTTATGTACACACATTGGGGAACACTAAAATACCTGACCATAAGAGGCACCAAGTATATTAATATGAATAGAAATAATATCTATATTTATATTGTTACTTAGTTATCTTTGCATTCTAAAATTTAAGTTTTATTGTCATTAATACCTTTAATATAAGGATGAAAATACCCCTTTCAAAAGGTATAATGGCCAATTGGCATAATGGGATAATGTATAGTTGGTTAATTGGCCTAATGGACTAATGTCTTAATGGCCAATAAGCCTAATGAAGTAATGGAAAATTGATCTAATGGCCTAATGTCCAAATGGCCAATTAGCCTAAAGGCCTAACGACCTAATGGAATAATGTCCAATTATCCAATTGTCCTAACAACCTAAAAACAAATCAGACAATTCTCCTAACAGACAATTGGAAAATTATCTTAATGGCCAAATGGAAAATTATCTAATTTAAATAACAACCTAACAGCCAATTGGCCAATTGGACAAATGGCCTAATGTCCTGAGGGAAAATTGGAAAATTATCCTAGTGGCCTAATGGTCTAATGACCAATTGGCCTAATTGGCCCAACGGCCTAATGGCCATTTGGAAAATTTTCCTAATGGCCTAAAAGCCTAATGGAAAATTTTCAAATTGGCCAAATGGCCTAATGTCCTAATGTCCAATTGGAATAATGGCCTAATGGCCTAATGTGATAATGGCCAATTAGCCTAATGGACTAATGGGAAGTTGTCGTAATATCCTAATGGTCATTTTTCCAATCGTCATGATTGCCAATTGTCTAATTGGTCAACTGGAAATTTGGAATAGTGGCATAGTGGCAAAATGTACTATGGGCCAAATGGCCTTATTTTAAATTAGTCGATTGGCCTAATAGCCTAACAGCTAGTTGGACTAATAAGAATAATATCCAAATTTCCAATTTTAAAATTGTCCTAATGTCCTAACATCCTAATGGCCAATTGGCCAATTTTCCTAATTTCTTACTGGACAATTCAATAATTGGCCAAATTTTCTAATGTACTAATGGCCTAATGGCCTAATGTATGAATGAACAGTTGTACTAATGGACTAATGGCCAAATGACCAATTGGCCTAATTACCCAATGAATTAATGGCCTAATGGGAAATTGGAAAATTAACATAATGACATAACATCCTAACATCCTATCGGCCAATTGGCATAATGGCCTAATTACTAATTAGAGAATTGGACTAATGGCCTAATAGCCTAAATAACACATTCCCAATAGTCCAATTGGCCTAATGGACTAATGGCCTAATGAACTAAAGGTTAATTGGCCAATTGGACTAATGGTCATGTGGCCTAGTGGCCTAATGGCCAATTGAAAAATTGGCCTAATGGCCTAGCTTCCAATTGGACAATTTTCCTAATGGCCTAACTACCAATTGGATTAGAAGCCTGACGGTCTAATGGCCAATTGTCCAAATGTCCTAAGGGACAATTGGCTTGAAGGCCTAATGACCAATTGTCCTAAAGGCCTAATGGAAAATTATGCAATTGTCTTAGCAGCCTAATGGTCATTTGACTTAATGACATAATGGGAAATTAAACTCATGGCCTAATCGTCTAACATCCTATTAAACTAAGGCCCAAATATCCAATTTTCCCAATTGGTCTAACAACAAAATGGCCAATTGAAAAATTATCATAATTCCCCAACAGACTAATGGCCAATTGGCCTAATTAGCCTAATGGCCTAATGGCCTAATAGCCAATTAGAAAAATGGGATAATGGCTTAATGACCAATTGGCATAATGGATGAATGGCCTAATGGACTAATTTTCAATTGGAAAATTTTCCTAATGTCCTAATAGCCAGTTGGCCAAACGTCCTAATGGAAAATTGGCCTAATGGCCTAATGAACTAATGGAAATTGGCCTAATGTCCTAATAGAGAATTGTCCAATTAGACTAATAGCCTATTGGATTAATGGATAATTGGCCTAATGGCCTAACGGATAATTGGCCTAACTAGATAATGGACAATTGGACTAGCAACCAATTGACCTAATAAGATAATGGCCTAATGACCAGTTGGACTAATGTCTTAATGACCTAAATGTCCTAAAGACCTAAAATCCTAATGACCAATTGGAAAATCGAAAAAATGGCCTAACAAACTAATTTAATAATGGAAAATTAGTCAATTGGACTATTGATCTTTAGTACATTAGGCCAATTGGAATTCCTTATGACTGAGAAATAATGTTTTTTATATTTAAAGAATATGAATTTTTCATAAATACATAATTTTTATTATTCAAATTAGGGGCATTATTTTGATTTTATTGATACCCCATAAATAGATTTTTTTATGATTTATCTGATCAAGGATTAAATATTATTAACTATGTGAAATGTATATTGTCTAAATAGTTTGTATAAAAAATTAAAATATAAAATATTTATATTTAATAAAAATTTCACATATATAAAGTAAATTCCATATAATGAATAATATGAAAGATTTTATATTATGAAATGAATATAAATCATTCATATTCAAGATTATAGAATGTTCATAATGAGTAGATAAAATTATAGTGTTTATTATTAGATTTTATTTATGGTTATTTCATCAATGTTTACCACATGTTTAAATTTATGAATTGTTCATTCATTTAAAAGGTATTACCTATTATTATTATTCAATATTAAAAAAACTTATATTATAAATATATGTATACTAATCAATTTAATTTTCATAAATAATTATTAGGCATTGAAGGTTGTTTACCTCGAGTAAAATTATTTTGATCAAGTTGGAAGAAAAGCGATGGAAGTTCAGTAAATGCACAAACACAAAAAAAGATTGTATGTTTTTTTATTTATATTTAAAATATTTATACAAAATTCCAAATTAAATAAATTTTAAATATTTTCAATAGTATTCCCTAGAGGGCACCTATAATAAAGAAAATAACAACTTTGGGCAAAATGATCATTTGAGTCAGGTATTTGGTGAGGAGAACCAAGGGAGAGTCTGATATCAACTTCGGAAAAACATTATCCCCAAAAGGTGTTGGTACTAATTGGGATCCTCTCAAACCTCTTAGACCACAGATCTACAAAGCGCTCATGCAGAAGTAGATGAGGCCAAAAAAATAGCTTTATAGGAGCATGAAAGTTGTAAACTGATCACTGAACACTTCCTAAAAGTGATGTCAGTTATAATTTTATCACTTCCATCAGAGGAATATACTATTGTAGATTCATATATGGATTCAATGTGATTTTTACATGATTCCTAGAGTGATTCTAATGAGGGTACTAGTGGATGTAAAGCTAATAGTGGGGTTGTGATTATGGTGATGATGATAATACTATTTTTTATGCTCTAGGTGATGTTTTTGGTGATTAGGATGTTGCTAATAGTGATGAGGATGAGGATGTTGGTGATGGGGGAGATATTGATCCCCTCCATTTTTGACATAGAAATAAAGAGACATGTGGATGTAGTTTAATGACTTGAATTGATTGGTTGTATGGATGTATAAGTATGTTACAGTATTGTTAATGGTTTGAAAATTATTACAAATAGTTGGTCAAATTCTAAATATACAATATTTTAATTACATTGAATGTGTACTATGTTTTATTTAATATATAGGTTTAGGCAATGGAAGAGAATATGCTACTTCCAAATGGGTAAAACCACCTATACCCACACCTTCAAGAACCATGGGTATAGGTTTTATGTTTGGAAAAGCTATACCCATGATTTGGAGAACCATGGGTATAGATATATAATTGTGGTTTTAGTTAAACCATGGGTTTGATAAAATATCTAGGTAAATACTCATGATTTATATAGAAACATTGGGTATAGACCTATACTGACCTCTCCATCATACATGGTTCTAAAAACCATTGGTATATCCTATAGCCATAGTTTTAAGGGTTAGACCCATGGTTCAAAATCATTGATATATGGTGTTTTTCTAGTAGTGTCATGTAAGTTTTTTGGATCACCTTTGTTTCTTAATAAACATTATTATTCTTCTTATTCTTCAATTTATCTATAATTTTTCATAACACTTGGATACCATTTATTCAAGTTATAAATTTATTTACACTATAAATTGTGAAATTCTTCACAAAATGGTGGAGTATTCATTATTTCATTGTTTTCACTTAGTGAATCCCACTTTATTAAGTCGATGTCCATATTACATTAAGATCTTTGCATCAATTGAATGCCAAAACATTTATGGGTTGATTATTGGGAGTTTAATGGGGGTGTATTCGATGTTATTTAATGATAATAAATTCATAAATTAGTATTATGGTTTGATAATTCCTTTCATTTACTTATCTCCTTCTTCTTCTTCTATGACATTAATGACTACACATTTTGAGTTCCATTACAATCCAATTTCTTGGAGTGATCATTAAAGTGATCTTATAAGTGCGGTGGTGATTAGACTTGGAATTTTTTTTGGATTAAATAAATTAATTTTTTTTGTAATTATATAATTTATTGGATACATCTTGAACTAATTAGCTTTAATTTCATAGGAAAACAATTACATCCATTATAGTCCTAAAAATATCCGATGACTGACTAATCTTTGTTAATTGTTTACATTCAAAAAATTGGGTGTTTTATTATTAAATTTAATATATTACCTTATGTACTTTAGTATCATTATATCCCAATTGAAATCAAAATCAAATTTGGACACTTCATAGCCAATCCTCCCATAAAATCTGAGTGTCTCAAGGTTACTTCTCCAGTCCCCATAGATTCAATCCCTACATATACTACAATAGAAACTTCTACTTATAGGTTAAATTTTGTTGTCACCAAATTTTGGAACCATTTTTAGGGATCTAAGTAAGTTATCTTAGACACTCACATATTATTCTCACCCCACCTCTCTGTTCTCATCCTCTATTTCACTCCCATGGAAGGACATTTTGAACAAATCGAAACATGGGGAACCTCTCCCAACTTTGACTACCCCACATGAAGTGTGATTTAGAACGACCATCCTTGTTTCTATTGATGGGATAATTACCAAAAATGTTTGAAATCCTATTCTCCAAAAAAAATTCCAACCTATAATGAGTTTAAATCCCAACAAATAGAATTAGAAAATCCTCTAGTTTAATTACAACAATATTATTTTCCTTCCAGAAACAACCATTTGGATCAACCCCTTTTCCGGCCAAATCCACAACCATTACATGAGAAACTATTTCAAAAAATGGATATAGTGACTTCTGATGTATCATCATTGAGAGTAAAACTACAATGTATTGAAATAGATATATATCCCAATCCCAATCAGGTTGTCTCATCCTCATCATTGATTGAAAAATCTTTTTACACACAATCCTCTTATGAAAAACCCCAAGATGTAACTATTTTTATGAGGGTGATAAATAATGAAAAACCTAAAGTAATGATTCCAAAACTATCAGAGGCTTTAAAATTAGTTGAAAATATTGAATAATTCACTTTAGAATATGAGAAATCAGAGCTAGATAATGTGGTGATTTTGTTAGGGAATATTTAATTTCAACCCAAGGAATATAAAGGGACTATTAATGAGTGTTTAAATCATGAGGAAATTTATTTTTTGTATTCAAAAGAGGATAATTTTATACCATTAATTAAGTATCCTAAATATAGTTCCATTGATGATTTTTTATAATAACCAATCATCGAACCAATGAGAGAAATCACAAACACAGATTTTATACCCAATCTTAATAGTTAAATCAGTTTAATATTTTAAAATGAAGCTTGTTCTTTCAATAGTTCAAAGCTAACATTCAATCATCCTTGAGGACTAAACTTCTTACATGAATAAAATGTGATAAATTTATTATTAATGTGTCATCAACTTCATATTAAGTGATTTTGTCCCATTATTTCATTTCAAATACCCCCACCCTTTATTCCCATTTTTCACTCTCTCTTATATTCTCTTTCAAACACTGAGGGTCGTGCCATTCTAGGTTTTGGGAATTGAAAATATATTTCTTTTTATAAAAAAATTTGTATTTTATGTAAAATTTCAATTCAATATCCTTTCATGCATTGGTACACACTGTTAAGCATAAAAATTGACTGTAAAATGGTTTTTCATTCCCTGATTTTGAATTTAATGCATGTTTAAGTTCACTTTCATAATTCATGGAAATTGTGGTTGTGTGATGTTATTTTTTGATACTAAATTTTTTTCCCTTTTAATCAAAATTTCATAATGATGTTCTGTTGTATTTTGGGTGTAATTTTGAGTTCTTGGAACCCTTTCATCATATCATATGGTTTGGGTTTACTTTCAGTTTAATTTGAGTATCCTACAATAAAATGAAAAAAATATTATGTAGAGTAATGTTTTGTCCAAATTCATGGAGTTAGACACTTGTAGATCACAAAAACATAGTTTTCTTACCCATATTTATGATTTATGTCTATATTTTAGGGCATGGAATTGAAAAAATGTTTAGTGTTCAACACTTGAGGATCATGAATCCATATTTGTCTTATTTAGATTTGGTCTTTTAATATCTATTTTAGTTAAAAAAGAAAAAAAATAAAGAAAAAATATCAAAAAAGGAAAAATGAGGATACTCATATTAAGGTTTAATGTGATTCCCACCTAGTGCTTTTATCTTTTCCCATTGACTAAGAAAATGCTCCCTATGTCTTTTTTGATACACAACACATCATCATACTTAATTAAAATTAGATGAAATTTGGAGATAAATTTGAACAAAGTAATGGGAAAGGGATTGTGATATGATTGTGAACCTATCTTGTGGTAAATTATTTGGATATGTTTCATGATTTTGTGGCATGATGTATTTTCATGAGCATTGTATGTTAAAAGTTTTCTGAAAAGGGGAATTCAATTTCATATTTTTGATATATATTTTTCTTGGAGATAGAAAAACTCATGTTGGGTGGTGTTATTATCCACTAAAAGAGTATAATATTCATGGTTTATATTTTAATATTCATGTCATTAAATTGTCATAAACATCGATTTTAGTTTATTTTATAAATTGAACTTCATCTCTCATCATTATGCAATTCATGTTTAAAGTGTATCAATTTGGGCTTAATTAATCATCATCTTTTGGAATAAACTGTTTTCATTATTTTAATTTGATGATTTGGTATGATATTTATCAATTTTTGTGGAATGTTTTATCTTTTAGGATCACTAAGGGAAGATGGATTTTTTTTCCATGGATTCATAAATTTATTGATAAATCATAAAGGTCCTTCGACCCATCAATAAAAGTGGAGCCCACAATTTATGCCCAATGAAGCCCAAATTTTATCTAGAGATAGATAAAATTATGGGTAATATGTTATTAAAATTTGGATATGCCTAATTTGTAATTTTTCAAGGATTTATAGGGATCCCAAGTTGAAGTTTATTTTGTGGGATAGATTTGAAGGCCCATAAGGTCATCCCACCAATTTCATCATAAATTATGAATATAATATCCAATTGGGATGAAAAATCTGCATAAATTATAGGAAATATTGAAGAATATATTTATATTCTATAACTATCCATGATTTGAACATCTTCAAAGTCATATTTTCATGTCCAAAAGGGTGATGAATCTAGTCTAGTTTTTTTGGTCAACATTGAAAAGTCCACTTTCCTTTTTTTCTCAACCACCTTTTGACTATACATATTAATTTTGATGAAATTTAATGATGTAGGATCGTCTTAAGGGAAAAAAATCCCTATTTAAGGTGTTTTGGTGAAGGAAATGTGGGTAGATGTTTTATTCTTTCAATTTTAATGTCAAGTTCTCATTTTGTAAATGCATGTTCATTTTTTCTAATGTATGTTTTTCAGATCACCTTAGTTTCTTAATAAAATATTTTATAATTCTTCTTCATCAATTTTTATATCTTTTTTTCATAACATGTTGATACCATTTCTTCAAGGTGTGAATTTATTTACACTATAAATTGTGAAATTCCTTACAAAATGGACGAGTGTTTGTTATTTCATTCTTTTCACTTCTCTAATCCTACTTCATTAAGTCAAATTTCATATTCCATTGAGAGATTTTTATAAATTTAAGGATAACCCTTTTATTGGTTTATTATAGTTTTTTTATGGGGATATATTGGATTTTATTTTATGATATTAAATTCTTAAATTATTTCAATGATTTGAGAATTCCTTCCATTGACTCATTTTCTTCTTTATCTTGGATGAATTTAATGACTACACATTTTGAGTGAAGTACAGTCAAATTCCTTAGATTTATGGTTATTTATACTCTTCTAAGCTAAAACCACTATAAGGATGTCAATATTTTTTACAAATAACAATGAATAAAACACAATTTGGTGGACAGGGTGAAAGGGACACATGGCTTATAGGATTAGTACACACTAGTGTGTGTTGACCATTTCAAGTAGAGGCCAAAGGTGGGTATTCTTTCTTAATATCTTTTAATGATGACTTGAGTAGATATGTTTATGTATACTTGACTATTTATAAGTCTAATTTCATTGAGAAATTAAAAAAAAATCAGGAACTATGTAGAGAATATACATGGGAAGGAGATAAAGAAGCCTCGATCGGATCAAGGTGGTGAATATCTTAACAAAGATTTTATCAAATTTCTATTTGAGTTTGTGATTATATCTAAACTAACTCCACCTTACACACCA
Source organism: Viscum album (assembly GCA_963277665.1). NCBI lineage: Eukaryota > Viridiplantae > Streptophyta > Magnoliopsida > Santalales > Viscaceae > Viscum > Viscum album. Next base: position 1,679,027,392 of record OY728121.1, on the reverse strand, counting down.
TAGTCGAATGGTGTTAGTGAAAGGAGGTATTGTACCTTGTTAGACATGGTAAGGTCAATGATGAGTAATAAATATCTTCCATTATCCTTTTGAGGATATACATTACAAACTACAGAATATACATTAAAACTAGTACCAAATAAAGTGTTAATTGGAATTAGCTTCGAGTTATGGAATATTAATAAACATGTTTTATTGCAGACATGTGTATGGGGTTTTGAGGTCTTTATTATGGCCTTCTCTGGTAAACAAATTAGCACCCAGAGGCACAAAGTGTATCTTTATATGGTATCCCAAGGAAACAAAGGGATACTACCAATAAAAACCCTGAGATAAGAAATAGATTGTCACCAAAAAAATCCAAATTTCTTAGGAGGGATCACATCCTCAAAAAGTATAGTGGGAGCAAGATTGAATTTGATGATGATGGTACTCAAGATACAAAAGAGTTGGTACTAGAAAAAATTCCACATATCCTTGTGTAATATGTAGTTTTTGAAATTCATGTATTTCATATGAGTAAAAGATAGGTAAAAGAACCATAGAGATTTGGTTTTCTAGTCACCAAAGATGGTGACTCATTATTGGTTAATAATAATAAACTTCTCTCTTATAAAGAAGAAGTGGAGGACTTAGAATCTATAATATTTAAAGAAACCATGAATTATAAAATGGATTCCATGTATTAGAATCATGTTTTGGTTTTGGTAGATATTCCAATTCAGGTAATTTCCATAGGTTCGAAATGGGTATTCAAGAAAAAAAATGGACATGGAAGGTAAGGTAAATACCTATAAATAAAGTCTAGTGGATAAAGGTTTTAAACAATGTCAAAGAATTTACTACAATGAAACCTTTTCACCGGTCACCATGTTTAAATCCAAAAAAATTATACTTGATATATAAAATTACCATGACTATGAAATTTCTTAGATGGAGGTAAACATTGATATCCTTAATGGGAACCTTCAGGATGATGTCAATATGACACTATTGTGAACCAGATCTGGTCGCCATCCAAACCAGCACTCGACCAAGTCTATAGAAAAACCCAAAGGGAATTCCCTATCCCCATGGGATGGAACAAGTTCCCAAGTATCACAAATAATGGTTTGGGAATGACTTACCTGATTTTGGAATCATAAAACAACCAACAAAAATAAATAAACTGAATCTGAAAATTCATTTCAAACAAGCATTAAATAAAATTCATAATTGAAATGCATGGTTTTAGAAAAATACCAAGAGGGTAAAAACTCAAAATTAGCAGAAAATAAAACTCACAAACCCCCACATGGAAAGGGTTTATCATCCCCCAAGCCTTCTCTACAACATTACATCAAGGATGGAAGCCAACAACACAAACTATCATCTCTAAAACCTTTCCCTTGACTGTTTCCAACATAATCAAGTATACTTACACCCAAAGGTATAAATAGGGTGTGAGCCTAATCCCAATAATATTCCACCCAATATATTCCATGTGATAAACAATTTAATACAGAAATCTTGCAAGTTTTTATAAACAAGAAATGCTAGTGACAATTTTAAAAAGGATGCAACTTCAAATAAAATTTTTTTTTAAGGAAGCATATTTAAAGAATGGTACATTTGAATAAAACACGCATTCTACTGAATTTTCCATAAAATCACATTTTATTCCAATGGTGGGTACAATATAGTCAATGATAACTAGTCACGAGAACACCCCTATGTAGTAGCTAGTTGTGCGGACCTAGGTACATCATATCTCATTGTATATGTAACCATAACCAATATCCTTCTCATGAACACACCACTAGGAGGGGAAACCCCAATAGACTAGTGGTCCCTAACATCATCAAATTTTACTTAGTGTTTTCATCATCAAACATACTATGTAAAATAGGGACAATACCACTACCAGATCATTAGAATACTATTCCTAGTCCATCCACCTAGATACCGCAGTTTCCCTCTTTGTGATAAATCAAGATACACATGTTAAAAATACCATTTTCACATAAAAACACCACTTTAAAAACATTCACACACCAAATAGTACCTAGCATTCCATTTTTCACGACCCGAATGACAGCCTCATAGGGTGTTTTTAGTTCCCTATGGTTCTATGTAAAAACAAAAGTTATAAAACTCAGACAACCTAAATATGAGTGTAGTACTTGGTAAGTGAAAGTGTTGAACCCACAAGGATGATCTATATTTTCTTAATTAATTATGTAATTTGAAATTTTAATTCATTGGTTGTAAAGGAGAAATAATATCAGTAATGATTAGGTTTGAATATCAAGATGGAGGCACGCCACGTTCAATGATTTTTAGGGGCATGTGCTGGGGATTTACATGAGAGTGCGTTTATTCAGTTTTGGTGCTAGAATTGGGTCAGAAGGGATCCTTGGTCTTGGTATCCCATCCTAGTAATGTGGTTTCACCTTTGGAATGGTCATCTACTCGATGAAAACCTAGAAATAGGCATCCCAAAACCATTTTTAAACATATCTATCCTTGATTGGACAATGGTCATGGTAAAATTAGGCTAATTAATTGAAGCAATGAAATAATTCTCTTCAAATAATATGAAATGGTCATAAATTTTATAAATAAAGATATTGGAATTTATAATTGATGTTTTCAAAAATCCAAAACATGAATAAAATAAAGAAAATAACCCCTAAGAAGCACTCCCCCTAAGAATCACATCACTCGGCACTAGAGAAACTACTCGCTCATGTTTCGAGTGAGAATCTTGGGTAACCAAGGAAGAAAGGAAGTAAAGAGGGACCTCATATCAACACTATATCATCTGGAGTCCTTCTATATGTACTTCTTGACGTCCTCTGCCTCTGAGTATATTGGAATTGTGAATGGGGGCCTCCTTTTATAGGAAGGATCGTCCAAAAAATATGGTCCATCGCATTTATTTTTTTCTGTGCCGACCCCTAAACAAATTGTACCTAGGGTACATGACGTGTACCTCATATCCAATTTTTCCTCTGTGGCATTGAATCCATAGAAACATTGCACGCTGGTTTGGCTTTCATCACATCATGTACTGATGGTACATGACATGTACTTGAAGTTCACAGCGTGTTCTGTCATCACGACTTGTTCTATGTGGTCTATTTCACATGAAATAGACACAATGTGTACTTTTTTTACACGACGTGTAATCAATTATTCTTTAATTTTCTAGCTCCTCTTCATCTCAATAAACCGGTGTTGCAGCGCACATTTTTTTGTCCCTCTTTCACTAATTCTTCATTTCCTACCATAAAACTTAAAACAACTCAATTTCATCCAAAATTGGAAAGATTGTAAATTTAAATAAAAAATCAACACATTAAACTACTCAAAAATATGTGAATGAAATAAACGTATCACCAACCCATACTAGGGCTCAAGTGGCGACTACCCCAATCCCGCCTCTATAGGCCAGGGGATGGCGACTAGCGTTAAAGGCACAAAAAACTAGGGGAGGACTTTTTCCTAAGAACCTGTACACACACAAGAATCCAACTAGATGTGAATAGTTAATAGGGAAAATAAAACATTATACAGCACTACTATATATAAACCACAAATATGCATCGACCTCTAAATAGTACAAGTACATAAAGTAAACTAAAAGTTATAGGGGAAAAGTACACACCCATCCAAAAAAGTGACACAACCCGACAATAGGTGGAAAAGTAAAATTGCTGGGATAGCCCCTCTCCTGAATCTCTAGTCAAGAAAACTATATGTGGTCCAAGCACTCTGTATCCCAATCTCCTATAAAGTCACAATCAACCAATCAATTGTCTAAAATGGTGCACCATGTACGGGAAAATACCAAGAAAGGTTGAGTAAAAAAATACTAAGTAGAAAGCCATGAAGGCTCAAGGGAGTAGTAAGAGTGGTATTGAAGATGAGAGAAGTATATAGAACAAGGTACACTAAAAGAGAGTATAGTAAATGAGTGAAGTAAAAGAGTGAAACTCAACCCAAAAATGGAATGAAGTAATCTCGTCCAAACACAAGGAGCTAGAAATGGTGAGAAGATGGACTTATCATTGAGTCTTCACTACCTATTGTAGGAGAGTAGACTCATCCAACCCTGAGAAGCTTTAAATAAAAAGCACGTAGCATACCCAGTGCATCTTTACCTCTCTTATAAGGAGAGTAACCAATACCCAAGGAGTGGGTACTAGAAACAGGATATGTATATATACTCAGACAAAGAATCCCAAACGATAAAGTAAGGGGATCTCCATCTCACAAGCTCATATTAGGGGAAGTTAGTGGCCAATAGTCCAAGAATTAACTACTGATGCCTCGAATCCCACACGTCTACTCTAAACTATAAGTCAATGGGGATCAATCACTGCACCTTGATACTATCTACTTTGGGCGACACTATATTTCCCTCACAGTTTCAGCTCGCATCACAAGGACACATATTGGTGGGAAAAGCATCCCTCTTCCTTGAGAGTCCAAATTCATGTGAAAGCATGTCTCATCACTTTTCCACACAGTCAAGAGATCGTGTCACAAAGATGAGGATCCATGACCAGCCTAACTGGAGGTTTCCACTCGTCATCAGGTGTTCGTACCCTAGTATGTCAGGGGGGATCATCACCAAAAAGTCGATAGGTGACCCACTTCCCAGCCTAGTTGGAGGGTACTTCCCGAAAAGAGTCATCTATGGGTCTCACTACCCAGCCCTGCTAGAGGGAATCCCATAACTTCCATTCGATACCACTTCCCAGCCCAGCTAGAGGTAAACCCAGAACTATGGTCGGGGACCACTTCCCAACCCAGCTGGAGGTAACCCAAAAACTGCCATGGGAATCCCTACTAGATGGTACCTCTCTGAAAAGAACATCAAGGAACATTGGTCATCCCTACAGGATGGTACCTCTCAAAATAATTCTAAGGAACACTATCCATCCCTACTAGATGGTACTTCTTAGAAGAACACCTAGGAACATTGGCCATCCATCCTGGGTGGTTCCTCTTGAAATAACACAGAGGAACACTGGCCATCCCTTTTGGATGGTACCTATCTTAAAAGCACACAAAGGAACACTATACATCCCTATTGGATGGTACCTCTACAAATAATGAAAAAGAACATTATTGCAGTCTTCGGGTGCCCCCCACCCAAATAGGCATCATTCCGAGAACATCTCACAACGTAACTCAGAAGCCACTATGGAGGGAACCATCACATTTTACATAGAAAAACACCAAGGATATGATACACCCATGACAAAATACAAGTCCAAAATAATAATATGTGTGATATAGAAGATTCATAAAGTAGTACATGGAACGTGTGGGGACCACACATTCTGTGTCCCCACCTCACTTCCTGGATGTGTACCTAGCCATTTTAAGTTACTAAACTTTGAACAAGTACCCCTAAGAATGTTGACTTACTCCCAGAGTACCTGACATGCCTAGTCAAAAGGACAGAAAGATCGTGATGCTCATCATTGATACAGAGGTCCAAAAGTATAATTATGCTGGCACACCTCCTCAAACAGCTCAAGAACATTTGACCACATCTCTTCATAAATATTCTCTACTCTCACAAGATTCGAGGTTGAACCAAGCAGTGGGTTATCTTCAAACACGTCAGAAGGATATTCCACTGATATTCCTTTCATGTTTTCACATTTAATGAGAGCATGAACAAAGTTCTATAAGTTCAAATGGATCACACTATTGTGATCCCTATGAAAAAACACACAAGATCTACTAGTCATTCACCCCAAATAGACATTGGGTGGATAACTTGTATGTTAGCGCATTGCGCTCAAAAGAAGTCTTGTGGGGGCCACACCTCAAACCCAAAAAAGTTATAAGGATCACGCTATTGTGATACTCTTGAAAAACACATGGAATGGACTACTCCTTTGTCCAAAACGGATAACCGATGAAAAGGTTTCATTTCACCGCAACACATGTGAATAGGCCGCTATGGGTAATACACCTCAAATTTATCTTAAGAACTCGAAAGTTGTCTTGAAAAGTATACACAGAGTCAAGGGTTTAACTTCCAGTGATGACACATCAAACAAAATTTATGTTTAGAAGGTTATTCCAAAACAACTTTTCTGAGTAATAATAATTAAATTTTTATTATTAAACTTAGGCATTTTGTGCACCCTAACCCCGAGACCAGGACTTCAAAGCCTCAAAATGGTCTAAAAAGTTTCTTCTCGATGTGAGGAACCTATAGCTGTAGATGGCTCATTAATCGGATGTGTCATTTAGAAGAAAATTCCATTTAAGGATTTTCGATCCAAACTGGGTTAGTCTGGCCCAAACTGGTCGACCCCCCCTCCCCCCCCCCCCCCCCATCCTGGGCTAGCCCAGTCCCGATCGCCAGAAATTGGCCAAGATTTCAGTCCGGCCCATGATACCATGGCCCAGTCCGCTGGCCCAAAGATGACATACTCCCTGGTTGGCCCACCACCTTAGCTGACCACACCTGGTGCCCCCGGTCTCTCCTCGGTCTCCCGATATCTGTGGTGACCCATGTTTTGCAGGTCGCTGCCACATGGGGTTATGATCCATGACCCTGATACGCCTCCATCCTAGCTATAGTCATGCTCCGCCCTGCCGAAATTGACTAGACAATGTCTGTCACTCTATCCTCCTCCTACTCTGCACATCCTACTATGCTCTTCCATCTTGGACTACTCTGATCTCAACTGCCTTAGCTCACTGCACCAGCAAGAGACCCTAGATTCACCTCCATCCACCAGTTAACCACAGTGTAGGCCTCCTCAGTGCTTCACCGCTGTGCTCTGCCTCCGACCCTTGCCAGCACCACCATGCCAGAACTGCACCACTTCCTTATTCTACACATCGTACCGACTACTCTAGTGGTCTGATTTTAAATCTAAAAGTTGAATGGTGATCCTTACATCGAGACCATTATTATTTCAGCCTCCAATTTATGACCAAAGATCTATTAATGCATCCGAAAATTTTTATGGCCGAAAACCCGAAGAACAGGCAAGGAACAAATTTTTAACAAAGATTGATGGTCATGATTTTGAGACTGTCGATGATTTGAAGATATAACCACAACCTTAAACCCATAAATTAAATATTAAAAGGATAAATGGAATCCAAACTCAAATATGAGTTATATCCTACCTTAATCCAGTCATTCGTTATAGGAAGCATGGATTTTGCGATCTCGCTTTGATCCACCATGGTTCCGGTGAAGAATGGGGAAGAACATTCATGAAAGGAGAGAGAGAGAGCTTCTAGAGAGAGAAGGTATTAGTCCGAACATAATCCCAAACTCCAAATTTTCTATTTATAAGTGCTTTTCTCAGCACAAAATCCAAAATTCCCATGCCCCCCCATTTTTTCTCGTGCCTAAGCAAAAAAATCCATTTTGAGCTCAATGGAGGTCTCAGATTTCCAATACTAGTCCCCATTCTAAATTTATTTTGTTAGGTATTCAAGATAAAATAATTAAGTTTACTTATCTTATTTACTATTTTTCCCCTGGGTGACTTTTCTCACAGAAGCCCCACACCGACAAAATTTATACCCCGCCTAGGGTAAATGTCACATTCTGGACTCAACTGTGGCCTCAGATTTTTCATCTGAGTCTTAGTCCATGAGTTAGATGGGTTTTAGATATTAAATGAATGAATGAATAAATTAATTCATCCATTTAATGTACCTCCAATGAGCGAGGGTTTTGAATGTCTTGTGCTGACATATTTTATGTCACAATTAGGGTAAACATCGCGTTCTGGACACAACAATGGTCTCATATTTCTGATCTGATCAACCATTTAGAATATATCCCATGTTCAACACATTCATAGTACAAAAACACTTAATTTTTTTTTATAATTTATTCTGGGCACACCAGGTATTGGAATTTCATGATGTCTCACTGTCTTGCTCTGGAAATATATGTATAAATATCCCAATATCTTATAAGGAAAAAACCGGGTCTCTAAATCATTCCCTCTATAAAGATATTCATCCCTGAAAAGAAAAACTAGGCATACCAAAACTCAAGATATTGAGCTCACACCTGGATCTGCCACTCCTATGAAAACATTAATGTTACCTTACTGGCATAACATGAAAGACAAAAAGGATGGCCCTTCCTCATAAGTTATTCTCTTGATGTTGATATTCATAGGTTCATGCATGCATCTGCTCATCTGTGACATGTGGGAGAAATCGTACACCCACTCCACCTATTGGGAGTTTGGAAAGGCAACAGGAAACATCACCATCTCTTGCATGGTTTTGAATGGCCTGATGAATCTCGGGGAATATTTTACTTCCTTGTTTGAAACTATACATCCCACATCACAAACGGAATCACCACTTGTCACTAGAATAGGGTCTATTGATTTCCTCCTTCTGAATATCTATCTAGTGAAACCCCCAACAATATTTGGTCACAAAAGTTTTCATAGTTGATGCATCACAACTAAGACTCTCTCACAAGATCGAGAAGTGAAGGAGTCATCACTGTCGATTGGAGAAAATGTGTACCCTCCTGCTCCACCAGGGACAGCTGCAGGGAAGCTAATTGCTCTAAAACTTCCCTCACTAGGCAATACTTGAACTTCCTGCTAAGGGAATCTACTACAACATTTCCTGTTCCGGAAGTATAGACTATCTTCAAGTTTTAGTCCTATATGAAGTTCAACTAGCATCTACGCCTTAGGTTCAGGTCTCACTGGGTGAAGACGAACCTGGTACTTTGGTGGCATGTGCAAACCACAAAGAATTCTCCCAGAAGGTAGTGTCTCTACACCCTCGGGTAGAAGATAACTACTACCAGCAGTGAGTCACGTTGTTCTGCTCATGAGGTCTCCATCACCTCAACCATTACATGATAACTGTAGTATCAAGACTTGACATTGATCACACAAGGTACCAACAAACAAGGAAAGTGAGTAAATTCATCCAACTGAAAGATTCTAGACCAGAAAATCACATTTCATACCCTATGCATCTTTGACCCTATTGGAAGGATAGTAATCCCCAAAACAAGCACTCTCCCGATCCCACTAGTGTCATCCTAAGAAAAATGAGTTCAAGTAGAAAAAATCCACTAGAAATTCCATATAACGACCAATACTTTACATACATTGTTATTACTTCAGAATTGAGCACACTTATTACAACACATAACAAAACCAGGAAAGGACCATATAGGTATAGTGTCTTTAGAAACTGGGAAACATAAACAACTGGTTCATAAAGCATCTACTTTGCCTCCCATTTATTTCATCATATCTAGAGTCCCTTTTTGGCATATCCTACTTAATAACCTTATTCCTGACTTGGGGAAATAAAACATACAAAAGGGTGAGCTCAAATTCTCAGTAAGGGTAAACAAAAGAAATATCAATCACATCATATATGTAAGAACATAACTTTTGGAAATCTTAACCTGCAAAAGACATCATAATTTCATAACATGGGATAAATCATAGAAGTGAAATGTAATCCCAATAATCATAAATTAAAACATGAAACTTTGTGGCATACACACATAATCATAGAGAATCATTTCTTATTAGTCAAGACTCATTTCCAAGACATCTTAGTGGACAAAGTCCTTTTCTGAACCGAGTTCACTCCTTGTTTCAATCCTGTTTCACTGAACCGGTTTAACCTGCTGTTCCAGCCATGACTATCTCATGAGATATAAAATATTTACCCAATTAATTAGAGGTAGATATAGGTCCCACCCATATCATAATGATACCATTCTTATGTGTTCCAAAAAATCATAAATCATACATCATTGCATAACCCATGTAATAAAAATGGGATTCTTAAACATCGTGACATCATAAAACAATTCATATAAGATAAAGGAATTCATAAAAATAATTCCATCACAACATAATCCAATCAATGTAATAATAGGGATAGAAACATAACCCTATATTATCTTAGACGGAAAATAATTTTGATAAAACACTTGAACACCATTCTTGAGGAAAATATCCTTTCTACTTCAAAATAAAAACATTTCCTTTCTTAACATGTCATAGAATTCTAAAATAAAAGAATTTGATTAAAAATAAACTTGACAACATGTAAAGTAATCTTCTTGTAAATAATTTTTTAAAAATCCATTCATGCCGTATAAGTTAAAAAAATATTCTTCTCGTACTTTTGTCGGAAAAGCCAAAAAGTACCTCGTACGAAAAACGACAAAATATTCCTTTCATATCATTTACTAAAAACTCAACGAAGGGTAAAATTGAATTTAAACAATTGTATGTGGATGGAAATAATATTAAATATTGAGGAAACATGGATGTGGATGATAAAATACCCCCAGTAAATACCAAAGTATAAACAATCTTGGATAAAAATGAGATTGTGATATTTCCCTTACCTTAGGTCCAATTTTCTTCGTAAGTGTCCGAACCTCCTGTATAATGATTTAAATAATGTTATTTACTTATTCCAGAATCATAATTATTTTTATGAAATCATATATGGTCCTATTATTAGCTTCTTATTAGTAATATTTCATTACTACTTGTTATTCGGGTGTTTATTACTTTTTGTTCTTATGCGTGTTTTGTCGAATAAATTCTTATTTTTCTTTTTAGGTTATAGATACCTCATTTCCAGAGTGGTATTAGTGTAGTATATATCATATTCATTCATTCAATTCATTTATATAATCATTATGCAATGAAGATCATGTATAACGAGTCGCATCACATTGCGGAGACGGTATTCCGTACGTACGCACGAGCGATGATATCGTTCCTATGATCATGGAATTGTATTAGAGTGTATGTATACTATTTCAGAATCAATATCACTTCACAATAATCATATATATTCATTCTTTACACCATTATACATATCCAAGTAATGTGGTGGTGGGAAATATATTACACCACGGCGTGGAGACGGTATTTCGTACGTACGCACGCGCGGTGATTTCTTTTTCCGTAGGATGGATAAGAGGTGAAATAGGATTGTTTAATATTTATAATAACATATCAGTATATGAGGGATACTGATGTTATTACCTCATAATTAAATAACTAAAGAATAAGAAGTTGAAGAAGAAATAAATTGGAAAGGATCGGTAATGGATATTACCTCTTCTTTGAAGTGCTTCTTTGAGACCTCCTTTAAGGGCACTAAAATTGATCTTTGAAGAAGGCCAGGACCTCTAGGATGTCTCTAGGGAAGTGGATAGGAGAAAGTGGTAGGGTTTGGCCGAGCTTGAAGGCTCAAAGTGGTGTGAGGAAGAGGGGTAGGAGGTGCCCTTTTATAAGGGAGGAGTTGGTCACCTTTGGAAAAACTAAAAATATTAATTTATTATAAAGTCATATTCGGTTTTAAATAGCTCCAAATTGATATATTTAGAAGATAAGGTGGGTATGGGTCGAAAGCCTCTCATCCAATAGAATTTAGACAATTTTAGTTCATTATATTAACCTTATCTTTTAGTTTTAACTCTTAGTTAATTAGATTGATGTTTACCATGTCACTTTGTATTTTTATATTATATAGTTAATAAACTTACCATATACATCCAAGCGACCCCCAAGTGGTCCATTAATGATACACATATCATTATATAAGTATCTTGGCCAAACCTTAGATTTTTAGGAATAAAATAAAAATCAATAATATAATATTTGTTTTAAAAACTATTTTATGTTAATTTTGACACTATTTAGTAATTGATTTTTGTGAAAATCATAACAGAATTATTAGTTCGAAAAAAGTTAATCAAATAAATATTAACATATCATATTAATCTATAATATTAGTGGAATTCATTAAAAGTCTAAAATTATATTTATTTGGGCATTTATAACATCAATTATGTGAATATTTCATTAATAAGATAATTACGGCATCATCATTGTGTCATAAATAAATTAAATTATTTAAAGTCTAAAAATTAAAAATAAAATACCATTTTGTAGGAAATATTCTTATATTTCTAATGAATATTTATAGTAGAATTTATCTTATGTATAACCCTATATTAAAAATGTTTTACTTATTAAACTTTGATTTTAACTATTTTAACCCTTCTTTAAATAAATTAATATTAAATGTCCTAATCTAATCCAAGTGGGCCTAAATGGTCATATTTTATTCATAGGATTGTTTTTGGTCGAATTAAACTTATCCAATAGAATTAGGACATGTGTTAGGGTAATAATAATATTATCTTTACCCTTAATTACCCTATTTACTTTTAACAGTGGTAAAAAAAAGTAAAAAGTTACTTTTCACCAAAAATTATTTTCATCTCATTGAACCACATTTTACTTACTGACATCAACTCTGTCTCTTGGATTTTTGAAATTCCACTCACAGAAACTGTAAATTTATGTTTTATGAAAAATTCAGTTTTTTAAGAGCCACTTAGTAGTTTCACTATTCATCAAAAATTGAAAGTTTTCAGAAAAATACCAAAATTTCCCCCTAGGCTAATTTCGATATTCCAAATCTAAAAATGAAGTCAATTTTGAAAAATAAAATTTAAAAAATTTCAAAAAGTGGTTATTACTATTCATAACAGCTAGTTTTAATAATATTTTAATAGCATATCGTTGTTTAGTGAAACTCGATATTGCGTAGGATGCAAGCTATCAAGGAAGGTTGTGATTGTGTGTAAAGCAAGCCAAGAAAGTGTTATGTGTAGTGAAAGATTCCTTTGATGATTTATATAACATAAAAGTCTCGGGTGTTACATTATACCCCCCTTAAAATGAATTTCACCCTCGAAATTCGTCACTTTGTAACAAACAGATGAGGATACCTCTCCCTCATCATATCCTCAAGATCCCATGTAGCTTCTTCTAATTGGTGGTTCCTCCATAAAACTTTCACCAATCGAGTGGTCTTGTTTCGTAGGACTTTTTCACTATGATCCAGAATCTCTATCAGCTGCTCTTCATAAGAAAGATCTTGCTCCAACGGTACAACTTCTGAGCTGAGTACATTTGAAGGATCAGGTATGTACTTTATCAGGAGAGATACATGGAACACATCATGAACTTGAGAGAGATTCGGTGGAAGCGCCAATCGGTAAGCTACCTTCCCAACACGATCCAATATTTCGAAAGGACTGATATATCTAGGGCTCAATTTCCCCTTCTTTCCAAATCTCATGGCCCTCTTCCAGGGAGATATTAATAAGAACACTTTATCACCCACTTCAAATTCTAGGTCTTTTCTTCAGTTGTCGGCATAACTTTTTTGTCGACTCTAATCTGCTCTTATGTGTTGTTGAATAAATCTGACCTTTTCTGCCATTTCATCAACGAGATCAGGTCCTAATAGCTTTCTTTCCCCAACTTCATCCCAGCAAGTTGGAGTCCTGTATTTCTTTCCATAGAGAGCTTCATAAGGAGCCATCTGAATACTGGAGTGAAAGCTATTATTATAAGAAAATTCCACCAAAGGTAGGTGTTGATCCCAACCACCTTTGAAATCCATAGAGCATGCTCTCAACATATCTTCTAGAGTTTGAATTGTTCTCTCAGACTGACCATATGTCTAAGGATGATAAGCAGTGCTGAAACTCAACTCTGTATCCAGAGTATGCTGAAGACTTCACCAGAACTTTGAGGTAAACCTCGGATCCCGATCAGATATAATAGAAAGTGGTACTCCATGCAATCTTACCACTTCCTTCACATATATCCTGGCAAGCTGATCCAGAGATAAATCCTCTCTAATAGCGATGAAGTGTGCAGACTTTGTAAGATGATCAACTATGACCCAGATAGCATTATTGCCTTTGGATGTTTTAGGAAGTCCTGTGACAAAGTCCATAGTGATGTTTTCCCATTTCCATTTGGGTATGGGTAATGGTTGTAACATCCCATTAGACTTCTGTCTCTCAGCTTTAACTTGCTGACAAACCAAGCATCGAGAGACATAATCAGCAACATCTCTTTTCATGTCATCCCACCAGAAGTACTCTTTCAAGTCCCTATACATCTTCGTGCTTCCAGGATGAATAGAGAATGAAGAACTATGAGCCTCATCCAGCATCTCCTTCTTTAATTCGGGGATGGAAGGAACACTAACCAAATTTCTGAACTTTATTATCCCATCACAATCAAGGTTGAATTCAGGAACATTTCTCACCTTCTTTTGTAACTCCACATCTTCTTTCTGTGCCTCTTTAATCTTCACATGTATAGATGATTGAAAATTCATTTGAGAAAGATACAATTTTTCCCCTTTCATTATAATTCCAAGATCCATCCTTTGTAAATCCATAAATATTGGATCTTTTGTGATCCTCATCATGGATAAACAGGCATGGTCTTGTCAACTTAATGCATCTACCACCTTGTTTGCTTTCCCAGGGTGGTAATGAATTGAGTAGTCATAATCCTTAATCAACTCCAACCATCTTCTTTGGCGCATATTCAGCTCCTTTTGTGTGAAAATATACTTTAATCTTTTATGATCAGTATAAATGTCACACCTTTCTCCATAAAGATAATGCCTCCAAATCTTTAATGAAAAGATTACCACAGCTAACTACAAATCATGAGTTGGGTAATTTTTCTCATGTATTTTCAACTGTCGTGAGGCATAATCTATCACCATATCATTTTTCATAAGAACACACCCCAATCCCTTCTGGGATGCATCACTGTATATCACAAACCTTTCTCCACTACAAGGAAGTGTGAGCATAGGTGCACTGGATAACCTTCTTTTCAACTCCTTGAAATTCTCTTCACATTCCTCCGTCCAAACAAACTTAACTCCTTTCCGAGTCAACTTGGTTAGTGGATTAGATAATCGTGAAAAATCTTTCACAAAACGTCCATAATATCCATCCAAACCAAGAAAACTTCAGATCTCAGTCACTGTTGTTGGTCTTGACCATCTTTTGATAACCTCTATTTTTGCTGGATCCACAGATATCCCCTATTTTGAGATTATGTGACCCAAAAATGAAACTTTTTGAAGCCAAAATTCACACTTGGTAAATTTGGCATAAAGCTTCTCCTTTCTCAGGGTCTTCAATATAATTCTCAGGTGATCTTAATGTTCTTCCTTTCTCTTTGAATAGACAAGAATATCATCTATAAAGACTACCACAAACTGATCAAGATAGTCTCTAAAGACTCTATTCATCAGATCCATGAAGATAGCAGGGGCATTAGTAAGACCAAATGGAATCACTATAAATTCATAGTGTCCATACCTCGTATGGAAAGCTGTCATTGGTATATCCTCCCTTTTGACCCTTAATTGATGATACCCTGAATGAAGATCAATCTTGGAAAAGTATTGAGCTCCGCGTAGTTGGTCAAATAAGTCATCAATGCGTGGGAGAGGATATTTGTTCTTGATAGTGATCTTGTTAAGTTCTCGATAATCAATGCAAAGTCTCATTGATCCATCTTTCTTCTTAACAAACAGAACAGGTGCTCCCCAAGGTGATGCACTAGGGCATATGAACCCCTTATCAATATTCTCTTGGAGTTGCTTCTTCAATTCCTGCAACTCAATTGGGGCCATTCTATAAGGTGTCTTTGAAATAGGTAAATCACCCGGTATGAGTTCTATCGAAAACTCAACTTCACGATTTGGTGGAAGACCTAGCAATTCCTCCAGAAAAACATCATCAAACTCTCTTACAATGGGTATATTCTTAATCGTGAGTTTCTCACCAACCATTTGAGATAAATAACCTTCATTTAGTGGAAACAAGACCCATAAGATGGAAGAAATTTCCACTGGAAGGTTATGTTCATCCTTGCATCGATAGACGATCATAGATTGGTCTGGAATATGAAATGTGACTTCCCTTATTTGGAAATTAATATGAGCTCCATATAAAGAAAACCAATCCATGCCAAGAATCACATCAAATTCCACTATATGAAGGATCACAAGATTTGCAGGAAGCAATTTCACACAAACTTCAATTGGAGAAGAATTATAAACTTTTGATACTACTGTTGTGCCATTAGTAGTTGTCACTGATAACTCAACATCTAATTGTTGAGGTAATACGGCGATAACCTTAGAAAATTATTCATAAATAAAAGAGTGGGTGGATCTAGAATCAAATAAAACATTTGCTACTTTAGAGTGGATGGTAAGTGTACCAGTCACCACATCGTTATCGTACTCCACATCGCTGATAGAAATTGCATGTGACTTTCCTTTTTCTTTGGCCTTAAGAGTTTGTTGACGTCGACCATCATCATCAACCCTTGGATTTGGGTATTGATTGGCATAATGCCCCATCTCCTTGCACTTGAAACATTGTAGTGTAGTAGGTTCATTCTGTGTATCCTTTCCTTTGTTTTCATCATTAGACATCTTCTTCCCATCATTGCGGCATTCAAATTCCTGATGACCTTCCTTTCCACATTTGAAACATTTACTTGTCCCTTTAAGACAACTTCCTCCATGTTTCTTTCCACACTTTGAGTATAAGGGAAATCTCATCTTCTTTTCAGTGTGCTCTTTATATTTTCCTTTGAATTCCATTTTCCTCTTCTTATCAAACCCATATAACTGATGGGTTACTCCAATCTCCATCTCGACTTTGAGAGCACATCGAATGATTTCCTCGTAGCTATTGATGTCCCTTATGGCTAACGCCCTTTGAAGACTTGGTTTTAAGCCACTAAAGAATCGATTGATCTTACTCTCAGGTTGGATAATAATACTAGAAGCATAGCTTGCAAGTCTTGTAAAAGTTTCCTCATAGGTACCAACAGATTCATCATCCTTTTGCTTCAGGTCAAGAAACTCTTTCTCTGTCTATGTTCGGAGAATACAAGGGAAGTACTTATTGAAAAATAAGTTCTTGAACTCGTCCCATTCCATGGACTCAATTTCATCCCTTTGCCTCGTATTCTTAATAAGATTACACCATTGATCAGCATCACCTTCCAAATGAAACACTACTAAGATGACTTTATCATGTTCAGAACATTGAAGAACTGAAAATATCTTTTCAGTAGTACTAATCCATTGTTCAGCAACTAATGGATCAGTAGACCCGCTGAATGAAGGTGGACTCTGCCTCATGAAGGATTCAATAGAATTTTGCTCCTTCCATTGCTAATTTGGAAGTCCTGCATGATTCATATCTTGAGAAAGTTGTGTGAGCATGGCTACAAGATTTCTCATTCCATCTCCCATAATGTTTGGTTGCTCAGGGGGACAATCATTGCATTGTCCATCGCATTCCGCATTAACACAGTTCTTTTGGGTTCCAGCCATTGACTAAAACCAAGAAGAATAGTGTGAGAAACACTAATTATAATAGTAAAAGATTAAAATTTCACACTTAGGGTCTTATCATAGGTTGTTCATGGCCATTTCTAAAACACTAATATTGTGTTCTATGCTTAGACTTCTCCTTAGGGTTCATACTAAGGCTTTCACATCCTAGTTTATAAAGTTTTACTATACCTTTCCTCTGATACCAACTATAACGACCCATACTTTACATACATTGTTATTACTTCAGAATTAAAGAATACTTATTACAACATATAACAAAACCAAGAAAGGACCGTATATGTATAGTGTCTTTAGAAACTGGGAAACATAAACAACTGGTTCATAAATCATCTACTTTGCCTCCCATTTATTTCATCATATCTAGAGTCCCTTTTGGCATATCATACTTAATAACCTTCTTCCTGACCTGGGGAAATAAAACATACATAAGGGTGAGCTCAAATGCTCAGTAAGGGTAAACAAAAGAAATATCAATCACATCATATACGTAAGAACATAACTTTTGGAAATCTTAACCTGCAAAAGAAATCATAATTTCATAACATGGGATAAATCATAGAAGTGAAATGTAATCCCAATAATCATAACATAAAACATGAAACTTTGTGGCATACATATATAATCATAGATAATAATTTCTTATTAGTCAAGACTCATTTCCAAGACTATCTTAGTGGACAAAGTCCATTTCTGAACCGAGTTCACTCCTCATTTCAGTGCTGTTTCACTGAACCGGTTTAACCTGCCATTCCAGCCATGTCTACCTCATGAGATATAAAATCTTTACCCAATTAATTCTAGTGAGATATAGGTCCCACCCATCTCATAATGATACCATTATTATGTGTGCCACAAAATCATAAATCATACATCATTGCATAACCCATGTAATAAAAATGGGATTCTTAAACATTGTGACATCATAAAACAATTCATATAAGATAAAGGAATTCATAAAAATAATTACATCACAACATAATAAAATCAATGTAATAATAGGAATAGAAACATAACCCTATATTATCTTAGATGGAAAATAATTTTGATAAAACACTTCAACTCCATTCTTGAGGAAAATATCCTTTCTACTTCAAAATAAACACGTTTCCATTCTTAACATGTCATATAATTCTAAACTAAAAGAAGTTGATTAAAAATAAACATGAAAACTTGTAAAGTAATCTTCTTGTAAATAATGTTTTAAAAATCCATTCATACCATATAAGTTAAAAAAACATTCTTCTCGTACTTTTGTCGGAAAAGCCAAAAAGTACCTCGTACGAAAAACGACAAAAGATTCCTGTCATTTCTTTTACTAAAAACTCACCGAAGGGTAAAATTAAATTTAAACAATTGTAGGTGGATGGAAATAATATTACATATTGAGGAAACATGGATGTGGATGATAAAATACCCCCAGTAAATATCAAAGTATAAACAATCTTGGATAAAAATGAGATTGTGATATTTCCCTTACCTTAGGTCCGATTTGCTTCGTAAGTGTCTGAAACTCCTGTATAATGATTTAAATAATGTTATTGAATTATTCCAGAATCATAATTATTTTTATGACATCATATATGGTCATATTCTTAGCTTATTATTATTAATATTTCATTACTACTTATTATTCGGGTGTTTATTACTTTTTGTTCTTATGCGTGTTTTGTTGAATAAATTCTTATTTTTCCTTTTAGGTTATAGATACCTCATTTCCAGAATGGTATTAGTGTATTATATATCATATTCATTCATTCAATTCATTTATATAATCATTATGCAATGAAGATCATGTAGAACGAGTCGCATCACATCGTGGAGACGGTATTCCGTACGTACGCACGAGCAATGATATCATTCCTATGATCGTGGAATTGTATTAGATGGTATGTATAATATTTCAGAATCAATATCACTTCACAATAATCATATATATTCATTCTTTACATGATTATACCCATCCAAGTAAGGTGGTGGTGGAAAATAGATTACACCACGGCGTGGAGACGGTATTCCGTACGTACGCACGCGCGGTGACTTCTTTTTCCGTAGGATGGATAAGAGGTGAAATAGGGTTGTTTCATATTTATAATAAAATATCAGTATATTAGGGATAATAATGTTATTACCTCATAATGAAACAACTAAATAATAAGAAGTTGAAGAAGAAAGAAATTGGAAAGGATCGGTAATGGATATTACCTCTTCTTTGAAGTGCTTCTTTGAGACCTCCTTTTAGGGCACTAAAATAGGACTTTGAAGAAGAACAAGACCTCTAGGATGTCTCTAGGGAAGTATATAGGAGAAAGTGTAAGGGTTTCTCCGAGCTTGAAGGCTCAAAGTGGTGTGAGGAAGAGGGGGAGGATGTGCCCTTTTATAAGGGAGGAGAGGGGCACCTTTGGAAAAACTAAAAATATTAATTTATTATAAATTCATATTCGGTTTTAAATAGCTCCAAATTGATATATTTCGAATATAAGGTTGGGATGGGTCGAAATCCTCTCATAAAATAGAATTTAGACAAGTTTAGGTCATTATATTAACCTTATCTTTTAGTTTTAACTCTTAGTTAATTAGATTGACATTTACCAAGTCACTTTGTATTTTTATATTATATAGTTAATAAACTTACCATATACATCCCAGATACCCCCAGTTAGTCCATTAATGATACACCTATCATTATATAAGTATCTTGGCCGAACCTTAGATTTTTAAGAATAAAATAACAATCAATAATATAATATTTGTTTTAAAAACTATTTTATGTCAATTTTGACACTATTTAGTAATTGATTTTTGTGAAAATTATAACAGAATTATTAGTTCGAAAAAAGTTAATCAAATCCATATTAACATATCATATTAACCTAGAAAATTAGTGTAATTCATAAAAAGTCCCAAATTATTTTTATTTGGGCATTTATAACATCAATTATGTCAATATTTCATTAATAATATAATTACTGCATCATCATTGTGTCATAAATAAATTAAATTATTTAAAGTCTAAAAATTACAAATAAAATACAATTATGTAGGAAATATTTTTATCTTTATAATTAATATTTATAGTCGAATTTATCTTATGTATAACCATATATTAAAAATGTTTTACTTATCAAACTTTGATTTTAACTATTTTAACCCTTCTTTAAATAAATTAATATTAAATGTCCTAATCTAATCCAAGTGGGCCTAAATGGTCATATTTTATTCCTAGGGTTTTGTTTGGTCGAATTACACTTATCCAATAGAATTAGGACATGTGTTAGGGAAATAATAATATCATTTTTACCCTTAATTACCCTATTTACTTTTAACCGTGGTAAAAAAAAGTAAAAAGTTACTATTCACCAAAAATTATTTTCATCTCATTGAACCACATTTTACTTAATTACATCAACCGTGTCTCTCATATTTTTGAAATTCCACTCACAGAAGTGGTAAATTTAAATTTTATGAAAAATTCAGTTTTTAAACAGCCACTTAGTAGTTTCACTATTCATCAAAAATTGAAAGTTTTCAGAAAAATACCAATATTTCACCCTAGGCTAATTTCGATATTCCGAATCCAAAAATGAAGTCAATTTTGAAAAATAAAATTTACAAAATTTAAAAAAGTGGTTATTACTATTCATAATGGCTAGTTTTAATAATATTTTAATAGCATATCGTTGTTTAGTGAAACTCGGTATTGCGTAGGACGCAAGCTATCGAGGAAGGTCACAATTGCGTGTAAAGCAAGCCAAGCATGTGTTATGTGTAGTGAAAGATTCCTTTGATGATTTATATAACATAAAAGTCTCTGGTGTTACATTCCAGGACCTTCCTTGACACTCCATTGCACAAATATTCCCTGAATGCACAAGTTAGAGGGACTCTTCCACCACACCTTGATATTATCCACCTTGGGTGGAACTGACTCACCCTCATAGTTTTTCTCACGTCACAAAGATACATTTTGGTGGGGGAATTATCACTCTTCCTAATGCATTCAATGTTATGTTAAACAAAACTGAAAGAGGGTTACATCGACGCCCACATCACCTAGGTAAAACCTCAAGCTTGAAGTAGGGAAAAAGGAGTACCTCACGTAGTGTCTAATAATTTCTTTTTCAAAAAACATAGAAAGTACACAGAGTGCACCTCTTATCATCTCATGTGAAAAAATATTCTAGACATCCATAGCATGCAGCTTCCTGCGGACCAGGCTGCCAGCTCTCTGATCCCCATATGGGCCACCTAGTGGTGGTGGAAGGACCTCTCTACGTCATCCACAAACCAAAGATCCTCTTTCTCTCCCGCCAGCACCACCTACCTAGGATCCACCCTGTCTCCACCTGGGATATCTCTGATCATGACACTACCTCTATCGTAGTAGTGCATCTACCAACTGCTTGGAAAACTCAGCACATCTGGTTAGGTAGTCTCATGCCATGGGACCTCACCCATCCCAAACTTAACAGTATCCCTCCATGGGTTGTCCCGGTGCTCTATATTGTCCCTAACCATGTGCCTGAGTTTTATCATTGGAATGCCTCCTATGTCAAGGCCCCTCCAACTGACCTCTTCTAGTCATTCCAAAAATCACTGCTTTGTTTCACTCACTGCCACGACCAACTGTATGGAGTTACTATGACAGAAGGTTCTCTGTGAGCAATGTCTTCTCCAGTACCCCAGCATAAGTGGGGATTCCCAAGGGTACTGTGATAACAAATATCTCTCTATAGAGTCTCGGCTGAAACTTATGCACTCATAAGTATCCATTGTAGAACATGTGGAGAGAGTATTGTGCAAGGTCTGTTAATAGAGACCTGTAATCAGTCACCTTAATCCCTACCTATTGTGAATGAAGGATCTCTTGAATTTTAACGGAGCATAAGGAGGGGTAGAATTCCTCCTGAAACATCTGATGTAATTCATCCCATGAGAGAGACGACTCATCATGTATCGGAGTAACCAATCTCCAATAATGCCAAACTGCTCCGTGCAAAATGTTGGATTCCAAAGACACCATATGATCTGTCAGTGTCCATACAATCTTGAAGAGGTGGACCCCCAACTCTAACCAAACCTCTACTTCTAGAGGGTCTGGCTCACTGTGGAACACCAACGGTCTCTTTCACTGGAACTCGCGAAGTACGCTCAGCCTTCACACATCCTCAACCTACTATCCTGGGGCTATATATTTCTCAATGGGTGGGGTTGATGCTTCCTTCCCACCTGGAGAAAGGGGATTTCATAATGGGTCCTGAACTAAGGCCTCATCACTCACAAAATCATCTTCATGAACTGGTGATAATATCCTGGTTGGATGTCTTCACGGATAAATCTTGAATGTTATCAAGGAGTACTGCAGTCATATGAGCATATATATATCAAAAAAAATAGTGGGGAGATGACTCAAGGATATTCTAAGACTAAATCTTGTATAATTCATTTACCATAGTTCCCTGCAACGAGTGTTTGAGGGTTGCGAGTCGAAAAGTGGGTAATCAGGGTCTTGGTGAATAGATACATCAGTCGCTCATGCCATCACAGGACTCCCTATCTTGAGATACCCTCTTGGGAATCTTCTACATTGTTTCCCTATACCCAACCCAGATCTTTTTCAGGAAACGTCTCAACAATGTCCCAAGGGTTGAACCTCCCTTTGACACGACTTTCTCATGAACTGACCCATGCTAGGGCTCGAGCCGCGACTACCCCAATCCCGCCTCCATCGGCTAGGGGATAGAAACTAGTTCTAAAGGTACACAAAACTAGGGAAGGCCTTTTCCTAAGAACCTATACACACACATGTATCCAACTCAATGAAAACAGTAAATATGGAAAAGAAAACAAGATAAAACAATGCGATATAAAAACCACAAACATGCATCGACCAATAAAGAGTATAAGTATAGAAAGTAAACTGAAAGTTAGAGGGGAAAATTACATACCCAACTAGAAGAAAAGTGACACAACCAAACAACAAGTGTAAAAGTAAAACAACTGAGAGAGCCCTGCTCTTGAATCCTGAATCATGAGCATCGCACATGGTCTAAGCACTATGTATCCCTAGCTCCTATGAAGTCACAATCAACATATCCATCTTCTGCAAGGGAACACCCAGTGTGGGAAAATCCCAAGAAGTGGTGAGTATAAAAATAATCATTAGGAAGCCCTGAAGGCTCAAGGGAGTAACAAGAGAGGTACTGAAGAGAGGAGCAGTAGATAAAACAAAGTGCAGTAAAAGAGAGTATAGTAAAGGAGTGCAGCTCAACCCAACAAAGGAGTGAAGTAAGATTATCCAAAAACAAGTAGATAGAAACGATGATAATATAAACTTCTCATTGATTATTCACCCCCTATAGTAGTATATTATAATCTTTCAACCATGAGAAGTTAGACACATAAATCACGGGGAATACCCTGCATGTCTTCTCCTTTCCTGGAAGGAGAGTAACCAAAAACCAAGGAGTGTGTATAGAAAAAAGGATATGTACATATGCTCAGTCGAAGAATCCCAATCAATAAAATTAGGGGATCTCCATCTCACAAGCTCAGCCTAGTAAAAGTGAGTGTCCAACAGTCCAAGAAGTAACCACTGATTCCTAGTATCCCACACATCTACTCTAAACTACGAGTCAAGAGGGTTCAATAACCACACCTTGATACTATTCTATTTGGAATGAACTATCTCACCCTCACAGTTTTAGGTCACATCACAATGATGAGTCTTGGTGTGAAAAGAATCCCTCTTCCTTTAGAGTCCAAATTCACGTCAAAGCATGTCTCTTCACTGTTTCATACAATCAAGAGATCATGTCATAATGTCTAGGATCCATAACCAACCTAGCTGGAGGATTCCACTTGTCATTAGGTGTTTGTGGCCTATTACATCAGGTGGGGTCATCACTCAGAAGTTGAAGAAGGACACACTTCCTAGCCCAGCTGGATGGTAATACCCAATAAGAGTCGTAGACGGGTCCCACTACCTAGCCCTACTAGAGGGAAGACCAAAACATCCATCAGAGACCACTTCCTAGCCCAACTAGAGGTAAACCTGGAACTTCCATTGAGGATGACTTCCCAGCCTAGCTGGAGGTAACCCCAGAACATCCCTAGATATCCCTTCCTAATGGTACCTCCCAGAAAAGCACGTTGAGGAACATTGTTCATACCTACTAGATGGTGCCTCTCAGAAGAACACTGAGGAACACTGGACATCCCTACTGTATGGTACCACTCAGAATAACAATGAGGGACACTATCCATCCCTACTAGATGGTACCTCTCAGAAGAACACCAAGCAACACTGGCCATACTTGTTGGATGGTACCTCTCAGAAGAACACTGAGGAACATTGGACATCCCTGTTGGTTGGTACCTCTTAGAAAATCACACCGAGGAACATTGGACATCTTGGTTTTATGGTACCTCTTAGAAGAACACTGAGGAACATTATTGCAGTCATCGGGTGTCTCCATGAATAGGAATCATTCTAGGAACATCTCACATCGTAACATAGAATCCACTACAGAGGGCATCATCACATTCTATGTGAAAAAACACTTAGTATTGGCTACATGCATGAAAAAATTCAAGTCCAAAAGAAAGAGTTGCATGAGATAAAAGATTCATAAAATAGTACACGATGTGTGAGGTTACCACACATTGTGGGACCCCACCTCACTTCCTGGCTGTGTACCTAGCCATTATCAGGTACTAAACTATGAACATATACCCCTAGGAATTTTGGCTTACTCGTAGAGTACTTGACACACCTAGGAAAAAGGCTAACGAGTGCATGACACTCGTCGTTGATCTGGAGGGCCAAAAGCATAATTACGCGGGTACATCTCCTCAAACGGCTCAGGAACATTTGACCGCATCTATTCATCCATCTTCTCCACTCTCACAAGAGTCAGGGTTGAACTAGGCCATGGGTTCTCTTCACACACATCAAAAGGATATTCCACCTATATTCCTTTTATGTTTCCACATTTAATGAGATCATGAACAAGGCTCTATAAGTTCAAATGGATCACACTATTTTAATCCTTGTAGAAAAACATGAATTATTGACTATTCATTCACCCCAAATGGACATTAGGTGGAAAAGTTGTATGTTGGGGCATTGAACTCAAAAGAAATCTCGTGGGTCCCACACCCCAATCCCAAAACAAGTTAAACGGATCATTCCATTGTGATCCTCTGGTAAAAACACATGGAATGGAACTGGTGAAAAGGTTTCATTTCACCACACCACATATGAACCTACCCCTGTGGGGCCCGCACCCCAACTTTAGCTTAAACACGCGAATGTTTTCTTAAAAAGTCCTCACATAGACAATTGTTGCACCGCCACTAATGGCATGTCAAACAGACCTCCCGTTTAGAAGGTAGGCCTGAAACAATTTTTCTGAATAATAAAAATTAAATTATTATTATTATTAAACTTAGGTGTTTCATGCACCTGAACCCCAAGATTAGGACTTCAAAGTCCCAAATCAGTCAATAAAGGTACACATCAAGGAGAGGAACCTATGGCCATAGATGACACATCAATCAGACACGTCATTTTGGAGAAAACACCATTTAAGGGTTTTCAATCCAAAGTGGGCCGGTCAAACCCAAACTGGCCACACCCCACTCCATTCTCCTAGGCCGGCCCACCCCAGCTGGCCTGGTATGGATTGCTAGCCCGTGGCCCAGTCGTGGGTCCAACTTGTGTTGTTATGACCTGTCCAGCCTACCACAGCTCGTCCTGCTTCCGCACCGACCTGCTCCCAAGTTGGCTCGTCACCTCAGGTGACCGCGCTCGGGGCCCCCATTCTCCCGATCATTGGGGTGACAACGATCGGACGATGCCGACCACTATGGCCTCCTCCTACTCTGTTCATCCAACCATGCTCTTCCATCCCGGCCTGCTCCAATATCGACTGCCTCAGCTCTTTGCATCCGTTCTAGACCCCAGCTTCACCTCTGGCCACCGGTCAACCACAACATCAGCCTCCTTAGCACATCTTCTCCATGCTCTGCATCCGTCCCTTGTCAGCATCGTCGTTCCAGACCCGCACTGCCGCCTTATTCCACATGTCGTACTGACCACTCCAATGGTCTGATCTTAAATCTAAAATATTATTGGTGATCCCTACATCGAGACCTTTATAGTGTCAGCCTCAACTTTACGATCCGACAGTCAATTCATGCATCTAAAAATTTTTATGTAGAAAAACCCAAAGAACAGGTGAAGAACAAATTTTCGATGGGGATTGATGGTTGTGTCCATGTTTAAATAAAGTATTTCATGATAGAACAACAACCATAAACCCAAAAATTGAATATTCAAAGGATAAAAGGAATTAGAACTCAAAAACGAGTTAAATCCTACCTCAATCTAGTTATTCATTGTAGGCAACACGTCTTTTGTGATCTCACTTCGATCCATCGAGATTTCGGTGGAGATCGATCCTCAATTTGGTGAAGAACGAAAAAATAACATTCTTAAGAGTAGAGATAGAGAGATTCTACATAGAGAATGGATTAGGCTAACCCTAATCTCAAACTCCAAATTTTCTATTTATAGGAGATCCTCTCAATGCAGAATCTAAAATTCCCATGCCCCCTCATTTTATGTCGTGCTTAGGAAAATCACCCCATTTAGAACTCAATGGTAGTCTCATATTTCCAATCTAATTACCCGTTCAAATTTTATTTGGTTGGGAGTTCAAGATAAAATCATTAAGTTTAATTATTTTGTTTACAGTTTTTCCCCGGGTGAATTTTCTCACAGAAGTCCCATGGTGAAAAAATATATACCCCACCTAGGGAAAACACCATGTTAAAAACTCAACCATGGCCCCAAATTTCTCATATGAGTCTCCATTCGTGATTTATTTGGGTTTGAGATATTAAATGAATAAATTAATAAATTAATTCATCCATTTAACATACCTCCAATGAGTAAGGGGTCTGAACGTCTTGTACTGACATATTATATGTCTCTCCTAGGGTAAATGTCACGTACCGGACCCAACCGTGGTCTCAGATTTCTGATCCGATCTGCCGTATAGAATATATCCTATTTTTGACATGTTTATAGAACAAAAACACATAATATTTTCGTATAATTTATTCTAGGAATATTGATCCTCGGAATTACATGTCGTCTCATCTACTAACTCTGTAAATATATGTAGAAATATTAAAAAGTCTTACAAGATGAAAAATGGGTCTCTACACCTTTCCATGCCTTATATAACTCAATAAACCATCCAAAACTTTTATAAAACAATTCCCAGTAGTAAAACAATATTTTTCACACCAAAATTCCTTCAAAAACCCTCTTTCAATGCCAAATGCAAATAAATACCATACCAAACCAAATTTGGAATCTTTAAAAACATTTAATAAAACCATTTCATGGATAATAAAACAACCCCAAATGATACGACATAGAAAACCTGTGAAAAACACCCAATTTCATGTCAAAATGAAACTTTAAAATTAAACGCTCAATCAAAGCTACCAAAGATGATTTTCGAATACAATAAAAAGATTAAAAATATTCTAAATATGTTAATAAATCAATATAAATTCATCTAAGAATGATTTTCCATGGAAACACCAACCTTATGTGATGAAAACCTCAAATCCTTGTGTGAAACTTCAACTGCACCACCTTTGCACCACAAGGGAGTGAAAATGAACCCTATATCACAGGACTGGACCAAGAAACCCAAAATAAAACCCTAGGTACGAATCTCTAGCTTCTGTAAATTTGTAAATTCATGAAAGGAAGAAGAAACTCTAAGTAAATGAAAGAAACAAAGAAGGAAATAAATTACTTGAAGAATCTTGAAGATTTTCCCACCAAAACCCCTTAAAAAATAGATTCTAATAGATCTAAAAGAAGCTTGGAAGCCTTATATGAATGAGGGGAATGAATGGGGGAATAAAGGGTTGCATTAGGGTTAATAATGTAATGGAAAATTGAAATTACAAAAAAAATTATGAGTTGTAAAATCACACATGGTTTTCCTGCACGGATTAGTAAATTGTGCAGCCAAACAATGAGCCCATTTATCTCCACTCAAAACATGTCCAAAATCTTAAAAATTCAAGGGGGGATAGGGGAAACATAGGAGTGATTTTAGGCAAATAATAGAAGAGAAAAGGTACCTTAAAATAAGGATGTTTATGTGAAAATTCTCCCCACCATGAAAACATTCCACCCTAAAAATTCAACTCGAAGCTTGATCGAAAAACAAGAATGGGTACTCTTTCTCAACCCACAACTTCCACTAATAAGACTTAATCACATCATTACAATGATGCAAAAGGACCCATAAAAGTGGAATATACTTCCCTAAAATCACATTCTCTTGAGAATCTACTATTTATACTAGCTCCTCACACACTGATAAATCAAGTTCTATCTCTAACTCTTCCCAATTCAGCACATGAGAAGGATACGGTTTTTACTTCTTTAACTGGGATACATGTAATATGTCATGAATATATGACAACTAAGAGGTAAAATATAACCTATATGACACCTTCCCAATGCACTCGATGGTCTCAAAAGGTCTGACATACCTCAGTGTTAGCTTTCCCTGCATTCCCAAATGTCGATGACCCAAATGAGGGTCCACCTTCATGAATAACTAATCACCCACTAAAAACTATAGATCATGATGCCTCTAGTAGGAATATGTATTTTTTGGAAACTCTGATCTATCAATAACCATTTCCTGATCAACATTACCTTCTCAGATGTCTCTTGCACAAGGCTTGGGCCCAACAGTATGGTCTCACCTACCTCAACCCAACACAGAGGGGACCGACAAGGACAACCACACAACACCACAAAAGGAGCCATCAAATTGAGGATTGGTAACTATTATTATAAGAAAACTAGGCCAATCCAAAATGTTTATCCCAAGAACAACTTAACCCAAGACATGTGCACAGAGCATGTCTTCTAGAATCAGATTTTCCCACTCTATCTGACCATCCCTCTAAGGATGGTATGTTGTGATCATCTTAATCTGTGACCCAAAGCCTTATGAAGGACTTTCCAAAACTTAGAGGTGATGGGGGGTATCTATATGGCACAACTTATGAGGGAACACCATGAAGATTTACCACCTTGTAAATATACAATTGGCCCAACTCATCAACCTTAGTTGTATCTATGATAGGAATAAAGTGGAATGTTTTGGTCAAACAATCAATCACCACCCAAATATCATTCATACCCTGAGGTGTAAGAGGTACTTGAAAAATAATGTCTACGGTGACCTCATACCACTTCCAGGTAGGAATGGGTAACTGTTGAAGCAATCCATAGGGCCTCTGATACTTTTATTTCACCAGTTGACAAGTAAAGCACCTCGATACAAAATCAGCTATATCCCACATCATACTTGGACACCATAACCATTGAAAAAAATCATAATAAATTTTGTTGTATCCAAGAATAATTTCTCACTGATATTGGTGGATATCCTGCATCAACATGTTTCTCATAGATAACAACACCACTGAATGGCCCTTGAAGCACAATATTCCCTCAGGAGGCGAAGACCAATCAGAACACATCTCCCCACCATGAAGAAACTACATCAACCACTGAAATAGATCATCACTGTTATTCTCCCACTAAATCAACTCTACAAGTGAAGGGGTAAACTAAAATTTCTCCAATAATTCACCTCCATTGTGATCCTTGGTCTCTACATGCGTCTAAGAAATTATTCCCATCAAAGTCTACTCATCCCCAGACTTCCACAAATCCAGAACTAGCACTTTTCTACTCAAGGAATAATCCACCACATTACCCTCTCCTGGGGTATAGACAATGTCAAAATTTAACCCCTACAAATACTTGATCCAACAGCACTACCTTAGGATAATATCCTTCTATGAGAAAATATAGGCTAAAATTTTATGTTCAGAGTATACTAAAAAATTCACCCCAAAGAGTTAGTGGAACCATGTCTTGAAAGAATTCATAACTACCTCAAATCCCATGTCATGGGTTAGGTAATTATTTTCATGTGGTCAAAGTTGGTGAGAGCCCAACACCACCACGTGATCGCCCTATATAATCATGCACCCAAGATCCATACCTGAAGCATTGAAATATACCACATAGACCTTTTTATATTCTAGAGAGATCAACATGGGGGGCGGTAGTCAACTGTCACTTAAACTCCTTAAAGGATGCCTGACATTCTGGGCCCCATTAAAACTTCACCCCTTTCTGTGTCAGCTCAGTCATGGGTGAAGCATGTTGAGAGAAATACTGAAAAACCCACCTATAATAACTATCCAGGATGAGAAAACTCCTGATCTCAAACACATTCTTCAGATTCTCCAATGACATAATTGCGCTGATTTTCTTAGGGTCCATTAAAACCCCATGTTCCATGATGTAATGACCCATAAACTTCACCTCACAGATCTAGAATGTGCACTTTGAAAGATTATAATATATTAAGTGATCCTAGAAAGTGCCCAAATGATCCTTAGGTGATGCTCATGATCCTCCTCAGATATAGAATAATCCAAGATGTCATCCATGAATACCATGACAAAGAATTAAAGATACTGGTGGAACACCCTATTTATGATTTCCATAAAGACTATTGGAGCATTGGTCAATCTAAATGGCATTAATAATCACTCAAAGTGGCCATACCTGCTTTAGATATATGTATTAGGGATATTCTCCTCTCTCAACCTGACTTGGTGGAAACCCAAATGCAATTCTATCTTGGAAAACCACTTTCCCCCCTTTAACTAATCAAAAAATTCATCTATTTGGGGAAAATGATATTTTCTTTTAATGGTTACCTTATTCAGCTTCGGGTAATCAATGCACAACCGAAGAGACCCATCGTCCTTCTTTGTAAAAAAATAGGAGGGGACCAAGGAGAGATGCTCAGGTGAATGAATCCTTTGGATTCAAAATTTTCCAGCTATATATTTAATAATCTCAACTTAGTGGGGGCTATATGATATGAGGTAAGAGATATCATATTTGTTCCTAGTGCCAAATCAGTTGAGAACTCTACATCCCACTCCATAGGAAAGACTGAAAATCATCTACAAACACCTATGGGAACTGATCCACTACATGAGGTAATCCAACATTAGTAGCATGACCATCTTCTTCTAGTGTGATCGATGATAATTGGAAGACAATATTCCCCAATTCTGGGAGTGGAGGTCTCGCATGACCTGACTAAGGATCTCATTCCCCATGAAAAACCTAAGGACTCCCTTCAGGTTCCATGAAACTCATCCTCAACCTATACTAGTAGATATGCACTTGAAAATGAACTAGATAATAATTGATGAGGATTACATCAAATAGACCCATGTCTAAGACCAGGAGGTCTAACTCCATCTCAACCCCTAATATAGAAAGTGCACATAACCAACACCTGAGACCTTCCTCCATCTTCTTTCACAAAGGCATCACCATCGCCATCTAAAATTACAATAAATCAGTTGTAAAATTCATCATATTTACAATATGGTAAAATATAAAAGTAATAGTAGAAACAATATCAAATAGAACAACAGATAATTATGATGCAATAAAAGCAGTACTATGAACTGTTGAAGGCCATATATATGATCCTACCGGTGCCTGATCCATAGCATGAAGATGCCTCCTCCCTTCCTGAGAATGGCCTCTCTCCTATGGATCTACCCTGAATTGTATCTTCCCAAAAGATGATTTGACCCTTCTGCCATGGCCACAAAACCAATAACATATCATCCTTGATGGCTCTGACTGAATTGGCACTCCCATAAAAGCTGTAGATTTGTCCCCACTATGAAGTGGATTTTCCACCTTGCAAAAGCAATGTAAGTTCCCCAAATCTCCACACTGATAACAAGGACTCGGGGAATATGTACATTCAGTTCGGGTGTGTCCTGGACTTCTACACTAGTGGCATACCACTGACCTTCCATCAGAAGCCACAAAAGAGAACTTCCTGGGAAGATGGCCTAAACTACCACTTACCTTCATCCCCTAATCCTCACACTTCCTTTTCTTTCTAGATAAACTATCACTTCCCATCACTGATACTATCCCATAGAAATAAAACCGACCCTTACATTAAATCTTTATAATACTATCTCAATCAACTACCTCAACATAGGTATTCGACTTAAATAGGAAGGCCTGAGAATAGATCTCTGGAAGCAATAACTTTTCAAAACTCTGAGCCTTTATATATTGATTTGAGACTATCTCAGGGGAATTTTGAACTATCTCGGAAAAATGGTTGTAATACTCCATCACCTACTAATCCCCCTCAACAATATCCATAAACATTCAGGATCTGGCATAATTCAATACTTCCGGACAATACTAGTCATTGAAGGTAACCTTAAAGTCCTTCCAACTAATTTTCTCATGCTTCCCAGCTTGAAGAACTCATTACCACCACCTGTGGCTAGGAACCTCAACCATAAATGAGGTACATTTCACCCAATCCTCCTTAGGTTTTTCAATGAACTAAAATATGTTCTATATCTTTTCAAGCCACTCCTTTGCTTCTTGGGGTTCCATAAAACCTCGAAAGGTAGGAGGCTTGTTCATGAGAAACTCCTTGGATTTTTCCTTCTTAAGACCAAACTCATCATTTCTATCTAGATAAAGAGAAAGATCAGAAGCCTCTATCTGTACTAGATCTTGGATATCCTAGACCATAGATTCTACCAGCCTCTGATCAAGTGGTTAGGGAGAACTCTCTCTAGCTTCTTCCTATGCATTCATGGGAGCTTTCAAGGGAGGAATGTTGCTAGAAAAATAAAACAATCACAAGATAAAACATCAGTACAATAGTTCTGAAAATGTTAAGCTATAAAATCAAATATAAATAATTCAAAATCATCTCAACAATAAAATAAACAACTACTTCACCCCCAACCAATTTCCACATGCAGTTTGAAGCCTGCACATCCCACCTAGAATGGAAATAAAATAGACAAACCCAACATCCCATGGAGATTTGAGTTCTTTCATGAGAGGTGTGGTCCAGGCACCCAACTTGGGTATAGAACTCTAATCCCTCATATTCCTAGCTCCGGTCTAGATAGACGCATCCCAAATAATGTGACCAAATATATTAACCATGCTCTAATACCATTTTTTCATGAACCAGATCTGGTCTCCATCCAAACTAGCACCTGACCCAGTCCATGGCATAACCCATAGGTATGTCCTATCAATATGGGATAGAAAAAGTTCCCAGGTATAATAAATAATGGTTTGGGAATGATTTACTCAATTTTGGAATCATAAAACAACAAACAATAATAAATAAACCGAATCTTAAAATTCATTCCAAAAAAGATTTAAATAAAATTCAGAATTAAAATAAATGGTTTTAGACCAAGTCCAAGAGGGGAACAACTGAAAGTTGGTATAAAATACATATCAAGAACCACCACATAGAAATATGTCATCATCCTCAAGCCTTCTCCACAACACCACACCAAGGATGGAAGCTAACAACCTGATCCGCCATCTCCAAAGACCTTTCCCTTACCTGTGTCCAACATAATCTAGTGTAATTACACCCAAAGGTGTAAGTAGGGTGTAAGACTAATCCCAACAGTATTCCACCCAAAATATTCCATGTGATAAACATTTCAAGGCCAAAATATTTAATGTTTTTATAAACAAGAAATGCTAGTGACAATTTTAAAAAGGATGAAACGTCAAATGAAGATAGTTTTTAAGGGAGTATCTTTGAAGAATGAACACATTTTAATAAAACCCACATGCTGAAAAATATCCAAAAAACACACCATATACTGATGATGGGTACCATATAGTCAAGGAGCACTAGTCATGGGAACACCCCAAGGAACTAGCTAGCTGTCGGGCCCTAGGTAAATTGTATCTTGGTGTATAAGTAACCATAACCAATATCCTTCTCATGAAAAAGCCACAAAGATAAAAAAACCAAATGTTTTACTGGTCCCCAACAACATCAAAGTTTAGTTATTGTTGTCGTCATCAAACTTTCTAAGTGAAATAGGGACGATACCACTACCGGATCACTAGCATACTAGTCCTAGTCTGCCAACATAGATATATGGGTTTTCCTCTTTGTGCACAATCAAGTTCTATAGGTTAAAAATACCATTTTCACATAAAAACACCACTTCTAAAACATACTCATACCAAACAGTACCTAACATGCCTTTTTATCCCTTGTGTAACTCAATAAACCTTTCAAAAATTTTATAAAATAATTAAAAGTAGTAAAACAAGGTTTTTCACACAAAAATACCTTCAAACCCCCTCTTTCAAGGCCAAATTCACATCAATACCATACCCAAAAATATTTGGAGTCCATAAAAACATTTAATAGAACCATTTCATGGATCATAAAATAACCCCAAATGATACTACATATAAAACAAATGAAAAACACGTAATTTCATTCCAACATGAAACTTTAAAATTAAATGCGCAATAAAAGATACCAAAGATGATTTTCACAGCATACCCAAAATATGGAAAACAATTTAAATAGGTTAAACAAGTAAGATAAATTCATCCAAGAATTTTTATCCATGGAAACACCTACCTTATTTGATGAAAACCCCAAATCTTTGTGTGAAACTTCAACAACACCACTGTCGCACCATAAGGGAGTGAAAATGAACCCTAAACCACAATATTGGACCAAGAAACACAAAATAAAAACAAATTTATGAAGCCCTAGCTTTTAGAAATTTTTAAATTTAAGAAAGGTAGAAGAAATCCTATGGAAATTGAAGTAACAAAGAAATAAATCACTTACTTTAAGAAGCATGAAGTTTTTCCACCAAAACCCCTTCAAAAATAGCTTCCAACAGATCTTGAGGAATCATAGAAGCCTTATATGGCTGATAGGAACGAATGGGGGAAGAAGAGGTGCATTAGGGTTATGACTGTGAGAGAAAAATTGGAATAACAAAACATTTTTAATGAGCTGGACAATTGTGCATGGTTTAGTAAATTGTTCTGCCAAACCGTGTGCCAAGTTCTTTCCATTAAAAACATGTCCAGAATCTTCCAAGTTCAAGGGTGGGGATAGGGGAAACATAGGGGGGAATTTATTCCAATAATAAAAGAGAAAAAAGTACCTTAAAATAAGGATATGGACGTGACAAACACAACCAGAAGGATTTGTGACTCTAGGTGATACTGAAAATACATGAAAGTTACAGAGATCCATTTATGGATTTAAGAAAGCATCTAGGTCAGGGAACATTCAATTTTATGATGCTATAAAATAATTTTAAGTCATTAATAATGAATTTGAGACATGTGTTTATAGAAATTTTAGTGAGAATGTAGTCGTTATCGTTGTAGTATATGTTGATGACATATTACTTATAGGAAGTGGTATACCAGTTTTATTGTCTGTTAAGGACTGGTTAACACGTGTTTCCCTTTTAAGGAATTAGGTTATGTAGCTTATATTCTATGGATAAATATTGTAATATCACACCCCATTTCATTATCTTAATAAGGTTTAAGGATTTTACTTGAACTTAGGTGACATCCCCAAGACACAAAAGGCAAACAATAAATTCTATGGGCATCATAAATAGTTGGAGGATGATTTTCCCTTTTGATATAAAAATAAAAAAAATTAAAAATACCATAATAAAAACACTATATTATGAATGATAAAAATGTAATACAACTCAATATATTACAAAAAAAACAAACCATACAATATTACCAAGAAGAAACCAAGATCAACATCAACTACAAAGTGGAAGACAAAACAAAAAAAACTCAAAAGACTGAAAAGACACTAACTCAGTAACTTCCAACAATATTGAAGAAAAAACTACATTATACTTACCCAAGTATCACAAAGAACCACTAAATAAATATGATACCTTACCTTTACCTGTAATTTGATAAATAATATCTAAAAAATCACCAAAGTACCAAAATAGGGGGTGAGTAATGAAACTCAATAGGTTTTCCCCAAATGACTTCCCTACTCATGCCACTAGAATAGTACATGTTAGCAAATTCATATAAAACAATTTATATAAAACACTTTAAGACATTTAATATTTTATATATGAATATAAAACAATTTCCATACCAAATCAGTTTCTATGGAAATCAACCAAACAAATCTTTAAACAATTTCACATTCCTTTTTGGCATACCAAAACCATGATTCAAACACACACACACACATTATTTAGGGATAGTTATCTACTCATGATCAATTTCTCATCCACACACTAAGTATTCACTATGTTTACAATATTATTCTTCCCCAATGACACATGCCCCTTATACAGGGTCATCTCCCTTGTACCCTAATGGCACATTCCCTTTATTTAGGGTCATATTGAAATCATAAACTCACACTAACCTGTGTATACCAAAACCCATGACAAAATAACCATTTCATTACATTTCAGTAAACATTTATTTTATTGAAAACCTTTCAAAAATACCTTTTTCCATAAATCCAACCAAACAACCAATTTTAAAATCATCATTTTAAAATCATTCAAAAAATCACTTTTCACAATAACCAATTTCAAAAAAATCCACGAACCTTTTATAAAAATGGTTTCTAACATTATTTTCAAATCAAATTCATAATAAATTTCATGAAATTCCATCAATTTTAAACATATCCTTCAATTTTAAACAAGGGGAGTCGAGATTGAATCCACCTACCTCAAAAATTATGGAGGAAATGAAGAACGACATGAATTCTTAAACAAAACCAAGTTAAATATCCAAAAACCAACCTTGGATATTATTCCCTATCATCAAAACAAACATATATCATCAGGATTGGAATAAAATATCATAGATATATCCCCAACAGACTTGATCTATGAATCTAATAGAGACATGTCGAGTAGATTTAAGGAATACCGCCAAGAATGGAGACTTACCAAGAAATTTGTCCTTTAACGCACCAAGACTTGCCAACAGATCACTTCTGAATCGAATGGGGAGAGTATCCATAGCCTTTGGGAGGATTAAAATTTGAGTTAGGGTTGAAATAGGTGAAAAAAGAGTGGATTTGGGGCTAAACTGAGTGAGACCCACATTTTTAGGATCTAACTTTTACCTATGCATGGTTAGTTGTACATTTAGGAAAACCATTTACTAAATCTGAAAATGCCTTTGTTACCAAAAGCATGGTTTCTCCAATTCAACCCCATGATTTTTCTAAATATTGTGCCTAACCATGTGC
Organism: Viscum album; assembly: GCA_963277665.1. Taxonomy (NCBI): domain Eukaryota; kingdom Viridiplantae; phylum Streptophyta; class Magnoliopsida; order Santalales; family Viscaceae; genus Viscum; species Viscum album. Next base: position 1,678,989,845 of record OY728121.1, on the reverse strand, counting down.
CTACCAATATCCCACTGCCTCACTTTAGATGGTTTCATGTAGAAGTTTCATAATTTTCAGTAACCATGCTCAAACCCTGAACCTCCAGAAAAGACCCAAAATCATTCCAAAAGTCTTCCAAACCATACCAAACATCACCCAAACAATTTACATGCTTACAATACATAAATAATGGGTTACTTAATTGAAATATAGGTGATAAATTCTTCCTACCATTGGAATTTTCATCCATATAAAGTATAAAATCACCATTTTCTTAAAAGAGTTTGGGCCATTTTCCAACTATATGTTTCTCACATTCCCATGTCTCTTCTTGAATCTTACCATGTTTCCAAAAAAATCTTCACTAAGATGATTCTGTTCCCATGCTAGAATTTCACCTTCCTATCCACAATCTGTACCGGCATATGAACCAATGAAGAATCTAGATCTAGGTCAATGTTATCCATCGAATCACATAGTCAGGATCTGACTGATACTTTTTCAAATGAGATACATGAAACACATTATGCACTATACTGAACCATGGTAGAAAATCCAACCAATATTCCTCCTCACTAACCTATTAAAGTATCTCAAATGGGAATATGTATCAATGAGGTAACTTTCCTTGCTTTCCCGAATTATGATTCCCAATCCTTGGAGATTCTCTCAAGAACATATGATCACTCAACATGAATGAAAATGGACATCGATGATGATCCTCATAAAATTTCTAAAAACTTTGAGTGTCTATATCGATTTCCTAATCAACAGAATCTTCTCCATTTTCTCTTGTATAGGACTCAATATGACCAATGAAGCCTCACCTTCTTCCACTAAATAAAGTGTAGAATGAAAAGGATATATCCAAGAAGATCAGGAGTCAGGTTAGCCTACTCCCAGTAAAATTAATTAAAAAGTAAAGAGTACAAAGAGTGTTCAAATAGATGATCTACAAAGGCGAGTATAGCACTCACCACGATAATCAGCCTGAACAAGGCTACTACAAAATGTAGGTGATATGAAAGACCAAGACGAACTCACCTCTGCAATTGCCCTTTTGGAGAGAGTATTTGCAACTTGATTAGCCTCACGGTAGACATGAAGAACTTCATGTTAAAGCGTCTCTGCAAGTCGGAGGCAATCAACCCAAGCCGGTAACATCTTCCAAGGCACGTTCCTTGATCGATCCCTAAGGATCAGAACTTCAACAGATGAATCTGACTCAAACCATAAGTCATGCCAACCATATTGGACAGCATATCTAATTGCCTTCATCATAGCCCAGAGCTCCACCTCAATTGAAAATCATTTTCCAATGAAGTGTAAAAAAAATCCTTTGATGAAACCTCTATGATTACGGAAGACTCCACCGCATCCTGAGGGTCCAGACGCACCAGCAGCCGCTCCATCAACATTAACCTTCAGCCATCGGGAAATGGGTGGAATCCATCGAACAGATTTCATAATCAACAGTTTCTTTTCCCTGCCAATAACACCAAGAGATCTCAACAGCACAAGATCAGAAACATCATTATTCATAGTTCCAGTGTGAACCCTGGAGGCAGTGTGGACCGCACGATGAATGGCCATTACACCAGTATGAATTGATGGTGTGATATTGTTGAACATCAAGGAATTTCTTGCCTTCCATAAAAAATAAATCAAGCAGGCCGCAGCTTCCAATAAGAGTCCCTGAACCTTCTCACTGCACTTGGTTTGGCAGATAGAGTGTAGCAGCTCCCCAACTGAAGAAGAATCAAGGTGACAGTTGAAGATTCCATGGATTTAGTCTCATAACCTACAAGAAATTTTTCAAGAGACAAAGATATGGGAGGCTGTTTCAGCCGCCTCCACACAGAAATCACAAGTTGATGCCAGCTGAAAGCCAGCGCGCTGCAACATAGCCTGCAGCAGAAGTTTGCCTTTCCAGATTCTCCAAATCAGCACCGAAGATGCTGGAGGAATGAAAGTTCTGCTAAAGCCTGTTACCCAGGCTGGAGGTTCCAAAGGGGTACCACATATAGACTGATAATATTACATCATGTTGAAGATATCATTCAAGTTTTTAATCCATAACAGCATGTCATGGTCTCTATAATAGTACCTCGATATTTCAGTGTCAAATTGACTCGGAACTGCTTCACAATTTGGTGAAATGTTAAAATCAGTAATGGTCATCCACTGTAGGAGAGGAAGAATGACCAAAACATCACAAATAGGTCGAGACAGCCTGGAGGTAGTCCATAAATTGAGCGGGGAGTTCTTACAGACAATCCATTTCGAGCTGACCATCAACTCAGTGTAAGTCTTCTTTAGAGCAAGCCAAACAGATGAGCAAAGATAATTGGAGTATCCAGTATGGAGTTTCTCAGAAAATAGGGTGTGAAGGAATTCCAGGGAGTCATCTTACTTTGAGATTAGGTTCCAGGTAAACTTTCTAATCAAAGTGTCATTGAATAGCCTTATGTCTTTGACACCCATTCTGCCCATTTGGATTGGCTTCACACACTCTTTCCACACAACCGTGACCAGCTTACTCTCATGAATCAATCAAGTCCAAATAAAGTTTTTGACTTTTCCGTTAAGATCCTTAAGAAAGGCATGAGGCCATCGATACAAAGAAAAGGAATAGACAAACATCGATGTAATCACAGAATTGACCAAGCAAATCCTCCCTTCCTGTGACATGTTTTTCCCCTTCCATCTTGCTAATTGGTTTGTAATTTTCAGAGAAATGTTTTCCAAATATCATCTTTTAGACCTACCCAAAAATAGAGGCACTCCAAGATAAATGAAAGGAATAATACCCCTTTTGACAACAAGTTTCAAGGAAGCTCTGTTTTTGTTGGGTAAAAATCTCTCAAGGCATCATTAAAGCATTTTTGAGGTGATTGTGTTTGTTGACAAAGTGTAGATCTGAGTGGTGATTGTTGAAAAAGCAAAATGATGACATACAAATTTGTTGAAAAAGAGTATTTCATGATGGAATGTCAAGTTCAAGATCTGATGTCAACAATACATGTTTTATTCAAGAACGTCGACAAAAGGAATGGATGATTTGGAGGCGGTACAAAAGAACAGATACAAGGTGGCGCCATTTTCTAGTGTTTGCCAAATTTTTGGGTCTGAAAATCGACAAATGAAGAAAAGTGGTTTTTGGAAAAGGTACTTTCACGCTGTGTACATGAAGTCTTGGAAATATGCACACCATATGTTTTTCAAGAGTAGATCATCAAAATATGGCAAAGGGATAAGGTTCGCTCAAGTTTTGGTGAGGTCGTGCAGGTGACTTGCACGCCGTGAAAGATACTTGCGCGCCGATGCCTTGGAAGTTTGAGAAGTTGCACGCCTATAGTTTTTCAAGATCATAAAATCAAAATATGGAAAAGGAAAGAGTTTTTTGCAAGTTTGGAAGTAGGTCGTGCAAGTGACTTGCAGGGGAAGAGACCTGCGTGTCGAGACTTTCACGTTGAGAGTTGACTTGCGCGCTGTCGCGTAGGGTGGTCAATTTGCCAATAAATACTAGACCACCCCTCCTCATTCTTTACCAGAGTTCAACACTTTTAGAAATCAGAGCTCCCGTCACGCAAGTGTGGTGGTCGTGCATGTGGTGTGTGGGTCGTGCAAGTGAAGTTGTGCGCCAGTGTGAGAAGTTGTGCACCGGTTGGCAGTTGCGCGTCAATATTGGTTTGGGCATAAAAGGAAGTGAGTCGCGTAGGTTTTGGGTTGAAGAAGGTTGTGTTGTGCAAGTTTCTAAGGTATACTTGCGCGATAGTTGTGACTTGCACACCGATACTTGTACACCGAGATAGACTTGCGCACCAAGTAAGGTTTATTTCCAGTAGTGATTTTCGGGCTGCGTGGAAGATGGATGTTTGCCCGATATCTTCAGTGCAAAGAGATATTCATCTACGGGTGAAAGTTGTACTTCAATAGAGCATCTACATACAGAGGAAGATGAATTCTTTCATGAAAATGAAGAGACCTACATGTCTATAAACTGTGAGTGGATTCCTTCCAAGAGCAGTGAGCAAAGGAATAGAAAGAAGGTGATCCTCTCCACCGGCAGTGAGCCATAGAGAGAGAAACAGGGAGTGACCCTTGGGAAAGCAGTGAGCTAACCCTAAACCTGTAAAGGTAGTGAGCCTGGGCTTAGAAGTGATCTAGCCAGAACCTTGTAATCCACAGCTAGTGAAGTTTAGTGGAATTGGTACGACCAGTAACCTGTTGGCGTATGCTCCTTGGACGTAGCCCTTAACGGTGAACGAAGTAAAGTTGTTGTGTCTTGTGCTTGTTTTACTTTCTGTTTATATTGTGCAACAAGAAAGAGATAGAAAAGTGTTTTTCTTAACAGTGAAACAAGATCAGAATGGGCTTTAAGTTTAAATTAGTCATACCCTGATTCACGCCCCCCCTCTCAGGGTATTCAGCCTTATGGACCTAACAATTGGTATCAAAGGGAAATGTTAGTATTAGGTCTTCTCTCAATGGAGGTCACTAATCATAAAGGGATTCCGATCTTCGATGGATGTAATTTCCAGATATGGAAGAATAAAATGCAACACTATTTCCAATCCTTGGGAATGGATGTGTTTTCAGTAGCTATGCATGGTATCACAGCTGATATTAATAGTGGTGCATTATCAGAAATTGAGCACAGAGAGTTGGATGTTGATTCCAAGGAAATAAATGTCTTAGGGGGAGCCCTTTCCAATCCCATATACACGAAGGTGATTTCATGAAAAATGTCACATGCCATGTGGGAAAAGCTTTTGAATATATATGAAGGGGATACAAAGGTCAGAGAAGCAAATCTATAGGTGTTGTGGAACAAATATGAAGATCTAAAAATGAACCTGAATGAGTTTTTTGACACATTATTTGACAGGGTAAACATTGTTGTGGAAGATATGCGAGGTCTCGGAGAAGTCATTGAAGAGATAAAGATCATAAAGCGCTTCTTGAGGAAACTTCCACCTCGGTTCAATCTGAAAGTTTCAGTACTAGAAGATAAAGATCCAAAAGAGCTGACACTGGAAAATTTGCACAGTACCTTGGTTACATATGAAATGAGGAACGATGATAATGAGGCTCTGGAAAAGGGGAAGTCCAAAGAGTTGGCATTTAAGGCCATAAAGAAGCTTACCATTGAAGATTCTCAAGAAGAAGAAGAGATAGATGGGGTAATGTCATTCCTCTCCTCAAATCTTCAAAGAGGAAAAGAAAATTTCAAAGGGAATCTTCCAGTTGCTTTCTTTAGATGTGGAAAAGTTGGTCATCTTGCTACAAGGTGCCCCAAAAAGTTTCAAGAAGAAAACGATGAAGATGAAGTTGAAATTACCAAGAACAAATCTTCAACCTATGTGAAAGGGAAGAAGCAGTTCCAGAGAAATTTCTTTAAGAAGAAGATTCTTCTTTCACAAGAAATAGACAGTTCAGATGAGTCTCAGGGTGAAGAAATTGAAGAGATAGAAAATTGCAAAGATCGTGGACAAAATGCAATGGTGGTTGTTGTCAGTAGTGCTCAAGAAAAGAAGTAAACTGAAACTGATGAGGAAGAAAAAGAAATTTAAGGGATAGTTGACGTGGAAGCTTAATTAGAGTCAGCTCTTGAAGAGATAGATGTTTGGATAGTAAAAACAAAGAAATCCAACAAGGTGGTACATGATGCCAAAATCTACATGCAACGGCAATAAGAAGAGAAGTCTGAGCTAGTGAAAGAAATTAAAAATATTAAGTCTTCCAGGTCAGAGCGCACAGAAAAGGTTGATGAGAATAAGCTCAAGATTGAAGAACAGAAAAGGGAGATCGATTTCTTGAATAGAAAATTGAAAGATCACGTCAAGCATATCAAAGAGCTTGAAGAGGAAGTTGTCGGTCTGCGGAGAAAAGATAAAGACCAGGAAAAAACTTTGAATCCCAACACATTATTGGGAAAGCAGGTTTTTACGAAGACTGAAAAGAAGGAAGAAGAGCCTAGTAGTTCAGCAGTAAAGGAGTAGCAATTAAGCTCAGAAGTTAAGTCCGATTCATGGCTTAATCAGAAAAAAAAATCTGTGGCAGTTGAAGTCAGACCGCAAGCACCCGTCTCGAGATTGAAGGTGGATTTGGGAACAAAGAAGAATAAGAATATTCGGAGATCCCAAGGGGAAACCCGTACTTCTGAAGTAACACGAAGGAATGCACCTTATATCAGGTGTTATTATTGTGGAAAGATGGGACATTCACAGTATGTGTGTCCCATAGCCAAAAGATATCGAAGGGAACAAGAACAGAGATGGAAGCCAAAAAGAGAACAGTTTTCCAGAACATATTTCGAAGGAAAATGTTTTTGGTGCAGAGGATTTGGGCACATGGCTAGGTACTGCACTTCGACCATTCAGAGAAATGTGCCAAAGCAGAATCAAAACATTAGGAAGAAGCAGATCGATAAACCAACAAGTGAGTTAAAAATGCAGAATAGATTTGTAGCTTTGCAAGATGAAGTTGGTCCATCATACTCTGAGAAAGAACAGAATTCTCAATCCATGTTGAGTATGAATGAAAATGTATGGACCAAGAAGAAGATAATGTAGAAGGTCACAGTGGAATATATTGCCCTCAAAGCATCAGATCGCTCTGGTGTGTGGATTCTTGATAGTGGGTGCACATCTCACATGACAGGTAATAAAGATCTTGTTACATGAATAAAATATGACAAAGAAGGAGTTGTCAAATTTGGAAACGATGAAGGCCTGAAGATTGTTGGTTCAGGGAAAGCCAAGTTTGGGGGCAAAGAAATGAGACGTGCTGATGTCTTGGTCGTAGAGGGTCTTAGTCATAACTTGCTTAGTGTCAGTCAACTATGTGACTCTAGGCACTCTATCCGATTTACCAAGAAGATGTGTATTGTTAAAGGAAAAGATGGAGAAGTCATTCTACAGGGAAAAAGAAAAAAGGGAAATCTTTACCTGGTAGGTGAGGAAGAAGATTTGTGCTTTTTATCCAGAGAAGAAGAAAACCAATTGTGGCATAAGTGACTTGGTCATCTATGTCAACCATCCATGGAAGATGTGGTAAAGTGTGATGCTGCTAGAGACCTTCCCAAGATATCATGTGATCTCACTCATACGTGTGATGCTTGTCAACAAGGGAAGATCATCAGAAAGGCATACAGGCCAAAGGAACAAAAAACAACTGGAGTTCTCAAATTGGTGCATGCTGATGTATGTGGACCTATCTCACCATGAGCTATAAATGGGAAAAGGTACTATGTTCTTTTTATTGATGATTATAGTAGAATGGGCTGGGTATTTGTCATTACCCATAAGACAGAGGTGTTCAGTTGCATAAAGAAGTACAGGAGGGAATCATAAAGGATTCTTGGGCAGAAAATTTTGAAGTTTCATACAGATAATTGTACAGAATTCACAAATAGTCATGTGGAAGAATATCTTGAGAAACACGGGATAAGGCATCAAGTTTCATCAGTGAGAACTCCCCAACAAAATGGAGTGGTTGAAAGGAGAAATCGGATCATCAACAACTTGGCCAGAACGATGCTTATTGATAAAGACCTACCAGAGAAATTTTGGAAGGAAACAGTTTTGACAACGGTCTATGTTTCGAATAGGTCTCTGTTGTGTTCGAAGCAAGGGAAGACTCTGTATGAACTGTGGTACAGAAAGAATCCAACATTGAAATACTTTCAAATCATTGGAAGTAAGGGTTTCATTCTCAACAAAGAAAATCATAGGAAGTTTGAGGCACGAGGAGATGAAGGGATATTACTTGGCTACTCGGGGAAAAGTAAAGCATATAAATTCATCAACAAAAGGCTAGGAATTTTTTTTGAAAAAAATGATGTCACTATAGTCGAAAATGAATAGAATGCTCACCGAACTAGTGATCAATTTTTGGATGAAAGTGATGATGAAGTAAGTGAAACAGGGGGAGTAGAAGTGGCAGAGGCTGACTCAGAAGAAGATACTGATGATGAACAAGAAAGTTTCAAGTCTGTGTCTGCAAGGAATCCAAAGATTCGAGCTAAAATTGATAGGTAAAATATCATTGGTGATCAGATAGCTCCATTTCATACTTGAAGAATGAAATCATTACAGAAAAAATCATTTTTGTCTCAGGTGGAGCTGAAATTTTTTTCCAATGCAACTGAAGACGAAAACTGGTTTTAGGCTATGAATGAAGAGCTTGATCAGATTGAGAAGAACCAAACATGGGAGATTGTTTCGAGGCCAGCAGACAAGAATGTCATCGGGACTAAATGGGTCTATCATAATAAGATGAATGAAGATGGAAATATGATTCGAAACAAAGCACAGCTAGTGTGCAAGGGATACTCCCAGATAGAGGGAATAGATGTTGATGAGACATTTTCAACAATTGAAAAGCTAGATACAATCTGATTATTTTTTGCCATAGTAGTGCAAAGAAAGTTCAAAGTGTTCCACATGGATTGAAATATTCATTCTTGAATGGAGTTTTGGAAGAGGAGGTATATATTGAGCAGCCAGATGGTTTTATCATTCATGAGGATGAGAACAAAGTTTACAAGCTGAAGAAGGTGATGTATGGGCTAAAAAAAGCACCAAGGGCATGGTACTCAAGACATGATCAGTTCTTAAAGAAGCTTGGTTTTCAGCGAGGGGGAGTTGATTAAAATCTTTATTTCAGCAATGAAAGTAATCAAAGGATGGTGGTGTTGATTTATGTCAATGACATAATATTTGGCAGATCAAATGAATCTCAGTGCAGACAATTTTCCAAATTCATGAAAAATCAGTTTGAAATTTCAATGATTGGAGAGATAACATTTTTCATTATCTTACAGGTGACACAAGGAAGTGATGGAACTTTCATTTCTCAATCCAAATACGCCAAAGTGGTTTTGAGAATGTTTGGAATGGATAATTCCAAGGAGATGAAGACTCTGGTTGCTACTCGGATTAAATTATCAAAAGATGAAGATGGCAAGGCAGTTAATATCATAGAATACTGGAAAATTATTTGAATTTTGTTGTAGTTGACTGCAACAAAGCCTGATATTGTTTTCGCCACATGCCATGCAGTGAGATATCAGAGTAATCTCAAGGAAAGCCACATGCTTGCGGTGAAAATAATACTTCAGTATATCCAGGGCACAGTGGATTTCGGCTTAACATATACTGACAAATCTCAAACAGAGTTATTGGGATATACCGATGCAGACTAGGCCGGATCAGCAGATGATAGAAAATCCACGTCAAGAGGTGCGTTCTATCTTGGTGGACTATGTATTGCTTGGTTAAGAAAGAAACAGGATTTTATTTCATTGAGCACCGCAGAAGCTGAATATACTGCGGCCACTCAAGCATGCACACAATTATTGTGTATGAAGCAGCAGCTTGAAGATATGGGAGTTGAAGTGAAGTCTCCGATCGGAATCCAGTGTGACAACTCAAGTGCTATAAATCTTAGAAAAAATCTCATCCATCATTCAAGTACAAAGCACGTTGAGATTAAGTATCATTTCATCAAGGAGATGGTGGAACAAGGGCTTGGGAAATTGGAGTATGTGTCTAAAGAGCTATAGGTTACAGATATTCTGACAAAGGCCTTACCCAAGGAAGCATTCAAAAGGCATCGACTGGCTCTGGGAGTTTAGTCGATTCCCCGCACTTAAAAGCGTCTGGATGTGGAACCCCCTCTCTCCCTGAGGTATGTTGTGTGTTTCCCTAATGTACTGATATGTGTTCTCTACTCTGTTATAGACTAAAAAGGCGTAACCTTTAGGTTCGTTGACAAAGGGGGAGAAAATAGTGATTGTTCAAGGGGGAGACAATGTGGCAATTTGAGAAATCATGAATGATATGGGGAGAAGTTGACAGGTGGAGCAGCCAGATAGGGGGAGGTCAATGAGAAAGGGGGAGAGTATTAAAATCTGACGATGCTAATGTGATCGATCAAAGAATAGATATCATGACAGCGGAGGATCGTGATAAAAGAAAGAGAGATTTTGGAATGTGGTAAAAATATTTCCAAACAAAAATTGGTCTTCCAATAAGTCCTTCAACAATTAGTATCAGTTTAGTACAAATTGGTATCAGTTTGGTGTCAACAGTGGATATCAGAGATGAAGTGATTCATTGATGAACTTTTCATTTACTCTTATTTCTCACGCCGAGCATTGCTCATGTGGGCTTAGAGTATGTGTTGAGTAAATCCTTGATCGCTATCAGAATCGCAAAAGGCGAATGGTGGATGAAGAATCAACGATGTATCTTTTTATGGAAGAGTTGTCAACAAACCCAAAGGGGGAGATCGTTGAGCAAAAATCCATCAAGGCATCATTGTAGCATTTTTGAGGTGATTGTGTTTGTTGATAAAGTGGACATCTAAGTGGTGATTGTTGACAAAGCAAAACGATGACATAAAAATTTGTTGACAAAGAATATTTCATGATGGAATGTCATGTTCAAGAGATAAGGTCAACAATCCATGTTTGATTCAAGAATTTTGACAAAAGGAATGGATGATCTAGAGGCGGTACAAAAGAACAGATACAAGGTGGCGCCATTTTCCAGTGTTTGACAAATTTTTGGGCCTGAAAATCGACAAATGATGAAAAGTGGTTTTTGGAAAATGAACTTTCACGCCGTGTACATGAAGGCATGGAAACTTGCACGCCATATGTTTTTTAAGAGCAGATCATCAAAATATGGCAAAGGGATAATGTTCGCACAAGTATTGGTGAGGTCGCCCAGGTGACTTGCGCGCCGTGAATGATACTTGTGCGTAGATTCCTTGGATGTTTGAGAACTTGAGTGCCTATGGTTTTTCAAGATCAGAAGATCAAAATATGGAAAAGGAAAGAGGTTCGTGCAAGTTTGGAAGTAGTTCGCGCAAGTGAATTATAGGGGAAGAGACCTGCGTGTCGAGACTTGCGCGCCGAGGATTGACTTGCGCGCCATCGTGCAGGGTGGTCAATTTGCCTATAAATACTGGACCACCCCTCCTCATTCTTTACTGAAGTTCAACACATTGAGAAATCAGAGATCCTATCATGCAGGTGTGGTGGTCGTGCAAGTGGTGTGTGGGTCGTGCAAGTGAAGTTGGGCGCTAGTGTGAGAAGTTGCACGCCGGTTGGAAGTTGGGCGCCAATATTGGTTTAGGCGTAAAAGGAAGTGAGTCGCGCAGGTTTTGGGTTGAAGAAGGTTATGTCGCGCAAGTGTCTAAGGTAGACTTGTGCACCAGTTGTGACTTGCGTGTCGATACTTGCGTGCCGAGATAGACTTGCACGCCAAGTAAGGTTTATTTCTGGCAGTGATTTTCAGGTTGTGTGGAAGCTGGAATTTTGCCCGATACCTTCGGTGCAAAGAGATATTCATCTATGGGTGAAAGTTGTACTTCAATAGAGCATCTACATACAGAGGAAGATGCATTATTTCATGTAAATGAAGAGAACTACAGGTCTATAAACTGTGAGTGGATTCCTTCCAAAAGGAGTGAGCAAAGGAAGAGAAAGAAGGTGATCCTCTCCAACAGTAGTGAGCCAGAGAGAGAGAAACCGGGAGTGACCCTTGGGAAAGCAGTGAGATGACCCTAAACTTGTAAATTCAGTGAGCCTGGGCTTAGAAGTGATCTATCCCAAACCTTTTAATCCACAGCTAGTGAAATTTAGTGGAATTGGTACGACCAGCAACCTGTCAGCATATACTCCTTTGACGTAGCCCTTAGTGGTGAACCAAGTAAAATTTATGTGTCTTGTTCTTTCTTTACTTTCTATTTATGTTATGCAATAGGAAAGAGAGAGAAGAGTGTTTTTTTAAAAGAGAAACAATATCAGAATGGGCTTTATGTTTAAATTAGTCATACCCTGATTCACCCCCCCTCTTAGGGTATTCAGCCTTGTAGACCTAACAATTGGTATCAAATGTAAAGGTTGATATTAGTTCTTCTCTCAATGGAGGTCACTAATCATAAAGAGATTCTAATCTTATAAGGATTTAATTTTTAGATATGGAAGAATCGAATGCAACACTATTTCTGATCCTTGGGAATGGATGTGTTTTCAGCAGCTATGCATGGTATCACAGCTGATGTTAATACTGGTGAATTATCAGAAGATGAGCATAAAGAGTTGGATGATGATTCCAAGCAAATCAATGCCTTAGGGGGATCCCTTTCCAATCCCATTTACATGAAGGTGATGTCATGAAAAACGTCACATGCCATTTGGGAAAAGCTTTTGAATATATATGAAGGGGATACAAAGGTCAGAGAGGCAAAGGTACAAGTGTTGTGAAACAAATATGAAGATCTGAAAATAAACCCGAATGAGTCTGTAGACACATTCTTTTACAGGGTAAACATTATTGTGGAATATATGCGAGGTCTTGGAGAAGTCAATGAAGACATAAAGATCGTAAATCACATATTGAGGAAACTTCCACCTCGGTTCAATCTGAAAGTTTCAGTACTAGAAGATAAAGATCCAAAAGAGCTGACACTGGATAATTTTCACAGTACCTTGGTTGCATATGAAATGAGGAATGATGATAATGAGGCTGTGGAAAAGGGGAAGTCCAAAGAGGTGGAATTTAAGGCCATGAAGAAGCTTACCATTGAATATTCTCAGGAAGAAGAAGAGACAGATGGGGTAATTCCATTCCTCTCCTCAAATCTTCAAAGAGGAAAAGGAAATTTCAAAGGGAAGCTTCCACTTGCTTGCTTTAGATGTGGAAAAGTTGGTCATCTTGCTGCAAGGTGCCCCAAAAAGATTCAAGAAGAAAATGATGAAGATGAAGTTGAAATTCCCAAGAAAAAATCTTCAACCTATGTGAAAGGGAAGAAGTAGTTCAAGAGAAATTTCTTTAAGAAGAATAATCTTCTTTCACAAGAAATAGACAGTTCAGATGAGTCTGAGGGTAAAGAAATTGAAGAGATAGAAAACTTCAAAGATCGTGGACAAAATGTAATGGTGGTTGTTGTCAGTAGTGCTCAAGAGAAGAAGGAAACTGAAACTAATAAGGAAGAAGAATAAATTGAAGGGATAGTTGGCATGGAAGCTGAATTAGAAGCAGCTCTTGAAGAGATAGATGTTTGGAGAGTAAAAACAAAGAAATCCAACCAGGTGGTACATGATGCCAAAATCTACATGCAGCAGCAAGAAGAAGAGAAGTCTAAGCTAGTGAAAGAAATTGAAAATCCTAAGTCTTCTAGGCCAGAGCGCACGGAAAAGTTTGATGAGAATAAGCTCAAAATTGAAGAACAGAAAAGGGAGATTGATTTCTTGAATAGAAAAGTGAAAGATCACGTCAAGCGTATCGAAGAGCTTGAAGAGGAAGTTGTCGGTCTGTGGACAAAAGATAAAGACCAGGAAAAATCTTTGAATTCCAACACATTCTTGGGAAATAAGGTCATTATGAAGACTGAAAAGAAGAAAGAAGAGCCTAGTAGTTCAGCAGTAAAGGAGCAGCAATTGAGCTCAGAAGTTAAGGCTGATTCATGGCTTAATTAGAAACAAAATTTGTGGCAGTTGAAGTCAAACCGCAAGAACCCGTCTCGAGATTGAAGGTGGATTTGGGCACAAAGCAGAATCAGAATATTTAGAGATCCCAAGGGGAAACCCATAGTTCTGAAGTAACATGAAGGAATACACCTAATATCAAGTGTTATTGTTGTGGAAAGATGGGACATTCATAGTATGTGTGTTCCATAGCCAAAAGATATCAAAGGGAACAAGAACAGAGATGGAAGCCAAAAAGAGAATGATTTTCCAGAACATATTTCTAAGGAAAATGTTTTTGGTGCGGAGGATTTGGGCACATGGCTAGGTACTGCACTTCGACCATTCAGAGAAATGTGCCAAAGCAGAATCAAAACGTTAGCAAGCAGCAGATTGATAAACCGACAAGTGAGTTAAAAATGCAGAATAGATTTGCAGCTTTGTAAGATGAAGTTAGTCCATCATACTCTGAGAAAGAACAGAATTCTCAATCCATGCCGAGTATGAAAGAAAAAGTATGGACAAAGAAGAAGAAAATTGAGAAGGTCGTGGTGGCAGAGATTGCCCTTAAAGCATCAGATCGCTCTGGTGTATGGATTCTTGATAGTGGTTGCACATCTAACATGACGGGTAATAAAGATCTTGTTACAGGCATAAAATATGACAAAGAAGGAGTTGTCAAATTTGGAAACAATGAAGCCTGAAGATTGTTGGCTCAGGGAAAACCAATTTTGGGGGCAAAGAAATGAGACGTGCTGATGTCTTGGTAGTAGAGTGTCTCAGTCATAACTTTCTTAGTGTCAATCAACTATGTGACTCTGGCCACTCTATCTGATTTACCAAGAAGATGTGTATTGTTAAAGGAAAAGATGGAGCAGTCATTCTACAGGGAAAAAGAACAAAGGTAAATTTTTACCTGGTAGTTGGGGAAGAAGATTCGTGCTTTTTATCTAGAGAAGAAGAAAACCAGTTGTGGCATAAGCGACTTGGTCATCTATGTCAACCATCCATGGAAGACCTGGTAAAGTGTGATGCTGCTAGAGACCTTCCCAAAATATCACGTGATCGCACTCATACGTGTGATGCTTTCCAACAAGGGAAGATCATCAAAAATACATACAGGCCAAAGGAACAAAAAACAACTGGAGTTCTCGAATTGATGCATGCTGATGTATGTGGACCTATCTCACCACGAGCTATAAATGGGAAAAGGTACTATGTTCTTTTTATTTATGATTATAGAAGAATGGCCTGGGTATTTGTCATTACCCATAAGACAGAGGTGTTCAGTTCCATAAAGCAGTACATGAGGGAATCAGAAAGGATTCTTGGGCAGAAAATTTTGAAGTTCCGTGCAGATAACGGTAAAGAATTCACAAATAGTCAAGTGAAATAATATCTCGAGAAACACGGGATAAGGCATCAAGTTTCATCAGTGAGAACTCCCCAACAGAATGGAGTGGTTGAAAGGAGAAATTGGATCATCAAAAACATGGCCAGAATGATGCTTATTGATAAAGACCTACCATAGAAATTTTGGAAGGAAGAAGTTTTGACATCGGTCTATGTTTCGAACAGGTCTATGTTGTGTCTGAAGAAAGTGAAGACTCTGTATGAACTATTTTAAGGAAAGAAGCCAACATTGAAATACTTTCGAATCTTTGGAAGTAAGTGTTTCATTCTCAACAAAGAAAATCACAGGAATTTTGAGGAACGAGGAGATGAAGGGATATTCCTTGGCTACTCAGGGAAAAGTAAAGCATATAAATGATTCAACAAAAGGCTAGGAAATTTTTTTGAAAGCAATGATGTCACTATAGTCGAAAATGAACAGAATTCTCAACGACCTAGTGAACAGTTTTTGGATGAAAGTAATGATGAAGTAAGTGAAACAGGGGGAGTAGAAGTGGCAGAGGCTAACTCAGAAGAAGATACTGATGATGAACAAGAAAGTGTTAAGTATGTGTCTGCAAGGAAGCCAAAGAGTCGAGCTAAAATTGATAGGCAGAATATCGTTGGTGATCAGATAGCTCCAGTTCAGACTCGAAGAATGAAATCATTACAGCAAACATCGTTTTTGTCTCAGGTGGAGCTGAAATGTTTTTTCGATGCAGCTGAAGATGAAAACTGGGTTCAGGCTTTGAATGAAGAGCTCGATCAGACTGAGAATAACCAAACATGGGAGACTGTTTTGAGGCCAGTAGACAAGAATGTCATCGGAACTAAATGGGTCTATCGCAACAAGATGAATGAATATGGAAATGTGATTCAAAAACAAATCACGACTAGTGTGCAAGGGATACTCCCAGATAGAGGGAATAGATGTTGATGAGACATTTTCACCAGTTTCAAGGCTAGAGACAATAAGATTATTTTTTTCCATAGCAGTGCAAATAAAGTTCAAAGTGTTCCACATGGATGTGAAATCTGTATTCTTGAATGGAGTTTTGGAAGAGTAGGTGTATATTGAGCATCCAGATGTTTTTCTCATTCATGAGGATGAGAACAAAGTTTGCAGGCTGAAGAAGGCGTTGTATGGGCTAAAACAAGCACCAAGGGCATGGTACTCAAGACTTGATCAGTACTTAAAGAATCTTGGTTTTCGGTGAGGGGGAGTTGATTAAAATCTTTATTTCAGCAATGAAAGTAATCAAAGGATGATGGTGTTGGTTTATGTCGATGACATAATATTTGGCAGATCAAATGAAGCTCAGTGCAGAAAATTTTCCAAATTCATGAAAAATCAGTTTGAAATGTCAATGATTGGAGAACTAACATTTTTCCTTGGCTTACAGGTGACACAAGGATGTAATGGAACTTTCATTTCTCACTCCAAATACGCCAAAGAGGTTTTGAGAATGTTTAGAATGGATAATTCCAAGGAGATGAAGACTCTGGTTGCTACTCGGATGAAATTATCAAATGATGAATATGGAAAGGCAGTTAATATCATAGAATACTGGAAAATTATTGGAAGTTTGTTGTAGCTGACTGCAACAAGGCCTGATATTGTTTTCGCCACATGCCAAGCAGCGAGATATCATAGTAATCCTAAGGAAAGCCACATGCTTGCAGTGAAATGAATACTTCAGTATATCTAGGGCACAATGGATTTCGGATTGACATATACTGACAAATCTCAAATAGAGTTATTGGGATATACTGATGCAGACTGGGCTGGATCAGCAGATGAAAAAAATCCACTTCAGGAGGTGCGTTCTATCTTGGTGGACTATGTATTTCTTGGTTAAGCAAGAAACATGATTGTATTTCATTGAGCACCGCAGAAGCTGAATATATTGCGGCCACTCAAGAATGCACACAGTTATTGTGGATGAACCAGCAGCTTTAATATATGGGATTTGAAGTGAAGTCTCCAATCGGAATCCAGTGCAACAACTCAAGTGTTATAAATCTTAGCAAAAATACCATCCATCATTCAAGGAAAAAACACCTTGATATTAATTATCATTTCATCAAGGAGACGGTGGAACAAGGGCTTGTGAAATTGGAGTATATTCCTATAGAGCTACAGGTTGCAGATATTCTGACAAAGGCCTTACCCAAGGAAGCATTCGAAAGGCATCGACTGGCTCTGGGAGTTCAGTCGATTCCCCACACTTAAAAGCATCTGGATGTGGAACCCCCTATCTCCCCGAGGTATGATATGTGTTTCCCTAATGTACTGATATGTGTTCTCTACTCTGTTATAGACTGCAAAGGCATAACCTTTGGGTTTGTTGACAAAGGGGGAGAAAATAGTGATTGTTCAAGGGGGAGACAATGTGGAAATTTGAAAAATCATGAATGATATAAGGAGAAGCTGACAAGTGGAGCATCCAGATAGGGGGAGAGAAATGAGAAAGGGGGAGAGTATTAAAATCTGATGATGCTAGATGTGATCGATCAAAGAATAGATATCACGACAACTGAGTATTGTGATAAAAGAAAGAGAGATGTTGGAATGTGGTAAAAATATTTCCAAACAAAAATTGGTCTTCCAACAAGTCCTTCACCAATTGGTATCAGTTTAGTACAAATTGGTATCAGTTTGGTGTCAACAGTGGATGTCAGAGATGATGTGATTCATTGATGAACTTTTCATTTACTCTTGTTTCTCACGCCAAGCATTGCTCATGTGGGATTAGAGTATGTGTTGAGTAAATCCTTGATCGCTATCAGAATCGCAAAAGGAGAATGGTGGCTGAAGAATCAACGATGTATCTTTTTATGGAAGAGTTGTTAACAAACCCAAAGTGGGAGATTGTTGGGCAAAAATCCCTCAAGGCATCATTGAAGCATTTTTGATGTGATTGTGTTTGTTGACAAAGTGGACATCTGAGTGGTGATTGTTGACAAAGAAAAATGATGACATACAAATTTGTTGACAAATAGGATCTCATGATGGAATGTCATGTTCAAGAGCTGAGGTCAACAATCCATGTTTGATTCAAGAATGTCGACAAACGTAATGGATGATCTGGAGGTGGTACAAAAGAACAGATACAAGGTGGTGCCGTTTTCCAGTGTTTGCCAAATTTTTGGGCCTGAAAATCGACAAATGAAGAAAAGTGGTTTTTGGAAAATGTACTTGTGCGTTGTGTACATGAAGGCTTGGAAACTTGCACGGCATATGTTTTTCAAGAGCAGATCATCAAAATATGGCAAAGGGATAAGGTTTGCGCAAGTTTTGGTGAGGTCGCGCAGGTGACTTGAGCTCCGTGAAAGATACTTGTGCGCCGATGCCTTGGAAGTTTGAGAACTTGCGCGCCTATGATTTTTCAATATCATAAGATCAAAATATGGAAAAGGAAAGAGGTTCGCACAATTTTGGAAGTAGTTCGCACAAGTGACTTGCAGGGGAAGAGACCTGCATGTCGAGACTTGCGTGCTGAGGGTTGACTTGTGCGCCGTCGCGTAGGGTGGTCAATTTTCCAATAAATACTGGACCACCCCTCCTCATTCTTTTCCGAAGTTCAACACTTTGAGAAATCAGAGCTCCCATCGCGTAGGTGTGGTGGTCGCGCAAGTGGTGTGTGGGTTGCGCAAGTGAAGTTGTGCGCCAGTGTGAGAAGTTGTGCGTCAGTTGGCAGTTGCACGCCAATATTGGTTTGGGCGTAAAAAGGAAGTGAGTCACGCAGGTTTTGGGTTGAAGAAGGTTGTGTCGCACAAGTTTCTAAGGTAGACTTGCGTTCTAGTTGTGACTTGCATGCCGATACTTGCGCGTCGAGATAGACTTGCACGCCAAGTAAGGTTTATTTCGGGCAGTGATTTTCGGGCTGCGTGGAAGCTGGAAGTTTGCCCGATACCTTCAGTGCAAAGAGATATTCATCTACGGGTGAAAGTTGTACTTCAATAGAGCATCTACATATAGAGGAAGATTCATTCTTTCATTCAAATGAAGAGACCTACAGGTCTATAAACTGTGAGTGGATTCCTTCTAAGATCAGTGAGCAAAGGAAGAGAAAGAAGGTGATCCTCTCCACTGGCAGTGAGCTAGAGAGAGAAATAGGGAGTGACCCTTGGGAAAGCAGTGACCTGACCCTAAACTTGTAAAGGCAATGATCCTAGGCCTAGAAGTGATCTAGCTCAAACCTTGTAATCCAGAGCTAGTGAAGTTTAGTGGAATTGGTACAACTGGCAACCTGTCGGCGTATGCTCCTTGGACGTAGCCCTTAGTGATGAACCAAGTAAAATTTTTGTGTCTTGTGCTTCCTTTACTTTCTGTTTATATTGTGCAACAGGACAGAGAGAAAAGATTGTTTTTATTAACAGTGAAACAAGATCAGAATGGGCTTTAAGTTTAAATTAGTCATACCCTGATTCACCCCCCCTCTCAGGGTATTCAGCCTTGTGGACCTAACAGTTTTTCTTAGAGGCAGAAATTCCTCCACCAAATATGACTGAGGACTTCCTCTAGTTAATAACCTGACCAGCAACCTCTTCATAAAGTGAAAAAATGACTTTTATGGTGGATGTGGTTCCTTTATCAGCTTTCCCAAAGAGCAAAATGTCGTCAGTATAAAAGAGGTGTGAGGAAGCATAAAGCCGTCCTACTTTCATCCTCTGATACCATCCAAAGTTTTCAAGATCTGTAAGGAACCAACTTAAGTAGTCCTCTTCAAAAGCAAAGAGCAACCTAGATAGGGGGTCACCTTGCCTGACCCCCCATGAACATTGGAATAATCCCCTGGGAGATCCATTAATGAGAATTGAAAGTCTGGCACTAGAAATAATGGATCCAATCAGATCAACAACTCTTTGTGAAAATCCATGCATTTTAAGGATGGTAAAAAGGAAGTTCCATCGGATAGTGTCAAAAGATTTGGATATATTAATCTTTAGAGCCATGTTACCATCCTTCGCTCGTCTTTTCATAGCATTGACACACTCAGAAGTAGTGAAAAGAAAATTCTGAATACTTCGACCTGGAACAAAACCATATTGGTTTTTTGAAATGAGATCCTTTGCAAGACAGCCCAGCCGGTGCGTCATGATCTTACTAATCATCTTTGGTACAGTATTACCAATGGAAACAGGTCTGAAATATTTGATATTAATGGAATTCTCTTTCTTAGGAATCAAAGCAACAAAGTTCGAATTCATACCAAAAGGCATGTAAGATGATCTAAAGAATTCATTTATGTCATTTGCAACATCAGTGTGTAAAATGTCCCAGTAAAACATGAAAAATTTATTCGTGAAACCATCCGAACCTGACACACTGTCAATGATTAATGAGAATAATGCATCATGAATCTCTTTTGAAGTGGGAATGTCAATAATATTTTTGTTTTGATCATCCTTAATTGATAGATCAAAACAATGAATGATTCTATCAGAGTAGTCCTCATCATGATTTGAATATAGATTCTCAAAGTAATCTATAGCAGCATTTGCAATATCATTTTCAGATGAGAAGATGTTATCCTCAATATTTAAGGTTTGGAGACTTCTCTTGACCCTTTTATCCCTATTCATACAATGAAACAACCGTGAATTCCTATCCCCATCTTTCAACCATCTAATATTAAACTGATTTCGTGCCATATTTTTCTTCAGATCCAACAGTTTATCAAGATTTGATGCAGCCTGAATCTCATCTTGTGCTAGAAAATCCTGATGTATATTATTTTTCTGACAATTTGACAAAGAAATTTCAGCATCTTTGATGTCCTTGTCAATGGATTCACAGGATTCTTTACTCCATTTTTTCAACCTTTACTTGACCAATTTTAATTTGCAACAAAGAATATGAGAAGGGTTGCCCATGAAATCAGTTTTCCAAGCCTCCAGGACAACTTATCTACATCCTGGAATGACAAGACAAGAATTATTGAACTTAAAGGGGAGAGGAACTGCCCTCACAGATCGGAAGCATAGCTCAATAAGAATAGGATTATGATCAGAATGTAGTCTCAGAAGAGTTCTCCCAGAAACATCAATTGCATCATTTCTATCAACAACTTGAACAAAACATCTTTCCAGTTTGCTTGCCTGTCTCCCATTAATAGTGAAACAGCTCCATGTGAACTCGGCTTCAGAAATAGGTACCTCAAAGAGGCCACACTTATCAATACAATAAGAAAAGTCATCAGCTGCAACACGACAAAAGGAATCACCTATTTTTTCATCAGGCTTCAAAACAATATTAAAATCACCAAGTAATACCCAGCTATTTGACATACTCTCGGAAATATCAATTAAGTTTCTCCACAAGGCACGTCTTCTATTATACATATTGAAAGCATACACAAAATTCACAGAAACCGAGGTATCACTAGAATAGCATATGAGGGTAATCAACTACATATCAGTTCTTATAGAATTAATAGAGACACTGTCATTCTTGAGCACCCACAAGGTTTCAGAGCTGCCATCAATTTGATTGTTTGCAATAAAGGAATAGACCAAAGTTGCCCATTTGAAAGATTTCCAATTTTCAAACTTCATTCTTGGTTCAGAAAAACCAATTAGTAAAGGTCTGTTGGTCATAATAAAATGTCTAAGGTATCTGACCGTGGGGGAATTCCCAATCCCTTGACAATTCCAATACAAAACCTTCATTTTTTTTGATCTGAGCCTAGTGCTAGGCCCATCATTTCGCTTCACCATATTTATCTCAGGGGAGACAACATCATTGTCAGTAGAATTTCTAGACATGTGGCCATCCGATACTGTATCATTCTCCTCTCCAGTGGGCTCATCACTGGTGAGCAGGGAGAACCTGTTTTCAGATTCTATTGGGGCAGCAAGAAGACTGGAAGGAAGAATCCTTTTTCCCACATTCCCCGCTTATAAAAACCCGGAATTCTCAATTGATTTATCATCATAAGTGTTAAAATTGGAATGATCTGCATCAATAATCTCAGAAATCTGCTTCCCAGATTCCAACATAGTGTCTATAGGAATAGTACCCAAATCCTACATTGTATTGTCATCATTATTTGTGGACAAAGCCTGAATAGGTTCTGGAAGCGGCTCATTCACCGGGGTAGCAGGATCTGTACACCATTCCATAGGAACTGTACCTAAATCCTGCGCTTTATTATCATCATTGTTTGTGTCCAGGTCCTGAATAGGTTCTGGAAGCGTCTCATTCATTGGGGCAGCAGGATCTGTACCCAATTCATGCACTGTATCATCAGCAAAAAATTTTATCGGGACCTGTATAGTGGCTAAAATCAACTCATTCATTGGGACAGTAGGTTCAGAATTATTCCCCTCTGCATTGATCTCTCGATCTGCATAAGTATTCCCTTCCGGGATTGAGTTCCCATCATTGCCCCCAACCTCAGTGTCAGGGATATTGTGAATTTCCTTAGAGCAGGAAGGCTCGGAGTTATTAGATGGGACTTTCTTCTTACCCTTACCTTGCCTACAATTCTCTTCATCATGACCTCGGATCTTACAGAGGTTTCATAATTTATTCATGTTGCAATCAGAGGCAATATGTCCAAAGAAATGACAATTCAATCAGAACTTGGGCTTTTTTTCATATAGAATTCCAAGGGTGATCCTGTCATCTTTTGTAGTTAGAACCACATCCTCCACTAGTGTAGAATACATATCCACTTCCATAAGGATTCTAGAATAATGACCAAATGTGGGATTTTCAGTCTGTCTATCCAACTTAATTGGATTCCCAACCGATGAGGCAATGTCCCAAAGGATTTGAGGATGCCAATACATCCAATTCCGATTGAAAATCTGTATCCATGTTTGTGCAAATGTGTTTTTAACAAAATTGGGATCAAAATTCCTATCCCATTCATGAATCCGTAGGAAGCCAGATTTAATGGATACAGAACCAAAACTCTAAGCATGTCACTTACACTCATCTGAGGGAAAGATAATGTGATAGAACCCACGAACCATCGCCATCATCTTCCATTCATCAAATCCCCAGATCTTAGCAATCCTAGTGGTAAGCTCACTGAATTTACATGGATTCACCCCCTTCGGTATGAAAACCCGAGAAATTATTGAGAACTTACACATTTGTAATCTTTCTTCAACATCCTTTTTATTCGCCTAGACATGCACAGTTCTCCCTTTTCGGATAATTCTTCCAGCATAGGACGATTCGCATTCAAGGAAGGAAGCACTCCCCGTGCTTTTGACAGCATCCACAAAGCTTTTTTTAGGTCCATCGTTCCGACAATTCTCAGAGGGATTTTTAGCACAGAGACTAAAGAGCTCCTTGTGGACAATGAAATCATCTTCCAGTCCACGCACATTCTGTCAATCTGTGTTATCAATTGGCAAACCCGAATCATTCGGTTTAGGGTTAACATCCTTCTCCCTTACATTCTCCATCTTAAAAAGGATATATATAAAATGATTCAAAAGAATCCATATGTATCGGGGTTTGATAACTGTTGTTATATGAGAACTCCACTTATGATATGTGATCCTCCCATGATCCACCAAAATCCATTACACAAGGCTAAAACATTTATTCCAATGTTGGTATCATCTTTTTGGATTTCCCATCTTTTTTAGGATGATACACCATACTCATAGTCAATATAGTCATAGGGTATTACTAAAAATATTTCTAGAAATGAGATATAATACTTGGATCTCAATCTTATACTATCAAAACTAGTATTCCGGGCCTCTTTACCAGTTATTGGATATTTATTTTAGACAATTCATTCACTATATGAGATTTAGGAATAGAGAGTAAATGGTCCAAATTTGTGATCCAATACACTATCACCCATATGGAATCATGTTTTCAAACCATCCATGGGAGTCTTGTTACAAAATATATGGCTATCTACTCCCATTTCGAAACATGAATAGGTAAATACAACAACATACCCATTGGTTTTTGATGTTCTTAACCAAGTGACAGGTGAGACATCATGAAACAAACTCATACACCTTCCTTTTCATTCTGAACCACCAAAACTATGATTTCAACACCTTATACATCTTTTTTATTCTAGGATGAATAACAAATCTTGAATGGTGGTAAGCATGATGAATTTGTTCCTAGAAAAACAAATATATAACCATCTGACCTTGAAATCATAAAACCAATCTATCATCCATGTTCTATCCTTCAATGGTATTCCCGCCGTTGAGTTAGACCTCATAGAAACACATTCACAACCAGATGTTTGTGCCAATTTCACTATTTCAACCAAATCAGGAATAAAAGAAACTAGAAATAAATCTACAAAATCACCTTAGTCTTCACATTCCAAGTGAATTTCATCTTTGATCGACATCAATTTCAACTAATGTGAAGCTTATTTTTTCAAATAGTCATACGACTTCCTGCTTAATGCAGCTGCCACTGAATTTTCATTTCCTGATGTATACATCAAATCAATGTTGAACATTTGTAGATAATAAATACACCTTATTTTTCTTAGATTAAAGTCCCTTTAAGAGAAAATATGTTTCAAGATCTTATGATCCATAAACATAGTAAATTTCTCACCAAATATGTAATGACTTAGGTCTTTAAAGCATAGACTATAGTAGCTAAATTTAAATCATGTGTTGGTTAGTTATTCTCATGAAACCATATTACTGTGATCCATAAACAAAAACATGATCTTTTTTCATGAGAAGACATTACAACCAAGATCCTGAAGCATCCCAATACACCACATACCCTTGTCCCAATTCCTAAAAAATCATGATTGGTACCAATGTAAGTTGAACTTTATACTCTTGAAAAGTATTCTATCATTCCTCACTCCATTGGAATGGAATATTATTCCTTGTAAAAGTAGTCATTGGTGAGGATAATCATGAAAAATCATGAACATATCATTATTAATAACCAGTGAGACTAAGGAAACTTCATATCTTGAAGAAACTATTTGGCAGTTACCAAGATATAAAATCTTATATCTTTATGGATCCATAGAAACACCTCATTCATAGGTAACATGGACAAGTAAACATACCTCCTATATCAAAATATCACACTTTGATAATTTTTTATACATATGATGTTCCCATAAAATTCCCAACACTATCACCCAGTTTTTCACATGCACAACCCTTTTCCTTGAATACACCAATATATTATCTACAAACACCACCACAAAATAATTCAAAGAGATCTAAAATATCTGATTCATCAATAAAATAAATACCACTGGTGAATTCATAATACCAAAAGGCATAACCACATATTCATAATGGACATATATACTTAAAAAATCTATCTTTGGAATATACTTCTTTTGAAACAGTAATTGGTGATATACTGAGCATAATTCAATCTTAGAGAACCATTGAGATTCCATAAATTGATCAAATAAATAATTAATGTATGGAAGTGGATACCAATTATTTATCGTAACTTGGTTAATATTATGATAATCCAAACACAACTGAAGATTTGCATCCTCCTTTTTGAAAAACAAGACCAGTGTTTCCCATAGAGACATACTTCGCTGAATGAAACCTTTTCTTTCCAGCTCTTCCAAATTCACTTTCAATTCACTTAATTATATTGGTTCTATCTGATAATATGGAATTAAAATAGAACTAGTCCCCATAAGTATATCAATCATAAAATCCACTTCTCTTGTGCATTGAAACCCTGGTAAATTTTCAGGAAAAAAATCCAGAAACTGATCAACAATTACTAGAAAACTTCTATTCTTGATCTCTTCAATTGATTCTAAAGTAAACTCTTCCAACTGTTTTTATATTCTTCCAACTTATGGATCTAACAATCCAATTTCACTTGCCTTTTCATTCTATTCTCCTTTAAATATATTCTTTAAACCATTATCAGTCATAAAACTAACATTTCGGGTATAACAATCGATATGAGCTTTGAACATAGTCCATTAATCCATTCATAGGACTATGTAACATACATCCATATCAATCATAGAGAAATACCATATCAACTTATCTATATTAACCATTATAGAACATAATTTACACATAAAGGCTCGGTATTCTCTTTGACCAAGAGGACTTTGAAGTTTCAAAATAGAGGGGATCATATCAATATTTAATCACAAAAAATCAACATAAAAATAATTAATAAATGAATGGGATGCACCCATATAAAACAAAGTTTTTATAAGGTTAAAATTTAAAAGAATTGTACCTATCACCTTTTATGGTACATATTGGTCATCTATAATAAATTTCTCAGCTCCATATTTTTTCTAACTTTTTTCAATTTGTTTTTTATTTCCCTATTGATATTACCCCACCTTAGGAGTCATTGTATTCCTAGAATCACCATGGATAGATCGATTATCCTAATGAGAAGTATTCTTCTACCCTCTTCCCATCAAAGCATTCGAAGTCTTTGAAATATGATATCTGTCTTGAACACCATACCGTAGATCACTATAGCAATATCACTAAATATTCCCCATATGAATGATTTTGTGGAATGCTCTAGGAGGTTTCATACTATCTCACTTCATGTGGCTGAGTGAACCACATTGGAAACATCCAGATTTACTCCTATGTTTTGGAGAAAGATTCACTGATCCAACCTTCTGATTCAAAGTCATCCCACTACCTTGAAATGGGTGTACCTCTTCATCTTGTTACCAACATTATAGTTCCCACCATTTCCCATAGGTATGAACATTATTCCTCTACTCGTAGCTCCTGAGATGTCCCTTTCTTCTATCGATTCTCTATTGACCATCTCTATATAATATGTCATAAAAAATCATTAATAGAATCTCATATATCATCGATGATTTGTAAATACATACCTTAAAGGATGAACTAGCCACAAATTTGGGTGAAAAGCGGATTAAATTCATAAATTTAGCCACATACACTTTCATTGAGAGTTTCTCCTACTTCAAGATGAAAAGTTATGTCATTCTAGAAATCCTAAATGTATGAGTATGGAATTGATTTTTGAAAAAATATCCAAAATCCTCCCATGAAGTTCCTTGGTCCAATTTAGCCTAAACTACTAAATCCCACCATTAGCATGAAAGATCATCCAGTATATAAGTTTCCAACTTTAATTTCAACTCTACTAGCATTCCAAGTAAATCGAAGATTCGATTCATGCTATGTAGCCACACATCTGCTATATATAGTCCTGAATATCCCCAAGATATAGTGGATTCTACTTCTGTAACTGGATAGAATGATCAAATTTTATTGGTTCATCACTTTGTTTCCCTCTATCCACAGCCTGAAAAGGTTGAACTATACTCTGAACTAGCTATTGGTTCACCTATGCTCAGTTGAAGCCACATTCTTAGTAGCCTCTTATAGTTGGTTTCTTCTGCACCTAATTGGTTCAATTTTCTATGAGGAAAAAAATGCCATGAGTCTCACTCTCTAGAAACTAAAGGCATAACAATTTAAAATTCTACCACATCAAAAGTATCACAATAATGCTTTCCAAAAAAACATTCCTTTTTTAACCATTTTTTTAAAACACCACCGTGATTTTGAAAATAAAACCATTTTCAAAATACCCCTATCACACCATTCTCAAAATCTCACATTTGAAAACATTATCAAATACTTTTAAAAATCAACATTTTTTCACCAAATTATAAATCATTACTCAAAATGAAATATGCACTCCTAGTGGGAATTCATTTCTATAAATGCTTGTCAAGAACTTATCATTGGGTAAACCCATGATAATAATATTACAACCCCTATAAGTGTCTCTAAAACACTTATGTGTCCAACTCCCAAGTAACTTGACGTTTATCATTAATAGGTTTGCTATGACTTTTATTGCTCTAAATTTCAAGTCCCAGCAATACTACTCCTTTCTACCATCTCAACTCTTGGACTACACCAAAATGATTTCCAAATCCAAGACTGAAAAATCAATACCATTTATCCCAAAATGAAATATGGATTGGCCAAGTCTAGTAACATTTTTAACATACTTCCCCTCTTCATTGGTTAAAGTTACCAATCCAGATAAGTTTACCACTAAGAGGGAGAGGGGTGTATTTGTGATACTTTTTCTTCTATGTTTACTTACAATTGAAACATCCTTCACATCCTATTAAATATTTCTTTCTCAATTGAAAACAAAACAAAAACACATTCATAGGAACACCATAATTTACAAGGTTCAATATAAAATTAGAATACCTACATCCTTGGTATGGTATGGAAATGATCAAATACCATACAATCTACTAGAAAAAAATACTTGGATTATAATGAGTAGGATATACCCTTTCACTCGTGTATCACATTGAAGATAATACAAAAGTGCATGTTCACCCTCATAACACAAACAAGGGAATACAATGTTTGTGTAACAACTCATGTTACATTTTCTTCTTTTTCAATTCCAAAAATGTATTCCTTTTACAAAAAATTATTCAATTTATTAACCAGAAGATAGTAGAAACTCTAAGGACTTTAATATAGAAATCAATCCAGTTTCCCAGTCCGATCAACCCACTCCATTTTTTTTAAATACAAGTCTTAAAATCCAATTTCTTAGTCTGATGGATATAACTTTGTCAGAATACGATCAATACAATTCATAATTCCTTCTTCCATAGTCCAGAAATCCCAATAATGAAATCCCAGATCTGATTATCTAGCTAGATCTGATGACCAGTCAAATATGATGACAATCTGAATATGATATACAACTGAATACAATGATTACTGAATACGATTGACAATTGGGTAATGTTGTGATCTTATCTCCTCTCTTTCACTTATCTTAGTAAAAACTTCTTTAACAAATTCTCAATAAGTAAACTAATTTGTCTCCTTATAAATTCAGAGCTTCTATCTTCCCATGAATAGTATATCCATTAGAAAAAGTACAATGTACTTTCACCTTTTATAGGAGACCCATGAGAGTTTTGGGAGGGAATCCCAAAAACTTTCTCGCTCAAAAAAAATCACCAAAATCTCAAATTCCCTCAAATTTAGGTTGAATCTTGACTTCATCAATTCATCTCAAATATTATCTAATATTCTCCAAAGTTCATATCTTCCTTCAACTTTCCTTAAATTGGTAGTTTGGTTCCTGTTTCTGAATCCAATTTCTTCATTATGATTATTTGATCCAATTAAATGTTTGAATTAAGAAATTCAATCTCTCCATTGAAAATGCATCAATTTCCTTTCTTTAGATCATCTATTGATCCACTTATAATACACAACTTATTTCTCTTGGCCCACTTGATCAATAAAAAAAGAAATTTAACATCTATCAAATGGTTGACTATATTGTTGATCACATTATTTTCTATTCATTTCATTAATCAGTCTCAAGAAATTCCATTTCTAAATATAATTGCATCCTGAGTCTGATCATCAGATTCTTCTTAATATGATACCACTTGTTAAATTATTTCTCTTTTATCATAAAATTAATTCTTTCAAAATATTCATATTGTATCATTAATTTGAAAATTTTGAGGATCATCTTTAGAATCATCATATTTTCATTGGAATTTATTATAATTTCCCTTTCTTTCAACAAATCATATCTTTCCCACTTCATCTTGATTATGGTTTCCATGAATTCAATTAGTCTAAATATGATCCTAGATGAATATGATCGACTAAATATGGTCTTTATGTCCCTTTTTTCTTTCCATCTTGATCTGATCAATTTGAATACGATCAACAACATCTCTTTCACTCCCCTTTATTTTATCAAGATTTCATCATAGGGTTCCCAACTTAATTATTATTTATGAGAAATCCAATATCATAAGAGAATCAACACATTTTATTTACCTTATTCATTAAGACTCCAATCATCCAGACTCTGATTCTTCATCAATAGGATTCAGAGTGAATCTAGTGACAATTTACTTCTAGATAGATTATTCCATAATATGATAGATTTCTCAATCTGAATTTAGAATGAATCTGATGAGCCTTTTATTCAATCATCACTAGAATAAGATAGATCTTTTCAATATTTTAAGTCTGATTCTCTGAATATGATAGCCACACCAAATTTCACCAAATACAAAGTGTGGTGATTTTTTTTCTTCTTAAAATTCTTTTACAACAAAATACAACACTTGAATATAATCCCCTTAATCATAATCATGGTCCTAACAATATACCCCTTTGTATTTTATTATCAACCAAGTTTCCTAAATCCCTGAACTTTGTATCCTCAAGCAATGGATCACTTATCAAAAATTCTAAGCCTTCAGGAGATAACTCATTATAGGAAACAATAATCATTGATAGTAAAACCATGTTGTCCAAAATTAGTGATTATGAAAACCTTCTTCATCTTCCTCATCTTTTATTACCCATTCCTTCAACATTTTTGGAATACAAAAAAATTACTCCCTACAACCCCTTTAATAAACAGTTAGAATTGTTCACTCATAATACAATGATGAATTCATAGCTTACCCATAACTCCCTCGTTTTTAATGAATACAAAAAGGATAGATTTATGAAACCATAAAAATCTTCTCCCCCTTCACAATACAATCCAATGGTAAGATGAGAGAGGGGAAAGAAACACATACCTTAACCTTGATGAGAAAGAGGTTGGATGATCATGGTCAACCTCAATTTAATAAAAGATTCCTTTGGTAAAGGATTTGTGAAAATGTCAACAACTTGTTTCGATGTTGGAACATACACTAGCTTAAATTCATTACTCTCTTCAAGCCCTTTGATGAAATGATATTTGATATCAATATGTTTTTAATGATAATTTTGAACAAGATATTTGGTGAGATTGATTATACTTTGATTATCACAACCCAAGAGAAAGGGTAACTTAACTTCAAAAATTCAATCTTCCAATTGATTTTTCATCTACATAATTTGAGTAGTGGATTGAGTAGTATAAATATACTTAACTTCATCCATACTGGGAGTAACTAAATTCTGTTTCTCTAAATTAGAACTAACACAATTCTTTCAAATAAATATTACTCCACCATATGTGGATCATCTATCTTGAATATTTCCTTCCTAATTAGAATCTAAATACCCAAAAAATAAATACTATCTGAGATATCAGATCTAATTTTTAATTATATTGTTCCATTGATGTATGTAAGAATTATTTTTCCAGAAATTAAGTTTGATTCTTTTGTATTTCTCTAAAATATGGCACATAAAGTAACAACATAAACAATGTCAGGTCTTGAGGCAGTCAAATACAAAAAAACTTCAAATAAAATTTTAAAATTCTTTCTGATCAACTTCCTTTTCTTATCCATTTATATATAACTTTTTTCCCACTAAAATCATTGTCGAAACAAGTTTTGATTTTTCCATGCTGATCCTTTTGAGAAAATTTTTATCCTACTATTATTGAGAAAGAAAAAATTATTTCTCCTTTTGCATGATTTGTAACCCAAGAAATTATTTCATTTCCCCCATCATGGACATTTCAAAAACCTTCTTCATCTCTTTGGAAAAAAATTCAAAAAAAATCATCATTCCCAAAAAAGATATTTTCATCAACATAAACAATTATAATGAGTGAATACTCTTAACATTATCTGATATAAGTATTGATATCAATTATTCCTTTCTTGAAATTCATTTTCCTTATGCAATAGTATCCAATTTGGAATACCAAACTCTCAGATCTTATTTTATCCCATACATGGCCTTTTTAAATATAAATACATTACTTTTTTCTTTACCAAAAAAAATCCACAAGGTTGTTCAATATTTAATTTCACATCAATATCACTATTCAGGATTGTGGATTTTATATCCATTTGAAATATCTTGTAACTTCATTATGTAGAAATAGAAAGAAAATCTATGATTGTTTCTTATATTTCTACCAGAGAAAAGGTTTTATAAAAATAAATAACTTCAATTTGTGAATACCCTTTGCATACCAATATTTGTTTGTTTCTTATCACTTCACCTTCTTCATTCATCTTATTTCAAAAAACCCACTTTGTGCTAATAATTTTTTTCGGGCATGGGTATGAGTTCTTATGTGCCATTCTTTTCAATTTTATCCAACACTTCATTCATGTCTTGAATCCATTCCAGATACTCAAAATATTCGTTTACATCATTTGGATCCACTTTTGAATATAAATAAGTATGTGTAATAAAATTTTGTGTTCTTCATTTTCTATCCTTCTGATGTTTATCACCAATTATATTCTGAGCTTCCACTTTCGTCCTTAACCTAGGATGATATTTTTGAGTATATTCCTCATCACTTGAAATAGATGAATATGATTCTTATTTTTGAATAGGATTACAATTATTTGTATCCCTATTAGAATTATTTTCTTCAACTTTCTCAACTTCCTTGACTTACGGAGTATGCTTTTCTTCCTCTAATATTTCAATAACTTTCACATTAATAGAATAAAAAATTATTCTCTTTTCTTTTTTGAAACATCTATATCCTCTTACTTCTGAAGAATTGCCAAGAAATATTCCATCTTCACCTTTCTCTTCAAAATTTCTAAAATTTACACCTTTCTTCTTTATACTACATGGACTCCTGAAAACTCTTAAGTGTTTCAAATTTGGAGATTTTTTATAAAACAATTCTTACGAAATCATATGTGAACCAAGCCTGTATTATAACGCCCTGAACCTCAAAACCCAGAGCCGGTATATTATTTCATTATATTATCATGATTATAAGAAATAAATCCTGAATGAACAATTAGTTTATTAGTTTTAGAAGACCAGATTACATACATGAAACCCAAAGTACATGTAGAAATATAGAAAATACAACATGATACATAATAAACTAAAATAAATTGCCTCTTTGAAAGTTTATTCAAGGTTTGCTTCTTCTTAACTTGGGGAAAGGAAATATAATAAGGGTGAGATAAAATGATCAGTAAGGGTTACATATAGTGGAATCATAAATCAATAATAAGTTAATCATAATCAATTATACATGATTAATATGGAATGAAGAATAAATGAAAATACTTACCATCAATAAGTTGAGAATAAAAATGAATCCATTGATTTTAGTATAGTGAAAACATCATGGATATAAATAACTAAATAATGAATAAAGAAAATGATTATTATTTGGATGTCATTTATCTTGTACATGAACCATTATACTATTGAGACGGTTCAAGTCTGTGGGTAGAAACCTATATGACTTTTTGAAACAAAATCGAATGCTTTTTTTCATCTAGTTTGTCTCATGAGACCTATCTATGCATCGGGGGGATATAGAGGGACCCACCAATCACTAACATACCAAAGAATTATTTATACATATATTTAATACAAGAAAAATATTTTTTTTATCTGGATTTAATAGAGGATACAAATTCATCAATATTTCCCCAGTTAAAATAGCATTCAAAATAAGAAACGTATGCGAAATGGTATATGGATTAAAGAAATAGTCATATACATGATACAAGAAAATGGATATTTAAAAAAAAATTATAATTTCAAATGAAAAATTATCTAAAAGAGACAGTAGATACACCACATAAGAAATATTTGATTCACAATACCAAGTAAGTCTTGATGAAATGGAAATTTAGACGAAGTCCCTTACCATATTGTAATCAATCGAATATTATGAAAAAAATTAATAATAAAAAAATGAATCACAAAATACCATGAATATAAAGAGAATGATGATATTATATATCAAATATTAGTACACACGCACCACATACAAGAAATAAGTGGTGAACAATGGAAATCACATGGAATTAAAAGTGAGATGAGAAACCCCTTACCAGATGCCTGAATGTGTTCTTTGATTGATCTTAATGACCTAAATAATCCAATTTAGCTTCATTAATTAAAAATTAAAGAACCTAATATAAATTTAATTGATTTATTTTAACCTTATTAGTTTCATTCATATCCTTTCTGATGGGTTTAATATGTTCAATTTTATTGTTTTGGATGCATTTTCTTCATTTCTTTTTGTGAGCGGTTTACTTGTATTCATGAATGGGAGTTAGTTTGAAATGTGGTTAAAAATCCATAATTGTTAATATATATTATTAGTGAAATTATAAATTATATTATAATGATTTTGGTTATATACCATTAGGATGACTCATTAGATAAAAGTTAATGATAAACGCTTGGATTAACTTGGTGGTTTTGTGAATAATGAATTTGTTTGTATTATTATTTTATATTATGAGTGTGTAAGGATTACAGAGCATTAAATAAGATTATGTACATATATTATGATCTGGTTAAACCATAAAAATGGTTTTATGACCATAATTAAAGATGGTAATAGAAATTGGAAACCTTTCATCCTTGAATGTGATAAATTAACTCATCTCGGACAGTGTTTTCATTTTTAGTATAAGAGGAGGGGAAAAGAGAGATGATGATAAAATATTACATTAGCATAATAAAATTCCGGTTCATGTAATTTAATAGAATTATCATATCAATTTTATAAGGACAGGTGAGGAGATATTAAAAAAATAGTGGAACTTGTAAAAGAAGTTGAAAGAAAAAGGAAGAGAGGTTCGCCTCTTGAGTACTCCTTGAGAATCTCCTTAAGGCCTTTGTTTTTTGGAATTTTGATAACATCATCAGGTATTGGGAGTACGGAAAGGGATTGGGAAGTGTATTTGTAGAACTTATGAAAGGGTTAAAACTTGAGTGGTTTGAGAGTAAGTGGGGGTGAGGGGTGGTTTATATAGTGGAGGGGAGGAGGGTTTCCTTAATATTTTAATCAATAGTTTATTATTTTTCACTAATAAAATAAATAGTGATGATTTAATGATAAAAAATAGTAATAAGTTTATGTGGGTTCAAAATAATGGTTTCTTACATCATCCATGATGTAGGAAATAGTATATTTATCTCATAATGTATTTATATCATAATTACCGTATTTTATTATTCACAAAAAATTCAAGTATTTTAGAAAAATCCCAAAAATTCACCCAAGACATTTCTCGATATGTAGAATAATAAAATGAACTCCATTTTTTAAAAATAATTTTATAAATATGATAAATTTAATTTTTAATTAAAATCATTATTTAATCAAAAAATACCAACACTTAAAATATTCATTTTCATTTTTAGAGTGCTTAAATTTTATTTATACTTTCATGGGTAAGGTTACCATTCATAAGGTTTATAATACTATTCATAAGGGTAATTTACTATTCATAAGGGTAAGTTACTATTCATAAAGTTAAGTTACTATTCACCAAAAATTATGTTAATTCCATTAGACTCCAAATATCACTATGATCGCAATAGTGTATGTCAGTTTTTTGAAATTCAAAACACAAAAGAGGAATATTTAAGTTTAATGGCTATGTTATCACTATATCTTATAAATAACCAAGTTTTATTTCAAAGA
Organism: Viscum album; assembly: GCA_963277665.1. Classification (NCBI taxonomy): domain Eukaryota; kingdom Viridiplantae; phylum Streptophyta; class Magnoliopsida; order Santalales; family Viscaceae; genus Viscum; species Viscum album. Next base: position 1,678,954,605 of record OY728121.1, on the reverse strand, counting down.
GACTCGTTTATTCATGAAATATGGGCTATATAATGAATTGATTATATTAAAGAGAAAAATACTATAAATATTTTGGGGTTTTATATTTTACCCACCTTCATAAATTTTATCCTCAAACTTTTTCATGTATAAATACATTAAAAGATATGCAGGTAGTTCTTTTTCATAACATCCTGAAGTTCCCATGCTGCTTCCTCCATTTTATGGTTTCACCAAAGAACCTTTACTTATTGAGTTGTCAGATTTCTCAATAACTTCTCCCTTATGTCAAGAATCTTGATAGCCTCTTCATATTATGAAAAATCAAGTTCCATATCTATTTATTCATACGAGATTACATGCATTGGGTATATAATGTATTTCTTTAACAACGACACATGGAACACATTATGAACTTTAAAGATACTTGGTGAAATTGCTAAATGGTAAGCTATAGATCCAATTGTTTCTAGAATTTCGAATGGTCAGATATACCTGGGGATCAGTTTCCTTTTCTTACTAAACCTTAAGACACCCTTCTACAAAGATATATTTATAAAAATATTATCTCATTATTTAAATTTCAAATCCTTTCATCGGTTGTTAGCATTATTCTTTTTCCTACCTTTTTTTGCTTTAATATGGTCCTAAATTTTCTTTACCTTTGCATTTTTCTCTTCGATAAATTCTGGGCCTATAAGTTTCCTCTCACTAACTTCATCCCAACAAGTTGGAGTTCAACACCTCTTACCATATAATTCTTAATATGGAACCATTTTAATTCTATAGTAGAAACTATTATTATAGGAAAATTCCACCAAATAAAGTACTGATCCCATGTGCCTTGAAAGTCAAGTGATCATGATCTCATCATATATTTCAATGTTTGAATATTCCTTTCAGACTCTCTATCAGTTTGAGAGTGTTAATAAGTACACATATAAAGCTCAGTATCCAAGGCCTTATAAATAATTTTCCATAATTTTGATGTAAATTTGGGATTTCAATTGGACACAATCGGTAGAGGTGCACCGTGAAGTCTTAAAACTTCATTAATATAAAGTCTTGTGAGGTGATAAACTGGTAAATCCTCTCTTGTAGTAAGGAAATGTGATGATTTTGTGAGACAATCTACAATTACCCATATTGAATCATTATTTCTTAGTGTCCTCAATAGTCCTCTAAAAAAATCTATCATAATTTCATCCCACTTCTACATAGGAATAGGTATAGGTTTCATAACCCCTCTAGGATTTTGTCTCTTGGCCTTCACTTGTTGACAAACTAGACACCCTGACACATAGTCATCAATTTATCACTTTATGTTATTCACAAAAAAAATATTCCTTTAGATCTCTATACATATTGGTGATACCAGGGTGGATAGAGAAATTTGAGCTATGAGCATCATCTAATAGTTCCATTTTTAGCTCAGGTACTGATGGAACACATTACCTCTTCCCAAATTTCAGAACTCCATCCTCATACATGAAGTCATCCAATCTTCCATCCTTAATAGCTTTAATTTTCTTTTTTATATTCTCATTATCATATTTATATATTTTTTTCTTCTCTAGTAAAGATGGTTTATCAGTAATTTTAAAGAGGAAAGATTTTTTCCCTTCTTTAATAATTCCCATACCCATATTTAGTATATCCATGAATATAGGATCACTCTCAATCCTCATTTGGGTTAGAAGTCCATGATATTTCCTGATTAATGCATCTACCACCTTATTTTCCTTTCCTAGGTGGTAGTGTATTGAATAATCATAGTCTATGAGTAACTTGAGCCATCTCCTTTGCCTTATGTTGAGTTCTTTCTGTGTAAAAATGTATTTCAAAATCATGTGATCTATATATATCTCACAACTTTCACCATATAGATAGTGTCTCTATATTTTTAGAGAAAATATTATGGAAGCTAACTCAAGATCATGAGTTGGATAATTTTTCTCATGAGTCTTCAACTTCCTTGATGCATAATCAATAACTTTATCATTTTTAATAAGGATACAGCCCAGTCCATTCTTTGATGCACCATTTTATATCACAAATACATCATCTCTAGAGGGAAGAGTCAAAATTGGAGCATTGACCAATAATCATTTCAATTATTCAAATAATTATGTACATTATTTCTTCTATACAATATTAACCCCATTACATGTGAGCTTGGTTAGCGAGTTAGCCAATCGGGTGAAATTTTTAACAAAAATCTGATAGTAACCTACTAATCCAATAAAACTATGTAACTCGGTTATGTAAATTGGTTTAGGTCATTCCTGGATTGACTTTGTCTTCATAAGATCAACTAAGATTCCATCTTTAGAGATAATATGGCCAGTAAAATAAACTTATTGAAGCCAATAATCACACTTACTAAACTTCCCATATAATTCATTTCTTCTAAAAAAATTTAGAATGGCCCAAAAGTAATTCTCATGGACTTTATAGATTTTGGAGTATATTAGGATATTATTAATAAATACCAAAAAAATTCATCAATATATTCCTTGAAAACCCTATTAATTAGATCCATGAAAACCAAGGGTGCATTAGTCGGTCCAAAAGGCCTTACTGTAAACTCATAATTCTCATACCTGGTTCGAAATGTTGTCTTAAGAATATCTTCCATCCTCACACACAGTTGATGATATCTAGATTGAAGGTCAATATTTGAAAAATATTGGTCTCCATAAATTGGATCAAATAAATCATAAATGTGTCGCAAAGGATACTTGTTCATTATTGTAATAGAATTGATTTCCCTATAATCAATGCATATCCTCATGGATACATCTTTCTTCTTGGAAAAGAGGATAGGGGCTCCCTATAGAGAACCACTAGGTTGAATAAATCCTTTTTCACTCAATTCATCTAGTTCTTTCTTTAGATCCACTAATTCCACAGTGTCCATTGTATAGGGAGTATTTGATATAGGTCGTTCACTAGGAATCAAATCAATATACAACTCAACTTCCCTCTCTAGAGGATGTCTAATTAAGTCCTATAAAAATACATCCATCTATTCTTGCACAAAAGGTATGTATTCAATTTTAATATTTCTTTCCTCGCCCATAGATATTATGTTCTCTTCCTCCCCAAGAATTGCATTCAGTAGAGATATTGGGGGTGGATCTAGATAAGAATCAGATGGAGAGGTTTCTTCCCCAAAGATAGGGGATTCTACACCATTCTCAAAAATTGTAGCTTCCTTCTTCTTGTAATATATATTTGTGTCATAATTTGATAGCCAATTCATACCAATAATTATATGAATATCGATCATGGGTATGATGATAAGGTTAGAAAAATAAAGAACATTTATGTGTCATGAGGGGGACTGACCAACACATATTTTTTGAAATGATATACCCCCTATGTGTTTTAATTCACTACTCTTTTGTTAAATCAAATTGAACATGTCTAATTTTCTTAGAAAATTGGGAAGATATAAATGAATGTGATGATCCAGAATCCTATAAATAATTGGATAAGTTTGAAGAAATAATTAAAGTACCTTCCATCGCAACATTAGGAACTTCAACCTCTGTGGTTGAAATCTCATAAGATTTCCCTTTCTCTCATGGCATTTTATGAGTAAAGTTTCCTTGGAGAATAGGACAATCATTTTCATAGTGTCTTGTCTCTCTATAATTGTACCATTGAACATCATTGACTTATTTATTCCCCTTGAATTCATTAGATCTATGACCCTTTTCTCCACACTTATAGAAGACTCCCATGCCTTTCAAGAATTTCCCATGATGATTCTTTCCATAGTACTCACATAATGTGAATTTCTTCATTCCCTTATTCTTCTCTGGTGATTCACATTTTACCTGGTTATCAGAGTACCGCTTCTTATCATGGTTTCCCTTAAATAAATTTGATCTAGAAAATTTCTTCTCTGTTTTTATGGAACTTAAAACAATTTCATCATATGATGAAAATGTTTGAGAAGACAGTTCCCTTTTAAGACTTGTCTTAATAACTTTAAAGAAATGATCAATCTTTTCTTCTAAATAATGTGCGTAATCTATAGTATACTTGGATAATCTTGTAAAGGTAGCCTCATACTCTAAAAAATTCTCTTATTTCCTTTTCTTTAGGCTAAGGAATTTCCTCTTCATCTCAGTTTATTGTTCATGAGGGAAATATTTTTTAAAGAATACGTCCTTAAAAGTTGTCCATTCCATATCTTTAATTTATTATTTCTTCGTGGTATTCTGGATCAAGGACCACCATTGATCAACATCACCCTTGAGGCAATATATTTCCAGTACTACCTTTTCATTTTTATTTCATCTTAATAATAGAAATATCTTTTCAAGGGACTTAATCCACTGCATAGTTACCACCGGATTAGTAGTACCACTAAAATATAGGGTCTTCTGCCACATGAAATGATCCAATACAGGTGTAGCATGGTTATTCGTTATAGCTTGAGTAACTTGTCCCAATATGGTCATGATCTGATCTGCTCCAACACTAACTATGTTGACTCGATTAGTGGGGAAATCCCTACATTTTCCATGGGTATTGAATCCCCTTCCTCCATTTTGTGCCATCACTAAACAATGGAATACACTAAATTAGGTCATAATTTGTAATTTCTAACTGGAAAACACATAAGATAATATGAAAATTTATGCACAACTAATCTTATAATCAAAAACATTGTTTATATTTACTTTTAAATCCTTCATAATGGTTTGTAAAGAAAATGTGAATTATCCAAAGAATATCCCCTGAGAGTTTAAAACTAGGTACATATTAAGGCACATTGTCATGTACCAGGATACCTTGGGTCAAGCCCAAAACTCCTTTTCAGAGTTGTTACTCCTAGGTAGATCTATTTCAAAACCACATCCACTTGTAGTATCTTGACATGGATGTATTTTCTAGGAAGACCCACACAATCTATACTTTACCAAAATTTAGGATCTTCTTATATGATTATACTCAAAGTCTAAATTAGGTTTATGTCATATAAACTATGTTTCCTAAATCTAGTTTCCAAGTTTGCTGTTAAACTTCCTCTAATACTAAAAATAACACCCCAACCCTAGAAACATGTAGTTGTTGCATTATTTTATTATGTTGGAATGATTATAAGAAATAAATCCTGAAGGACCGATTATTTTAGTACTTTTGGAAGACCATATTACATACATGATACCCAACGTACAGTTGGAAAGATAGAAAATACAATATGATACATAATAAACTGAAATAAACTTCCTCCTTGATAGATTATTCAAGGTTCTCTTCTTCTTGACATATGGAAAGAAAACATAATAAGGGTGAGCTAAAATTATCAATAAGGGTTACGTATAGTGGAATCATGAATCAATAATAATTGAATCATAATCAATTAGACATGACTAATATGGCATGATGAATAAATGAAAACACTTTCCATCAATAAGCTGAGAATAAAAATGCATCCATAGATTTTGTCATAGTGAAAACCTCATGGAAAGTAATAAATGAATAATAAATAAAGAAAATTCTTATTATTTGGACATCATGTGTCTATAACATGAACTATTATACCATTGATATTTTTTAAATCTGTGCGTAGAAATCCATATGATTTTTGGAAACAAACATGAAGGGTTCGTCGCTAACTAGTTTGTCTCGTGAGACTTGTTCATGCATCGAGGGGCTATAATAGGCCCCACACATCACTACTATTACAAATAATTTTATATACATATATTTAATAAAATAAAAATATTCCTTTTCAATATCCATATTAAATAGAGGATACAGATTCATCAATATTTCCCTAGTTAAAATAACATTCAAAATAAGCACTATATGTGAAATGGTATATGGCTTAAGGAAATAATCATATACATGATACAAAAAAATGGATATTTAATAAAATTATAATTTAAAATAAAAAATTCTCTCAAAGGTGAATTAAATACACAACATAAGAGAGATTAGGTGCACAATACTATGTAAGTCTCAATGAAATGGAAATTAAGACAAAGTCCTATACCACATTGTAATCAATCAAATAGTATGAACAAAAATTAATAATCACAAAATGAATCATATAATACCATTAAGATAAATATAATAATGATATTTTATATAAAATGGTAGTACACATTCACCACATGAAAGAAATAAGTGGTGAACAATGGAAATCTCACAGAATTAAAAGTGAGATGAGAAATCGCTTACCTTATGCCTCAATGTGTTCTTTGATTGATATTAATGGCCTAAATAATAAAATTTATCTTCATTAATTAAGAATAAAAAAACATACTCTACATGTAATTAATTTATTTTAACCTTATTAGGTTCATTCATGTCCTTTTTTATGGGTTTAAGTGGTTCAATTTTATTGTTTTGGAAGCATTTTCTTCCTTGGTTTTCATGATCGGTTTACTTGTATTCATGAATGGAATTTTGTTTGAAATTTGGTTAAACATCCATAATTTTTAATATATATTATTTGTGACATTAAAAAATGATATTATAACAATTTTGGTTATATTCCTTGAGGATTAATCTTTAGATAAAAGTTATTTATAAACGCATGGATTAACTTGGCAGTTTTTTGCATAGTGATTTTTTGGTATTGTTATTTTATATTTTGAGTGTGTAAGGATTCCAGAAAATTAAATAAGATTAAATAAATATATTATGATCTTTCTAAACCATATAAATGGTTTCATGGCCAGAATTGAATATGGTAATAGAAATTGAAAACTCATCATCCTTGAATGTGATAAATTAACACATCTCGGATAGTGCTTTCATTTAAGAGGAGGGGAAAAGAGAGATGATGATGAAATATTACATTATCATAATAAAATTAAATTTAATGTAAGTTAATGGAATAATCATATCATTTGGATCAATATAGGTGATGAGATAGTAAAAAAATAATGGATCTTGTAAAAAAGGTTGAAATAAAAAGGAAGAGAAGTTCACCTCTTGAGTACTCCTTAAGAATCTTCTTAAGGCCTTTGTTTTTGGCCTTTTGATGAGACCAGAATGTCTTGGACGTGGGATGAGGGTTTGGGAAGTGTATTTGTTATAACATAGGAAAGGATAAAATCTTGAGTTAAGTGATAGGAAGAGGGGGTGAGGGGTTGTTTATATAGTGGAGGGGAGGATGGTTTTCTTAATATTTTAATCATTACTTTGTTATTTTTCTCTAAGACAATAAATAGTGATGATTTCATGAAAACAAATAGTAATAAGTGCATGTGAGTTCTAACTAATGTTTTCTTACATCATCCATGAAGTAGGTAATAGTTTATTTATCTCGTAATGTATTTATATCGTAATTATCATATTTTACTATTCACCAAAAATTCAAGTATTTCAGAAAAATCCCAAAAATTCACTGTAACCATTTTTCGATGATTAGAATACAAAAATGAAATCAATTTTTCAAAAATAATTTTCTAAATATGATAAATTTAATTTTTAATTAAAAAATTTATTTAATTGAAAAATACCAACACTTAAAATATCCATCTTCATTTTTAAGGTGCCTAAATTTTATTTATACTTTTGTGGGTAAGGTTACCATTCATAAAGGTATATTACTATTCATAAGGGTAAGTTACTATTTATAATGAGATGTTACTATTCATAAGTGTATGTTACTATTCAAAAAAAATTAAGTTGATTCTACCAAACTCCAAATATGGCTCTGATTGCAATCGTGTATGTATGATTTCAAAAATTTAAAACACATAAGTGGAAAATTTAAGTTTAATGGATAGGTTCTGACTATATCCTATAAATAACTAAGAGTTGTTTCACAGAGACTCCGTGATTCATGTAAAATATGTTATCTAATGAATTGGGTGTATTTTATAGAAACATACCATAAAATGTTTGGGTTTTTATATGTAGAAACATCAATTTTGAAAATAAACAGAAATACTCATGGATTGCCTTCAAAATTGATGAGAAAGACCATGTTCAAGTAACACAGTTCTTCCCATTTCCACCAAACATATATTATTTCTTTCAGCAACCCCATTTTATTGAGGGGTATAGGGGGAACTACACTCATACTGAATTCTATTATTCTCTTGATAAATTTTAAATTATTTACTTCTATATTCACCACCATTATCAATTCTCAACTTCTTCACTAAAAACTCACATTCCTTATCAACTTTCCTTCTAAAAATTTTAAACATTTTCAAAGAATATGAATTATGTTTCATATAAAAAACATAAGTATTGCGAGTAAAATTATTAATGAATTTAATGAAATAATTATCTACATTTGATGATTTTTTTCTTATTTGCCCACAAATATAATAATGAATCATATACAGGGGTTATTTTGAACATATATCAACTTTCTTATGTATTTAATTTGTAATATTTATTTTTTAGAAAATGGTACAACACAAATTTCTTCTTCTTGGAAAACTAGGAATGGATCAAACAGTATCTCTCTTTGATAAATTTCTCATGTTTCCTTGACCCATGTGTCCCAGCCTTTTAGGCCACAATTGATTCTATTTCACAATACTCATGTAAAAAGAGTTTTTGTATTTCACCTTCCTAAAACAAGTTTGATTTTGTACATTATCCTCTTGTAAAAATATTCAAAAATTCTTCATTTTTTATAAAAAAATCTATATTTTATGAATATAACTTTGTTACCCTCATCAAAAAATTGTGAAACACTTAGAAAATTTTGTTTCAACCCATGAACATACAAATCTTTCTTGGATTTCATCTTTTCTTTCCCAATGATGGATGATCCAACACCTTCGATTTTTAAGGATTAATAATTTCCAAATTTCAATGTTACTTCTTCAAAATATTTCACATTCTTTAATAAATTAAAATCTCCTATAATATGATAAGAACACCCTCTCTCAAGAATCCAAGGTCATTCTTCTTTTGTAGCTTTCAATGCAGTTTCAATAACAAGATCTTTTTATTCTACCCTTTCTTTATTCATATTCAGATTTTGAGAATTATTAAGAATATTTTTTTGTTCCAGAAACAAAACATGACATCCTTTTTCAAGATGTCTAGGTTTTTCACAACTTTCACAAATAGTTTTCAGGTTTTGGAACCTATTTTCAATATTTACTTCAACTTTTTTAGGTTTCTTTAAAACAGATTTTTCTAAATTCTTTATTTGAGAAGATTGACTCACCCTAAAACTTTTTCTTCCACAAACTATGGATTAATAGATATATTATTTTTTAAACCAACACATATTTTCCATGTTTCCAAATCCATCACAATACCAGAAATAGACATAAAAGAATATTTTCCTCTAAAACATCCATACTGAGTGTAATTATGAATAAATTTCTCAACAACTTTATTTTCATTATTTTCTAATCCACCAAATATTCTAGTTTCAATTATATTTTTATCATTATTCTCACCTTTATCATATTTAGAAGTATTTTAATATTTTTTAGATCCAGATGAAACATTTTCATTCTTAGGATACTTTGAAACTTATGAAATATTCTCTTTTTTAATATAGGACACATACATAACTTTATTAGCTTTCTTCTTCTTAGAAACAGTTCCATATTTCTTATCACCCTTTAAAGATAACTTTGGTTGAACCTTCTTAAGTTTTTCATTTGGAGTACTTTCACCAACTTCAGTAATAGAGTTATTGAAACTTGTATTTCTCATCTCGTCTTGAGATAGTTTTTTTTTTTTACAAGTTCCAACTCTTCTTCTTTTTCTTTCATCTTCACCTCTAGATTCTCATTATGATTCTTTTATTATTCAAGATATTTATTTGAATAATCAATTTCTTTTACCAACATCACCTTCTCATCAGTAAAACATTCTTGATTTCTTGTTGAGGAACATTTATCTTCCAACTTTTTGTTTTTCTTTTCAAAACTTCTATTCTTTCTCAGACATTCTTTCAACTCTTCTTTCAAATAAAATTTAATATGAGTTTATTCTTCCTCTAAACTTCTGATTTTAAATTATTTATAATTAAATATTACAATAAAATTATTCTCAATACCATTCTTAATTGATTTTTTAGATTCAACCTAATTGTCTTTTTCTTCTCCATCTTTATATAGAAAACTTCTTATTTTGGATTTCAATATTTTTCTTTATTTATATTTGGAATACAATTTACCATTATCTTCATATTTCTTCCAAGTTATTCTTGTATTTATTTTTTCTTCATCATTATCCTCTTCTATCTTTCCCTGAGGAAAATTAACCAAAAAGTATCCAATGGATCCACATTCAATTAATTTCAAGGGAAGTTTCCCTTTTTATTTTCATATACCTCATTTCACATTTTTAGAAAACAAGGATAAAATATCATCAATATTTTTACATACCTCATTTTTATAATCAAAATCACTAGTTTTATATTCAATAAAAATATTCTTTGATTATTCTTTATTTTCATCCTTAAAAGACATTTATCTATCAAATTTTGTTTTTTCATAGCTTTCTCCATTTTTATTTAATAAGTAATGAGAGTGCTATGGAAATAATCTAGAGATAATGTTTTAGGATCTATATTTTCCGATGAATAAACTTTTTCAAAAAAAAATTTAGGGAGGATTCTCAAGATATTTTCAACAACTATAGAATCATCTAAAATTTCACCAAGACATCTAATCGTGTTGATAATGTCATCTATCCTGGTAAATAAGTCCCCGTCGTATTCATATTCACCCATTTTCAAATCTTCATAATTTAATATCTAGATTTGTAACTTTCCATTATTTAATTTTGTATTGAATTTGTATATGTTTTTCAATTTATACCATATACATTTGGATGTAGCAACACCTTTCACACTTATGAATTCACTTTTATAAAGTGATGACTGTAAAGATTCTTGGCTCCTCCATCATTCTCAAGATTATTCTTTTTGACATAGGTTAGAAAAACTTTATCATCAATAGGAGGAAAACCAACTGTTGTAGCTTAAAAAACATCATAATTTATAAACATAAGATAAGGAAACATTCTATCTTTATAGACATGATAATTATTACCATCAAACACCAGGGTAACATTACTGTTCACAAAACACAAATTCATTATCAGCAAAGAATAAGTGAAGGGAACCTTGCTATGATACTAGTTCAAAGTTCCCAATCAAGATAATTGTATCAATGATAGGGGGAGGGGGTTAATTAGTGATACTTTTTCTTTTATGTTTCCTTTAAATTGAAACAACCATCACCTCCTATAAAATATTTCATTCTCTATTGAAAAAAAGAAACACAGATCCATAGGAACATGAGAATTTACAAGGTTCACTATTAAATAAGAATACATATATCCTTGGTATAGTATAGAAATGATCCAATAGCACACAACATAATAGAAAAAAATCTGTGGATTACAATTAGTAATATATACCCTTTCACTCATGTATAGTTTTAAAGAAAATACAAAATTTTGTGTTCAGCCTATTAGCACAAATAGGGGAATATAATGTTTGTGTAACAACTCGTGTTATATGTGATTCTTTTTTAATTACACAAATGAATTATTTTTAAAAACAACTCTTTAGATTATTACCCAAAATATGGTAATAACTTCAAGGACTTTAATAGAGAAATCAATCTAATTTTTCAATTCGATTGGCCCACTCAATTTTTCAAATTTTATTTATAAAATAAAATTTCTCAGTTTAATGGACAAAGATTTTTCAAAATATGATCAAGAAAATTAATAATTCCTTCTTCCTCAGTTTTGAAATCCCAAAATGGAAATACCAGATTTGATTATCCAACTAGATCCAATGACTTACTGAATATAATGATAAGCCAAATATAATAGAGAGCTGAATATAATGATTATTGAATATGATGGACAGTTGAGTAACATTGAATTCTTGTCTCTTCCCTTTCACTAATCTTCATAAAAACATCTTTAAAAAAGTCTCAATATGTAAACATATTTATATCCCTATAAATTCAGAGCTTCTCTCTCTTCCTGTGAATAGTACAACCATTAAAAAAAGTACAAAGTACTTTTTCCTTTTATAAGAGACCCATGAGAGTTTTTAGAGGGAATCCGAAAAACTTTCCCACTTAAAAAAACTCTCCAAATTATTTATTTCCCTTGAATTTAAGTTCAATATTGACATTTCTAACTCCTCTTGAATCTTCTCAAAGCTTCTATAAACTTCATCTCTTCCTTTGAATTTCCATTCAATAGACAGTTCAGATCAAATTTCTGAATCTGATTTCTTTGTTACAATTCCTTATACTAATTGAATGTATGAATGAATAAGTTCAAGCTCCCCCTTGACAACACATCCATATCTTTTCTTCGGATCTTCTCATGATCCACTTATAATACACATGTTATTACTCTTGACCCACTTGACTGATAAGCAAATTAATTCAACATCTTTCAAATGGTTGACTGAATTATTGATCACATTATTTTCTCTTCATTTCATTTATCGGTCTCAAGAAATTCCTCTTCTGAATATGATTGCATCCCGATTCTGATCACCAGCTTCTTCCGAATAACATACTACATGTTGGATTCTTTCTATTTTCTCATCAACTTCATTATTTCACAATATTTAGCTTATATCATTACTTCTTTCATGAATTTGAACATATTGAGGATCATATTTAGCATCATCGTATTTTAATTGGAAAGTATTGTAAATTCCCTTTATTTTAACAACACCTATCTTTCCCACTTCAACCTAATTATGATTTCCATTAATTTTATTATTCTTCATATGATCCTGTCCAAATACGATCAGGCTAAATATGATCCCCAACTCCCTTTTTTCTTCCCATCTAGATCTGATCAATATGAATACGATCAACAAAATCTATTTCACTCTCCCTTTCTTTCATCAATCGTGCATCATATGTTTTAAAACTTAATTATGATTTACGAGAACTCCAAGATCAAAAAAACATCATCACACTTGATTAATCATAGTCATGCAAACTCCGATCATCCAGATTTTGATTCTTCATCAACTAGATTCATATTGAATATAATGACCATTTACTTCCAGTAAGATTCTTCCTTAATATGATTGATTTCTCATTCCATATTCAGAATGAATCTGATGAGCCTTTTCTTCTTTCATCATCTGAATATGATGGATCATTTCAAACATTATAAGTCTTATTATACAAATATGATGGCTAGACCCAATTTCACCAAATACAAAGTGAGGTGAATTTTCTTTCTTCTTAAACTTATTTGAAAATAAAAGACGACACTTTAATTCAATAACCATCATCATTAGCTTGGTCCTAAAAATTTTCTTAAGAAGGATGAATGATATTACTTGGCCATAAGTTGCATCACCAAAATGTCGAAGGTAGGAAATAAATGCTAAGGAATTCATAAATAGTTGGGGGATGATTTTATCTTTTGAAATAAAAACAATCACAAACAAGCATACAATAATCAAAACCAATATATGATACATGATAATAATATAAAACATCTCAATGTATATCAAAACAACCCAAACTATATCGTAGTACCAAGTGGAGACCAAGATCAGTATCAACTACAAAAAGGAATACAGAACTAACAAATCTCCAAAGACTCCAAAGAAACAAACATATCAAATTCCATCAAACTCCAAGAACAAAATCCATGATCCCTACCCAAGTATCATGAATCACTACATATGAAATGAGATAACTTCCCTTTACATGTATATAGATAAAAAATATCTTCAAAATCACCAAATTACCAAAGTAGGGGGTGAGTAATGAAGCTCAATAGGTTTTCTCCAAATGACTTCCCTACTCACACCACTATGATAGAACATGTTAGCACATTCATATAAAAATAATATAAAAATATTTAAGAAATTTAATTGTTTATATAAAAAATCAGACCAAAAATTGTTTCTAAGGAAAGTAACCAAACAACTCTTTAAACCATTTCACATTCCTTTTCGGAATACCCAAAACTTGATTCACATAAGCACACCCACACACATGCATGCTTTAGTAATAGTTAAATACTCATGAGTGGTTTCTCACCCATCCACTAATTCTTCACTAAGTGGACAATATCATTGTGACCCAATGTCACACACCCCCCTATCCAAGGCCATGTCCCTTGTACCACAATGGTACATGCCCCTTATTCAAGGTGACGTTGAAAGCATGAACTCACACCAACCCATGTATACCAAAAACCATGAAAAAAAACCATTTGAATACATTTAAAGAAATCATTTATTTTATTGAAAACCATTATAAAAAACTTTTTCCCATAAATTCAACCAAATAACCAATTTTAAAATCATCATTTTAAAATAATTCAACAAAAAACCTAGCATAATAACCAATTTCCACAAATCTACAAAAAATAAGTAAAGAAGGTTTATACCAATATATTCACATTAAATACACAATAAATTTCATGAAATTAAATAAATTTGAAACTAATACTTCATTTTCTAACAAAATGAGTCGAGAGTGAAGCCACCCACCACGAAAATTATGGATGAAATGAATAAAGACATAAATTATTCAACAAAACCGAGTTGAGTCTCAGAAAAACCACCTTAGATATTGTTCCCTAACATCAAAACATACATATATAATCATAATTTTTATAAAATATAATATATATATCTATAATGGACTAGATCTATGAATCTATGAAATGGAAGAATAGTATATCTAAGGAAAACCACCAATAATGGAAACTTACCAAGAAATTAGACCTTCAACACACCAATACTTACCAACAGAGCACTTCCTGATCAAAGGGGAGAGTCTCCAAAGCCATTGGTAGGAAATGAACTTATTTAGGTTCAAATTAGGTGAAATATTAGTGGAATTGGTGTTAAATTGAGTTAGATCTACTTTTTTATGATCAAACTTTTAACCATGCATGGTTAAGAAAACTATATGCTAATCATGAAAATGCCTCTGTCCCCAAAATCATGGTTTCTCCAAGGAGGCCTCATGGTTTTTTCAAACCATTATCCAACTTAGATCCCACTTTTTCACATTTCATGGTTTCCTATAGGAGTATAATAGTTTTTAGTAACCATGATCAAACCATGAACCTCCATAAAATCCCTAGAAATATTCCAAAAGTCTTAAAAACCCTCCCAAACATCAACCATACACATTACATACAAAAAATAAATAAATAAATGGTCAATTTCTTGAAATTGGGGGTGATATAAAGATCATTCATGATAGGTATAAGAGGATGCTTAGACTAACTCAAAGTACATATATTGACCAGATACTAAATATATTTAGTATAGAACAATCTTATAGGGGATTGGTTCTAGTGTCACGTGGTATACATCTTTCTAATAAAATGTTTCCTCAGACACAATATGAGAAAGAGAGAATGAGTAAGGTCCTATATGCTTTAGTTATATGATCAATCATTTATTCCATGTTATGTAATCGACTTTATGTTGCCTATTCCTTGAACATGGTAGGCAGATATCAAGCAGATCTAGGAGAACAGCATCGGTCTACTGTAACAGTATCCTAAAGTATCTGAGAATAACTTAGGATATTTTCTTGATGTATGGAGGAGAGAAGAAGATGGTTATCTAGGGTTATAATGATTCTTGTTTTCAAGAAAATTATAATGATCTAAAGTCACAATCAATATATGTTTTTGATCTCAAAAGGGGAGTTGTGCATTGGAAGAGTTCAAAGAAGCTAGTTGTCGCTGATTCTATAGTGGGGTTCAAGTATATGAATGCTTATGATGTAGTCAATGAATCTTTTGGATAAATAAATTTTTCTAGGAACATAATTTGGTACCTAGTAGTTATGATAATATCACATTGTATTATGATAAAACTACAGTGGTGGGTCTTGTAAAATAGTCAAGGTCACACCAATGGGCAAAGAAAATTCTCCGTAAGTATCACCTCTTGAGGGATTTTTATAAAAGGGGTGAAGTTAATATAAGAAAAGTTCCCATTGAATAAAATATGGTGTACCACTTGAATAAAGGCCTATCTCAGTAGAAGCATAAGTATCATTTCATAGCTAACTGGAAAAGGGTTGTTAGAAGTTGGATCTAGTGAAAGTGGGAGCCTGTTAGATTTGGTTCCCCAGAACTAACTTCTATGTACATTATGATAACTTGTATTAATATTTTTTAATATTAATAAATTTATTATCTCATCATTATTGTTCTTGTATGTAACATAATATGTGATAATGTCCTAATAGTAGCTGTCACACTAAAAGGTTATAGTAGTTCCCTACTATGATGAGAACCCAAAAGTGCCAGAACAGTATTCTAAAATATATGTTCTATAGTTGGATGATATCATTTGAGTGACACAAATGATACAGGCTATTAAGGGTGGAGACTCATAGTAATTTGAGGTGTATTCTCATGGTGTAGTCCCTTGGTAATATCCAATGTAGGATATTATGAGAATGAGACCCACCTGTAGGAAATCCACATTTATATGTGTCATTGGATATTCTTATCCATGGATGTTTTTATTGATCATTAGACTTTCATATTATTATTAATGAGTATTAAAAGTCATATAAATTGATTTATTGACAAAAAACCATGATGACATATGTTATCAGTGAGGTGGGATGCTTTGGGTGTGTCATGAGTAATATTTCATTAATAAATGATGCGAGAAAGGATTTTTCCATTATATTATTTAATAGAATTTAATATCTTAGGCTGTTTGATGGAAATTATATAGCCTAAAAAATCCATGTCCATGGTGTTCTATAGGAAAGTTGTATTTTCTAGAATTCAAAGAAAGAGACATCAAGCATATAGGTTGATAGCACCAACATGTAATCTGCTTGATTAGAGATATCGTGACAAAGGATTTATATTATGTAGTGAGTATCTATATTAGGCTTTATGTCATTTCGGTATTAACCTATTTCTCTCTCAGTGTCTTGGAATGTTTTTAGATTTTATCCTTGTACTTTAAGATACTTTTCCTAATTTCAATGAGAAAGAGGCCTAGAGGGTCACACACTAAGTGTATCCAGCATCTTAGTTAAATAATATATTGTTATTTAATATCTAAAAAGTTGAATAAATATTATTTTCATATGTGGTTAAAAAATTATTCATGTTTTCTTAATATCATATATTACATTACTAGTTATTTGAGAAAATATTATGTGAGCATAATATTAAATAAATATTTATTTTCTATTTAGTGAATATAATATTTATTAATTTATTGGAGAATAATATAGTGATATTTATGTATTAAATAAATATTAATTATTCAAGTCCTGATAAATATTGTATAGGAATGGAGGATTGAGTTTTATGGTTCAGTGAGAAATAATATATATTGAATATTATGTGATTAAATAATATTTAATTTAATCCACAATATAAGAACATATCAAGAAATATTATTATTATTATTATTATTGACATGGGGTTCCATAAGGGATTAAATAAATAATATGGGGAACTTGGGAAATTATTTATTTATAACCTTATATAAACCCAATTACATTATTTTTCAAAGAGATGTAATTTTATTTGTTTTAATTATGCACAACAAATCCAGAGAGTCCTATAGAAGCCCTAGAGATCTCCCTTCATCAATAATGCTCCCATGAATGGAATGTGATCTTACTCCATCTCCCACTTTTGATTCTGGAGAGATAAAGGATAATGATTTGGAAGTGATTCTCATGATGATCAAGGGAAAATGACACAAATGATGGGATCTATCATGCTATCACCCAGAGATTCCTAGAGTAATGTTGGGAGGTTTTTGGAACATGTGTGGATTACCACTAGAGGGAATATTTTCTTGATTCATACAAAACAGTGATAGTACAATGTAGATTCATTTTCAGATCCACCAATGAAGAAAAAATTATCACAAGGTAATTATTTATTTGATTAAATAAATTATAAATAATTTATGATGATACTTTTCTTAGTTCTATAATTTGATCCCTTATCTATTTTCTTTGATTCAATTCCATTGATCACGATGTTTATCATCTTATAAATCTTCGATTGATCGTCAATCATGAAAAAAAGCAATGTTTGGTACAACCCATCATAGGATTTTTTTCTACACTCAAAATGTATAATAGGTAAGGGAAATAATACATAAAAACCTTAATTGAATAATGAAATAAATTTTAGATTAAAAATAGGAAATTATTAGTTCAATGTGTTGGAATTCAAACCATAATAACTCTTACAAAAACAATTCATAAGATCTTTCTTTCGACTGCATACCTTTTGAAAGTCTTCATAGCCCCTTTACTTAGTGTTATGAAACAAGGACGAAAAAAAACTAATCACCACATGAAAGCATCCACACACAAAAATATAGAATAAATGGAAACACTAAATTATATTGTTTAGAAAAAATTATTACGTCTATAGGAGAACACTGAAATCACTATGATAAATTAAAGTAAAATATATTACAAAACTCTCTACTCTCCCTCACTTAATAAATCAACCAAAGAAGACAAATTCATCTCTACTTGTGCATCACCATAACAGATGGTCCCACCTTATATTTATAAATATCTTCTCCAGGTAAACTGGTTCCACCACCCTCTAAAATTTATGGTTTTCCTCCTATTTACCAAGGAAACCATTGATACACTTTTAAACCTTCATATTGACATATGATAGTCAATGATCATGCGTAATTCCCAAGTATCAAAATTTTCCTTTTGATACTTCCAAAAAACATAGGAACAACGTGCATCATTATGACTTCTTCTAAAAATTCCAAGGTCCAAAGCCGCTAATAGAAACTTATTCTTGAAAAAAACTCCTTCTAAAAAATATCCTTCCATAAATATCCTTCTAGAATGATGAATTTACATCAAAAAACCCAAAAATATCCCTCTTTAAGACCAGTTTAGGGATTCTGACCTCCTTTATTATTCATCGGAGTTTATCTTCATCTAGTGCATGCACTATTATTTATCTCCTTTAGTTCAACAAAGTCCAATTGATGAATAGTGTTTACTCAAACTTTATTTGATTAGAGAATTTTTGAACATGTATACAAGATTCTTCTTTCCAACTAACTTCCATGTTCAAACACTATTTCTTTTAGTACATTCCGAATGAAATGGAATTTCAAGTTGATGTGTTTTTTTCCTGCATTAGAAAGGATATTCTTAGAAAGGTTAATGGATTTTTGACTATCAAAGAACAACATTCCTTATTCTAATTCCTTCCTAAGCTCCTTAAATAATTGCATCAACTAGAAAATCACTTTACTACTTTTATAACATCAAAATATTGTTCTTTTGTGGTTAATTGGGTAACCATAGACTGCAATTGGGATATCAAACTAACTATTGTCATTATAAAAGTGAAAAAAATGGTTAGATATTAGAATATACATTTCAGAGCCACTCAATTACTCCTTTCGGGGTTTGACATGAAAAGGCTCACAACTCCCACTAAAAAGGAAATATCATAACACATTCAAATCATTACATGCATCAAAATTCCTACTGTTGAATCATAGAGAACTTTTTCCATGTTCCAAACTTTTTCTTCCAAAGATGGTGCATTTTCCTTTTAATGTTTGGATTTCTCAACAAGGTATTTTGAGACAGATTTACATCTAGTCATTCTAAATCATTTAATAACCTTTTTAATGTATTCCTTCTGGGATAATATCATTTTTTTCTTTTTTATCCCTCATAATTTTCATACCCAATATTTTATTTGAAAGTAAAAGATCATTCATTTCAAACATTCTAAAAAAATTATCTTTAATCCCTTAATATATTAAACATCTAGACCTATAAGAATTAAATATCCTCTTTCAAATCACTATGAATAGGGGTTGTCTTGAAATCTATCAACTACGTGTGAAAATTATCGAAGATAATAATGCTCAAAACTACCTAAATATTAGTGTTCTTGATTATGGGTGAATAAATTTATAAAAAGTAAATTCATTCCATTTTTTGGAAACCTTTTGCTACCGATCATGTTTTGTACCTCCTACATCATTTAGCTTCTTCCTTTATATGAAAAACTTATTTGTTCTACCGAGATCACTTTCCTCCTAAAAGATTATCTAATACTTACATTTTATTGAGATTCAAGGAATTAATTTCATACTTCATGGTCAACTCCCACTACTTTGATTCACTAAGGATCGCTTCTTATTATGGATTATCTAGTTCACCAGTATCTGTTAAAAGAGAAAAGGTTATATCATCCACAAACCCTTGAACTAGTTTCTTGATTCTAGTTGATCTCATTAATTGAATTGGCTGTTTTGTACAACTTCATTCCAATATTCCTTTTTGAACTATTTCTTCGAGTACTATCTCATGAGTTTCTATACCTTTACAACTTATTGTTATTTATTTTGAGTTCACTTCAAGTGAATTTCTTCTGGTAATCTCAATCCTATTAACTTGAATTTCAATAGTTGATTTTTTTATAACCCACTATTGGAAAAATCCATATTTTCAATAGGTTATTTTTTATAGAATCCTATCCCATCGAAAACTATTGAAAATGTTGGGTTATTTTTTGATAGAATAGAATTACTTTCCCAAATAACCATAAATATTGTGGCATTTGTGATGGGATATAGGTCTTGTCGCAAATGACTTTATTGTGGCTACATGAAATTCTGTGGAAAGGTTTATTTGTAATGTTTGATCATAAAAAACATAATATATGTAAATTTTTATAACAAATATCATTATTTTCCTCTTTTAATATTGATATAAAGACTAATAGAGATGGATAATGACATCCCTCACAAAATATTTTTCATAATTATTTTTAGCAACATATTTTATATCACAATTAATATCTCACAAATAAACTTAAATTAAAATCATGCATACCCTTTGTTCTCCCATCCTCCCCCAATTTTTGTATCCTTTGCACAGCATTTCCCATCATGAAACCCTCAAATGGCCCACCACCAAAATCATATGTTTCACCTGATTTCTTGAAAATTTAGGTTCAAGTCTCCTGGGTAAAGATTCATATTCTCCCCCTATTTTTTTGTGATTTCTCATTAAATATTATAGAAATTGGTTCGGTCAAACCCTTGGTCAAAAAATTTACCTAATTTTTTGGTTTATTTGGTATTTAGGGTCACTATGCATTTATTCTTTGTTATTTGGGTGTTCACCATTAAATTAAATATTTTTTGGCTCTGCATGAGTTGATTCTAATTGATTTTAGGTATTTTTCATAATATTTAACCTTGAGATTTAACATATTTTTCTATTTCGGTTTTCTTATTTGTTTATTTTGAGGTATTTGTGCACCCTATTGACTCCTGATGTGCATGTTCTTGATGACATCTCAGACACTTCATGTGTGTGTGCATGAATGTGTGTTTTTTCTTGAATAGCCCGAAGGCCTTCTTTTTTATTGATTTTTTGATAACCCCCTTTCAAGGGATGAGGGGAACCCTTACAAGGCTCGTAGGCTTAGAGATTACATTGCCCGTAGTCTTGAAAAATATTTCAAGTTAAATATATATAAACATGGTGAAATTTTAAGCTTATATATATATGTGATGAATTCTTTTTTAGACATGTATGTAGATATATATAATTTTTTATTAAGTGTGTATTTTTAGTTACATAAAAAATTTGAATTATTTATTTTGTGTTATTGTTGGAAATATAAATATTGTGGAAATTATTTGTAAGGGTGTTTGATATTTATATAAATATTGACAATGTTTTTATAAATCTATTTAATTGGTCAATTATTGGTATTGTATGAAATATAAATTATGTCATTTAATTTATGAAATGATGATTCCATGTATGTTTAAAGCATGATAAATAGTATTATAGTATTTAATAAATGCTCAAATAATTTAATATAATATTTCATGAAGGAAAAAACAAAGATTGATACCTTATAAATATAAATATAGAAAAAATCATAATTATAGTAAAAATCATGTTAAAATGAAGCATTTAATTAAAACATAGTGAATTTTGTTGAATTTTTTTAAATATATTGTCGAATTCTAAGCCTTATTGTGATTATTTTGAATGTGTACTTATGGAGATATAATTTTTAATGAATTATGTTATTTCTTAGTTTGTGGTCGTGATGTTAAACCATACTTGACTGTTATACTATGATTGGTTTTCATTTATTTAAAACATGTTAATATATTTTTGCAAACGTTTGGCTATATATATATATATATATATATTAACATATAAATATACATATAAAAATGATTTAAAAAAACATGAAAGGTTTTTTATATGTTTTTATTTATGTTTGTATGTATGTATGTATGTATGTATAGTTTTGATATGAATATTTGTTTCAAAAAATGTGTAAAAATATATTTGATGTTTATATATTTGATTAAGAAATAGTGTAATATATATATCTATATCTATATATATATATATAACAAATAAAATAAATAGTAAATGAGTGTTTTATAAAAATGATAAGAAAATTAATTAAAAGAAAACGTTCGAACAAAAAAATTATAAGAAAAATATTTTTTATTAAAAAACATTATAAAAATTGTTTTAATGAAAAAAATAATGACTATTAAAAATATGTAATATTTATTAAAAATCTAGTTATTAATAATTAGTATAAATTGGTAATACCATTTAAAAAAATATAAAAAATACTAACAATTATTAAAAATTCACAATTATTTGTAAAAATAAAGTAATAATTTAAGTAATTAGTAATAAATATTAAATAATTATTATTATTAATATTTATTTATATTTATTAATAAATCCTCTATAATTAATAAATTATTATTATTAATTAATAAATATTTGTATCAATTATTAAAAATTAAAACTTATTTGTAATAATTAATAAAAATTTGGTAATACCTTATGAAAAATATAAAAAATACTAAAAACTATTAAAAATTATAAATAATTAGTAAAAATGTATTATTATTTAAATTAATTAGTAATATTTTTAAAATATTAGTAAATCGTAATAATTTTTAATAAAATTTATAAAAAAATATATGAAATACAAATAATTAATAAAAATTAGTTATGTTTCTTCAAAATCCTGTTATAATTATTAAATAATTAGTATTAAATAATAAATAATCATATCAACTAGTAAAAATTTAAAAAATATTTGTAATACACTATAAAAAAATATAAAAAACAAACAACTTTTAAAAATTCATAATAATTAGTAAATATGTAGTATTAATTAAAACTTATAAAAATGTAGTATTAATTAAAAAAATTAGTAATAATCATTAAATATTTTGTAATAATTAGTAAATAATTATTCAATATTAGTAATATTAAGTAAATGTTAGTATTACTTGATAAATATTATTAATAAATATTAAATATTATTAAATTATAATATTTTGTAATAAATTGTATAAAAAATATATGAAATACAAATAATTATTAAAAATTTGTAATATTTATAAAAAAAATAAGTTATAATTAATAAATAATTAGTATTTATTAATAAATAATCACATAAATTATTAAAATTTTAAAAATATTTATAATAATTAGTAAAAATCAGTTATAATTCTTGGTAAGTAGTCATATCTAGCCAAAATACAAATATAATAATTATTTTTAATTAGTCACAATAAGTGTTAATTATTCTTATTTTTGTTGTTTTTTAGATAACTATGGACTCAAAAAGTAGACACCAATTTCTATTATGTGATCATGATTGGATAAATCATCATAAAAATCCCAACAGATCTGGTATAAATCCTATCTATATCGAGGGAGTTGAAACATTTATATCATCTTCTTCATAAAATTATTAAGTGTTTTCTAAATGAATAATTAAATGTCCATAAAATAAATGTGATATTAAGAGATTTGAAATGTTTGAAAATGTTGGACATCATCTACTATGTATTGGTTTTCAGAAAGATTATATTTTTTTGGTTTTAACATGGTGAATGGAATTTGGTAGAAAATACAAAAAATGGTTATGGATCCATAATTTCATTATTTTGTGCATGATATTGTTGGCTCATCTATTCAGGAAAAAAAAATCAGAATGATATTCCAAATCTTGAATTTTAACCTTCTCAATTTTACAATTTTTTGAAAAATGTTAAGAAGACCTTATATCTGGGATTCCAGATAAGAAAACATGAATCTATTGTAAATTTTATGGCTATTAAATCCTATTTTGGAATTTGAAATGCTTTTTTGATCAAAACTTTTCTTTGGTTAAATTTGTGTTCCATAAAAGAAATACATTACCTATAAATTTCTATGAAAATAATAGGTTGGTCCATAATTTGGGTCATAATTATCAAAAGATCCATCCATGTTCAAATGACTTTATCTTATATTATGGTGATTTTGAATCATTAGTTAATTTTAGAACATGTGGAAAATCGATATATAAAGAAGAACAATAATAAAATTCCATATTTCCTATGAAACGGTTGAGTTTTTTTCCAATTAGACATTGCTTTTGGTGCCTATTTATTTCTCAAATTATAGATTCATTAGTGACATGACATAAATCAAATATTGTCATCATTAAAAGTTTAAATCATCTGTGTAATGGTGATTCATAGAAATAATTTTATCAGATGCATCCTTATTTTACTTCAGAACCTCATAACACACAGTTGAGTCTTTCTACTGTTGAGTTTTGTCCATTTGATGCTTATGACATTCAATATTGTTTTTTGCCTATTTTTATTAATCCTAAAAACTTATATCTAGGTATTTGGATTAAGGAACCATATATATAGTTGGAATTATTAATTCAATGACATCCAAAGAAGAATATTGATGTTTATTTGAATCCACTAATTTATTAGTTAATTTTATTATAGAATGATGATGTAACTACATGTGATATAGTTGCATAAGATAATTGTACACTAAAGGTTGCATTAATGTGGACAATCAGTGGATTTATGGAATATTCTATATTATCTAGATTAAGTACGCATGGTCTAAAATCATGTTTGTACTACATGGATGAGAACAAATAATTTTTTCTTATCAATGGAAGAAAGATGACATATTTTTACTCTCATCATAGATTTATTCTTGTGGATCACCCGATCAAAGGAATGGAAATAATTTTAAAAAAAATTAGAATAGAAAGTTAGGAACCACCAATAGAGCACTCTGGTATTTATGTAAAATATATCATCTATTCATTACCACCTGTTACTTTTTAGACCCACTATAAATGAACCAATAATATATGGTTTTTGGAGAGATTGTAATTGGATAAAGTGGAGTACTTTTTGGACCTCCCATATTGGTTTGATTTGTTGGTTTCACACATGATAGATTCATGGAATATTGAGAATAATGTTTTTGATAACATATTTTATATTGTGTTGGACACACCTAGTAAGACCAAAGATAATGTAAAGGAATGGTTTGATCTTTCCTAATATTGTAGGTCTTCTAAACTTAAATTATTTGAAGATGAAATTTCACACAATTTAATGAATCCAAAATAATATTATACACTTTCTAAAAAATTTTGTTTATTATTCTATCAATGTATTAGATATTTGAGGTTACCAGATAGTTATGATTTTAATTTTCCTCATTGTATCAGAAATGGAGATATTACCGGGTTAAAAGTCATGAAATCCATGTCATAATGGAATGACTACTACCTATTGGTATTAGAGAGCTCTTTAATTATTCAATATTGGATGTGTTGATCAAAATTTCATATTTATTTCAAGGTATTTTTACAAAAACATCAAATTATGATTTATTGAGTATGCTAAAAAAGGATGTTGTTTTAATTTTATGTAAATTGGAGAAAATATTCCCACTTTCCTTTTTTATCTCTATAGAATATTTAATATTTATTTTTTTATATGAAACTAAATTTAGACAGCTGGTAAAATTTCTCTGGATGTAACCATTTGAGATATGTATGAAAAAATTAAAGAATAAAGTATGTAACAAAGAATCAGATGAAGGTTCAGTTCTAGAAGCGTACTTATAGGAGAAAATTTCAAATTTATTATCTTTTTATTTTCAATATTAATATCCTTAAAAACCTAATTTTATGGGTTAAAAGGATGTTGATGATGTCACAGACCATCATTTTTTAGTTTTTTAGTAGCCTAAGCATGGTTTTGGTGGTTATTGTGAAAGATGGATTTCAGATGAAGAACTGTGCAGAGCTCATACTTATGTTTTGATCAATTGTAAAAATATGAAACGATTTATATAGTATGTTATACATATTATTTTTTCAATTTTTATAAGAAATAATTTAATATACATTATTTATTTTGTAGTCTATATGATAGCCATGTCAAAAAAATTATAAAAATTACCCCTGCTACTCTTGAAGAACTTTTCCAACAGAATTTTTCATATTATTTTTAAAGATTGGTATGTTAAGTTGTTTATGATGGAAAATTTAATCAATTTTTTAATGATATCTATTATTAATATTTTTCAATTTTTTATAGTCAACACAACATGAAATTAAAATTTATATTCAATTATGTGTGCTAAAACCCCTCCATCGGAATTGGTAAAATCCTATAATGGGTATGTGGTTAATGGATTTTGATTTCATACACGCATATATGGTGAATAAAAAAACAATGAATAGAGGTGTTTTTTTAAAGTATATGATCATAAATAATGTGAAGTTGACTTTTATGGTATGTTGGATGAAATAATTGAGTTATGTTTTCTAGGACCAAATTATGTAATAATGTATAAATTCCATTGGCTTGATACTGATCAAGGGTTGTGAGTTTATCTATGACATGGAGTAATTGAAATTAAATATAATAGTATTTTTCCTCAAATGAACCATTTATGTTGGCATATTAATCACACCAAGTTTATTATGTAAATTACTATGATATTTTGAGAGATTTAAATTAATTATGGAGTGTAATAAAAATGAAATATTATAACAATAAGTTTCCTGAAAATGAAAATGGTTATGTGGAAGTGAAACATATTGATATTTTTCAAGAAACAATCCCAAATATATAACTTACCCAATGATATATAAATATTGATGATAAAACCCCCGGTTAAGGGATGATGATATTATAAATGTTGATGAAGTAATAAGTGATTATGAAACTAAAAGTTGTATGGAAGTTGCCCATGCTGAAGATGAAGATGAAGACATTGTCATCAATGAAGATGAGAATAAAGATGGAAAATTAGGTATTATATTCAGGTATTTATTAGTTTTTTATATTTTATATTTCTATCAACAGTTATTCATAGGTAATATTGTTTGTTTCAGATAGATGAAGATATTCTAGATGATCTATTTTGTTCCCTCACTATTGCAAGTATTTAATATTTTTTAATATTTGATATATATAATAACCATTATTTACAGTTAAGAATATTATATTCTATATGGTATTTATTATTATTTTTATATTATATATAAATATATATTGCAAATTATTTATAGGTGAAATTATTATATTACTGTATTTATTTTAAGTAATTATTATATTCTTGTATTTATTTGTTTTTTATATTTGATATATATATATTAACATTTATTTAAAGGTAAGATTATTATATTCTAATATTTATTAGTTTTTTGTATTTTATGTCTGTATTAATAATTTTTATAGCTATGATTATTTTTTCAGATGATTAGAGATACTTCTAACAATTTATTTCATTCTCTCACTATGGTCAAACACCTTGATGATGATCCCAATTCAGCAATCCTATAGGATGCTACTACAACATTTCCTATTAAGAGGGTTTGTGACCTTGATTAATTGGTTATTATAGACCCTATTCCATAAGGAAATACATCACTTGATTTTGATCCTCATTTATGGAGGTATGTTCAATTTTTTAAGGTATTTATTTTATATTATATTTTTTATTGATTTTGGTAATAATATTTTAATGACTTTTTTCATAGTTTTCCACATTTAGCTACTGGGACGAATGGTTCAGTTTTAAGAAATTATTTTTCTAATCCATGGGTATCATGGGACCAGGTTCTCATTGTTGTTCGACAATAGATGTTCAACCATTGGATTGTACATTAATAAATAATATATTTTATATTAAATTTATTTGACTAATAATATGTTGTTTTTAATTGTCTTGCAAAATTTATGGTCTCTGATTTATGATATAATGATACTTCCTATCAAGGAGACATGGGAGATATGTATACATTAATGTTTTCATCAGTTTTTACACAACCTATGAGAGACATGGATGGATCTTATGTTACTGTTTTCAATCAGTCTTGATTTATACCTCGACCTGAATATATCTCATTTTAGGAATGGGATGTATTTTACTTCTACTAGATATGAGAGACTTTTAGGAGGAGGTCATCATCTAGGCATTAGAACCGAGAGAGGAAGGATATCACACATAGGGCCTAGAGTTGTACATTTTATATACATTGATGAAATATGGTAATTAATATTATTTATTAACATATATATATATACATTAATTTTAAGATGTTTTTTATAATCTATAGGCTTCTACTAGCCCCTCTATTATGGAGTTTAATGTTTACAATAATATGTACACCAATCCCTATATATTACAACTCATCAGGGATAGACAATGCCATATTGTGGTTAGTATTTTATTGAAAATTTTACTCATATTAATTTTATCGTTGTTTTAATTTATGATTATATTTAAAGGAAATATATGAGTCTATAACTCCTCATTCACAAGAGAATAAATATTATATTGACTAAGATTCCACTTGTGAGTTAGGTTTTGATGAGGGGGTTTGGAAAGAGGTGATTGTGCATGGTTTTGAGAAAGGCCAAGTGACATGTATTGGTTCATGATTGAAAACTATTAGTTGTTATAGAACTATTGCAATTTCATCGGTCATCTCAAAGGGATATCATGTAGATTCATCAGTATTTTCTACTGCAAAGTATAAATAGTGGTTGTGATCACAGGATGAGATGATACAATAGATGCATAGAGATCTGAAGGATGAGCATGAGTAGTAGTGTAAGAGAGATGAGTAGATTTTGGAGTATATGTTATATATTGTGTGTGTTATTGGTATAGAGTTCCCCTGACCAAATTATTCTGGTGATCCTACTCCCCAAGATAATAGCTAATTGTTATTGTGACTGTATTTTGACTATTATGGTTTTTGTTTTGGTAACCATGTTATGTGTTAAATGGTGTAATAATTTTATAAATGTTTTTATTATAGGTAATTTTTTTTAATATTTTTTTATATTTTTTATTTCTTAAAACATATATCTAATTGTGAAAAATCACTAAATCCATCACAATTTTTTTTTATAAAAAATATTTTTAATTATTTGTGACGTAAATTCCATTATCTCAGAAATAAGTGTTTTTTTATGGCCCATCATAAATATTTTTTAGAGAAACAATTGAGATTATTTTTTATGGGAATGATGGTACATCGTAATAAAAAATATATCTATGATGGGCCACTGTAAATACTTATATTTGGGATTTCATTTTTTGTGAGGGTCTTTTATTGATTGATTCCCACTGCTAAATTGCATTTTTTATGGGAATTTATCAAAATAAAACCTTCAAAAAAGCATTAAAATCCATTTGTGACCCCTTTCTCTACCAAGTAATAATATTCCCATATAGGTTTCACTTTAAAGAATTAATAACTATCTTAGATGACATGCTTCTACTCATCAACACGCAAATGATATCTAAATTTCTCAACACCATATATGACAACAAAACACACTTTGGATTTATCATTCAACTTATCTCAGTTATTAGTGTCAACATGAGTATATTCCACACTTCCAAAAGTTTTTAGATGGTTCACTTATGGTATATTACCTAACCATACTTATTCCATAATTTCTTGTCCGACAACTACAGTTTAACTTCTCTTGACAAATTATACTATCTTATTTACAACTTCTAATGAAATTTACTTAGTCATTTAAAAATGAAGTATTATACACCTGGATTTCATAAGAAGATTACAATTCATTCATTTAACTACTACATTATATTTTAGAGTTATAGTAGTTTTCTTCTCACGCTCAACTCCCTTCTCTAGAAAAAAGTTTTGAAAGTCATGTCTAGTGTATTCTCCACCCAGAGGAACTTCAGCTTCCAATAACACTCCATTTAATTTAAATATTTCAAATTATTAAATGCATTAAAAACACAAGATTTAATATTTAATAAATATAACCATACATTTCAAGTGTAATAGTCAATAGAAGTCACAAAGTACAGAGATGCACCATTGTAATTCATACGATAAGGTTCCTAAACATTTGAATGAACAGGTTCCAACTTCCATTTCCTAGGATTTCATCCATACAAATTGAAGGACACCTTCTTTCATTTCCCTAGGATATAACTTTCATATATTTTAAAATCAATTTGATTGAGTTTAAGTGTTCCCTTTTTCTCCAAAACATTTATATTTTTCTCACTGAGGTAAACAAATCTTTAGTTTCATACTTCTGGATCATTTTATGAAATGATTTTGTCCATTGAAACATAATATTTTCTTTGAGTTAAGTATCATGTTCCATTCTTCATTCCATTGGTAATCACCATAGATCCTTTGGTTATTTTCCAAACCCTATTTAATAAATTGGTTATAAACCCTTCTTTATCATCTTTTATAACTGATAAAAAGTTCTTCTAGAGACTTAAAATGTTATTAACATCTTCTAGCTTCAATAAACCTTCTTTATTTATCTAAATACTGACATTTCCTTTTCCAATTATTTATAGAGATACATCATCAACCAGATACACTATTCCTAAGCTTCTAGATATATAATCTACCATGAACCCCTACTCACCAATTGAATGGAAGGATTCACCTGATTTAATAGCACAAAAGTTTTCCAAAATTTTCACACTCAGCAACAAATGGTTACCACATTACTTTGTATTGATGAAATTTATTCTTTTGACAATGGACGCCTTCATGGTAGACTCCCTATGATTTCTACAATTATCCTTGATATTTACCTTATTTCTAAAAATCCAAAAAGTTAGGTATTTACCATCCATTTTACTCTAACTTATTCTTTTTGACTTATCATTTAATTACTTCTACCACTGGTCCTTCATTTTAGGTGATCATTCACATCCTCCACTATTGAGAGCACTTCTAGTTGGTAAATATACTTATGGTGGGAGAAGTTCTGATAATTGGAACATATGAAAATAGCTAGAATAAATTGTTGATGAATGAGATAAATGTAAATGGATTGATTAAGTATGATGAATAGTGGATGGATGGAACCCTAATTTCAATGAGGCATGAATTGAAAGCTATAGGTTGAAGGAAATGATTGTTGGTTGGAATTAAATAAATAATAGGAAATTTTTATGATTTTTACATGAAGGAAAGATTAAATCAAATAGTGGCATTAATAAGGAATGATAATGGTAATTTTAGAGGAAATTGAATGATGTGGAACTTTGTGGTTATATTATATGTGGATTATTCTTTTGAACTCTATTTTTGATATCAACAAGATACATTTTTAGGAATCATGTTAATTTATAAATTATTTTAGTATTTTTATTTATGAATGTTGTATGGGTGAATGGTACATAATGTACTAGAACACCCCACTAGTTATTAGATCAGGAAAACCCTATGTGTTATTGGTTCTAGAAGACTTTATGTGGCATTAGATATGGCAGGCCCTATGGATTATTGAGTTGTAAAGGATGTATCGGAAGACCCTATAAGGTATTGTTTCTAGTATACCCTATGAGGAATTGGTTCTAGAAGTCCCTATGGGGAATTGGTATGAAAAGACCTAACAGGCCTTGTAGAGTGTTGGTTCTCGGAGACCCTATGAGTTATTAGTTCCAGGAGACCCTCTGGGGTATATACATATGACATTGGTGTGCCTAATGGACCAACTAGTTATTTATTGGTTCGTAATGTACTAGCAGACCCTATGTAGTAATGATTAGTACATGATGTACTGGTAGATTGTCTGGGGTATTGGTATGATATTTGTGGCACTATAAATCCCTAAAGGTTATTGATGATATGTTATTTTACAGTATACAAAAAAAATAGATGGTGATACCTAAAGGTGAATGAAAAATTAAAGGCAATTTCAGGTGGTGATATATAGTAATTGGTGGTATTTCACAGTCGATGGAAATGCATGGTGGGGGTCATGCATGGAAGGGTGAGGGGAAGAGGATTATGCTCTATATATTCATGATACCCAAGTAGGATGAGGATTACATATATATGATGGTTATAAATGGGGGTGCACATTCAATGAGGAGGCCACAAGGTTGATGTCCTTCTTATTTACATTACCCTAATGAAAAATAGTTGGAAATTGGATATGTGTTTATGGGTTACCAAGGTCACAGACTAATTTAATGATACAGTTGTGGATTCTATTTTAATATTATATATATTCTTCCCTGGTGATATTTTTGACTTATGATTTATTACCATAATTATTCTATTTTCTACTGGTGATTATGTTTGATAGTTTATCTTGGTCTATTATCATTCATGTATACTCTTTCATATTTATTTCACATGAATGTCAATTTTTTTAGGAGGTTGTTCCTATTGTGTACTACTAAAGTGCTCACCCAACTACAACTTTCTATGTTTTTGCAGGATAGATCACTGAAGTCATATTTTATATTCTGGTAGCTTGGATGGATTTGGTAGCTTCTTGGAGTTTTGATTTTCTATTTCAAATATCCTCATGATGATTTAAATTTTACATGCCAGTATAATTTTCATTGTGGGATGGTTTGGAATGTTTTATATCTATGTGATGGAGTTTTCTATTGTTTTTTTACCATTTCTCCCGATCATACTTTCATTATTTAGGGTAATACATCTCATTTATGTGATTTATATATCCTTAGTGTATGTCTCCAACCCTTGGCCTATTGGATGCATGATTCGGGTTCCATTATCTCCCTTTCTTAATTGTTATCTGAGGTATGGTACCTTTAGAGCACTACAAAAAATGTGGCTTTTACCAACACAAAATTACCGACAGATAATATATCTATTAGTAAAAATGATTAATTCCAAGAGATATTAATTTCTATTGATATTAACTATAGACACCAACAGTTTTCTTTACCAATAGATATATCTGTTTGTATTAGTTGTTCAATACCAAAAAATAATTTACCAACATTTAAATCTGTTGGATTATCATAACATTACCAACAATTGATTTACCGATAAATAAATCCACTATTATTGATTATTATTACCAAAAAATCATTTTCCATTATAAAAATATGTTGTAATAAATTATTTGATAATATCAAATATTTTACCAAAAAATTGAATATAAAGATAGATATATCACCTATTAAAAACATATCATTTTGATAATGAAAATATATGATTAATTAAAATATCCATGATTTAAAAAAAATACCCCTAAAAATATATGATAATATATATGTATATAATCACAGTTTGTATACAATATAATTTTTTATATCAATTATATAGACATTAGAAACACCCCCACCCAGGGCCTTTCCATCCTGCATCCCCACGACCCCCCTTACCAAACCCTACCTACCCTTTCCTTGCCAGCATTCCTCAACGATGTACCTTGCAAACATCCTCGCGGGAACCCCTCACTATTACCTATCTGCATTCCTCATTCAAATCTTCAAATGAAACCATACCTATTCCCGATCGATGTCCCCCACCAACATCATCGTGCAAACCCCCCTCTCTATTCCTGGACGACATCCTCATGCGAAACCCCTCACCGGACCATTCGTCCAAGCTATTCCAACCCGTCGTCCCTACTCCACCATCGTTGTCCACATCATTTTATCATGGTATCATGCACGACACCTCTATCTCTGGTGCCCCAACTCAACCATATCTGATATAGATAAGCAGTAATTTTTTTGTTCATTTGATCTTTTCTCTCTCTTTATTATAATTCTATGTTAAAAATATAGCCCATTTTCCCCACATTTTCCATTCAGAACAACATGTATTCATACATACAAATTAGTAGAAGTGTCACAAGGGGAATGTGATGAAACTATTCAATGTTTAAAAATAAGAAAAAACATAACTCAAGAAGTTTATGGAATCCCGAAATAGAGTGGTTCTATTCATTAAATAACTATTGGTAAAACTTTTGAGTATTGTACCTAATTCTAGAGTTGTTGCTTCAACAAAAAAATGAAAAACTTTTCATCTTTATATTGTTACATATATATCTTAATTTTTATTGAATATCTATACTTATAAATTTCATAACTCTTTATACATGTATCGCTCTCAGATTTAACATTTTTCTTACTCCATATCCTTCCTCCATATCCAATTTATTTTTTAGATTTACTCCATTGATCAATTAGTTGTTGTGTTTCCTTTTAATATTAGTGAATCCATGTGATATGTGGATTCCTATCTTTCAATAACAGAATATTTATGCAGCAATGCCTATTAACATCATAAAATGAAACCCATTACATTTTTCAACCCATTCCTTGTGTAGCTTTATGATCGAGCTATTTATGCTTTGATGAATGAGCATTTTAAAACTATAAAAATGGGTACAAATTTTTAAGAATGCAACACAGTTTATAGTAGGATCATCTAGTTTTTTTTTATTTGACTAATCCTATATTCTTCATGTAATTATTGATCGTTGAGTTCTTATGAATGGACTATATTCTTTAAAGATAGAATTATTAAATCCTATTAATAATATTCTTCCTCAAGGGAAGAAAGTAGTACAACAAAGGAAATTTCTTTACAAGGATCTATACCTTTTTATTTAGGATGAGGTAGCCAATATGCTCTTTAGCCAAAATGCTTATATTATTCAGAATGTGAGTCATGTTTAATGCTTCAATATATATCATTTGAGATGCTGTTAGCTAATTTGGTATATCCTTTTTGTAGTGGTGGTTTTATAGTTCAAAGTTAAGAGCTATCTTAGATTCTTAGAAACGATTTACATAGAATCTTGGGGCCATGGTTTAGTCATGATAGTACCTGTATATGAAAATATTGATTTAGTGATGCCTATTTTGTTTGACTTGTACATTAAATAACAACATATTGATCTATCAATATATCTTATGATAAAACTACTAGCCCATGAATACTCATACTTTGAAGAACATATTGTTCCTCCAAGATAATAGGGTGATGAAGATAAACCATTTATCATTATGTAGTTTAATAATGATTTTATATGAGATGTTACATAGATTATTTTAATGATAATATCTAAAAAAAATAGTTGGGTAGTATTGGGAATAGTGACAAGAGACGTTACTTTTGTATCTATGAGTAAATGCCCACTACTAAAGAAATTGATCATTGATTTAATCAGATACTTTTTTATTGTCTCACATTCTTCTATATTAAAAGATCATATAAAACCATCATGTCCCTATGCACATTAGAGTCATAGAATCTTTACTTATTCATATATTTATACTTCATCAGAAATATTAACCATACACGCATTATGATGTTCAGTAGCTTTCATCCCACTCTTCAAAGGTGCATGGATGATAAACCTTTTTACCCTATACACCAGGTCTTCAAAGAGAATGCTAGAGGTTTGGGCTATCACCTTCACCCCTCTAGAGTTTTTTATCTTAAATGCAATTATTGAAGGATTTCAAGAGATGGTCATTTTCATTACTTGTTGCATTAAATCATGGAAAAAAGGTGAGTTTTGTGTTTTTATTTTAGTTGTTACGAGCTTCCACTTGTTTCATTTCTTGTTTCATGGAACAACATGCATTAGATTTACAAAAATTAAATGATGGTGAAGTCACTACGGAATTTTATCATCAAACCAGAGATTGAATGCTTCCTAAAATGGTGGAATAAATTAAAATAAATCCAAAGTTTAAATACAGATACATTCCATGGAAATGACTCTGCTTATCTTATTTTTTTATGGCTGCAAATGGATTTTCTGATGGATTTGAAGTAGGGATGAATCTGTTTTAATAGTGAAACAAGTCTTAGATCTCAGTACTATTGAGATGCTAATTTTTTAGTTGTTTGATGTGATTCATCTTCATTTGAACACTTTTTTAGATGGAACTCACTATATATAGTCTGATTGTTTTTTTATATTTATGTTGAATTTTAGATCATGAAAATTAAACTTTTGACTTCAAGTGTGTCATTAATTTTAAAAGTGAAGTTGTTTCTAGATGTTTTCTTGGCTTTTTGGCATTTTTGAGCAGTGGAGGGCTCCAAAGATTGTTTTTGATTCTATGTTTTGGTGGTTGGATTGAGCTTCCAAACCCCATTTTTTGTCTTTATGGGGGGCTTATTTTTGTTGTCTTCATGTTTGATTTGTCTAATTCATATACTATTGCTATCAATTATAATGGAATTACACTACCTTCAAAGACAGGTTTCCTGATTTTGTGTATGATGAAGCAGTTTGAAGATGGTTTGATAGCAAGTATTTTTGGGACTACTACGATCTGAGATTTATATTTCTTCTTCATTCGGATTGTTGACCGACTGAAAATAGGTATGATGTCTTTCTCTACCTGGGAAACTAATCCATGATGTCCCTAGATCATGAGATTTTACAATCTTATGGACAGTAATTTGAAAGTGGCATCATATTTCTACAGGCCTTCATTTTCTAGATCTCTATATGTATAAGGATTATTTCTTGGAGGCTGAACTGATCCATTTCTCATTCACTTCTTGGTGTATGCTTCTTCCTTCATAAACATTTTAAGAGTTTAGGACTCCGCTACATATGTATATTTTATTCTTGAAGAATTCAACAAGTTCCAAAGAAGAAACCAGTTCTAAAATTGAGTATCAGTATTGCATGGACAGCTGCATAAGGAAGAATGCATGTTGAAAATCCAATGTAAGTGTACACCTTCATGTGATGGAAACCTCTTATCTGAGCAGTCTGCTGATATGTCAGGTATTTTTTTACATGGACAGGTTAGATTATGGATGGACTATCAAAGCATGGATCCATATATACCATAGTCTTGATTTCTTTGGAGATGAGCTGGTCCATTTTCATTCACTGCTTTGTGTTTTTTTTTCAACAATTTTCAATTGCAAGTTGGTGTAAGCTCGATAAAACTTGGGTATTCACTGTAAGTTTTGATTTATTTAATAATGTTTCAGAGGTATGAGTTGGGTGGACAACTCATGTATCATTTATCTAAATTCTTTTGGGATTAAATTCATATTGATAATTTTTAATGATTTGTCGATATGATTTTTGGTTGTTTGTGATGTAGATATTAGAGACAAAGGGTGTGGCGTAGTAGCGACTTCATATTTCTCATAGGTATTGGAGCTGGCTCGATTTGTTTCTAATTGGTGTTGGAGCTGGATTACTAGTCCTGGAACATTGATGGGTCACTGTTGTTGGTGCGCTAAAGGCTGTGGTATAGTTGGAGCTGGCTCGCTGGTCTTGGGGAATGGATGGGTTGCTGGTTCTGGAGTTGAGTCATTGGGGCATGAATGGGTTTCTGGTACTTTGGGTGGTGTGATGTATCCCACTGGGTGATCCTGTTTGGGGGGATCCTGTATTTTTTAATCAATATTTTGTATTAAATTTCATTATTAATATAATTACGTTTTTCTTCTAAGTTTTAACATTCATGTCATTCTTATTCAGTTTAATAATTAAAAGATATGAATTATATATTATAAATTAATAAATAAATAAAATTATAATTTTTATTTAAATGTAATTTATAAATAGATATTATATGTTGGTAATACCATTTCTAACAGAACAATTTGTCATAATAATTTATTTATAAATAATTTAACCAACATATATATTATCTGTTGGTATTATTGTAATTGTAACAGAACTATTTAATCTATCGCAAAAACATTTAACGATAGAGTTTTTACCGATAGTTTAGTGACAAAAACATATGTGTTGGTAAAATATTTTACCAACAGAAAATGCACTTTTACAAATAGATATGTCCGTGTTGGAAAAAGATACATTTTTTGTAGTGGAGGTATGGGGTCTGTTGAGAAAGTGTTTTTTTCAAAAATACATAATGTTTTTATTTCAAGGAGGATTTTATTGAAAATAATACTCTATCTCTTTATGATAATTTTGATGCCCACAAATACCGTTAATTATTTTCTAATTATTTTATTTGTTAATTATATTGTAGGAATTTATTATACATTATATTTTTATTTTTATGGATGAAATTTTTATGTTCTTGAACAATGAGGATTAATTACTAAATTATTCGTATTAGCATGTTCTAGAAACATTTTTCATGCTCTATATATTCGGGATCTGATTTAGTATGTTCTAGAAACACTGTTCATAACCTACGTGGAGAAATGTAGTGTGAGGATGAAATGTTGTGTATACTTTATATGTTATTGAAAAAGTATGGAAGAGGAACCCTACGTTAGGAAGGAACCCTACGTTTGGGTTGTTGAAAAAGTGTGGAAAAAAACTATACGTAAGTTTTAAATGTTATGTTTGTTTCTCAAAAGTATGGTTCATCAACCTTACTTTTGTAAACAACCATACGTTCTTAGAAAAGTATGGATCAAGTACCTTTCGTTTGAAAGCTTATAAAAGTATGGATCTTTCATCATACGTTTGAAAGTTGAAGAGAAAAGGTATGGATGGCCAACCCTATATTTGTGATCAATTATACATTGCCAACCCCATGTTTGTGATCAACCCTACATTGACAACCTTACGTTTGAAGGCTACATCATCAAACCTACATTTATTATCTACGTTACGTTCAGAGGATGCATACTGTACAACTCAACCTTATGTTTGGCATTGAAGAATTTAAAGTCGATATTATTATGCAATAGTCAGCAAGCTGTTTATTAGGATAATTTCAAGCTGGATTTAAAGCTGATTTTAAACATGTCTTTGACAAGTTCAGAGCCATTTAGGGATCGAATTAAAAGGTTATTTTCTTGGAAAAATTCATGGGAAGTTACGACTACTCTGTAAATTCAAATGTTTGAATATCACGAGTCAGAAGAATAATTTTGTGGATCTAAATTTGTAGGTGAAGTTCTCGACATTATTATATAGATGTGATATTTTATTTATAAAAAAAAGAAAAATAGAGACTATCAAAAAACACACAGAGATATGTTGATTCAAAAGAATGAAAAAGCTCTATTTATTGAAGAATAATCACAATAGAAGATTCACTCGTTCTACATCAAAGATCATTTGTGAATCTGATACTGCTGAAGTTGTGAATTATATTTCTATATCTACTGCAAGAGGATAAAATCAGAATGACTCTTATTTGAAGATCATTATTTTTGAAGGAAACAATCCATCTACTTTTAATTTCATTCTGTTTCAATTTTGAAGAACAACTGGAATGTGTTTTTCAAAAATACAGATACCATTCTTTTCTATTATCGAGTGACCGGCCTCTCAGACTAAGTTGTGTAGGTTCTTTGAGTGAACCTGAAGGCTTTGTTTTGCCTTATATTGTAAAGGTGTCAAATTACTGTACTTAGTTGTGAAACAGTATGTGGAAACGAGGACCAGATAGTGAAAATCACCAAGCTCATGGAGTAGAGAGTTGGTGGAGTGGACTAGGGGACTTCTGTTCCTTGAACCACTACATATCTTGTGTCTCTACTATTTAAATTTATGTTACATTAATTTATCTAATTAAAGTTAATGGGAAGAACACAATCTCATGAATAATTCTAAAAATACACAATTCACCCCCCCCCCCCTCTTGTGTATATTTAGTATAATCCAATCTAACAATTAGTATCAGAGGTTGAGCTTTCTAATAAAACCTAAACAAGCTAAAAGTGATTATACACATAGCAAGATGATTGATATAAGAGAGGGAATTTATATGGTCAGATCATCGTACTTTAATGGAGAAAACTCTGGATGTTGGAAGTCGCGAATGATTATCTATTTGAAAAACCTTGGATACAAAGTATATTCTAAGATTCTGACTCCATATGAAATACCAAAAAAACCTGAAACATGGAGTGCAGCTACTGAAGTATAATATGATATGAACTCGAAGGCAATGAATGCAATTATATGTAGTCTTGGACTTACTGAATTTAACAGAGTATCTCAATGACCGACAGCATATGAAACGTGGAAAACTATTGTTGTTGCTTATGAAGGAACTAACAATATCTGGGAATTGATATATGCTACTGCTAAGCTTAAATTTGATAGATTCATAATGGTTGAAGGTGGAAGTATTACTCAAATTAATGGAAAATTGACAGAGATTGTTAATAACATAACCACCTTGGGAGATCCCATTAAACAAGCTGATCAAGCATTAAAAGTACTGAGAGTGTTGCCTATAAGATGGAATGGAATCTCTATTGTAATAAGATAGTCGACACCTATCAAAGACTTAACTATAATGTATGAAGCTGAGATGAAAGATGAAGTAAATGAGCATAAAGTTTTTATCAAAAGAGATGACACTGCCTTGAAAGTTTCATCACAAAGCAAAAAAAGAAAGATGAAGAAAAGTGTAAAAGTGAAATCAGAATGTTCTGATTTATCAAATTCTAATGAGGAACTGGCTCACCTAGCCAGAAAATTCACTAAATTCTATAGAAAGAAGAAGGGATTTAGAAAATTCTTCAAAAAGGATGACAAGGAAGTCAGATGTTATGAGTATAAGAAAATGGGGCACATCAGACCTGAATTTCCTCAGCTAAAAGATGACAATAAAATGATTATGAGCATAAGGACAAGAAGGAAATGAAAGCTACATGGAGTGTTTCTGAAGACTCAAGTATCACTTCTGAATCAGGCTCAGAAAAGTAAGAAGCAAATTTGAAAGCTAACATGTGTTTTATGGCAGAGACAGATGAGGTACAATCTTACTACTCTTCTGGCTCTAGTTCTGAATCGAGTTACTCTAATGAAAAACTTGCAGCTTACTGCAATATGCTTGAAGAAAAATATGATTCTCTATTTAAGAAGCATGATTATTTAAATAATATTCATAAGGTTGTTTCTGATGAAAGAGATACAATGCTAAAACAATATAAAGAGTTAACTGAAAAGTTTAACTCAATTAACACTAACAATACAAATTATGAATCAAAGATAAAAACACTGCAAACTAAAGTGGAAACTTATAAAAATGCAGCCCTTGTTTTTACTAAAGGGGAAAATACATTAAATGAAATTCTTGGGAAAATTTCATTAAAAAGGAAAGATTTGGAATTGGCAGTAAAGGTAAAGAAACCTAAGCTGTACAAGAATTATTTTATTCCAAGTACAAAAAGATTAAATTGTAATTAATGTTGAATAATGGGACATATTTCTAAAAACTATTTCTTAAGACAACCCCAAATAATTGGTATTAAGAAATATTTTTTAACAAATAATTTATTTGAATCTATATTAATTAGAAAATCAAAGAAAGTTTGGATTCCTAGATCTTTGCTGGATAACACCCCTAGACCCAACAGAATATGGGTACTAAAGAAAATTGTGTAAATGCCTTTGTAGGAAGAAGGTCACAAAATCCAATAGGATATATGGTATATGAATAGTGGATACTCAAGGAATATGAGTGGAAACTCATTGAATTTCTCTACACTCACTCAAAAAGATGGTGGACTTGTCACTTTTGGTGACAATGCTAAAGGGAAAATCATTGGTATTGGAACAATTGGTGATCCAGAAGTTATCTCAATCAATAAAGTACTTTATGTAAAAGGATTGAAACACAATCTAATAAGTATCTCTCAACTATGTGATAATGGTTATGATGTTGATATTTCTAACAATTATTATTCTGTTTTCAAAAATAAACTACATAAATTCAGAGCACCTAGAACTGACAATGTCTATACCCTGGATTTAAATTCCTTGTGTAAACAACAAGTAAACTACTGAACTGCTAAAATAAATGAATCCTAGATCTGGCATAGAAGACTTGGACATTGTAATGTATATGTTTTTCATAAATTATCTAAGAAACAATTAGAATCTGATTTTCCTAGTCTTAGATTTGAAAGTGACAGATTATATAATGCATGTCAACTTGGCAAGAAACACAAATCATCCTTCAAATATGTTTATAAGATTGCTACATCTAAACCTCTAGAACTTATCCATATGTATTTTTTTGGACCTTTGAGAGTAGAAAGTTTCACTGGTAAATTATATGTATATGTTTTAGTTGATGACTATTCTAGATTTACATAGATTTTCTTTTTAAAATTTAAAAATGAAGCTTTTACTTTATTTGAAAGGTTTTATAAAGCTGTTCAAAATGAAAAAGATTTTAGAATAATTTCATTAAGAAGTGATCATGGTGGAGAATTTGAGAATCTGAAATTTAATTCCTTTTGCTCAAATATGGGTATTAAACACACCTTCTCTGCACCAAGAACGCCTCAAAAAAATGGAATTGTTGAAAGAAGAAATAGGACTATTTAGGAAATGTCTAAGACTATGCTAAATGAATAGAGTCTTCCTACCTATTTTTGGGCAGAAGTTGTAAGAACAGCCTACTATATAATGAATAAAGTTTTAATTAGAACAATTCTAAAAAAGACACCCTATGAACTCTGGATTAACAGAAAACCTAAAGTAGATTACTTTAAAGTTTTTGGATGCAAGGTTTACACCTTAAACACCAAATACAATCTTGTTAAGTTTGATCCAAAATCTGATGAAGACATTTTCTTAGGATATTCTGCTACTTCCAAAGCTTATAGAGTCTATAATAAGAAGTCAAGGATTTTTGAAGAATCTTTTCATGTGAAATTTTATGAATCTTATCCCTTTGAGAAAATGACAGATCAAATGGATGAATATGACTCTAATGATAACATGAGACTTGAGAACATGAAAAATGATTTTGAAAAATATATAAATTAAATTCAGTCTAGTTCTAAAGAATATGATACTAAAGAACCTATAAGAGTACTGCCTAGACAGACTAGAACCCAAAAGAATCACCCTTTAGAAACTATAATAGGGTACTTAGACACAGGAATAAAAACAAGAAGAAATATAGGAAATCTTGTAGAATTATCTACCTTTCTATCCCAATTAGAACCCAAGTCTATAGAAGAAGCTTTAGATGATGAAAGCTAGATCATAGAAATGCAAGAAGAATTAATGTAGTTCAAAAGAAATGAAGTTTGGGAATTAGTTGAAAGACCAAATAATTATCCAGTGATAGGAACCAAATGGTTCTTTAGAAATAAACTAGATGATCAAGGAATAATAACTAGAAATAAAGTAAGACTTGTAACTAAACGATATAATCAGGTAGAAGGTATAGATTATGATGAGGCTTTTGCACCTGTAGATAGATTAGATGCCATTAGAATCCTTTTAGCTTATGCATCTCATATGAACTTTAAATTAAATCATATGGATGTTAAGTATGCCTTTTTAAATGGTTATTTAGTGGAGGAAGTTTATGTTGAGAAACCTCCTGGTTTTGAAAATTCACAAAAACCAAATTCTGTTTTTAAACTTACTAAAGCTCTTTATGGCCTTAAACAAGCACCTAGAGCTTGGTATAAAAGATTAATCTCTATTCTATTGAAAAATTATTTTAATGTTGGAATGGAATATCCAACCCTTTTTAAGAAAATTTTAAATTATAATATTTTATTGGTTCAAATTTATGTTGATGATGTAATTTTTGGATCAACTAATAAATCCATTTGTCGTGAGTTTTCAAAACTAATGCAAAAAATAATTTTAAATGAGTATGATGGGAGAATTAAATTTCTTTTTAGGACTTAAAATTTATCAAAAAGATTTTGGAAATGTTTTAAATCAAAGAAAATACATTACTGATTTACTAAAAAAAATTGACTTGAAAACAGCAAGACATGTACAACTTTTATATGTACTAATATAAGCATTTATTTGGATGAAACTGGAAAATTAGTTGACAACAAGTTATATAGAGGTATGATTGGTAGTTTATTATATCTTACTACTAGCAGGCCAGATATAATGTATTCAGTATGTCTTTGTGCAAGATTTCAATCAAATCCTAAAGAATCTCATTTAACTACTGTTAAAAGAATTTTTAGATATTTAAAAGGAACTATTTTTCAATCTCTTCTTTATCCCAAAACTTCTGATTTTAATTTAATTTCATATTCAGATGATGACATTAGAAGTTTTATATTAGATAGAAAAAGCACTTCAGGAACTTGTCACTTTTTAGGGAAATCCTTAGTGTCATGGTCAAGTAAGAAACAACATTTAGTTTCCCTGTCAATAGCTGAGGCAGAATATGTTTCCGCTGGTAGTTGTTGTGCACAAGTGTTGTGGATAAAAAACACTCTTCTGGACTTTGGACTAAATTTTAATAATACTCCTTTTTTATGTGATAATACTAGTGAAATTAATATTTCAAAAAATCCTATTAATAATTCTAGGACTAAGAATATTGATATCAGACATCATTTTCTAAGAGATTATTTTCTTAAAAAGGATATATCTTTGGAATTTGTAAGTACTGAAATTCAATTAGTTGATATTTTTACTAAACCACTTCCCACTGCAAGGTTTTATTTTATTAAGGGGGATCTAGGTTTATTTAATTTTAAATAAAATTTTGTTTTATTATGTTGTTTCGTTATCTTAATACTTTTTTAAAATAAATTAGTTATTTGTT
This sequence comes from Viscum album, assembly GCA_963277665.1. Classification (NCBI taxonomy): domain Eukaryota; kingdom Viridiplantae; phylum Streptophyta; class Magnoliopsida; order Santalales; family Viscaceae; genus Viscum; species Viscum album. The sequence goes on along the minus strand of OY728121.1, from coordinate 1,678,910,020 downwards.
TTTCAAATAGTATAAGTTTTTTTCCCATGCAATCAATTATATTTGTTTTTAAAACCTGAGTAATAATAATTGATGACATGAGAAACAAGGCTGTTAGAAACCTTTTGAATTTTGAACCGTTTCATTTCTACCAATAACCCTTTCGCACTCGCGGTGCTTTACCGCTATCTGTCCATTCGAACCTAAAAACCTTTGAAACCCTAATCCTCTTTCGAACCTTCAGAGATTTCTTGTAGAAATGGCCAAAACCAAGAGAACCGATGAGGCTGAGACCAACACCATCAAGAAACAGAGATCTAAAGGAAGAAAAAAAATTCAAGGAAAGGTCATAGACCTGGAATGGCTATATCAGACGAATCTTCTTTTGAAACAAGCTCTCGCTTTTCAAAATCTAGAGAAAACCTTCAATGGTGAGAAGTTTGAGTTTTTATATGAAGTATAATTGTGATATTTCCTTAATTCTATACAATTTAGTCTAGGAGATGATGAGGATACCATGGTAGCTAAAATATAAGATCAAGATGTGTTGATATCCTCTGTGGAGATTGGTTAGATTCTAAACTGTCCCCATGAGGAAGTTTTTCATTTTTATTTGAAAAAATTGGAGATTCAGTGCATAAGTATGAAGATATCATGTCTTTTCTTTTTGGTTCTACTCTTATAAAGATGATGTTCATAATGGACCTAGATCCAGATCAGAAAATTCTAGTAAAATTTGTGCAAACAGGGATTGCACCGAGGATGTCTGATTTTGAGAAAATATTGTATCCAGATATGTATATAATGTTTCTATTAATGATTGATATAAGGCTTAACTTTCCTAGGTATATGATAAGGTATCTTCATTACTACTATCAAAGTGAAGCTAGGATGAATTTTTATTCATTTGATATATTCATCTCAAAAATTTTGTTCAAAAAGGATATAGTAAGGCTAGTGGAATCCAAAGTTAGATGCCAACATAGTAACACCTTTGGTGCTGGGACCCTCGAAAAAATTGGCTATTTTTGGAGCATATTAACAGGGAAACTTTTTCCAGTAGGAACTGAGGAAGAAGTGAAAAGTGCTCAAGCTCATTCTGCTAAGTCCAAAGAGGGACAGGCAGAATCGAGAGTAAGCATTGCTGCAAGAAGAATAATATATAAAACTGAAGACATTCATATGACTCGAGAGACTAGGGATATTATTGTTAGGCTTGGTGATGGAATGATGAAAAGTCTAAGGGAGTAGTTGAAAAAAAATCAGGTCCATACTTTAGAGGAGATAGACCCTATATTATCCCCTTACCAAACCTTGATTCATGTGTTCAGCATGATTATACCTATTCCATGTACTCAATGAAAATTTGGATTCCTGTTATTTATTATTATTTGTTTTCCTATCCTTGTTTCGATATGTTAGTAATCCAGATTTAATTATTCACAAACAATAAATGATATAGCATTTACATTAGCTCAGTGCTACATTAAATGTTTTCTATTCCATATTTTATGATTCTTTTTTATATCACAAAAGGGGGATAAATTTGGATAAACACAACATTTTATTTTTGTTTCATATTATATTTTTTAAATGTTTTTTTTTCTTTTCTATTGTGGGAGAAATTAGAGGTAGAAAGTAAGTGAAATATAATATTATATTTATCTTTTCAACATTCAAAACTATATGTAATTAATTTTGCAAGTTAATTTCATTGGTTATTTTTTATGTGCTTTGTGATCATCAAAAAGGGGGAGATTTTTGATCAAGTGTTGTTTTTAACAATACATAATGTTTTTATTTAAAGGGGGAGTTTGTTGAAAACAATACTCAATCTCTTTATGATAATTTTGATGCTCACAAATACCCTTAATTATTTTCTAATGATTTTATTTGTTAAGTATATTGTAGGAATTTATTATTCATTATATTTTTATTTTTCTGGACGAAATATTTAAGTTCTTGAACAATGAGTATTAATTACTAAATTATTCATATTAGCATGTTATATAAACATTGTTCATTCTCTACATATTCAGGATCTACTTTATCTTGTTCTGGAAACACTATCCATACCCTGCATGGAGAAATGTAGCGTAAGGATGAAATGCAATGTATACTTTATATGTTATTGAAAATGTATGGAATAGGAACCCTACATTAGGAAGGAACCCTACGTTTGGGTTGTTGAAAAAGTGTGGAAGAAAAACTGTACGTAAGTTTTAAATGTTACGTTTGTTTCTCCAAAGTATGGTTCATCAACCTTACTTTTGTAAACAACCATACGTTCTTATAAAAGTACTGATCAAGTACCTTTCATTAGAAAGCATATAAAAGTATGGATCTTTCATCATACGTTTAAAAGTTGAAGAGAAAAAGTATGGATGGACAACCCTACATTTGTGATCAACCATACATTGTCAACCCTACATTTTTTATCAAGCCTACGTTGACAACCTTACGTTTGAAGGCTACGTCATCAAACCTACGTTTATTAACTACGTTACATTCAGAGGATGAATACTATACAACTCAACCTTATTTTTGGAGTCGAAGAATTTAATGTCGATATTATTATGCAACGGTCAGTAAGCTGTTTATTAGGCTGATTTCAAGCCAAATTTAAAGCTGATTTTAAAACATGTCTTTGATGAGTTCAGAGCCATTTAAGGATTGAATTAAAAGGATCTTTTCTTGGCGAAATTCAAGGGAAGTTAAGACTACTCTGTAAATTAAAATGTTTGAATATCACGATTCAGAAGGCGAATTTTGTGGATCTAAATTTGCAGGAGAAGTGATTGACGTTATTATATATATGTGATATTTTATTAATAAAAAAGGAAGAAAAACATAGACTATCAAAAAACACACAGAGATCTGCTAATTCAAAAGAACGACAAAGCTTTGTTTATTGAAGAAGAATCACGATAGAAGATTCACTCATTATACATCAAAGATCTTTTTTTAATCTTCTACTATTGAATTTTTGAATTATATTTCTATATCTACTACAACAGGATCTACTTAGAATGACTATTATTTGAAGATCATTATTTCTGAAGGCAACGATCCATCTACTATTAATTGAATTCTGTTGCAATTGTGAAGAACAACTGGAAAGTATTTTTCAAAAATACAGATACCTTTCTTTTATATTCTCGAGTGACCGGCTTCTCATACTAAGATGTGTAGGTTTTTTGAGGGAACCAGAAGGCTTTGTTTTTCCTTAGATTGTAAAGGTGTCAACTTCCTGTACTCAGTTGTGAAACGTTTTATGGAAATGAGGACCGGATAGTGAAAATCACCAAGCTCATGGAGTAGAGCGTTGGTGGAGTGGACTAGGGTCCTTCTGTTCCCCGAACCACTATATATCTTGTGTCTCTGCTATTTAAATTCCTACTGCATTAATTCATCTGATTAAAGTTAAAGGGCAAAACACGATCTCTCGAATAATTCTGAAAAGACACAATTCACTCCCCCCCCCCTCTTGTGTATATTTAGTATAATCTGATCTAACATGGTCATGATAGACTGGTATAAAAAACTAATTTTTAAGAGATTGTATATATATTAGAGTTATGAACATGTGAGGATTTCATGGGATTGATAGGGTAATAGTGAAACTCAAACCTAACATATAATGTAGACTAAGGAATCCAACAAAGAGATATATATTTAAATCCCTATGTGATTTGACGTAAGGAATTTGAAAACCTACTAAAATTTTTACATTTGATACTAGGCATTATAGGATATAAATCATGGGTATTTACATGAATCATGTCATTAGTATCATTGACAACACATCCTAGATCTTATAAGTGTTTTTTGATCAAATTTTCTCTCCTTTAATATTAATAATTATCTTTTCCTTACAGAACTAGTTTCATAACTCTATCAAAGATAATAAAAATTATAATTAATTGAATACAATGCTTAACAAATACCTTATTGAAACTATGATTTCTTATTACCTTTCCTATTATAACATCTTTCCATTTAAAATGGTTTTTATTTCTATTTGAAAAATGTGTAACATATAGATCTATCTCCTTGATTTTTATTGTTCTTAGAAAAGTATGCTTAATATTTCCTTACTGTATGAAATAAATTATTTTTAAAATCCTTATAAACCTTAATTTCCATTGATGTTTTTCAAATTATTATGATGAAAATATTTTTTTAGATCCATGTGTATAAATATTTTAATTACTGAGAAAGTGGTTTTGTTATGTATTAGTTTCCAATCATGACGTATAGCAAACATGTGTCAAATATTTATTATAAAGATACATTTTAATTATCAATATTTTAACTTGTAGGAAGATGATAATCATTCTTAGTAAAACAATTAGGAAATTATACATGACTAAAAAAATTTCTCAAATAATTGATTGAGTACCATGTTTATAAAATATTTATGCCTTATATGTTTAGCTATAAATGTAAGAACCCATGCCTTCTTTTCAGGTATGTTTTTCCTTTTTCTAGAGTTTTTGAGAAAAGAGGAGTTTCTGGAAATTTTTGAAGTACATGTCGTGTACTTTATGAGTACATTCTTTGTACTTTTTTGTTGTGTGAGGCTGTGTGTTGGCTGTGTAAGGGCCACACACACATTCGTGTGGGTGACGTGGAGGCCACCTAAAGTAGAGTATGGAAACAATAAGTACACGTCGTGTACTCCAAAAGTACACACCGTGTATTTTGTTTTTTTCATTAAATGAACTGGGGTCGCTTCTGACGGACAGAACACCCTTCTTTTAGCTTTGCTTAATTTGAGAGTAATCGTATGGCCGTGGATCTTCGATGAGCCACTAAGCCTCCATTTGTCCTCCAATTCTAACACCGTTGGGTTTGTTGGAACTGCATCGGTGAGTTCTTCCTTCTCCAAGAGCTTCGTTTTCCAATTCCTTCTCTTTTCCAAGTTATCGTGGGTTGAAAATTTTATATTTTTTTTAGATATATGACATTCTATATATATTCATGCCTCTTGGTTCTAGTATATCGATCTCCTAATATCAAGGTAGGTGGTTTGGTAGAAATTCTTTGAGTATGTTGTGCAAATTCCACCAATACCCTTGAATGGGGTATTGCGTGTTTCCTGTTTTTCCCTTTTTGTTTGCCTGCTTTGCTTATATGCCTGAGTAGAGGATATTATTTGTGAATAAGGTAATTTACTATGCTCTGGATGTTTTTCCCATGCATGTTTTTCCTGTTTATGACCGTTGGTCTATTTTTTTCTATTATACTATTTTCCAGTTCTATGCCTAGTATTGTAGGATAGAGTGTTGTTTCTGACATGTTGTGATGTTGTATATGGCTAGACAAGTATTTCTTAAGGTTCAATTTGGTCGTTACATGATGTGATACTTGCTGAATTTACACAGGGCTGTGAGAACCTGGTGTAGTAGACTATAGGGAGAATGGACGTAAGGGCTTCTCCAGAGTGTCTTTATAATACGATGCAAGACCACAGGGGGATTTGACATTGAGTTCTTCCTTAGAGTGTCTGTAGTTCCTCAACATGGGCCACAGGTGGAATGATACATTGAGTGCTTCCCCAGAGTGCCTTTAATACGATAAGAGACTATAGGGGGAATTGACGATGAGTGCTTCCCGAGAGAGTCTATTCTTTAGTTGAACCAGAGGGGTGACACTGTGTGTGCCTTCCATAGGGTTGCTAGTACTTGTAGGTTGAACCATAGGGGTTAGTCTGTGAGAACTTCCCATAGGGTTACCTTGTAGTTCTACTTACTTGACTGGCTACTTACTTGTTGTAAATTATATGCTAGAACTGTGGATTGTGTGCTGCTAAGTACTCTCCTGTTTACTGCTTTCTGTACTTTTACCTACCATATATTCACTGACTGTTAGGAACAAATATTTAGGTGGTTTCCTACTAGGATTTTGTCTCAAAACCTATTTGGGTCATGCTTTTGGGACCAAACAAATTATATTGTTGCAGGTATAGATAAGGTCAAGAGCCCTTCTACTTCAGGTTCTTGATTGCATTGGAGCTGGAGAGCATGGGATCAAGTTGAGGCTTGTGATGCTAAGGAGATGTTTATCTGTTTTCTTTTTTACTTGGGTTTAGTACTGCATTCAGAATTGTGAATTTTTTGCCTACTTTCCTAGACACATATGCATCATACATCATTTATATAATTTTTTAGCTATTTATTTATCAGTTTTCTGCTGTTTAATTTTGTTGGATATTTACTGCTTCTTCTATTGTATGATTGTTTATCTTCCATTGTGTTACTCTGCCAATGAGGGCATAGATTCCCCATTATCACACCCAAGTCCCTCGCTACTAGTCGACAGCCTCTGGCATTCTGGGAAACTCACTTGAGGCCATGTGACCAACCGGGTACAAGGCACCTCTAGGTGGCTTCCGGAACTAGGGCATTACAAAGTGGTATCAGAAGAATTCTTTTATTTCTCTTAAATTACTATTTGGAGCCTATATCTAGGGATAGGATGGAATATGTACTTGGTAATAAGATGTGCCTGGGAGTAGCTAACATGTGTACAGGGAAAGACCATACTACCTCGTTTACTGCAATTTTATTGGGTTGCAAATTTTACAGTTGATTTGATTTCACCATTCGGTGATTAACATGATTTGTGTTGTTATCATTGTTTTTATTGTGGTTCTATTTCTATAGCAACCCGATGAGATGAGGGCATGCCATATCATGCATCATATAGGCACTTGTTAGATTTCACATGCACTACATTCTTTCCATGCCATCTAGGATGCATTAGCAATTGCATGTTGTTGTGATAGACATTGTGGAGATTATGCATGCTGTTGTGATAAGATGCTTTAATAGAATCCCTATTGTTTTATAGGGAATTTTTTTTATAGAGCTTTTCTTAGATGGATGCCAAAATTTGGTTCTTGAGGTGTTATGGGCCCTCATGGATCAGAATTTGGTGGATCATTTCCTAGTTTCCTTGTTATAACTTGTTTAGGATGCCAAACTGTTATTCACGGGGATTATGGGCCCTCACGAATCAGAATTTGGCACCTTAATGCTTGTTTTATGTGTTTTCTAGGATCCAGTGCATTTCTGAGGTTACTGTCCAGAAAAACCTAGAATACACGGTGTGTACATTAGGAATACACACCGTGTAGTCTATAGTATGTCACTGACTATGCGATCAGGGACACGGGGTTGTGATAAATCTTGTAGGAACACGCCGTGTATTATTTTAGCCTTCCGTGTAGTATGAAATAGGTACCTCGTCCGTGTCACAAAAAACACGGGTCGTGTTATCTTTTAACATACATGTCGGGTTTGAATTTTACATGTCGTGTAGTATGACCTGGGTACCCAGCCGTGTCACGAACAACACGGGTCTGTGTTACCTCTTCTTATACACGTCGTGCCCACCTTGAACATGCTGTGTAGTTTTGTCTTTGAGGAGATGTGTGTCTTAACTGTGTAGAAGGACTCGAGCAGGGAATAGGATTCAAGTGCATGTCCTATGTTAGGACAACAGGTCATGTATTTGGGGTGTTACATGACCAGTTTAGGTAGAAGTACATTCCCATGTGAATGACTTAAGGGAACACTCCGTGTAGGGAAAGAACACATCGTGTAGTCATGTTTTGAATAACTTGAATGCCTTCTTTTCCCCGTTCCTTCTTATGACTTCAGTTTTTCAATCCTTGTTAATCCGGAATCTACGGTGTGCATTTGACTTTGCAGAATCATGCCACCTAGACATCCTATGATTGACTTCCTGTCATAGGAGAGTGATTAGATGCCCGATATGGCTTATCAGAGACTTCTTATAGATCCTCATGTGGTTCCATCCTTGTCACCAGTGGTTATACCAGTTGCAGGCACTGATGCACAGTTCAGTGAAGGATTTTTAGGGATGATGCAGACCTTCCAGGGAGCTCTACCTCCTTCCTTGACTATGGTAGACTTGACGCCGGTTTTCCAGTAGCAGTATCCTCCCACCTTCTCAGGGGAAGGAGGACCGTAGGCTTCAGATTCATTGCTAGAATCCATGATGATGATCTTCGAGCATCTGGAGACACCTCCAGAGAGGCAGTTCAAGATCGTTACCTATATGATATAAGACTCCACCAAGAGGTGGTGGTACATGATCTCACAGGCAGTATATCAGCAAGTTATGGTGTGGGAGGAGTTTCAGCGCGTCTTTTATGACTACTTCTATCCAGAGACCCTGATGGCCGACCAAGCCCCAGAGTTCATGAGCCTAGCGCAGTGTACTCTTTCTGTCATGGAGTATTCCTCTCTTTTCACCGAGCTTCAGCATTTTACACCTTTCAGTGGTGGTTATGGATTGTTCTTGGCAAGTAAGTTTGAGGATGGTCTCATACGGGAGATCCTCTCATAGGTGAATATCTTCAAGATGACTTCCATCGCTTCCATCTTCAACCAGGCACTAATTGCAGAGTGAAATCTGAGAGATTCTGGAGCTGAGAGCCAGGGTGGTTCTGTTTCTAGAGCTAGTGCTTCACCATATGATAGCAGGAAGCGCCATAGGGAGTCTACACATGGTGATCCGAGATATCAAGACACATCTTCAGGAAGCCAGGTGGTATGCTACCAGTGTGGAAGAGATGGGCATACAAGGTCATAGTGCTAGAGAGACCCAGTGGAGTGTTGATCTTGTGGCAAGATGGGTCACCTTTAGTGGTGCAGTCATGTTTTCTCACCAGCAGTTGGTGACAGAGGTTCATCCATGACTCCTAATTCAGGATCAGCGCCACCAGTTTCTCACCAGTCTGGGAACTGGAGTTCTTTCGGCTATTCAGGCCGAGGTGGAGGTCGAGGCCATGGTGGTTAGTAAATGGTTTTTTAGAGACAGTAGGGTGGATCAGCTCAGAGTGGTCAGACAGGATCACAGGGTCATGGTACAGGTCAGGATTTTGCAGTGAAGCAGACCCAGCAGGAGCAGGATCCCAGACCCTCTACATTTCGAGGTACGATCTTAGTAGTCTCAGTTTTATCTTATTCTCTTTTCTATATAGGGGCTTCCCATAGATTTATCTCTATTTTTGTTGTGGAGAGCCTTGGGCTCTGCATATTTTCCTCTACTGATACTTTGACTCTAGAAACACCGTTGGGGACTAGGACGGCTAGTGTACGTCAGTGCAAGGAGTACCCTCTAGAGGTGGCTGGGTATCACTTTCTATTGGATCTCTATGTCCTAGAGATGATAGGATATGATGTCATTCTCAGAATGGACTAGCTCATTCCCTTCTAGGTAGTCGTCGACGGTTATCATCATAGGGTGAGTTTCATATCACCAGAGGGTGGATATTTTCTTCATCGAGGCGAGTGGGATATCCAGGCGAGTAGAGTAGGACCCGAGCATCATGGGCTAGGTGGAGTTACAGCTCATATTACTAGTCGGTATCTGGATGACCAGGGGAATTCATAGTTAGACTTTCCTCCATTATTGGATCGTTTTAGGGATGTCTTTCCAGAGAACTTTTCAGGTTTGTCTCCAAATCATGAGGTAGACTTTTCTATTGAGCTCGTTCTAGGAGCAGCACTGGTGTCCATTCTGAAGGACCCCAGGACACCCTGAGAGGGGAGGGGTGAATCAGGGTGAAAACAGTTTCTTTTAAACTGGCGGATCTTGTTACCACAATGTTAGAAACTATTTTAACCTGTATGATGGATATGAGAATAAATAAAACATTCACATAAAAAGAGATGACACGGTACTTTTTTCTTGGTTCACCACTAAGGGCTATGTCCAAGGAACATACACCGATAGGTTTTCTGTCATACCAAATTCCACTATTCTTCACTCATTGTGGATTAAAAAGGTTGGAGAATACTCACTCTGTCCTAGGCTCACTACCTTTATAATTGTTTAGGGATAGCCTATTTCTTCCCTCAAGTCACTCCTATTGACACCCCTTGGCTCACTTCCCTTGGTGAAGTCGCACTTAGTTTATAGACGTGAAGGTCTCTTCATCATTGAAAAAGAATTCATCATCTATTGTATGTAGATGCTCCGTTGAAGTTAAACTCTCACTTGTAGCCTAATATCACTTTGCTCCAAAGGTATCGGGCAATCTTCTAGCTTTTGTGCAGCTCCAAAAAGACTGGCGTGCTTCAACTACACCTGGCGCGCTTCTCCAAGCCCAGCGCGCGAGTTTCAAGATGGCGCACAAGTCTTGGCATGCAAGTCCAAACCGGCGTGCAAGTTCACCTCAACCACTTTCGAGACACTCACTTCTTCAACTTCAAACTTCCGTGACTCAACCCCTTTCTTTCCCAAACCACCTTAAACGCCCAGCTAACAACTGTCACGCAACTTCAACTTGAACGACCCACCACCACTTGCGCGACCACTACACCTACGCGACAGGAGATCTGATTTTCTCTAAGTCTGAACTTCGTACCGAATGATGAGGGGTTGACCTACATTTATAGGCATTTTAACACCCTGCACGACAGCGCACAAGTTTCCCCTCGGCACGCATGTTTTGAGGTGCAAGTCTCTGCCTTTGAAAATCACTTGCGTGACCAACTTCCAAACTTGGGAGCCCTTCTCCATTTTACATATTTTCATGTTCTGATATTGAAAAACAAATGGCGCACATGTTTCCTCTCCTTCAAGTCAACAGCACACAAGTCTCTTTGCTAAAAACCACTTTTCTCCATTTGATGATTTTCAGGCCCAAAAATTTGGAAAACACTAGAAAATGGTGCCACCTTAAATATTGTTATCTACTTGTTCTGTAAGATCACATTGCTAGAACACATTCTGAACTTCCACTGAGGATTGAAAACTAACACAAACCATACTCAAATTCATGCATAGAACGAACATGGTTCCAGCAATCTCCTCATTTGGGTTTGTTGGCAATCAGTAAATAAATTCAATAGAGCACCAGCCATAGGCAAACTATAAACTCAAGAATCAACTCAGCCAACACTCTATGTCTACGTAAGAAATGGTCGATGTAGAAAACAAGAGAGGAAGCTTGAATTGGGTTCTCATCCAATGTATTCCTTCCCATCCTATCACCGAAACTGAATTCTCAAAGTGTCACAAAATCATTACATGCCTGAATTTATTCCTTTCTCCCTCATCGACAATAAACCCAAAGAATGGTAATTGTTCATTGTTCAGCTCAAACCACACTCCCCCTGGATATTATCTCCCCCAAAAACCTGTATCTCATCCATAAACTGATTAAAAACAATTAACATAATTGGGTAGAGGGGAATTTTGTAACCTCGTTATGTACTGGTAGGTGACTGAACACCAAGGATCAACCGATGGTTCTTAAACATAGACATTGATAGTGGTTTGGTCAGAATATCAGCCACTTGCTCATAAGTTCCCACATGATCCATTCTAATCACCCCTTGCTCAAATTTTTCTTAGATAAAGTGATACCTGATTTAAATATGTTTCATATGAGAATGATGAACAAGATTCTTCGTAAGATCAATTGAGCTCTTGTTATCACAGTAAATTACCATTGGTTGCTTCACCTCATCACCAATATCTGTTATTTATTGCTTCATCCATAGCAGTTGAGTGCATTCCTTTATGGCAGAGATATACTCAGCTTCAGCAGTACTAAGAGAAGTACTTTCTTGTTTCTTGCTCAACCAACCAACACATTTATTCCCAATATATAATTCTCCACCACTGGTGGACTTTCTGTCCACTACATCACCAGACCAGTCAGCATCATAAAATGATGATAATTCACTGTCTCTTCCTATAGAAAATTATAAGCTGCAATTGTGAGTACCATGAATATACCTCATGATTCTTTTTACTGCTGTCATATGTTCCTCCTTTGGATTACTCTTAAAGTGGGCTGCTAGACAGGTTGCAAAGACAGTATCTGGTCGTGTCACTGTCAAGTACAGTAGGCTCTCAATTATCTTCTGGTACATAGTGGGGTCTACAGATGCCCCATCCTCATGCTTTCCATGTTTGGTTCCAACTGCAATCGTAGTTGATATTGGTTTGGAGTCTTGCATATTAAACTTCTTCAGCAGCTCTCTTGTATACTTTTCTTGAGAAATGAAAGTGTAATCCTACCTTTGAATCACCTATATCCCCATGAAATATGTGATCTCCCCAATCATAGACATTTCAAATTCTGATTTCATGTGAATGGAATATTCATCCACTGATTTCTGCTTACTGCCAGCAAATATAATGTCATCAACGTAGACTAGAACCATGAACTGATTTTTGGAGAATTATTCACGTATAGATTGTGGTCTACTCCTCCTCTTTTTAATTCCAGCTTCTTGATATGCAAGTCCAGTTGGGAATACCATGCTTGTGGTGCCTACTTCAAACCATATAGAGATTTCTTTAGTTTGTAGAAATTTGTTTCATTAGTACCAAGAAAAAAAACCCCTGGTTGTTCAATGTAGACTTCTTCTTTGAGTACATCATTCAAGAATTTTGTCTTGACATCCATTTGATATACTTTTTATCCTCTTTAGAGTGCCATGGCAAGGAAAAGCCTGATTGAATCCAGTCTAGCCACTGGAGCAAAGGTTTCTTCGACATCAATGACTTTAATATGGGAGTATCCTTTACATACCAGTCGTGCCTTGTTTCTAATAACACTTCCATGCTCATCAAAATTTTTCTTGAAGATACATTTTGTACCAATCACATTATAACCTTCGGGTCTCTAGACAAGATCCCATGTCTAATTCTTGTCAATCTGATTTAACTCTTCATTCATATCTTTCTCCCATGATTCATCCTTTGCAGCTCTTTCAAATGAGGATGGCTCCACAACTAACAGAAATGTATATTTCATGTTATTCCTCATCCTCCTTGTTTGTGTGGGTGCACTCCTGTCCCTAATTATGTTAGATGGATCAATCTCAGCTCTTCTATTTCTCCTGTGAGGTTTAGTTTCATTCTTTCTAGACATAGTTACTTCTTCATATTATTATTCTGAGTTAATATCATGATGTGACTACTGTGTGTTTTGTACAGCTTCCTCTATTTCTTTATTTATATTTTCTCCACGTTCACTTTCTTCCTCACTTTCTATCACATCAGCATATGACATCCTTGAAGAGTTTTTGGTTTTCCCTTCAATTATCTTAACATCACTGATTTCCACAATCCTTACTAATCACTTTTTGAAACACTTATAGGCTTTTTTGTTCATTGAGTATCCAATGAAAATTCATTTATCTGCATTATCACCATACTTCCCTTGATTTCCTTCTTTGTTTATGATGAATCATTTACTTCCAAAAACACAAAAGTATTTCAAAGAGGGCTTCCTTCCATGTCAAAATTCATATGGTGTCTTCGTCTCACCCATATAAAGTCCTATTTGATTTTGAATATACACTACAGCTTGAACAGCCTTTTTCCATTATTGTCGTGGAATACGACTCTCAATCAAAATAGTTTGTGCCATATTTTTCACCTGTCGATTCCTATATTCAACAACTCCATTTTGTTGTGGAGTTCTAAAAACAGCTACCTCATGTTGTATCCCATGATTCTCCAGGTAATTTTCAAATTCAATGGACTTGTATTCCCCACTATTGTGAGATCACAACACTTTGATTATTCATCCAGTGTCATTCTCGTCGATTCTCCGATATGTTTTCATGCATTCAAGCACTTGTCATTTTCTGTGAATGACCATTAAACATGCCATTCTACTATAATCATCAATGAAAAGGACAAATTACCTTTCTCCAAGATTTTCAAAAACATTTATCAGCCCGTATAAATCTTTATGAATTAGATCAAGAAGATGAGATTCCATTTTCTTCTTTGCCTGATATGAACTGTAGACCAGCTTTCCATGAATGCAAGCATCACAAGATTTTTCACATTCACGCTTCAAGTTGTGAATTTCCATGACAATCCTCACTTTTGATATTTTCTCCATGTCTTGTTGATTGATGTGTCCCAGTCTCTGATGCCACAAATTGTTTTCTTCTTCAACAGTCATGTAACAAACATTTTATTTACTGTCAACCTAATACAAGTTTCCTTCTATTATTCATCCCTTCATAAGTGAATTGCATGTCTTTCCATTGATAGTGTATCCTTTCTAATTAAAATTAATTATAATTCCCGAGTCATAGAGTTGACTCACATTGAGAAGATTATGACGTAGTCCATCTACTTAAAGGACTTAGTCTTCTTTATCTCTCCATTAGCTAATTCAGTACTTCCACTGCCTTTGATTTTCATAGATCCATCATTTACAAATCTTACTATACCATCAACCTTATTTTTGATATTCGTTAACAGAACAGCATTACCTGTCATATGAGATGAACAACCTCTATCCAGAATCCAGGTACTATTTCTTTTTGTAGCTTTTAGGGCCACCTCTCCAAGGTTGGATTTCTCAATTTTCTTCCTTTTCTTTCCATGAGACATTGGATTGAGTATAGAGAACTATTGGCCTTTCAATTATCTATTCTGTGTACCTAGGTTCTTCATAGTCAAAATATTCTTTCAGAGGAGAATTACTATTTGAAAGAGCAACATTTTCTTGCTGACGAGACTTGACTTGTCTTGAACTTCGGTATGAGGTGTCCATGTCCCTTATCTGCCTGCAATTAACAGCCTTATGACCAAAGTTAGGACAACGAAAACAATATCCATAGAAATTGTTTCTTCTAAAAGAATCAGGATGTGAATTTGTTCTCCTTTGTTGAACTCCATTATCTTCTCCATTTGGATAGCTTCTTGACTCTTCGCAATAAGACATGGAATGGCCGAAATATCCACATAACTAAAACTTCATGAGGGGAAATGTCTTCTCACTTCTATTTATCCTTATTCCTTCTTCTGTGGGATAATATTATGAGGGATACTTTTTCCATGATACTCTAGGATAATCTTATTTTCTTCTTTCAGAATGAATTGGTGGATTCTATTTCATCACATCATAAGACTTTCCCACATCACCCACATTCATCTTGCCTTTATTTTGGTCACATTTATTTGTAGCATTTGACAATTCTGCCTCACAACCAATTCCACTATTTCCCATGTAGCCAGGCCTTTGATCATTTAAAATCTTTTCAACTCCATTAGAGCCACGTTTTTCTCTCTCTAATAGCTCTGCGTCTGAGAACCTTCCAATATTTATTTTCTTCCTTGATTCTTTTGAAATTGATTTAGTCTCAAGTTTACTCCTAAGAGTAACAACTTCCTCCTCAAGACCCTCAGCAGCCTTATTATTTTCTTCCAGTTTGGATGTGAGGTCATTGATGCCCTTTCTCTGCTCTTCAATTCTCAGCTTTAGATCTACTATATCATCATTTCTTTCAAGTATTTTAGACTGTACTTTCACAAATTCTTCCAGTCATTCAATTTCAGCTTCAAGTTGATCAACATATTTAGTTGATTCCTCTACAATTGATTTCCACTTATTGAAACTCTTACATTTTATCTTAAGATTTCTAACAGCATCCTTAAGTTGAAACTCAGGATTTCCACTAGTTTTTAACTGATTGTCTCCACCATTACCTTCTGATTTTTCAACAATGGACATCATGGAAGCATGGTTTCCTGTTTTAAATTCTGGTTCTTCTTCATCAAAGATTTCATTATCATCTTCTTCCTCTTCACAGAAAAACTCTTCTTCAGAACTTTCTTTCTAGATTTGAATTCTCCTTTCTTGAAAAACCTTTTCTGAGGCTTCTTAATGTTTTCAGCATTTCTATCATCATCATCGATCTTTCTTAAGCACTTAGAAGCAATGTTCCTGACTTTGCCACAACAAAATCAAGCTTGAGGTAACTTCCCATTGAATTTCCCTTTTCCCTTCTAGAACTTCTTGGCAATGAGAGAAAGAATTTCTTTTTCCTAATCATCTTCACCACTACTATATTTTGAAATTTTCAGTTTCTCTATGGATTTGAATGCCATTTTCCTTCTTACTCATGTAGTAGCATCTTCTGGTTTGACTCTCATTTCATATGCCACTAGGCTGCTCAACAGATCATCAAAAGAAATTTTGGAAAGATCTCTTTCCTCAAGGGCTGAAAAATTTGCATTGTATAGGGGTGGAAGTCTTCTTAATATTTTCTTTACAATGTTAACGTCTTTTATTTCTTCACCTAGATCGTGAATTGCTCCAACAACTTCAGTAATTCGATTGAAGAAGTTGTCTGTATTCTCATCAGGATGCATCATCAGATCATCAATCCTATTGAATAGGACTTGTAGTTTTTTCTCCTTCACTTTTCTATCTCCTTCATAAATATTTTCAAGTTTATCCCACATGGACTTTGCTGAGGTGAAACTCATCAACTTTAGATAGATCTGATCAAAAAGGGTTGCAGTGAGAGAATTCTGCACTTTAGCATCAGTATCAAGAATTTTCCTATTGGTATCAGTCATAGCTATCACTATTGGATCAGTAATGTATATACCTTGCATAGTGGGAAACAAAACAACCATTCCAATGGATCTTAGATGATATCTCATTCTATTTTTACAAATCTGAAAATTACTTCCATCAAAGATGGGAACTCCCCTAACACTGACTGAATTTTCCATGGCGGTATAAAATAGATCAAACACCAGTAACCTCCCTTTGATACAACTTAAAGGACCCTAGGAAACCCTGAGAGGGGAGGGGTGAATCAGGGTGACAACTTTTTCTTTTAAACTGACGGATCTTGTTCCCACGTTGGTAAAAACCAGTTAAACTTGTATGATGGATATGAGAATAAATAAAACATTTAGATGCAAAGAGATGACACAACACTTTTTAATTAGTTCACCATTAAGGGCTATGTCCAATGAGCATACGCCAACAGGTTGTTGGTCATACCAAATTCCACTATTCATCACTCAATGTGGATTACAATGGTTTTAGAATAGTCACTCTGTCCCAGGCTCACTGCCTTTACAATTGTTCAGGGATTGCCTACTGCTTCCCTCAAGTCACTCCTGTTGACTCCCCCTATCTCACTGCCCTTGGTGAAGTCTCACTCAGTTTATAAACGTGAAGGTCTCTTCATCATTGCAAAAGAATGCATCCTATGTTGTATGTAGATGCTCCGTTGAATTCCAACTCTCACCCATAGACTAATATCACTTTGCACTGAAGGTATTGGGCAATCTTCCAACATTCGTGCAGCGCCAAAAAGACCAGCATGCTTAAACTACACCTAGAACGCTTCTCCAAGCCCAGCACGCAAGTTTCAAGATGGCACACAAGTCTAAACCGGCATGAAAGTTCATCTCAACCACTTGCGTGACACTCACTTCTTCAAATTCAAACTTACGTGGATCAACCCCTTTCTCACCCAAACCACCTTGGATGCGCCTCTAACAACTATCACGCAACTTCAACTTGCACGACCCACCACCACTTGCACGACCACTACACCTGCACGACGGGAGATCTTATTTTCTCTAAGTCTGAACTTCATACCAAATGAGGAGGGGTAGACCTATATTTATAGGCATTTGAACACCCTGTGCGATGGTGCACAAGTCTCCCCTCGGTGCGCAAGTTTCTATGCGCAAGTCTTTTCCTCTGAAAATCACTTGTGCGACCAACTTCCAAACTTGGGCGCCCTTCTCCCTTTGCCATATTTTTATGTTATGATCTTGAAAAACAAAAGTCGTGTAAGTTTCCTCTCCTTAAAGTCAACGGAACACAAGTCTCTTTGATAAAAACCAATTTTCTCCATTTGATGATTTTCAGGCCCAAAAAATTTGGCAAACACTGGAAAATAGTGCCACCTTCAATACAATTATCTACTTGTTCTGTATGATCACTTTGCTGGCACACATTATGAACTTACACTGAGGATTGACAAAAAACACAAACCATACTCCAATTCATGCATAGAACTACCATGGTTCCAATACATTCCTCCTTATAGGATGGATACACATGAGTTGTAGGAGCTCAAGAATCAGTTGGAGGAGTTGCAGGCAAAGGGTTTCATCCAACCCAGTACTTCTCTCGGGGGTTCGTCTGTCCTATTTGCGAAGAAGGTAGATGGAACCCTTATGCTTTGTGTGGATTATCATAAGTTGAACCAGTTGATGGTAAAGAACTGATATCCCTTTCCTATGATTGATGACCTCTTTGATCAGCTTTGAGGAGCCCGGGTGTTTTCAAAGATTGATTTGTGGTTTGGTTATCATCAGTTGCATGTTATACCATCTGATATACCTCTTATAGCATTCCGGAGTAGGTATGGTCTATACGAGTATATGGTTATGTCGTTCGGCCTCACGAACGCACCTGTAGTTTTCATGGCACCGATGAACCGAGTGTTCCATCCATACTTATACTCTTTCGTGGTGGTCTTCATGGATGATATCTTGGGGTACTCTAACACTCGACACGACCATGCTACCCATCTTGAGATCATTTTGAGTACACTGAGAGAGCATCAGTTATATGCTAAGCTATCGAAGTGCCACTTTTGGATGGATCAGATTCACTTCTTGGGCCATGTTATTTCAGAAACAGGAGTATCAGTGGACCCATAGAAAGTGAGAACATTAGTTTCTTGGGAGTAGCTGAAGAACGTCTTTGAGGTGCGGGGTTTTTTATGGCTGTCTGGATACTATAGATGCTTCATACAAGACTTTTCATGCTTAGCAGCACCACTAACGGGTCTGACCAAGAATGGTGTGAAGTTCTTATGGTTAGATTCTTGTGAGTTAGCCTTTTAGGAGCTGAAAGGGAGATTGACTTGAACAACGATACTAGTCTTTCTAGAGTTAGTAAAGAGCTACACTGTCTACTGTGATGCCTCAGGTGTCGGTATGGGAGCCATTCTTATGCAAGGAGATGGGGTCATTGCATATGGGTCTCGACAGTTGAGGCCACATGAGAGGAACTACCCGATGCACGATCTCAATTTAGCAGTAGTTGTTCATGCCTTATGTTGTTGGAGACATTATCTTCTGGTAGAGCAATTTGTGGTTTTCACCGACCACAAGAGTCTCAATTACATCTTCACTCCGTGTGATCTAAATTTGAGACTGTGCAGGTGGGTTGAGTATCTACAGTCCTTTGACATTGATCTTGCCTATATGCTGGGAAAGGGAAACACAGTGGCTGATGCGTTGAACAGGAGGACTCAGATACAGGCAGTTCAGGAGGCCAGCAGTGAGTGGAAGCTTATGGGTCTATTCTCTGAGATGCATCTGGAGGTGCATGACAGACAGGGGAAGACTTTCCTATCTTCTGTAGTTGTTACCTATACTCTTCTCAATCAAGTACAAATGAGGCAGCTATCAGACTTAGAAGGCCAAGCCTGGGGGGGAGAGTGTGTTAGGAGAGGACCCTCTTCCTAGATGGACAGTAGGCAATGATGAGATATTTCATTTCCAGGGACACATATGGGTGCCAGCAGTCATACGCGAGGAGCTGATGTGGGATTTTAATTTCTCAGTTTTGGTAGTTCATCCTAGCGTCACCAAGATGTATCGTGATCTACAACACCAGTATTGGTGTCCAGGTATGAATTGAGATGTTGTTGGTTTTTTCATGAGGTGTTCCACTTTTCAGTAGGTAAAAGCAGAGCATCAGTGACCAGTAGGGCTTCTACAGCATCTACCCATTCCAGAGTGGAAGTGGAATGATTTTGCATTGGACTTCATGACCTGTTTGTCGAGGTAGCCTTGAGGGAATGATGTTGTTTGGGTCGTCATTGACAGACTTATGAAGGTTTCACACTTATTGTCGATCAAGGAGACCTTCAGTGTTGATAAGCTGGGGAGGTTGTACATCCGAGAGATTATACATCTTCATGGAGTTCCACACTCCATCGTTTTAGACAGGGATGCACGTTTTACTTCTCAGGTCTGTAAGGGGCTACAAAAGGCTTTGGGTACGCAGGTTCTTCTGAGTACATCCTACAATCCTCAGACAGATGGCCAGTCTGAACATATGATTTAGGTGCTTGAGGATATACTAAGAGCTTGCATTCTGTATTTTGGAGGTTCTTAAGAGAAGCATATACCTCTTTTGGATTTTGCCTACAATAATAGTTTTCAAGAAACTATTCATATGGAACCATATAAGGCTTTGTACAGTAGGCTATGCCGATCACCCTTATGTTGGATGGAGGCAGGAGAGGTAGCTTTGTTGGGACCTTGTCTTCTTCAGGAGACCTCAGAGCAGATAGAGTTGATTTGGAAGCGGATGTCTACAATACAGTCTCGACAACAGTCTTATGCTGATCAGCAGAGATGACCTCTGGAGTTCGAGGTTGGGGATCAGGTTTTCTTGCATGTAACACCATGGTTGGGACATAAGATGATTAGGAGATAGGGTAAGCTTTCACTGAGGTATGTCGGGCCATTTGAGGTGTTGGAGAGAGTTGGGCCGGTTGCCTATCAGTTTCAGTTACCTCAGAGGTATCAGGCTATACACAACGTCTTCCATGTTTCTCAGCTCCGAATTTAATTTTCAGACCTGTCTCATGTCTTTCAATCTGAGGAGTTTGAGCTCGAGGCGGATGCATCATTTGAGGAGAATCCTATTCGGATTATCGATCACGGTACAAAGGTTCTCCTTGGATGATATGTTCCTCTGGTACGGGTGCTATGAAAGCACGGGTGAGTGCATGACGAGATATGGGAGAGGGAGGCTGATATACGATCACAGTGGTCAGAGCTATTCGGGGTTTCTTCTTTTATGCCTCACTAGGAAAATTCAGGGACAAATTTCTTTTAGGGGGGAAGTTTATAAGAACATGGACCTTCTTTTCAGGTTTGTTTTTCCTTTTTATGGAGTTTTTGAGAAAAGAGGAGTTTCTGGAAATTTTTAAAGTACATGCTATGTACTTTATGAGTACACGCCGTGTACTTCGTTGCCATGCGAGGACATGTTCTGGCTGTGTAAGGGCCACACACATGGTCATGTGGGGTGAAATGGAGGCCGCCTAAAGAAGATTACTGAAACAGTAAGTATATGTCATGTACTCCAAAAGTACACACCCTGTATTTTGTTTTTTTTTTCATTAAACACACCGGGGTCATGTCTGACAGAAAAAAACACCCTTATTTTATCTTTGGTTTGTATTAGAGCAAGGGTATAGCTGCGGATATTCGACGAGCCACCAAGACTCCATTCATCCTCTTATTCTAACACCATTGGGTGCATTGGAACCACATCGGTGAGTTCTTCCTTCTCTAAGAGCTTCGTTTTCCAATTCCTTCTCTTTTCCAAGTTTTCGTGGGTTGAACGTTTTATAAATTTTTATAGATCTACAAAATTATAAGGATATTCAATCCTCATGGTTATAGTATATCGATCTCCTAACATCAAGGTAGGTGGTTTTTGCCTTTCAGTAGAAATTATTTAAGTTTTTTGTGCAAATTCCACCAATACCCTTGAACGGGGTATTGCGTGTTTCCTATTTTTCCCTTGATGTTTTCCTGCTTTGATTATATGCTTGAGTAGAGGATATTGTTTGTGAATAGGGTAATTTACTTTGCTTTTTATGTTTTTCCCATGCATGTTTTTCCTATTTATGACTGTTGGTCTAGTTTTGTCTATTAGGATATTTTCCAGTTCCATGCATAGTATTGTTGGATAGAGTGTTCTTTTCGGACATGTTGTGATGTTTTAGACTGCTAGCCATGTAGTTCTTAAGGTTCACTTTGGCCGTTATGCGATACGATACTTTTTGACTTTAAACAGGGCTGTGAGAACCTAGTGTAGTAGACCATAGGGAGAATGGACATAAGAGATTCTCCATAGTGTCTTTATAATACGATGCAAGACCACAGGTGGAATTGATTTTGACTGCTTCCTCATAGTGTTTTTAGTTCCTCAACATAGGCCATAGGGGGAATGAGACATTGAGTGCTTCCCCAGAGTGCCTTTAGTATGATACGAGACTATAGGGGGAATTGACAGTGAGTGATTCCCTAGAGAGTCTATTCTTTAGTTTAACCAGAGGGGTGAGACTGTGTGTGCCTCCTAGAGGGTTTCTAGTACTTGTAGGTTGAACCATAGGGGTTAGGATGTGAGAACTACCCAGAGGGTTACCTTTTTGATCTACTTTCTTGAGTGGCAGCTTACTTGTTGTAAATTATATGCTAGAACTATGGACTGTTTGCTACTAAGTACTCTCCTTTTTACTGATTTCTTTACTTTTACCTGCCATAGATTCACTGACTATTAGGCACAGATCTTCTGGTGGTTGCCTACTGTGATTTTGTCTCACACCCTGTTTGGGTCATGCTTTTGGGCCCAAACAGATTATATTGTTGCAGGTATAGATAAGGGCACGCACCCTTCTACCTCAGGATCATGATTGCATTGGAGCTGGAGAGCATGGGACCAATCTGAGTCTTACGATGCTGAGGTGTTGTTTATCTATTTCCTTTTGTACTTGGGTTTAGTAGTGTATTCATCATTGAGACTTGTTTGGCTACTTTCCTAGAAACATATGCATCATACATCATTTATACATTTTTTCAGTTGTTTATTTATCAGTCTTTTTTTGTTTATTGTTGTTGGATATTTACTGCTTCCGCTATTGTATGATTGTTTATCTTCCACTATGTTACTCTACCAATGAGGGCATAGTTTCTCCATTATCACACCCAAGGCCCTCACTGCTAGTCGGCAGCCTCTGGTGTTCATGGAAATGTACTTGAGTCTATGTGACCAACTGGGTAAGGGGCGCCTCTGGGTGGCTTCCGAAACCGGGGTGTTACAATAAATACAGTTACACATGTATTAGCTAAGGAATTAACATTCATTCTTAAGGGAAAGTTGGTTTTTTAAAAAAGAATTTTTTGTTATGTGACATTAAGAGTAAATATGAACTACATAAGGCAGATGATAATGTGTATGTGTAAACAAAAAATTTTAAATATAGAAATCATGTATAGAGATGAAGTAGGTTTTCATGGATCATTTACTTAAGCATGTTTTTTGTTGAACATTTCATGCCTAAATAATGAAGTGGAAGCATGTTGTTTTAAAATTTGAATGGAAGCATGTCTTATTGGTAGTAAGAAGTTTAAGTATTTTTTAATTTGAATCATGAATTGCATGAATCCAAAAAATGAATTCTTTTGTAGTTTTAGGTTGTGATTGAAATGAATATTACATGTGTAGTGAAATTTTTAAAGAAATATTACATGAGAATGTAAGACACTATTCCCAAGAATATTGAATTTGTAAATTTTAAATTTAGACATTAAGAGCATGTTTGTGTGTTATTATTAAAATATAATGATGATTATTTTCATGGATTGTGACTTGATGAAGTTGAGTGTTGTATATGATGTTTCATTTGATGATTAAATGCTTTAAAATGATGATGTGTCTTCACTAAAGATCTATTTTTTGAACCATAAAATTTGTATACTAAAGGATAGATAACATGTAATTGTTCCTTAATATAACTTAATCTTTTAAATTCCATGATATTGTTTTAAACTCGTAATTAATTGATTGATTTGGATGATGTTATTTGATTCCATGCTTATGATATATTGTTTTGAATAAATTAATGTAATAACCTTCCATCAAAAGCATAATCATTTAATGTTGGTAATGAAAATGGTTTGTTGGAAAATCTAAAAATTGGTGAAGATTTTTTTCTCTCTGCACTAAACCCTTGTAAAAATAATGGTGAAAAGTGTTCTTTTTTATTGTGTTTTGTTTATTGTATTTGTTTTAATTTTTGAAACTTTATTATCATTGATTTCTTGGATTCACCTCCTATAAAAGGCTAATCACATAAAAATTTTAATGACCTAGTTGATTGAGAATCAATAATTTATATGAAAATACCCATGAAAGAGATAATGAGATAATTTGAAATCCATTTTCAAATCGAAACTATAGTATTTATGAAATTTGATATTTGTTCTTATGTAGTTATTGATGTGTGTTTAATGTTTTTGATATAATTGTTTAAGTCTCATTGGGGGTTGTGTGATAATGTTTGTGACTATTTTATAAGCTTGTTGGTTAGTTAGCATGGTTTTAATTTATTACCTTGGTGGGATTGAAGAGTTATTATTTGATGTGGCAGTGATGGTTTGAAAAATAGTTTGATAAGATGGAGAGTTGTGTGGCCTAGTTTGTTTTTTATGGAATGTTTCTATTATATAATGTGTTAGTGTGATTTATTAGTAATATTTTGTGGCTTTGAGCATTTTGATAGGGGAAATATCACCTGTCAAGTTGTGTTCTTTTGTGAGGCATTTAGAAACGGTGCAAGTGAGTCGAGGCCACCCAAAGTAGACAGTATCATGATGTTATAGATAAAACCCCTTGATTTGTATACTTGTGTATGATCTATTTATGTTGATGTTGGAAATATATATTTTTGTAATTTATTGATATGTATTTATGGTTGAAGTTGGTTTTTTACTATGGTGTGTTATGTAGTGGGGATTTGGAATATTCCCCAAGTGACATAGTGGGATTTGGTTTGGTGTTCAGTGTGTGAAATAGGGAAACCATAACCATTCTAAGGTTGTTAGGAGGGTGTTATTGGATTATTTGATTATTATGTTTTGGTTGGTTGATGTGGGATGTGAATGTTCTATTTTTGCAATGGATGTGAATTAGTGATGGTTGGTAGTGGGAGATATATTTGGCGGTCGTCCTGTTTTAGAAAGTGCCTAAAATGTGGTGGGAGATGAAGTGTGGTAGCTCAGAAGAGATGTATTGGGAGGGGTTACTTGGGATATTCATGTGGGATTTCTACTCTTCAGTGAAGTTAAGAGATTTTATGAGGGATATTTGGGAGATTCAGTAGGGGATGATAGTGTGTTTATCCTTAAGGGGTGATTTATGGGTCTAAATATAAGGTTTCTGCATCATTTGTCTAATGAGAAGGAGAGAGAGAAGTTATTCGAGTGTACTTTAAGGCCGGAGGTCCAGAAATTTTTTATTTCTCTTCAGTCGGTATCCTAGGAAGTTATGAGATGCCAATTAGAGGTCATGGAGAGATGGTTTCCTATGATGGAGGGTTCTGGTGAAGAACCCCCGAGTGGTTGGTATGGTTGAACTAGATAGTCAAATTTATAAAACATAGGTCTTATGGAAGAGGAGAGTGAGGATATCTTCTAGAACCTAAGTACAAATTCACACAATAGGGATTAGTATCTCGTGTTTTATTTTATCTGGTGAGATGATCCATTTCTGATGTAATTTTTTGGGACGTTGTCAGTATGATAGCCCAAGATTTAGCATGTTTCTGACTCTTAGTCAGGGAGTTAGATAAGGTAATGTATTGGGATAGTCCTATCATTTCACTAAAACCAATGTAATGGATTTTGAAATATTTTTTGAAATAGTTGTTTTTTGGATTTAAAAATATATCTTGTAAAACATTGTGATTTTTTTCTATTGAAAGTTATGGAATTAAATAGTAATGTTGAAAAAAATGTTTTCATTTTGAAGCACGGTTAAGGTGAATGGGTTTGTTACAATGTGGTTGGTTTAGATAATGTGTTTGGTGGTACATATGTTCTATTTTAGAGGTATCATTCCTTGAGATTGTGATTCTTGGGGTGCTAGTGTTGTATGTTTTTAGTCCTCATTATTCCTATGTGGTTGTGTTCAAGTTATAACAAGGTTCCTAAGAGAAATATTCTGGATGTTTTTTTGGACCTTCCTGTACTTCTACCTTCTTGAATATTTTTTTGATTATATAGGATACGAATCATTTGAGAGGTATCTAATTTAATTTTTTAGAAATTCTATGGGTGTTCCTTTATTGGTTATTGGGATCCATAGGTGTTCATGTAGAGTTAGAGGAGGAAGAGGTTGATATAGAGGTAAAATCCTATTGAAAATTTAATTCATGTAATTTAATGTTGTTCATGATGTGAATGAGATTCTATTATCATCCTAAAAGGTTGTTAATGGATTGAAGTTTTTGGGGGATAATTTCTATGTATATTCAATGGTATTCTGATGGAGGTAGTTCAAAGTTTGAATGGATGATTCATGATGTGAATGAATTTAAACTTGAGGTGCCTTTAATTTTAGTGTATTTTTTATGAAGTTTTGATATAAACCTTTAATATTGTAAAAAGGGAGTTTCAAGGTGTGAATAGATATTTTCCCAAAAAAATTAAAACTTTGTGATCCAACCAAAATTATTCTCTCCAATTATGTTTCCCTCAAAACCTAGGTGGCCTGTGTTGGAGTTGGTGTCCTAGGACCAATTGTTTTTTTACTTTGATTACATGTATATTTGATGTACTGAATATTAATAAAACCTATTATTATATATTGGCTATTATTCTACATGAATTTAATTTAATAATGTCATAGAGTATACATTACATTGATAAGTTAATAGAAGTTCCCTACCAGTAGGTATTCCACATGTTTTTATGTCATCGTACATTCCTATCTACGAGCATGTGTTATGGTCCTTATACATTAAGATTATTATTAATTCTGGTTACAACTATCATACTTAGATGTATTTTGTAAACCATGATGATAAAAGTTCATGGAAATTTTGGATATGTTGGGTGTGTTAGGAGTGAAATGTCATTAATGAATAATTCAAGGAATGATTTATCTCTTCCATATTTATTGAAGTTGAAATCTTGACCCTTTGATTAGAATATAATAGTTATTAAATTCCATGTCCATGGTGGAATGATGTGTTTATTTCAGATAGTCAAAGAAATACATATTGAGTATATATGTGGGTGACATGGATGTGAAACCTACATGATGATACATTGTGATAATGGTATTATATTACATAGTGTGTGTTTGTATTTAGTTATTAATGTTGCAACCTTAAGTTCTTTATCTTGGGTGCCTTGACCCATTTCTAGATAGTAATTGTGGACTTTAGGCAAGCCTACTTAATACCAATGATAAATAATCCTATAGGGCCACACAATAAGTGTTTTTGTTTATCTCGATTAAATCCTATTTGAGTTTAATTAATGGAATAAATATTAATCTCAAGATAGATTAATAATGTTATTCAAGTTATATTGATCACATAAATTTAATAAACATTTATTCTCCAACTTTTGAATAAAATATTTATATTATTCATTGAATATTTTAATTAATATTTATTCACTAGATTGTGAATAAAATATTTATTTATAAATAAAATATATATACAGTTGTTTAATAAATTCTATAGGAGTTTGAATGGATCAAGGCCAAGTCTGGTGACAAATATTAATTAACAAGACCATTAGATAATATTTATTATTGTGCATGTTGGTGCATGCCAAAAAATAATAATATTATTATTATTATTATTTAGAATAGGGTTTAATAAAGGTAATAAAATTTATTTAATGGTTGGTATGAAATTAAATAATTTTTAACTTAAATCATAACTCTATAAATAGATGACTATGTTTATTGTATAGAGCATCCAAAAATTGAGAATAGAGAATTATTGTGCACAAAAAATTATCTCTAAACTCCTCATTCTCACTCCCTCACAAGAATGAGAAGTGAAAGAGATATTTATTCAAGAATGAAGAATGAGATATCAATAAAGAACAATTAAAAACATTTGACTCACCGAAATAGCATCCAAATATTGAGTGGTATTTCTTGGAGATCGTAGGAGCAGGTGTGGATCACTACTAGAGATATTTTATCCTTGGATGCCCATAGCGTAACAAATTTAATTTTAAAGGGTATTTTTGGATTATCAAAATTCATAAAATAAGAAATTTAATAAGTCCAGGTATTTATTTCTTCAAATATTAAATAAATTAATTATAAATTTTACGTGCAAGATCCTCACTATTGGTTTTTGGAAATGATTATTAAAATAAATTTTAATATATCACCAACCTTTGCATGCTTCTGTTGTTCCCAAAACCATCAAGTGGTGTCATAGTGGTCACATATAAATTTATAATTATCTATTGGATTGTTGATCTATGTGAAATTGTGCTTATATTTTCATTTCATGTTATTTATTCTTTAATCCAATTAAAATTAACATGTTATCAACATATTAATCATATTCATTCAGTGTTTAACATTCATAATGGTTTAAGAAAAATAGGGAACAACCCTAGATACCATTGGGAAGTGTCAAATCTTTGGTTGGTAAAACTAGGTTGCACGATGTGTAGGTGAAGCACATGTCATATACCCATGTGCATTGTATCTAGATTCATTGAGAAATTAATTACACGTGGTGATTTTATTGCACACCATGTGTTGAATGGGCCAACCTGGAACATGACAATCATATACAGGGTGTGTAGATTTCATGTACATGCCATGTAGTTTGGCCGAGTTAACATGCTGAATCCCCAAGCGGGTGACTTCGATATACAGAAATCAAGGTACATGGTCTATAGCTACATGTACGCATCATGTAGTCTATCATTAATGGAAAAAATAAAATTACATTAAATTTGAAAATTGAAACATTAAAACCATATTTTATTTATTGGAACACCATTGTGTATTTTACAATTTAATAAGGGTTTAGTAGAATTTTAAATTATCAATTAATTTATTTTAATTAATACGTCATTTTTTGTTTTTTTGTTTATTTTCCATGAATTATATTAATGATGGGTATCTAAAAATAAGATTGGATGATCATTAATATGAAAGTTAATTGATTAATTAATTAATTAATAAAATCATGTTTATTTAAAATAATAAAAGAATTAATAAAGATATAAATGTTAGCTATTTACTTTTGTGTATTCCTTGTATGTATGTCCATTCATGAGCTTGAACAAGACTTGTGTATATGTTGGATGTTTTAATTTAATTTATTGAATGAGCTCACAATTATTTAATATTAAACTAAATGGTGTCCTATGAGTCATCCCTCCATCCATTATTATGTAGGACTTGTATGTTAAAAGATATTTATGTAATCCCCTTCAACCAATCCTTTGGTTCCCCTAACCTATGTGTAAGGAATAAATATTTGTAATTAATGGATCCTACAAAGGTGCATATAGGCAGTTCAATGTGGAACCATAATGGTGCTAACCTAGGTGATACATAGGTTGATAGGTGGAATACTGTAACTCATGCCAAGACTGGAAATAAGAGTTATTTCCCTTAGGTAAAAGGTTGATTTAATTTCCTCTCATTAAATCAACCATTAGACAAATCTCATGAACATATCAATTAATTAATTAATTAATTATTTCCATGCAATTATTTATTTTAATGATGCAAGGTCGCGATCACATAAATAAATGAATTTATGTGAAAAGATAGAAATTAAATGAATGTTTAATGCATAAATGTTTTATCCAACATAGTTAATTAATTAAGTAACATCCACTTAATATTAAAAAGACATGTAAAGGATAAAACAAGATAACATTTATTCATAAAAAAATAAAATCCATCAATTCAATATTAAGTTAGACTAATACTTCCATTACTTGAATGGGAATGAACCCATATAACTAAGTGTAATACATGGATAAAGTATAGACTCATAATTTTATCATAGAGTTCCCATAATAGTTTTGGGTTAACTTAACCGAAATTGTATTGAGTTTAACATAAAAATTCTATTCAATACAAATTTGGAGGGAAGTGTTGAGGAAATCCAATTCAGGATTTTAGGATAGGGGAATCCATTCAACAAATCATGGAGTTTCAAGTCGGAATTTGGAAAGACCGCCTACCTAATTATTTTATTATGGTTTTCATGGTTAAGAAAATTAATGTGGATCCTTTCCACTATAATTTTAAATAAACTAGAAATTCAAGGGTGATGGCTATTGAGACTTGATAAAATTGTGGGAGATTTAATAAATAAATAAATCAAACATTTAATCTATTATATCTCATTTATTTTGTAATTAAGAAAAGTACTAATAATCTAATATTTTTAATTATTGAATAAAATTAAAAGTTCATCATCCACAATATCTCTATGATCCATATTGGAGAAGGATAACCTCCTAATTGGCAGTAAATTTCAAGAGTCATTTAGACGCCTTCAGGTTGTGCTACACCATGAACCTAGATCTTACATTATTGAATCCTCAATGCTTGATCTGAATTCTAAAGAGGCGTGTGATGAAGAGTTTTTTGCCTCTGAAAAACATCTGATCAACACAATTGATGTTTAATGTTTAATGCTTTCATCGATGTCTAATGAACTAATGAATTCTAACAAAATCAGGGATTCATACACAACTAAAAAATTGGGTTTATTTAGTGTTAGGGATTTAACAATTCTATCTAAAAGTGTTGTTAAAGTCCACCTTTGTTAGTGCTAGAAAAATCACTATTAAAGGGGGTCTTTAGTAGTGTTTTTTAGTGCTGCGAAATGGGGTCTTTAACAGTGCTAAAAAAGCGATGTTAAAGGGGTACCTTTATCATAACTTGTAAAAAAGAACTGATAAAGGCCCCCCTTTATTAGTTCTAGTAAAAAAGTTCAAATAAAGGGGGTCTATCAGCACTTCTAAAAAAGTGCCGATACAGGGGGCCTTTATCAGTGATTTTTTAGAAGCGCTGATATAGACCCCCCCTATCAGCACTTCTTTACTAGCACTGATAAAAGGTTTATTTCAAAAAATATATATATTTCATTTAAAACAATATATAATTATATAAATACATTTATATTGACATAAATATAATATATATTTTTTAAATGTATTTTAGATATGGATAAATAAGTATTTACACTTAATATATAAGATATTTAGTGAAAACGGCTTATAAAATAATAAAAAATATATATTTTTAATTAATAAGTTGATAATTATTCTTCAGTAATAGTAATTTAATAATAATTTGAAGATAATAAAAAACAAAAAATTAATAAAAAACTAAAATAAGTTGAAAAATTGAAGTTGAACTTCAAATGGCCATAACTTTTGATATGGGTGTCTGTTTGGGCTCAACCACATATCAAATCAGAGCCTCTGATGAGATCTACAATGTGTTGATCATGGGGGACCTCAGTCACTATTTTTTCATGGTTAAAAGTTTCCCAAAAGGCCTCAAAAACTTATTTTTTATTCAGGGTACCCCGTTATTTTAACATTTGATGGATTTTCAACCTCGTTTAAGGGGATCTTATTGCCTTTTTGGTGGTTAATGAATTTATTCCCATGTCTTAAATTAATATTAATATTATTGTTTTTTAATTTTATAATTTAAAAAAAACTATTTATAATTAAAATATGCATATTTTCTTCTATTTACTTATAATATATCACTTTTATAAATACATATGTCACATATTTACATAAAAATTTATTATTAAATATAAAAAAATGAATATGTATCATTAATTTTATTTAAATTAAAAAATTGTCCTTTTTATTTACCTTATATAAATGATAATATAATTTTTTTATGTACATATATGTGTGTATTAATAAACATATTTCTATTTCTATTTCTATTATAATATACATAAATGAATATTAATATATGATATATTTAAATAAAAATAATTTAGTATAGATTTTTTCAAATCTTACAATATATAAAATTAAAAAGAAAAGCATGGAATAGTGGTAAACAATTGAATAAGGGAGGTCCTGGGATCAAATCCAAGTGCGCACAGGTATTTTTGGTAACCTTATAGTGATAAAGAAGGGGGGTAGGGTTCATGATAGATGATGGGGTAGTGGAAATTGATGAGAAAGGGTCTATAATTGATGAGAAAGGATGTGTTAGGGGGTGCAGGAAAAAATAATTTTTTTCATATTTTTAATAGTGCTTTTTTTAGCATTATTAAAAGCCATCCTTTAACAATGCTAAAAATCATTGTTAAAGGTACCCTTTTAAAGTGCTAAAAAAGAATTGTTAAAGGAAACCTTTAAAAATTATAAAAAAAATTGCTAATAAAGGGTGACTTTAACAGTCATTTTTTGCACTATTAAACATTTCTTGCAATATCAGCACTTTTGAAGCACTATTAAAACCCTATAACTAGCATTGTTAATGCCCTTATTTGTAGTAGTGGTGTATATCATACTTGATAACCTCTTGGGTATCTACTAGGAGAAAGATAGATATGAACATTTGGAGATCTCCAAGGTGCTATTTTAGAGAAATATTAGAGAGGGTGCCCCAATTGGGCCTCATGTAGTCAAGCTCATTGGCTACATTGATTTCTTGGAGGTTCTAGGGTTTAAAATCCCTAAATATATGGGAATCAAACTTATTTTGGCATCACTCCCTCATAGATTCTTTAAAATTGTTGTAAATTTTAATATGAAAAACATTTAGAAGTCTATGCCAGATCTTCTTACTCTTTTTCTCTAAGTATATAAGGATATGAATCTTAAAAAACCTTTTGTCATTATGCTGAACAAACAGGAAGGGAAAGTGAACATATTTAAGCCCAAATCTTATTCACACCCTTCCAAGAAGAGTAATATCAAAGGTAAATCAAGGGAATATGATGATATATATTTCTCATGTAGCAATAAGGTTCACTGGAAGAAAAATTGTACCCATACAAATAATCAATGGGGAGATTCATGTGTATTTTTTATCAAATGAAATCTATCTATTTCCAAAAATTAGGTATTACATATAGATTTTGGTGATCACATATGTATTCAAATACAGGAACTAATTAGATTCATAAATATTGGCCAAGGATATTTATATCTTTGAGTAGCCAACAGAGCTAAACTTGTTATTGTATCTATCAGGGACTACCACCACACATTTCTAACTGAAATGATCTTGGTTTTAAAGGGTTGTAATTATATTCCTTCAGTTACCAAAAACATTATTTTTATATCTATACTTGATATGGATGGATTTATTTTCAAATTTTGGGATAAATTTTTCTTATTTTATAAAGATAACATTTGTTATGGTAAGGCACATTTAAATAACAGTATTTATGTGTTAGATTACACAAACCAAATAATGTAAATCGATAACAAAGTTACTTCACATGAATCATACTACAACTAACCTTGGAATCATTGGCTAGGTCATGTGAATTAATATCTCTTGAAAAAATTACATCAAGATGGATATTTAGATTCTTTTTAACTAAATCCACTTGGTGTATGTCATGCATGTTTACAAGGAAAAATGACTAAATCCCTATTTAGTGTGAATGGTGAAAAGGCTAAAGAGCTTCTTGAATTAATTCATTATAATGTGTGTGGACCATTTGTTATTAAATAAAGGGGTGGGTACTCATACTTAATAGCATTTACTAATGATTTTAATAGATATGGATATGTATATTTAATAAGGTATACGTGGGATTATTTTGATAAATATAAGGAATACAAGAATGAAGTTGAGAACTGGTTTGGTAATAAGATTAATAAAATTCACCAAGACTATGGTGGAGAATATCTTAATCAAGACATCATTAATTATTTTTGAGAGTTTTGGATTTTATCTCAACTCACTCCACCTTATACACCTTAGTTGAATAGTGTAAATAAAAGGAGGAACCACACCTTGTTGGACATTGTGATATAAATGATGATTCATGTGAGTAATACATTATCCTTTTGGGGATAAAAATTACAAATAGTAGCATACACTACTGGAAATAATAGATTTACCAACGGTTGAGAAATGTTGGGAAAGGCTGGAGAACCGTTGGTATAACATATACCAACGGTTCTACCAACCGTAGGTAAGTAAGCCGTTGGGAAAAACATTTCCCAACGGTTTACAGTAAACCGTTGGGATAGGGTGGAGAAAGGTTACTCTATCCCAACGGTTCATTAAAACCGTTGGGAAAAAGATTTGCCAACGGTTTAAAACCGTTGGCACAAGGGCTTAAAATTATCATGTTTTTCCCAACGGTTTGGCCAACCGTTGGGAAAAACCCCACATCTACTCTTTCCCAACGGTTTTAAACCGTTGGGAAAAGTGTTTTACCAATGGTTTGTTGAACCGTTGGTAAAACTAATCCACAATTTCTATGCCAACGGTTTTGAACCGTTGGCATAGCCTCTGCTGGGCAAATCACCCAGCAGCTCCCCAATTTGCCCAGCAGCTCCCAACCAGGTCTCCAATTTGACCAGCACCACATCTGGTTTTGTGGGTTCCCTCTCATATTTCAATCCAATTATTGTACCTGCAATAAACTAACACATACATATATAATTATTGTACCTGAAGTAACCAACTAACACTTACATATAGAGAACAAATTCATACACGTTTAACATATAATGGTAGAACTATACACATCCATAATTAAATTATAAACATACATAATTCATTTATATTTCAATTTAAAATGTAGATGACAATTATATGTGGAATCTGGAAGTCAATTCATAATTTGATCTGTTTTTTGTATACCATATATTTTTACCTAAAGTAATGTCCGTTTTAAACATAATACATACACCTGGAGTGCTACCGTCCACAATGTGCCTCATATTGAGGCGGGGTTGACTCATACACGTCACATATGACCCATGGATCGTTGTGCTAATGTATCGACACAATCTGAATGTGTTTGGTCGGTTTTCCATATGTCAGTTGATGTTTTTCAATTAAAATGACGTACTTTTGAAACAAAATGCAGAAACTTTGAGTGGTTCCAGCCACACCGCGCCTCATATTGAGGAGGTGTTGACTCATACACGTCACATATGACCTATGGATCGTTCTCCTAAAGTTTAAATGGAAACCGAATGCGTTTGGTCGGTTTTCCGTATGTACTTAAATTGTTGTCCATTTTAAGCAAAAGAGACACAGTTAGAGCGGTGTCGGCCACACCGCTCCTCAGATTGAGGCGGGATTGACTCGTACACGTCACATACGACCCGTGGATCCTTTTCCTAAAGTATGGACACAATCCGAATGCATTTTCTCCATTTTCCGTATGTCACTTGATGCTTTTCACTTAAAATAATGTCCCTTTGAAACAAAAGACAGACACTTTGAGTGCTGTCGGCCACACCGCGTCTCCAATTGAGGCGGGGTTGATTCGTACACGTCACATATGACCCATGTATCGTTCTCCTAAAGTTTCAACGGAAACCGAATCCGTTTCGTCGGTTTTCGGTATGTACTTAAAATGATGTCTGTTTTAAACAAAAGAGAGCCACTTAGACTGATCTCGGCCACACCATGACTTGGATTCATCCCGGGTCAGCTCGTACATGTCACATATGACCCATGGATCGTTGGGATAAATTATCAACAAATTTGGAATGCGTTTGGTCGGTTTTCCGTATGCCAGTTGTTCTTTTCACTTATAATCCTGTCCATTTTAAACAAAAGAGACACAGTTAGAATGGTGTCGGCCACACCGCTCCTCGGATTGAGGCGGGATTGACTCGTACACGTCACATACGACCCATGGATCCTTGTGATAAAGTATCGACACAGTCCGAATGCCTTTGGTCGGTTTTTCGTATGTCACTTGATGCTTTTCACTTAAAATGACGTCTTTTTGAAACAAAAGACCGACACTTTGAGTGGTGTCGGCCACACCGTGTCTCCGATTGTGGCGGGGTTGATTCGTACACGTCACATATGACCCATGGATCGTTCTCCTAAAGTTTCAATGGAAACCGAATCCGTTTGGTCATTTTTCCGTATGTACTTAAAATGGTGTCCATTTTAAACAAAAGAGAGCCACTTAGACTTATCCCGGCCACACCGCGACTCGGATTCATCCCGGGTTGGCTCGTACACGTCACATATGACCCATGGATTGTTGAGATAAATTATCAACAGATTCGGAATGTGTTTGGTCGGTTTTCCGTATGCCAGTTGATGCTTTTCACTTAAAATGACGTCCTTTTGACCTGAAACCACCGTGCAACATTCTAATTATTATTCGTGACGTGTACGCGTAGACGACACGTCAATCGGACGTGCGGTTTGCGCGGTACGGCTCAATATTCGTGTTTTAAGTGATGCGCGCGCTTCGTAAACGCGCGTGAGGGGGGTCCAAACGGGCCGAACGATGTAGGAATGGCCTGAAATCAGACGACAAATACGGGTGACTGATTTCTGAAGTGGTCGAGCAGACGGCAGGTCAATCGGACGTGTCCTGTGCCCGCGGTGACCGAGAACGCAGTTCGGGTGTCATAAACGGCCAGAACGGGCGTCCAACGGTCAAATTCATAGAGGACTACCTCGGATTGAGCTGAAACCACCGTGGAACATTCTAATTATTATTTTTGACGTGTACGCGCAGACGGCACGTCAATCGGACGTGCGGTTTGCGCGGTACGGCTCAATATTCGTGTTTTAAGTGATGCGCGCGCTTCGTAAACGCGCGTGAGGGGGGTCCAAACGGGCCGAACGATGTCGGAATGGACTGAAATCAGACGACAAATACGGGTGACTGATTTCTGAAGTGGTCGAGCAGACGAAACGTCAATCGGACGTGCCGTGTGCCCGCGGTGACCGACAACGCAGTTCTGGTGTCATAAACGGCCAGAACGGGCGTCCAACGGTCAAATTCATAGAGGACGGCCTCGGATTGAGCTGAAACCATAGTGAAACATTCTAATTATTATTCGTGACATGTACGCGCAGACGACACGTCAATCGGATGTGCGGTTTGCGCGGTACGGCTCAATATTCGTGTTTTAAGTGATGCGCGCGCTTCGTAAACGCGCGTGAGGGGGGTCCAAACGGGTCGAACGATGTCGGAATGGCCTAAAATCAGACGACAAATACGGGTGACTGATTTCTGAAGTGGTCGAGCAGACGGCACGTCAATCAGACGTGTCCTATGCCCGCGGTGACCGAGAACGCAGTTCGGGTGTCATAAACGGCCAGAACGGGCGTCCAACGGTCAAATTCATAGCGGACTACCTCGGATTGAGCTGAAACCACCGTGGAACATTCTAATTATTATTTTTGACGTGTACGCGCAGACGGAACGTCAATCGGACGTGCGGTTTGTACGGTACGGCTCAATATTCGTGTTTTAAGTGATGCGCGCGCTTCGTAAACACGCGTGAGGGGGGTCCAAATGGGCCGAACGATGTCGGAATGGCCTGAAATCAGACGAAAAATACGGGTGAGTGATTTATGAAGTGGTCGAGCAGACGGCACGTCAATCGGACGTGCCGTGTGCCCGCGGTGACTGACAACGCAGTTCTGGTGTCATAAACGGCCAGAACGGGCGTCCAACGGTCAAATTCATAGCGGACGGACTCGGATTGAGCTGAAACCACCGTGGAACATTCTAATTATTATTCGTGACGTGTACGCGTAGACGGCACATCAATCGGACGTGCGGTTTGCGCGGTACGGCTCAATATTCGTGTTTTAAGTGATGCGCGCGCTTCGTAAACGCGCGTGAGGGGGGTCCAAACGGGCCGAACGATGTCGGAATGGCCTGAAATCAGACTACAAATACGGGTGACTGATTTCTGAAGTGGTCGAGCAGACGGCACGTCAATTGGACGTGCCGTGTGCCCGCGGTGACCGACAACGCAGTTCTGGTGTCATAAACGGCCAGAACGAGCGTCCAACGGTCAAATTCATAGCGGACGGCCTCGGATTGAGCTGAAACCACCGTGGAACATTCTAATTATTATTCGTGACGTGTAGGCGCAGACGGCACGTCAATCGGACGTGCGGTTTGCGCGGTACGGCTCAATATTCGTGTTTTAAGTGATGCGCGCGCTTCGTAAACGCGCGTGAGGGGGGTCCAAACGGGCCGAACGATGTCGGAATGGCCTGAAATCAGACGACAAATACGGGTGACTGATTTCTGAAGTGGTCGAGTAGACGGCACGTCAATCGGACGTGCCGTGTGCCCGCGGTGACCGACAACGCAGTTCTGGTGTCATAAACGGCCAGAACGGGCGTCCAACGGTCAAATTCATAGCGGACGGCCTCGGATTAAGCTGAAACCACCGTGGAACATTCTAATTATTATTCGTGACGTGTACGCGCAGACGGAACCTCAATCGGACGTGCGGTTTGCGCGGTACGGCTCAATATTCGTGTTTTAAGTGATGCGCGCGCTTCGTAAACGCGCGTGAGGGGGGGGTCCAAACGGGACGAACGATGTCGGAATGGCCTGAAATCAGACGACAAATACGGATGAGTGATTTCTGAAGTGTACGAGCAGACAGCACGTCAATCGGACGTGCTGTGTTCCCGCGGTGACCGACAACGCAGTTCTGGTGTCATAAACGGCCAGAACGGGCGTCCAACGGTCAAATTCATAGAGGACGGCTTCGGATTGAGCTTAAACCACCGTGCAACATTCTAATTATTATTCGTGACGTGTACACGCAGACGACACGTCAATCGGACGTGCGGTTTGCGCGGTACGGCTCAATATTCGTGTTTTAAGTGATGCGCGCGCTTCGTAAACGCGCGTGAGGGGGGTCCAAACGGGCCGAACGATGTCGGAATGGCCTGAAATCAGACTACAAATACGGGTGACTGATTTCTGAAGTGGTCGAGCAGACGGCACATCAATCGGACGTGTCCTGTGACCGCGGTGACCGAGAACACAGTTCGGGTGTCATAAACGGCCAGAACAGGCGTCCAACGGTCAAATTCATAGCGGACTACCTCGGATTGAGCTGAAACCACC
The DNA here is from genome assembly GCA_963277665.1 of Viscum album. Classification (NCBI taxonomy): domain Eukaryota; kingdom Viridiplantae; phylum Streptophyta; class Magnoliopsida; order Santalales; family Viscaceae; genus Viscum; species Viscum album. The sequence goes on along the minus strand of OY728121.1, from coordinate 1,678,871,561 downwards.
GTGGAACATTCTAATTATTATTTGTGACGTGTACGCGTAGACGGCACGTCAATCGGACGTGCGGTTTGCGCGGTACGGCTCAATATTCGTGTTTTAAGTGATGTGTGCGCTTCGTAAACGCGCGTGAGGGGGGTCCAAACGGGCCGAACGATGTCGGAATGGCCTGAAATCAGACGACAAATACGGGTGACTGATTTCTGAAGTGGTCGAGCAGACGGAACGTCAATCGGACGTGCCGTGTGCCCGCGGTGACCGACAACGCAGTTCTGGTGTCATAAACGGACAGAACGGGCGTCCAACGGTCAAATTCATAGCGGACGGCCTCGGATTGAGCTGAAACCACCATGCAACATTCTAATTATTATTCGTGATGTGTACGCGCAGACGACACGTCAATCGGACGTGCGGTTTGCGCGGTACGGCTCAATATTCGTGTTTTAAGTGATGCGCGCGCTTCGTAAACGCGCGTGAGGGGGGTCCAAACGGGCCGAATGATGTCGGAATGGCCTGAAATCAGACGAAAAATACGGGTGACTGATTTCTGAAGTGGTCGAGCAGACGGCACGTCAATCGGACGTGTCCTGTGCCCGCGGTGACCGAGAACGCAGTTCGGGTGTCATAAACGGCCAGAACGGGCGTCCAACGGTCAAATTCATAGCGGACTACCTCGGATTGAGCTGAAACCAACGTGGAACATTCTAATTATTATTTGTGACGTGTACGCGCAGACGGCACGTCAATCGGACGTGCGGTTTGCGCGGTACGGCTCAATAGTCGTGTTTTAAGTGATGCGCGCCCTTCGTAAACGCGCGTGAGGGGGGTCCAAATGGGCCGAACGATGTCAGAATGGCCTGAAATCAGACGAAAAATACGGGTGAGTGATTTCTGAAGTAGTCGAGCAGACGGCACGTCAATCGGACGTGCCGTGTGCCCGCGGTGACTGACAACGCAGTTCTGGTGTCATAAACGGCCAGAACGGGCGTCCAACGGTCAAATTCATAGCGGACGGCCTCGGATTGAGCTGAAACCACCGTGGAACATTCTAATTATTATTCTTGACATTTACGCGCAGACGGAACGTCAATAGGACGTGCGGTTTGCGCGGTACGGCTCAATATTCGTGTTTTAAGTGATGCGCGCGCTTCGTAAACGCGCGTGAGGGGGGTCCAAACGGTCCGAACGATGTTGGAATGGCCTGAAATCAGACGAAAAATACGGGTGACTGATTTCTGAAGTGGTCGAGCAGACAGCACGTCAATCGGACGTGCCGTGTGCCCGCGGTGACCGACAACGCAGTTCTGGTGTCACAAACGGCCAGAACGGGCATCCAATGGTCAAATTCATAGCGGACGGCCTCGGATTGAGATGAAACCACCGTGGAACATTCTAATTATTATTCTTGACGTGTAGGCGCAGACGGCACGTCAATCGGACGTGCGGTTTGCGCGGTACGGCTCAATATTCGTGTTTTAAGTGATGCGCGCGCTTCGTAAACGCGCATGAGGGGGGTCCAAACGGGCCGAACGATGTCGGAATGGCCTGAAATCAGACGACAAATACGGGTGACTGATTTCTGAAGTGGTCGAGCTGACGGCATGTCAATCGGACGTGCCGTGTGCCCGCGGTGACCGACAACGCAGTTCTGGTGTCATAAACGGCCAGAACAGGCGTCCAACGGTCAAATTCATAGTGGACGGCCTCAGATTGAGCTGAAACCACCGTGGAACATTCTAATTATTATTCGTGACGTGTACGCGCAGACGGCACGTCAATCGGACGTGCGGTGTGCGCGGTACGGCTCAATATTCGTGTTTTAAGTGATGCGCGCGCTTCGTAAACGCGCGTGAGGGGGGTCCAAACGGGCCGAACGATGTCGGAATGGCCTGAAATCAGACGACAAATATGGGTGAGTGATTTCTGAAGTGGTCGAGTAGAAGGCACGTCAATCGGACGTGTCGTGTGCCCGCGGTGACCGACAACGCAGTTCTGGTGTCATAAACGGCCAGAACGGGCGTCCAACGGTCAAATTCATAGCGGACGGCCTCGGATTGAGCTGAAACCACCGTGGAACATTCTAATTATTATTCTTGACGTGTAGGCGCAGACGGCACATCAATCGGACGTGCGGTTTGCGCGGTACGGCTCAATATTCGTGTTTTAAGTGATGTGCGCGCTTCGTAAACGCGCGTGAGGGGGGTCCAAACGGGCCGAACGAAGTCGGAATGGCCTGAAATCAGACGACAAATACGGGACAGTGATTTCTGAAGTGTTTGAGCAGACGGCGCATCAATCGGACGTGCCGTGTGCCCGCGGTGACCGACAACGCAGTTCTGGTGTCATAAACGGCCAAAACGGGCGTCCAACGGTCAAATTCATAGCGGACGACCTCGGATTGAGCTGAAACCACCGAGAAACATTCTAATTATTATTCGTGACGTGTACGCACAGACGACACGTCAATCGGACGTGCGGTTTGCGCGGTACGGCTCAATATTCGTGTTTTAAGTGATGCCCGCGCTTCGTAAACGCGCGTGAGGGGGGTCCAAACGGGCCGAACGATTTCAGAATGACCTGAAATCAGACGACAAATACGGGTGACTGATTTATGAAGTGGTCGAGCAGACGGAACGTCAATCGGACGTGCCGTGTGCCCGCGGTGACCGACAACGCAGTTCTGGTGTCATAAACGGCCAGAACGGGCGTCCAACGGTCAAATTCATAGAGGACAACCTCGGATTGAGCTTAAACCACCGAGAAACATTCTAATTATTATTCGTGACGTGTAGCCGCAGACGGCACGTCAATCAGACGTGCGGTTTGCGCGGTACGGCTCAATATTTGTGTTTTAAGTGATGCGCGCGCTTCGTAAACGCGCGTGAGGGGGGTCCAAACAGGCCGAACGATGTCGGAATGGCCTGAAATCAGACGGCAAATATGGGACAGTGATTTCTGAAGTGTTCGAGCAGACGGCACATCAATCGGATGTGCCGTGTGCCCGCGGTGACTGACAACGCAGTTCTGGTGTCATAAATGGCCAAAACGGGCGTCCAACGGTCAAATTCATAGCGGACGACCTCGGATTGAGGCGGGGTTGACTCGTACACGTCTAAAATGACTCATGTATCGTTGTCTTAAAGTATCAACACAATCCGAATGCGTTTGGCCGGTTTTCCGTATGCCAGTTGATGTTTTTCACTTAAAATGATGTCCTTTTGAAACAAAAGACATACACTTTGAGTTGTTCCGACCACACCGCGCCTCGGATTGAGGCGGGGATGACTCGTACACGTCACATATGACCCATGGATCGTTGTCCTAAAGCATCAACACATTTCGAATGCATTTGGTCAGTTTTTTGTATGTCACTTTTTGTTTTCACTTAAAATCTTATGGAAATTCATATAGAATATTTTTATATCATATTTAGTATGGATTAGATTTTAGTTGATCGTGCTATGAAACATTTCAGAGCTAATGAAATTAAGGAAGGTGGAGGGGATGTCCGGGGGGCTGTCCGGGGGGGCTGTCCGGTGGGTGTCCGGGGGGCTGTCCGGGGACCAAGGAGGAGGGTGGGGGGGCTGTGCGGGGTCTGTCCGGGGGGTTTTTGGGGGTTTTTCAGGGGGTTGTCCGGGGTTGTTCAGGGGGCTGTCCGGGGGTTGTTCAGGGGGTTGTCCGGGGGTGTTCAGGGGGCTGTCTGGGGGGTGTTTGGGGGGTTGTCCGGGGTCCAAGGGGGGGTGGGGGGGTTGTCCGGGGTCCAAGGGGGGGGGGGTTGTCCGGGGGGCTGTCCGGGGGGCTATCCGGGGTCCAGGGTGGAGGGTTGGGGGCTGTACAGGGGGCTGTCCGCGGGGGCTGTCCGCGGGGGCTGTCCGGGGGGGCTGTCCGGTGGGTGTCCGGGGGGCTGTCCGGGGACCAAGGATGAGGGTGGGGGGGCTGTGCGGGGTCTGTCCGGAGGGTGTTTGAGGGTTCTTCAGGGGGTTGTCCGGGGTTGTTTAGGGGGTTGTCCGATGGTTGTTCAGGGGTTTGTCCGGGGTTGTTCAGGGGGTTGTCCAGGGGGTGTTTGGGGGGTTTTCCAGGGTCCAAGGGGGAGGGTGGGGGGGTTGTCTGGGGGGCTGTCCGGGGGGCTATCCGGGGTCCAGGGTGGAGGGTTGGGGGCTGTACGGGGGGCTGTCCAGGGGGCTGTCCAGGGGGCTGTCCGCGGGGCTGTCCGGGGGGTGTTTGGTGGGTGTTCGGGGTCCAAGGGGGAGGGGGGGTTGTCCAGGGTCCAAGAATGAGGGGGGTTGTCCAGGGAGTTCTCAAACACACAACCACTAAAAGACAACAACATCCATAAAAACAGACAATATATAAAAATAACTCAACTCCAATACTATACTACGAGTCTAGATAAAACCAACAACTAGAATAGATTAAACATCAAATCTCAAGTCAAAAATGTAACGGATCAATATGTCCCACATCAGCATCACCATCTCCATCATCATCATCATCATCATCGCCCTCGTCATCGTCCTCCTCATCGTCCTCACCCTCCACAGCGCCTTCCTCCTCGCCTTCACCCTCCTCCTCGCCCTCCTCATCTCCCTCCTCTTCCGCATCAGACTGCTCGCCATCATCATCTTCAAGCTCTACATCGGCCTGACCACCACTGGAACTGCCACCTGGTGCACCATATATAGAATGTATCGACGACATGTATTCATCAATCGCTGGGCTGGCCTCTACTGGAAGTGTTGGACGTAGAACTTCAATAAATTTCATAAATGCACTGTTTTCCCTTGCAGACTGTTCTGCCATCTCTGTGGCCCTTTTCTCAGCCTGTTCTGCCTGTGCCCTAACTTGCTGCAGCTCGGTGGCACTACAACTCGTACCTGAGGCAGGCCAATACCTCGTCGGGGCTATCCTAGGTCGGCAGCGTACTCTGCCAGAATGATCCTCTCCCAACACCTGATGTAAATGATCAGATGGCCCAAAATTGTCTGCTTCTTGGGCATCGAGGGCCTCTAAAGCATCCTGTTACAAATATAAATATATTATTAAGTTAAGAAATAGATATTAAAATATAAAATCAACAGATTAAAACTTACAATCTTCTGCTGAGTCGCTTCGTTGACAGCACGTCCATCCTTTTTTCGTCTACTCGAGCAAAACAGTTTTGCTCGAGGCACACGTCCTTCAATATTTTGTACTTGCCTCTACAATGACATTGAAAACAAAATTTATATAAAGACTTCAGCAAATAATTAAATAATTGAGGAAACAAAATAAAATGTAAGTCGTAAAGAAAACTTATAAACAATTGTCATACCTGCTGCCTCTCATGATCCGGCATCGTCGTGCGTCCTAGTGTATGGTGGTATTTTTTTGCATCAATGTTTTTTTTATTTTTTCCAGATGATTCCTAATAAAATTCGATAATGCAAAGGATAATATTAATTCAAAACTTGAAAGTTATTATTTAAATACCTCAAATGTAATTCATACCTTAAACTGGGTACTCGTCCAATGAGTAATCATCTGACGATACTGCTCTATAGGACAATCATCCACGACTGGTACCGCCTCTAACTCAGTGCCAACTCTAGCACGCCAGCCAATATACAGCTCATGCTTGTAGGCTCTCCAAAGCTCGCCTAAATCCTTTAGACGTTCCAGTCGTGCACCCTCACCATCAGGAAAATTAAATCGAAGCTGAAATGAAAATATTAATTTATATAAATACAAAAAAAAATCATGGCATTAAATACAACAGATTTTTTTACCCATATCTCTACCCAAGCTCTATCTTTGACCTCATGTGGCAAATGTCTCCACGACAGCGGGCTGACGGGAATGATGTCGGAGTATTTGGCAAGCGTCGCCATAAAACTCCGACATTGCTGCCCTGTTTTCTCAACCATCTGATTGTCTTCATTATATTCCACCATAACCTGTGTGCGACGGTTCCACACCGAACGCATGCGTGTACGGCCCCGCCCCCGCCTCCTGTCAGTAGATGTATCTGTCATGAAAGAAAAACAAATATTTTATCAAAACATGTTATAATGAAAATAAATATTGCTATAAAAATTTGATAGGGTTTTATAAATATACCTGTGCTAGTCTGATCAATGAGTGGCGTCGGATCCACAGAACCTGATGGAACACCCTCTGGTGGAACAGGAGTCGAAGACGATGGAATATAAAAGCTCGGAGAGACAGAAGTAGAAGGAAAAGAAGATGGAACAACTGTATGACCTGATGCTGACTGGGGAGTGGGAATCATCATGGGATGTGAAAATGATGGGGCAGAAGATGCAGAAGGTAGTGAAAACATGGGAGGTCTAAATATCCCGTGTGTCCCTAACGACACACCGGGATCAGAATGTGGGAAGGCTGAAATGTCAGTGGGAGGGGCAGGGTCTAGTCGGGCACGCGCAGCTCTATGTCCACCTCTGGTACGAACCCTCCTCGTACCACCGGCCTGAGTACTAGGACCAGTACTAGGCTCCTCGTCGAATAACTGTCGACGTAATGGTGGATCCTACAAAAAAGTTTACAAAAAAAATTAATCACATGAAATTATATATTCTGTAAATATATATATATATATTTGAAATAAAGTACTCACTGTAGGCACTAATGGTGGAATGCCCATCTCCTCCATCCGACAATTGTTCTCCGCCATTTTTTTTCTTCGTCTCTCTTCAATTGGCTTCATTTCCTGCATTGGAAAACAAATATTTAATTAATTAGAAAAAGGAAATTAATGTGTAAACCAAAAAACTAAATATATGAGGGAATGATGGGATTCATTGGTAATTTAGCTATCAATTGTTTTAGAAGAGCTTGAATGAATTTAATAAAACATACAAGTTGTAATGTTCACCAAGTTAGAAATATTGTTTGATTTGGTTTGAATACAGTTCAATTCCAAATTAGAAAATGCAATTCAAATAAAACAGAAACCAATAAACATTGAAAATTCACATAACGGTCAAGTCAGCTAAAACATATTTGTGATCAATACTAAATAAATATGAATATTACCAACCTTAACAACCCAACTCGAGGTAAACCAAAAGAATTGAGAACATGGATGAATGATTCTATATATTTCCAACCACAACTTCAGGTTCACAATCAACTCTGACAATTGAGCTATTGGAGTCATCAAAAGAAATAAATGGATTGGTTCCAATGGCAATAGGGACAGTGTCAATTCCATCATCAGCATCATCAAAAATATGTCTTGGAATTACTTCAACTACGACACCAAATTCAGGTTGAAGTTGATCTTTGACATAAAAAACTTGTTTAGCCATTGATGCCAACACATATGGTTCTTCGGTTGCAAGAGTGCGGGTCATATTAATTACTCGAAATCCACAATCATCAATAAATGTGCCATGTCTCGTCATCGAATCAAACCAATGGAATTTCATCATTGTGACTCGTCCATGAGAGTAATAATCCAATATTATTATTTTCTCAACGACTCCATAATAACCCACATTTTCAAGTCGCGGTCTACTATCTGATGTGCTGGCATAACAATCTGTTGTGGCAGTAACCATAATACCATCATGTTGTGTTCTCATGTTTTTGGCTCGTTCAGTGACAATAAATCTGTACCCATTGATAACAATTGATTTACAGTCACGAACCACGGTATTAGGACCAAAAGCCAAAGATCTTATTTCCTCAGAGATAGAGTCAGCAGACAAACTCAATACCTGCAATATAAATGACAGTTAAACTTAAGTAAATATTGAAATAATTAATTTAAACAGTAATATTTTTACCTTCAATTTTAACCAAGCAGAAAACTCTTTTCTATGAAAAGTCTCTCTCCTTCTCAAAGATAAAGAACGATGCTTCCTATTTATCATTGTTTTATGTTCCCTGTAGATAAAAAAATATGAATAGTTTAACAAATATATATGTAAGATATACATATTCAATTTTGTTACCTGATATAGTCATCGAACAAATCACAGTTGAACAAAACTGTGCGATGTGCCATCTCCTGCTCTTCATGGCTTAATGTCTTCAATGTATATGATCCAGGAATTCCTCCTGTTTGAGGAAGTGATGGAAAACTGGGTTCAATTTGATCATATTGGTCTTCTTCATTTCTCATTGGTCTGTTCATTCTTGTAGTTAGATCAGACAAATACATTGAACAGAAATCCATACATTCTTGAGCTAAGTAACCGTTCACGATAGAACCTTCGGGATAATTCTTGTTTCGAACATAAGACTTTAATGTGAACATATTTCTTTCAGTTGGATACATCCAACGAAAAGAAACAGGTCCTCCGAGAAGTATTTCAGTTGGAATATGGACAGTCAGATGCAGCATGCATGTGAAAAATGATGGGGGAAATATTTTCTCCAACTCACACAAAATTAATGGGGCATCTGTCAACATTTTTTGCAAGAAAGACTTGGACAACTTATTAGCACAAAGATCTCTAAACAAATGGCACAACCGAACAACACCCACCCTTAAATTATTGGACAAAAGATGACGGATTGCTATTGGAAGCAACTCATACAGTAGAACGTGATAATCATGAGTCTTCAAAGATTTTAGCTTCAACTCTCTTCTGTTGACCCGTTTAGATATGTTGCTTGAATAGCCATCAGGAACTATAATAGTCTCTAATACTTCCAAAAATTGTTTTTTTTCAGTAGGTGTCATCACATAAGAAGCACATGGAAGTTTCCATTTATTTTCACTGATACGCACAGGATGCAATTCCGGTCTGATGCCCCAATCCACCAAGTCACGTCGAGATCGTAAATCATCTTTTGTCTTCCCCTTGACATTTAGAAGAACTGAAAGCAACATTTCACATATATTCTTTTCAATATGCATTACGTCTAAGCAATGACGTAGCAAATTGGTTGACCAATAAGGCAAATCAAAAAAGATACTCCTCTTCCTCCAATTGTAACAGGTTTCTATGGAAACATTCTTTCTCTTTCCAGATTTCATTTGACCCTTCCCGAACGAAAAACTGAAATCTTTCAATTCATTAAGCACATCAGTTCCATACATACGCTGAGGTGGATCATTGGTCTCTATAGTATTATCAAATCTTCGACGATTCATTCTATATGGATGATCCTTTGGCAAAAATCGTTGATGTCCCATAAAACTGAAACTACAACGATGTTTCAGTCTTCTGGATCGTGTATTCTTCATACAAACTGGACATGACAGTTTCCCCTTCGTGCTCCATCCAGACATCATTGCATAAGCCGGAAAATCATTGATTGTCCACATAAGCGCAGCGCGCATCTGAAATATGTCTTTTGAACATGCATCGTATGTGCGCACACCCACATCTCAAAGAAGCTTCAACTCTTTTATTAAAGGTTGCATGTATACATCAATATCAATGCCGGGATCAGAAGGACCAGATATGAGTATACTCATGAAAGTGAAAGATTTTTTCATACACAACCATGGGGGAAGATTATAAATGTGCATAAAAACGGGCCATGTGCTGTGCGAAGTAAGAATCTGCCCAAACGGATTAAAACCGTCGCATGAAAGACCCAGCCTCACATTACGCACGTCAGCTGCAAAATCAGGATGTCGAGCATCAAATCTCTTCCATGCAAATCCATCTGCAGGATGAACCAACTCATCATCAGTCTTCTTTCTCTCGGTATCATGCCATCTCATTTTTATTGATATGTCATCAGACATAAAAAGATTCTGGAGTCTGGGGATCAATGGAAAGTGCCACATTACTTTCTGTGGAACGCGGGATGGTGTTCCATCAGATTTTGACTTCCAGCGGGATGTGCCACATTTTATACATTCATTTCGTTCAGCGGTTTCCTCCCAGAATAAACTGCAATCTTTCGGGCAAGCATGAATTTTGTTTCTTGAAAATCCAAGTTCCTCAACTAACTTCCATGCCATATAGTGGTTTGAGGGAATATCTGCATCATCTGGAAGTAAATCCTTCAAGAGGGTAAGAATGTAATCGATTGCTGTATTAGAAATCCCATACATAGTTTTCCCATGAAATAATCGGATTAAAAATTCCAGCTTTTTCATTTTATCGCATTGTCGATATACTGGAGTCGTGGCAGCATCATTCAATTTTTTCACCCTATCAATATCATCATTTTCACTAGATGCATCAGCTGTCCTCATATCAAAGTCTTCTTGAGTCGAAATCCTTTATTTTTCATGATGACGAATAAATGGAAACCGATCATCTAACAAATTCTCCATTCCAGTCTTTTCATTTCGATCATCACCAATTTGAGATTTCGTTTTCTCCCCATTGTGATACCACAGAAAGTAGTTTCCTTGAAACCCATTTTTGGTTATGTGGTAGCTGACTTCTTCACGGCTCAACCAAGGTCTACCAACACAATTGGAACATGGGCAGTGTATGCGACCACTATCTGAAGCATTGTGAAATGCAAAATCTATAAAGCTCTCCAAATTGTTTTGAAAATCGTCTAAGATCCGATCGGTTTCATACATCCAACTTCTGTCCATTCTGTAAAAAGAATTTATATAAGTCATTTTGTCATAAACAATTCAATAGGCATTAACTATAATAGAAAATACATTTAAGTAAACGATAAAGGAAGAAAATAATCAAGGTATCAACTACACATGTCAAAAAAACATACAAATGTGTTATTGAAAAAATGTAAAACCAACAAGAACTTAATGTGTTATATCACATAACAGCATGACTCATCCCATAACCATATTAGTAGGGTATCATGAACATGAATAACATCAACCTTGTGCCATCCTCCTACCCTACATGACCTCAACCACATGCCACATCTTATTATAGCCTTATCACATCACACCTCACCGAAAAACACTAGGGAAATCATAGTACATCTCACCTGAAGACACATGGACAATCACATCGCATCTTGCCTAAAAACACATGGTCAATCACTTTTGAAAGAAGAGTAGGGAAGACATGGTAGCTATCCAAACATATAACCACCATCCTAGATATTAGAAAAAATACTCATAACTCAAAACCTCTGATCGTTGGTAATTTTATCCAACTCTGGTTGGGAATGTGTAGAAATAACATAAAAATACATGATATATAGATAGCACAAAATACTCAACCTATGGGTTCACATTAACTACATAATCACACACTTCACTACTACCATAAAACACATAAACCACACCACCACCACACAAGACGCATAGCATTGGAATATAATTCTACATTCAATAAGTCTATCTATGGAATTATCATCAGAATCCATGTATCAATTGGAATATAATTATACATTCAATAATTCTATCTATGGAATTATCATAAGAATCCATGTATCAATTGGAATATAATTCTACATTCAATAAGTCTATCTATGGAATCCCTCCCTTGGATCCATGTATCACCCATGGCTTAATCAATATTCAAAGAAATGAGTCTATCCGTGGAATTCCACTGTGAATCCATTTATCACATAAAGCGTATAAGTTAATAGAAACAAGATTATATACCTGGCATCCTAATAGAATCCATGTATCACTATTTACTATTAATCATTTAATGAATTCCATTTCATTTAAACAATTCATTAAACATACCAAGGTCAAAAACAAAGGTATTTAATACAACTCACCTCAAAATGGCGACTCAATCAAATAATAACCTGAAAAGAATGAAGCTTCATTTACTCATGTTGTAATGACAAGATAATGAGATTCCCTTGCTTAATCAATCAATTCCATATCATGGTCTCAACATAACTCATAATGGCTAGCAATTCAATGAAAATTCAAGCACTCACATGGGAATTTTTAATAGAACACTCCTAACAAGACTATAAAGATATCACATGCATTAGTTATAATATATCTAACATGGTAACATAAAATATAAGATAAATTCAATCCAATTTCATAGATTCATAGCATAGTCTCTACTTTACTCACATTGGCAAGGCAATACAATTAAAACATGTGTTAAAAAATAATTGGCATTCATGTGTTAAAAGGGGAATGCAAACCATAAAATACCCTTAATTAATTTAATTTACAATTCAATTCAGAAATCGAACAATCAATTCGATTTATATAACCTTTCACAAATGACATACCATGTTCAAGGGGTAAAATCCAAAAAGGAATTTTCAAGAAAACTCACCCTTAGGCTGGTCCGACGGGCAGTAGCTCCAAAATCACCTAAACTGATGGGAAAAATGAAAATAGGTTTAAATACTATCCAAACATTTGAATACGTTTTCAGATAAAGAAGAAGAATAACCTGAAGAAGACCTGGAAGATTCAAGGCCGGTAGTACCTCCAAAATCGCCTAAATCGGCTGCTGCTCCCGTTTTAGGGTTGTGTATCGCGAATGGGGGAGAGAACAGGCGGCTGGAATTTGGGGAGAACCTTTGCCAACGGTTCTTAAAAACTGTTGGCATATGTATATCTATCCCAACGGTTCTAGAGAACCATTGGAAAAAACCTCCCAAAGCATATCTATACCAACGGTTCATAAGAACCGTTGGCAAAAACCTATATCTATACCAACGGTTCTCATGAACCGTTGGCAAAAACATCCCCAAAGCCATCTTTACCAACGGTTCATGAGAACCGTTGGGAAAAAACCTCCCAGCCACATCTATGCCAACGGTTCTAATGAACCGTTGGGAAAAACCTCCTTCACCAACGGTTCTATCAAACCGTTGGTATGTAACTGTTGGGAAAGACCACCATTCCAGTAGTGATACATATTAAATTGAGTGATAAATAATGCAACAGAAGGTATACCATATAAATTATGGAATTGAAAAAAACTAGTGTTGTCTTACTTACATGTGTGTGGGTGTGAAGCACTTTTTATGGTATCTTTACGTATCTATCTTGCACCTTGATGCACAAAGTGTATCTTTATAGGATATACCAAAGAAAAAAAGGGATTCTACCTATACAATCCATCAGAAAAAATTACTATATTTGAGTAATATAGAGGTTAGAGAACCAGAATAGTATGGTTTTCTAGTCACTGAGGATGATGACACATTATTAGTTTATAATAATGATACTCTAACCTATAAAAAATCATTAAGTGGTAGAGATGTTGAAAAGTGTCAAGAATATATGGATTTATAAATGGATTCCATGTACCAAAACCAAGTTTGGATTTTGGTAGACCATCCAGTAGATATAAATCCTATTGGTCACAAATGGTTTTTCAAGAAGAAATGGGAAAGGGAAGGAAAATTCAATACCTATAGGGAATGATTGGTTGCAAAACGGTTTAAATAGCATCAAGGCATTAACTACGATGACACCTTTTCACAAGTTGCAATGTTGAAATCCATTAGAATTCTACTTTTCATTGTGTATTTCTAGGATTATGATATTTCTAAAATGGATGTCAAAATAGCCTTACATGATAGGAAACGTTAGGAATATGTTTATGTGAAATATCCCAAAGGTTTTGTGACTCTAAATGATTCCAACAAGTTACAAAAGTTTCAAATATCCATTTATGTATTAAAGTAAGAATCTAGGTCATGGAACATTCATTTTTATGAGGCCATAAAGTAATTTGGTTTCATAAATAATGAATGTGATCTATGTTTCTATAAATGGTTTAGTGGTAGTGAATTTGTTTTCTTAATAGTATATTTTGATGTCATATTACTAATTGGAAATGAAATACCACTCTTATCATTAGTTAAGTCATGGTTAAATAAATTATTCTCTATGAAGGAATTGGTTGAGGAAACATATATTCTTGGGATCAAGATCCATCATGAGAGATTCAAGAGGTTTCTTGACCTAAGTAAAAGTATATACATTGACAAGATACTGAAGAGATTCAGTATAGAACAATCCTAGGGGGGATTTTTTCCAGCATCACATAGAATTCATCTTTCCAGGAAAATGTTTCTTCAAACATATAAGGAAAGAAATAGAATGAAAAGTATTCCATATGTATCAACTATTGGTTCAGTCATGTATGTTATGCTATATACTAGGATAGATGATTCCTATCCATTAAGTGAGGTCGGAAGATATCAAGATGATTCATGTAACCACCATTAGATGGTAGTCAAGACTATCCTTAAGTATATGAGGTATACTAAGGATTTGTTCCTGGTTTATAGAGGAGATGAGGAGCTAGTAATCAGAGGATATGTATATGTTAGTTTAAAAAATGATCAAGATGACATGAAGTCACAAATGGGATAAATGTTCACTTTGAATGGAGGTGATGTGAGCTGGAAGATCTCAAAGGAGGTTATGGTTGTAGATTCTATAGTAGATTCCATGTATATTTTGGATATCATGGTAGCTAAATAAGTAGTATGGATGTTAAACATGGTCCATGATCTTGATGTGGTATCTAGTAGTAAAGATCCTATCACACTCTATTGTGATAATACTATAGAGGTGTCTCTTGAAAAATATCCAAGGCTACATCAATAGACAAAGAACATACATAGAAAGTATCATCTATTGAGGAATTTTCTTAGAGAGGTGAAATTTTAGTGAGAATTATTTCAATGTAATACAATGTGTAAGACCCCTTGACTAAATCCTTTACTCAACATAAACATGAATATCATGTGAGATCTAGCGAACTGAAGGTCATGGGTAGTTGGATCTAGTACAAGTGGGAGTTTATTGGATTTGGTTTCTTAGGACCAACTGTTTGTAATTTATTACATGTATATTTCATATATTGAATAATAATAAAGCTTATAATTACATATTTTTATTCGTTCTACATGACTCTAATGTAATAATTTCCTAAAGTATACGTCACATTGATAAGGTCATAGTTGTTCATCACTATGATTAGAACCTTTATGTGTTATGAAGATATTCTCAAATAATTCTCTATGGTTGGATAACATACTATCATGGGACCCGTAGTACATATAATGTCATGTGAAAGTACTCATAAGAATGTGAGGCTTCTTCTCATGAATTTTGTACTTGGTAATCTCTAAGATGTAAGATTATGTTAACAGAACCACCAGTAGGAATTCCAAATATTTTGGTGTCATCAGATATTCCTATGTATGATCATGTGTGATGATACATAGACTTTAAGATTATTATTAATTCATTTTACAACTCACATACTTATATATATGTCATAAATCCTGAAGAAAATAGTTCATGGTGAAGTTTGATACATTAAGTGCATCATGAGTGACATGTCATTAATGAATAAGTTGAGGAAGGATTTTCCCTCTCAATATTTATTGTAGCTAATATCATATCCCTTTTATTGAAATAGAACTATCACATTAAATTTCATTTCTATGGTGTAACAGCATGTTTATTTCTTATAATCAAAGAAATACATGTTGAGCATATAGTTTGGGGGCATGGATTTACAACCTTCTTGATGAGATATTATGATAGAAGGATTATATTACACAGTGACTAGTCATATGTGGTTTTTGACATTACTTCATTAAGTTCTTTCTCTTGGGTGACTTAACCCGTTACTAGACAGTAATCTTGGACTTTAGAAAATCTCACATAATGACAAAGATAAAGAATCCTAGTGGTTCACACACTAATAATTTCAGTTGTTCTTGATTAAATTCAATTTAATTTTAATTAGTGGGATAATATTATTCTCAAGTCTAAGAAATAATTTTATTAAAGTTATATTGATTGCATAAATTAAAAAAATATTTATTCTCCAACTTGTGAATAATATATATACTTATTTATTAAATATTTTAATAAATATTTATTCTCTAGATTATGAATAAAATATTTATTTAAAAATAAAATATTTATTTAGTTGTTCAATAAATACTAGAGGAGTTCAAATGGACCAAGAACGACTCTGGTGAAAAATATTAATTAACAAGACCATTACATAATATTTTTTATTTTGTAAGTTGGAACATGCCACTAAATAATAATAATATAATTCTTATTATGTGGAATGGGGTTTATTAAAGGTAATAAATGTTATTTAATTTCTGTTATTAAATTAAATAATATTTTAACTTAAATCCTAAATCTATAAATAGATGATTATGTTTATTGTGTAGAGTATATAAAAATTGAGAATAGAGAATTGTTGCGCACAATGAATTATCTATAAACTACTCATTATATCTCCCTCTCAATATTGATTGGTGAAATAGAGATTTATTTAAGGCCAAAGAATGATCGATCAATAATGAACAACGCAAGACATTAAACTTCCATGCTAGCACCCAGAGATCAAGTGGTGTTGCTCGGAGATTATAGGAGCATGTGTGGATCACCGCTAGAAAGATTCTATCATTGGATCCTCACCACACGATAAAGATAATCTGAAAGGGTCTTTTTGGATGATCAACATTCACCAAGGATGAAATTTCCTAATCCCAAGTATTTATTTATTAAAATATTAAATAAATTAATTATAAATTTGACATGCAAGATTCTCACTCTTGGTTTTGGGAAAGGATTATTAAAAAAATTAATATATCTCCCACATTTACATTATTCTACTATTCCTAAAACCACCATCCTAGGAAACCCATTTTGCAGCACTCAAAACCCTTCTTTCCTAAATTTTGATTTATGGTTAATGAGATTGAGATCCCTTCATTAAATATTGTTAGTTCTTCCTTGAGTGATTCTAGTACAATGATCATCTTTAATAGGGTTACAAATATAAGAGAGGTAAAAATAGAATATTTCTATTTATTTAAAGAATCAAAAGGCAATAATAATTGTAAAAAAATAAGAATAAGAAGAATAAAATTGAAGAAATATAGAATAATAAGAGGTAGATATCCTGAAAGAAACTATTCCCTGAAACCATGGCCTATCTCACTAATCAGTAAGGTTGAACTCCCCTAAAAAAATATACCCCATTACCAACACCTTTGAAAACATATATAGTAAGGAATAAATCTTCCCATATAGTTAGATCCTTCTATATAACCACTCTAATTATTGAAACTATGAGAACATATATAGTAGATAATCACTATCCCCATATAGTTGGAACCTTCTATATAACCACTCTAATTGTTGAAACAACTTAACACCTAATTACTATCTAACTGACAAAACTATAGTTGGAAACACATAACCCAATAGTATCCCCTAATTTCTTGTCATTTCCTCTACCTTAACATACTACCTTGTCCTCAAGGTGGAATCCTTTGGAAAATCATGGGGTATATTTCACTGTTGTAGGGGCTGATCCAACTACTGCTCCTTCTAAAAAAGGATTTTGGAACTGTTGTGCAGTGAAACTAGTTTATAGGCCCATGGTGGTGGCTTTGGTAGTGTCCTTAGAAACCAAGTGTTTTTTAAAATAGCAACTCCAACACCCAATATAGTTTCCATCACTAAATCAAGTGATTTCAATTTTTTTCTTGGAAGAGTAATACCTCCTACTGTTTCCAATAAAGATCCAACCAATCCTCATTGTTTCCTTCTCATCCAAACCAATAAATTTCAATCTCTATACCTCCTCAGCTACTACCATAGCGACAATATATGGAATTTATCTTCCTCTTTGTCTTTTTATGAATTATTCTTCTCGGTCTCCATTTAAAAATGTACACAAAACATTTTTTTGGATATAGAAAATCCGTCATATATACACCCATAACGGGAGTATTTTCTTGGTCAAACATTTGAGAAAAAACAAAAAATGTTAGGTTTCCACTAGTGTGCATCGCATCCTATTAACTCCAGAAATTACATGAGAACGACATGAGTTTTTTATATGTTCTTAGAAAAAAAATATTTATAGGTCTTTTTTTTTGAATTTTTCATCAAAAAGGTGGAAGGGGCCCTACCACCTTCCCTATTTATTAAAAGTCGCCACACCCCTTGCTACCTTTGACTCAGATCGATAACATAGAAAAGGTTGGTGGGGGAAGCCACCTTTCACCTAAAGTTAAGAAAAAGTCCACTGAGGAGAAGATTCATTTCTCCTAACATAAAGGCGAAAGGTGGAAGGGGTTCCACCTTTCCATTAACTACCTATAAAAGGGAACCCCCCCCCCCCCCTCCTCCTCACTTCAAAATTCCTCCATATATCTAAATTCCACACACTTTATCTCTAAAATAAGCTTCCTTTGTGTGTGGTGATTTTGGTGGCCTAAAAGAAGTGTTGGTTTTTTGTGAAGCATCATTTAGAGGTATTTTTTCTTATTTAATTTAAAGTTATTTATTTTTCTAATTGATTTTCTTTTAGTTATTTCTAAATATGTTATTTATTTATTAGTTAAATTAATTAAATATTGTTTATGAATAATAGTTATTATTAGTAATGATTAAGTATAGATTAACTAATGAATAACTTAGGAATAAAGAATTATTACATATAATGGTTAGTTAATAATAATTAACTTTTGAATACCATATTATTAACTAATTATTATGGAATAATTAATTAAGTATTAAGTAATGTTTAACTAATTATTAGATAATGAATATAGAATGATTGAATAATTATTAAATAATTATTAAATAATTATTAACTAAAGAATAAATAATGATTAAGTAATGATTATAGAATGATTAATTAATGATTTAGTAATGATTAACAAAGGTTTAAATAATGATTAACTATTTATTATGTTATGATTAAATTATTATTAACTAATGATTAACTTGTGATTGACTAATGATTAACTAATGATAAAATATTTATTAACTAATGATTAGTTAATGATTAAGGAATGATTAAGTAATGATTAAAGAATGATTAAAAATGATTAAAAATGATTAATTAATGATTAACTAATTATTAAGTAAGAATTAAATAATTATTAAGTAATAATTAAACAATTATTAAGGAATTATTAAAAAATTATTAAAGAATGGTTGACTAATGATTAAATAATGATTAAGGAATGATTAATTAATGATTAAAGAATGATTAACTATTGATTTACTAATGATTAAAAAATTAATAACTAAGGATTAAATAATGATTAAATAATGATTAAGGGATGATTAATGAATGATTAAAGAATTATTAAATAATGATTAAATAGTGATTAACTAATTATTAACTAGTGATTAAGTAATTATTAAAGAATGATTAAGAAATGATTAAGGAATGATTAAATAATAATTAACTAATGATTAGCTAATGATTAAGTAATGATTAAGGAATGATTAAAGAATGATTAACTAATGATTAAGTAATGATTAAAGGATGATTAATTAATGATTAAAGAATGATTAAGAAATTATTAACGAATGATTTATTAATGATTAACTAATGATTAAAGAATTATTAAGGAATTATTAAGTAATGATTAAATAATGATTAAATAATGATTAAATAATAATTAACTAATGATTAACGAATGATTAATGAATGATTAAAGAATGATTAAATAATGATTAACTAATGATTAATTAATGATTAAATAATGTATAAATAATGATTAAGTATTAATTAAATAATGATTAAGGAATGATTAAAGAGTGATTAAAGAATGATTAACTAATGATTAATTAATGATTAGAGAATGATTAACCAATTATTAAAGAATTATTAGTGACTGATTGACCAATGATTAACCAATGATTATATAATTATTAACCAATGATTACATATGGATTAACTTTGGATTAACATAGACTGAACATAGGATGAAAGGTGAAAAATGGATGAAAAAGAGTCTTAATTTCACACATGATTTGTTACTCCCATAATTTGGTTGACTCATCCCTTATTGAACACATATTTTGTTAATATCAATGGATATGTTTTATATGAATCACATTACCTTTATAAACCAATAAACATACCAGTAAGAAAGTTAAAAAATTTACTATAAAACATTAGTGTCATGTTTTAGGATATAATAAAGTTTTATAAAATTTTGGTAACATAAATATTATTTTTTATCTAAGAAAACAAATCCTAATCAGGTTACTACAAGTGGATGTAGATCTGAAACAAATTTACCTAATGGTAAAACCTGAAAACACCACATTAAGCTAGATTCAATTGGGAATTAGTGCATGAAAATATGACTTGGTGAATACTAGGGTTGACACTCCTAGGGATATTATTTAGATGATTCATATTTTTTTACAAACAATTGAAATACATTTAGTAAGATTAAAAATTTTACTATGAAACATTAGTATCATATTTTAGGATATAAGAAGACGTTCTAAAATTTCTGTATCATAAAGATTATATTGTCAACCCTCATTCTCAATTATATTCACAGAATGTTTTTTAAATTGAGGTAAAAATAAGTTAAAACATCAAATCAATTTATTTATCCATGATAAAATGAATATTATGATCATATAATTTTAAATAAACAAGAACAAATCCATTAAATAACACACAAATGCTTTACAAAAGGCAAGAAATACCTTTATCTTTTTCAATATAACAGAGTTTGGATGAGATTAATTTCAATTTAGAAGTGAAGAAAAATCCTGCTTATTTTCATGTGGTATCTTAATAACATATTCCAAAGAGATTTACTTGCCTTTTTAATTTTCAAAATCTTTTGGCCTTCTAAGGATAGGCCTTCCCATATAATGATGATTTCATTAGAATATTGAAAGCTTTTGAAAATTCAAAATTTAAGTATATTCCTTTGGAAGATGATATTAAGCTACCACCTAAAAATAAGCTAGATTTTAATTCACTTATGAAGTCAGTCTCATCTCATCCAAACTATGTTCTATTGAAAAATTATAAGGTATTTATTATTTGTTTCAAATAATTTGTGTGTTATTTAATGTGATTTTTCTTGTCCATTTCACTTTATATGATCATAATTTTCATTTTATTATGGATAAATAAATTGATTTAATGTTTTATCTTCTTTTTACCTCACTTTAAAAACATTTTTTCACTTATTTTCTAATAAAATTTTAGATAATGAAACATTTGTATCATATTTTAGGATATATAAAGACATTTTAAAGCATTATTTCTTCATTATCTAAAAGTTTATTAGAAAATAAGAGGCATAGGGTTTTGTAAAGTGAGATAAAAAGAAGATAAACCATAAAATAAATTTAATTATCCATGATAAAATGAAAATTATGATAATATAAGATGAAATGGAAATGAAAAAAACACATTAAATAACACATGAATGCCTTACAATAGACTACAAATACCTTGACATTTTTCAATATAATAGAGTTTGGATAAGATGAGCTAGACATCATAAGGGAAGTAAAATCCATATTGTTTTCAAGTGGTAGCTTAATAACATTTTTCTATATATAATGTTATATTTACATTTTACACTTACCACTTATTTTATTTTTTTTATATATAGATTGAGGATACTACACTACACACTAATCAGTGTAGGCATGTTTCCCATGATGTCATAGAGTTTCATCGAGTTCAGTGGGTTAGGGTGTTTCGAGCAGACCATCATTATCACATGCTTCCTTTAGCCACCATTATACAATACCTATGTCGTTTTTTCTTCTATGGAATTACGGTATCCAATTTCACATTAATTGATCATCGCCTTCTTTCTTCCCTCATCAAGAGATGGATATTAGAGACACAAAAATTCTGCCTACCTATGGTAGATATGACCATCCCCTTGAGTATGTGGTAGTCCTTCTTTGTCTTCCTATCTAGGGGGATTCATTTATTGCACCCACCCATGGAGATTGTCCTGATCTTTTATAGAGATTGATAAGAATCAAAATTTTGGTCGATGATGTTGCTACAGATGGAAGGTCTATATCTATGAGGTGGCTTGAGATGCACTTTTCACATTTACCCAATGATGCTAATGAGAAGATTGTCATGTGTCATGATCATGCCTATATCTTATAGATCATTAAAGGAACATTGTGCACTGATCGCTCAGGTATGCAAGTGAACACAATGTATCTGGGGATATGAGAGGATTTTGATAAAGTCAGGAGAAACGGTTGGGGATCTGTGTTCTTGGCTTACACTTAGAGATCATTATGCATGGATTTATACTCAGATCACAAGGATCATAAGGGATGTTTCACCCATATTAATATTTGGTCATGGTAGAGCATCCTTACCCACTCCCCTATTTTTTTGTTCATGAGTTTCCTATAGATGTGATGCATGATACTTCACGTGTATGATGGTATGATCATTCATCTCTACTAGTTTCTAATTATATTAGGTGTTATTGAATTTAATTTCTTATTATTTATCACTTTTGAGTTTCATTTTATAGGTGGAGTTAGGCTCACCACATCATCATCACTCTAACACACCATTTGTTGCATACCATCTCATGTTGGAAAATATCTTTCCCAATGACGTAAGTATAGACAATCTTTATTTAGATAAAAAAATTAATAATATCATCATTTTTTGTTTTTAGAAAAAAAATTCTGAAAAATCTCACATGTCATTTTAGATTTCATGGATTCCATACTAGGATTTATTGGCCCATTTTCATTTATACTTCACTATTTAAATTCATGATGCTATATTTGTAGTGCCTCTCATTAACTTTCATATTATTGAGTGAAACCATCCTGATAGAGTCATCATTTAGTTTGGATGTGTTCAGTATATTCCATTTCCACTGAGATAGTCACTAACACTTCATTTTGTGAAGCTGAAAAGGAGGTAGGATGTAAATTGGAACCAATTACATGCTGAGTATCTTGAACTATCGGGTAAATGAGCATCTCTTCATATAAATGGTGTATGTACAATTAAATTCTATCTATCGCAATAGGTCAAGTATAATCCATGGTATATAATGAAGTTTATACAATATATTACTCGACATGGCAGAGGGATTCAGGATATGGTTGGTCAATAAATCTCTATTAGTTTGTCTATTGTATGATTTTTTAATTCATTTTGAATCTCTTTGTAGCATACTCGACTATAATAGATTATCCACATGACTGATCTCGATGAGGAGGGTATTTCTGGCCTATAATCGATCCATTCTATAGTGTAGGGGATGATGTCATCTTATCATGTGGTCCGTGATAGTATGTTTGATAATCCACCATAGGGAGATGATGTTCCTACATAGGGAGTGGAGGTTACTACTTAGGAACCTCCTCCATCGGTTGTTGATGCTGAGGATCCATGATGATGATGACATAGACCATGTTGTGCTGCACATGAGACCTAACCTATTCCCCAAGAAGAGGTCATCCCACTAGTAGTCTAGCCTTGTCTAATTGGGGATGTGCATTAGGAGGCATGAGATCCATCTGTATTGGAAGGATATCCACAGTTTTCTCTGGGTGTAGATTATCTGAGCTTCTATCAGGGGTCATTTTCCATACCACTAGCTTTCATTCCAGACCCTTTACATGCTATATGGTTCCCCCAACTGATGATGGAAGGTCATTATACTCACCTATTGAGAGAAGTATCGGGTGTGTAGGATGAAATCCAGTTGACACCTCCTCCTATTGAGACATAGGAAGAGTATCTGAAAATAGAGGTTCAAGTGCTCGAGGATTATCCCTCTCTAGGTCATCATACTCCACCATAGTATAGAGGTTGGTGATTTTAATATGGGAATCCCACACGCACACCACCATGTGGGATAGGACCTCATCATAGAGAGTGATTGTACTCATTGATTTATATGTTTTATATCTATTAAAATGATAAAATTATTTTTACTATCAACCATTTTTACATGCTTAGACACTATTTCAATTTTCATTTATATTTTAGTTTCATTTTATATTTTATAAGCTTTCAAAATCGACTACTTGAAACATATGAAAACTTATTAAATTTCATGTAGGTAGCTTCAAAATATTATAAAATATAATCTATAAAAACAATCTAAATAAAACTTAAAACATAGCCTAAGCATGTAAAAATTTGTTAGAAATAAAATGAATTTCATAAATATAGTAAATAATTGAAAATTATTGGAATGTGAAAAAAATAATATAAATACAATTGTAATAGTTTAAAACAACGATATATTGTTCCACTAAAATTAATTTGCATTAATTTTTTTTAATAAATGCTTGTTATTTTGAATTATTTTTTATATGATCAGTAAGTTTTTCAAATTTTGTTTAGATTTTTCTATATTTTATAAGTTATAAACTTTCAAATCCACTAACTTAAAACAATATTATGTTTTAGGTAGGTGCCTTTGAAATCATATAGCTTATAAAATATAAATACAATCTAATTGATTTTTGAAAAAGTGACTCAACATATAAAATATAATGTAAAATAAACAAAATCATAAATATAATAATTAAAATCTAATTTACATGCCATAAAATTTTTTATTTTAAAACAAAACATTTTTACTTTCTAAAATTAATGACATAATTCTAAACAAAATAAAATAAATACAATATATATATATCATAATAAATAAACATATATATATTTAAATATACAAACATGTATATTTAAAATAAGTTTTTTTTATTGAAATGTGGTAGAGGCCCGACAGCCTTTCCACTTAACTAAAAGGCAGTAGGGCCTTTACCACCTTTCTGATGAAAAATTCAATAAAAATTGACCTAGAAATGTTTAATTTTTTTTCAAAAAATGCATAAAAAATAAAACTCTCTAGACATTGTTCGCAGAAACCTCTATCAACCGTATCTATCAAATCCTTCCTCACCTACATACTTTTCACTATCCATTGGAATATTCCAACTAGAATCAGTGTTTACCTTCTCTATGTAGGTAGGAATTTCCATCAGTTTAATGTGTGTGCATATCCTCTCTCTCAGTGAGGTTCTTTCCTTTAGGATCCGTTTTGATGATAGTTTTTTGTTTTATGTCCACATTGTACAACCACAAAATATTATCTCCTTCCCCAACTATGATAGACTTCCCTTTTTTGAAAACCCATCCCAAACTCACCTTCTATTTTTGTATGAGTCGAGACGCTATCTTTATCATATCCTGAATTTGTATCTCAAGATAATGTAGTATAATTTCTTATCATTATTAAACTACCTCCTAGCATTGAAATTTAGTCTGTAGCTTCATTATTTATTATTCCAAAAATAAAAAATTTCTCTCCATGCATCTATGGTTTAATTATCAGCATTGAAAATTATTTTTGTTTCTTGTATTGCTGTTTTTCACTACTATGATTCGGATTCTACATATGTGTGAGTAATAAGAAGAAATGATAAATTTTATAATCCTGATCAAAGATCTTTCATTTCATCCTCTTTAATTTTTCTTCTACAATTATCATTTTCTCACCTCTATATGATGCATTTTCTATTACACAAGCATATTATAGTGTTTTGTCTCCAACCACTATGCAAGGGAAAAAATATACTATTGCACCTCATTTTTTTCCCACACTCTAATGTTGCCATATCCCACTGTAGTGTGACATTTTCTTATTAAATGAATACTTTTCCTATTCCTTTGTATGTGAAATACTACTACCTGAGTCACCTACCTTTGGTGTGATCTACCGTGAGATCTTGCATCAAGGCTCTTACTCCTACTACATGAAAAAAGGTGTCCCTATGGTTTTTTCAGTATTTAGCAGTGGTTTAAATTCTTTCTAAATGATTCTTTATGTTTTCTAAAAGCACCATGTATTTGCGTGTCATGAATCAATTTACAGTGAACTTTTTTTAGTGTTTTTTTATTTAGAAGTGTTTCATTTAGTGGTGGTTTAAACTGATTCTAGATGTTTAGCGGTAGTTTATTATTTTTTATTTTTTTATTTTTTATTTATGTAATTAATTATTTTATTTTTATTATTTTATTAATTATTAATTATTAATATTTATTTAACCTACCATGCATGTAATGCATAAATCTAGAAAACGCTTGGACCCTGACTCCCCTCATAGGTGGAGACCCCCTATCGATGACCTCCCAGACCTCGACTCCCCTTTTGGCGACTACTGTCACCTGACACCCCTAACGGCTACTACCATGACCTCGATCCCAATTTCCAATGACTGCCGTAACCCCAACCCCCCCCCCCCCCTTTTGGAAACTATCGTAACCCCAAACCTCCTTTATATCTACTTTCGTGACACTAACCCTACTACTAGGAATCGTCATGACCCCGGTCCCCATATCGGCTACTATCATGACCCTAATCCCCCCTGTCAGTGATTGTCATGACTCCAACCCCCCTAAGGTTGCGTGATTATAAAACACTCTTTCATTAATATTTTTTTTAATTCATGATACACTTTAATCCTCAATTTTGATATTAAATTAATTGTTTGTTTCATATACTCTTTTTAATTAAATTAAATTTATGTGATTCCATACCCATTTAATGAAATGTTTATTCTCTTATTTGATGCTGATGATTTATTTTTTATTTTATTATTAATTTATTATGATTTAAATTAATTTTTTGTTATATATATTTGTTTTTTATTATATTTACAAGATAAATTAAGATAATTTTTTAAATTATTTTTATGATGATCATCAGCGAGGTCTAAATATTCTATGAAATGATATTTTTTATGTCATTATCCCTCTAGGGAATTTTTCATGTGTAGTTTAACAAACTTATATATTTATCCATCAGGGATGAAATTAAATGGTAGGTTATGTATATCATGATATATTTCCTCTTTTTTAGTGATAAAGTATACATTTTCGAATTATAATAGTGATCCTTATTGGATGATAAGACTGAGGTGGATATCTTTTTCATGAAAAAATATCACTATGTTTCTGAGCATGTGGCAGTTATCTAATATATGGTTAAATATTTCTTAGATGATAAAAATTTGGTGGTCATCTTATTTATGTCATTATTTATCTAGGTTTTTGATAAATAATATTTTATTTGATTTATGTTTTTATATTAGAAGTTTAGTAAGAAAAAATTTCATTATTTGATTCATTCCATTTTCCTTTATAGTTGTTACGAAAGAGTCAATTATGAAATTGTGTGGCATTTAATTTTGATTGTACCTATTTGATTAAAAATTTATATCTTTATATTTGAATATATAGGTATAATACAATCCAATATCGATGAATAAAATTTGGGTTAATTTACCTCAAAACACACCTCGTTATGCCAAGGGTTTGGGAGAATTTTTAGATTATGCAATTGCAAACCGATCAGTGGATGGTAGAAAAAAATTATTTATGTCATGATTATAAATTCAAGTGATGGTTAAATAAAAATGAAGTATATGAGAATTTGATATTGAAATAGTTTCATGATCGATAAGTACGTTTTAGTTGGCATGGTGAATCAAATGTTATGAAAAGTCGAAACATTGACAATATTGTCAATGAAACACAATATGGCCTGGAAGAGGGGACTTCATTTTGAAATTTGTTAAATGATACATTTGGTTTTTTATAATAAAATATACAAGATTTTAATAGATTGAAAGAACCTTCAATTGATCCTGAGCAGGTTAATCTTTCTCATAACTTCAGTGACAAAAAATGAGTTTTATGAATTAGGTGAAGACGAGAAGCAAGAACTGTTTGAATGGTGTGCCAAGTATTCAATTTTTTTTCTACCTATGTTTTATCATATCTAGTGTCTCATTGTAATTATAGACAAATAAATTTTCCTGATTTTAGAGTTTCTTCATGGTGTATTTAGTAAAACTATGATCCCTTAATCATTAAATGAGATAAATAAAGTAATCAACAAATGTAGGCTTGATTATACAAAGAGAAATTCTTTCCCTAATGATTGAATGTTTTACTAGGGGGAAGAGTCTGATAAAGAAGAATGAATAAGATATTATTCAAGCTTATGGATGTTAATGAACAACAATGAGATTATAAATCAATGAAACCCCTAGAATAAAACAGAAGAATAAAACTCCTACAAAGTTATTATATTACTTTCCTCTAAAAGCATGCTTGCAAAGATTATTCAAGTCACCTAAAATAGCATACAAAATAAAGTGGCATGCTCAGGATATTAACTATGTCTTTATGATACTTCCAATAGATTCAACATCATGGAAGATGTTAGATTATCTATATCCAGATTTTTCTTATGATCCTATGCATGTCCATTTGGGATTGGCTTCTAATGGCGTTAACCCATTTGGTACTTTAAAAACTAATTATATCATTTGGTCAGTTGTTTTGATCCCATGTAATATACCACCATTGATGTGTATGAATAAGGATTATTTCATTATTTTTATGATTATTATAGGAAATAAAATGCATAGAAATGACATTTATGTATACCTTAAACCTCTAATCAATGAATTGTGAGAATTATGGGATGATGTCACGGAAACATATGACGATTCACTAAAACAACAATTCTAATTTCCATGATGTTTTAATGTGGACAATTAGTGAATTTCCTCAACTAAGAAATTTATCTGGTTGGAACACTCACACTAGTTTGTATTTTCTAGCTTGTAATTTTGATTTTGAACCTCAATGGTTAACTCATATTAGAAAATGGTGTTTTATGTGTCATCATTGATTTCTTGATACTTCTCATAAATTCATGTTGGTTAAGGAATGACTTGATGGAGATATTTAAATGATAAAGTCACTATATGTGTTTTCTAGTTCAGAAATCTTGGGAAAATTAATGAATGTCTATTAAGAATTAAGAAAGTTTCATCAGTTTAAAGCGGGGTAAAATGGTACGATGTGTAGTATTTGAAGTGGTTGGAACACTATAATGGAAGAAAAGGAGTATATTTTTAAAACTTACTTATTGGGAGTTTAATTTGATACATCATAATGTTGGCGTATTGCATATTTAGAAGAATGTATGTGATAATGTAATTTTTACATTTCTTAATGATCAGGGTAAATTGAAGGATCATCTTAATGCTCGAAATGATTTGGAGTCAATGAATATAAAGAATTCTTTTGGGGAAAATGAGAATGGAAAGTATCTTTTGGCTATTTTTAAAATGAAAAATCATGATAAAGACAGATGAATACAAAATTTAAATAATGTGAAAGTGCTAAATGGATATTGAAGTAACATATCAAGGTGCATTGACATAAAGCATAAAAAGTTACATGGATTGAAAAGTCTTGAATCACACATTTTTTTGGAGTAGTTGTTGTTTTTGGAATTGTGTAATATATTACCTCAAAAGTTGACTGTGGTTCTAGTTGAGTTTGGTACCTTTTTCAGAGAGATTTGTGGAAAAACTCTAAATCATACCTAGATTGATAAACATCAGTAATGAATTGTTTTTACACATTGTCATTTAGAGATGTTAATTACCCCTTCGTTCTTCATAATCATGATACATTTGACAGTTCATTTGGTTGAAGAATCTAATCTTTTACTTTTGTCAACTTCTCTTTCTTGATCCATACCAATGAGCATGAAGAGCATAATCCATTTATATTGGATTCACAGGAAAAGATGGTTTATTATATGGATAATGAAATAAATGAATTTTGGAGTGCTTTAGTACACATAAATCAGAGAGAATTATATGATATGGGTAATCAAGATAAATTGGTTATTTGTAACAATGAACCTCATAAACCAAAAAATGTTGAACAATTTTATCCTAAAAATATTGAAATGGTGTAAATTGAAAGTGATGGTGAAAATGGAGGACTTTTCATAATAGAGGTTGATAAAAATGAAGATGATGAAGATAAAGATAATTGATTGTATAAATTGGTAATCTAAATATATTACAATTTCTCATTGATAAGTGTTTTGTACATATATAAATTGTTCTAGTTTTTTTTTGTAAAAATCATTTAGTTTTTCATTTTATATACATTAAATATACCTTAACCATTTAAATTAGAGGGATGATGAGGAAATAATTAAGATATTAACTGATCAGCATCTCAAAGCACGCCACCACTACCATCATCTTTTATGGATCCTAGTGATTCTGTTGTACTTGAGACTACTGGAAAGTCATATGTTTCCCCATATGTCTTTGGTATCCCACTGCATGATTCACCTTAGGTGACGGAGCAGTTGGACACCCTTTAATCTAGGGGATATTGGTGAGTTTCTATTATTGGTATGTATGTCATTTTTTAAAAAAACTATATATTTTATTAAATTTTTAGTGTATTTTTCAAACACATAAATACAATTATAGATGGGATACAAATATGAACATAGTAAATGTATGGGACCTGAAGGAATTCAAGATGATCATTCCATTTCATGAGGTTGAGGTGCCTATCGGTGACGCTATTGGAATATTTGGGAAAATTCTTAGGTAGCTTACTTGTGATATGGTAAGCTTTCCCATTAATTAGAATGATTGGAGTAATATTTATACTGCTTGGAAAATTGGGTCTTTAATACTCATGTAAAGGTAATATTAATTTAACATTTCTTGATAACTAATTTAAAATACATGAGTAAATTTTTTTAATATACTTATAAAGTGTTCTATTTTTTATTTCTAGATGTTTTTTCATTTTGATGTCCTTGACTCTGTTTCATGCCCATGGACTTTGAAAATTTTTGGAAAGAAATATAGAGATTTTATATGGATATTATGACATGAGTTTAATGACACTTCTATTAGTTCATGATAGATGTATGAGAAATTTCCTGAAGTCATTTATTGTGATCAATAAAATATTGTTTTCGATATTAATAGAGATGCATATCATAAGTTAATTGAATATTTTACATTATCTTAATAACATAAACACTATGAAATTTTAATTTTTATTAATGTTTATATTTTTTGTTGGATTTATCTAAAAAAATACTATTAATTTTTAGAAGCAAGTCATTCCTACATCGTTGGGTATTATATTTTTTTGAGAAAAATAAAAATTTTGGTTTTTAGTTTATTCATTATTATTTATATCATTTTATATTAACTCAAATTTTTTATAAAGGATAATGAATTAGGTCACTCTGTTGGCTGAATAGTGATTTTTTTTAAAGTGCATTGGAATCCCGATGATAGATTTGTAAATATACCTACCAAATATGATATAGTAAGTACTTTTCATTATCATTTTATATTGTTCCATTACTATAAAAATATAATAAAAAAATATGTTATAAAAACTGACAAGCCTTAAACCCAATTAAATGGGACCAACTACATGGATCAATTGATGTCAGTTTAGAATAGTTTGATACATCTATCCAGTCCCAATTAATTGGGATTAAGTATTGTTTGTTGTAATTATATATTTTTCATTATTATGATTCTATAGTAATGAAACAAAAATAAATAGTAATGAAAATTTTATTAATTAGATAATATTATGAAGATAAATATTTTAAAAAACATTGTTAATATTTTTATTTTAATATGTTAAAATTCAAGAAGTCTTGTATGAAAACCCTTCACAGTCATCATTGGTTTCACAGAACAATGTAGTTGGAGTCATTTTAGGGAAGGACTAGCCCAGACGTGTATAAGGGATTGGTTCTGGGCCTACTCCATCAACTTTCCTTGGTCGGGTGGCATCATCCATTAGTCCTACACCCAGTGGGGGTTCGAGTAGTGTCGTTGATCAGGAATCAAAAAGAGAAATTACATGATTGAAAGCAAAAGTGAAATAACAAGAAACGTATAGGAAAACATAGGATCAGTGGTGGTCGAAAATGGAAAATTATTTAGTTTTTGTATGTTAGAGGATGACCAGTACATTCCCTAAGAAACTTTCCAGCCTTATAGCTCATCTCGTCGAGGTAAATTCTAAATTCCATAGATCATTTAATAATTTTCAAATAACAAATACAACATCCTTAAATAAAACTAAAATGACACTTTTATATAGAAAACATGCATTTTGAGTCATACCGACCACATATTATGCCAGATTAATGTGTGGTTTATTTCTACATGTCAAAAATGACTTATAGATTGTTATCTATAAGTTTGAAAACAATATGACATTGTTAGCTCAATTTTGACTCGGTAAACAATTATTAAAGGTACAAAAACCTTTAAAAACATGTTTTGGGTGGTCAAAAACAAGAAAACAACATCAAATTTCCATGAATTTATGGTCACCATATATTAAATTGTGAAATGTAGAAACAGAAAACATGTCATTTCGAGTTACGGTTTGCGGGTGATGGTTGTAACGTGTTTTTAGTGTTTTAAAACACTAAAATGTGTGTGGAATAACCAAAACCATAAAAAAGACCTCATATTTACATGGAACCATTGAAAAACCACCTTTTTTATTTTTAACATGTACGCATAGACATCACATTAATCCGATGTGCGGTGTAGTCAAAATGACTCAATAAACACTTCATAAAGGTACAAAAGCCTTTAAAAACATGTGTCAAGAGGGGTCAAAACTAGGAAAACAATGTTGTATTTCCTTGAAATAGAATAAAAACGACCATAGATTGAATTTTAAAATGTATGAACCTACAAAACATCATTATGAATTACAGTTTTCCCAGGATGACTGTAATCGCATTTTTAGTGTTTTAAAATGCTAAAATGTGCATAAAATGGTCAAAACCATAACAAATGACCAAAAATTGATGTGGAATCATGGGGAAACTACCATTGAGCTATTTTTTATTTGTAATCATAGAAAACATGTCAATATGATGTGTGGTGTGGTTGTAATGACTCGATAAACACTTCTTAAATGTACAAAAGCCTTTAAAAACATGTTCCAGATGGTCAAAATAAGAAAAATAACATCAGATTACCTTGAAATCAAAGGAAAATGACTGTAGAATTAATTCTAAAATGTAGGAACCAATGGTAATTCATTTTGAATTATTGTTTTCCTAAGATGGTTTTAAATGAGTTATTAGTGTTTTAAAACACTAAAACATGCATGGAATAGTCAAAACTTTAGAAAAAAACTCAGATTGATGTGGAATCCCGGGAAAACCCCTGATGATTTGGTTTTTATGTGTATGCATAGAAAACATGTCAATTTGATGTGCAATGTGGTCATAATGACTCAATAAACACTTCTTAAAGGTACAGAAGCCTTTAAAAACATGTATCGAGTGGTCAAAACCAAGAAAACAACATCGGATTGCCCTGAAATCAGAAGAAAATGACCATAGATTGAATTGTGAAATGTAGGAACCAACGACAGATCATTCCAAAATATGATTTTCCCAGGATGACCATAAATGTGTATTTAGTGTTTTAAAACACTAAAATTTTCATGGAATGATCGAAATCATAGAAAAAATACTTAGATTAACATGGAATAATTGGAAAAACATCGTTGAGTTATTTTTTACATGTATGTGCAAAAACACATCATTCAGACATGTGGTGTGGTCAAAATGACTCGTTAAACACTTCTTAAAGGTACAAAAGACTTTAAAAACTTGTGTTGGGGGGTCAAAACCCAGAAAAGAATGTTGGGTTTCCTTGTAAATAGAGTAAAATGGTCGTAGATTGAATTTTTAAATGCCGGAACTAACAGAATGTCATTCCAAATTTTGGTTTTCCTGGGATGGCCATAAAAGAGTTTTTAGTCTTTTAAAACACTAAAATGCATGTGGAATAGTAAAAAACATAGAAAAATAACTCATATTGACATGAAATAATGGTAAAAATATCTCTGAGATATTTTTGATTTGTATGCACAAACAACACATCAATCTGACATGTGATGTGGTCTGAATGACTCGATAAACACTTCTTAAAGGTACAAAACCCTTTAAAAACATGTTACAGGGGGTCAAAATCAGGAAAATGATGTTGTATTACCCTGAAACCATAATAAAATTACCTTATATTTAATTTTAAAATGTAGGAACCATCGACATGCCATTTAAAAATACGGTTTTCCCAGGATGATTGTAAATGCATTTTTAGTGTTTTAAAACACTAAAACATGCATTGAATTGTCAAAACCATAGAAAATGACATCATATTGATGAGGAATCATGGGAAAACCACCGTTGAGTTAGTTTTTAAATATAGGACATGATGTGATATCAAAGTCTTTTAAATTTGTTTATTAAGTAAATTTCAAGCACACTGCACATTGATTTAAAAATTAGTTAGAATATTTACATATCTATTTTTAGTTTTAAGTGTTGAATAATATCTTAAATAGGTAATTTTATGTTTTAAAATTGTTTTTAATTATATATTATTTGTTTTATGTTATAATGTCTTATTTTTTATTAATAAAAAAACAAATTTTATGTGCAACATTCTGAATATATTCTATGTATTTTCTCATTGGAATTTCTTTTCTTAAATGTTCTATTTTTCATCATAGGTGAAAGATGTTGGAAATAGGTAGAAGGTTGGCAATTATGATCCATGAAATTCTTCAGAATGCAACTATGATGGTTCTTAGTTTTTATGGTATGTTAAAATTTAATCTATTATTCTACTATAATTCTAATTTATTATGTTTATTTTTAATTTCTGTTTTCTTTTTTGTTATATTTGATGAGATGAAGTGGTTGGTTTCAGTTGGCGAGATGATATGGAGGTAGACGGATGCAGTGGCAGACATGAAATAGATGTATATAGGGCATGAGTTGTTGTTGTACATGTTTTATACGTATATATTTATGACTAAGATATTGGTTGACTAATGTATTGGTTGACTCAGACTGAGGTTATAGTGACTGTGGATGTTTTTATATATGATTTTGGATATATGACGTATGTATGATGGGTTTATCATACATTTATGTTTTAGTCTATTACACGCCAGATTTTTTATATTTATTGTTTTTTATTAAATATTTTACAAAAAAATGATTTAGTGGCAATTAGTTTCATTTTATTTATCCCCCCCAGGATATGTTTTTTAAAAAACTATTGCTAAATAAAAAAGAAACTGTTGTTAAATGCTCCAAAAATGACACATACCAAAACCGCTACGAAATTAAAGAAACTGACACTAAATGACTAGAGACCATAAAATATACTATGGTTTTGATAACCACCCCTATATTATTATGTGGTAGTATAAATCCCTTCCATTTCACAAAATAACTACCGCTAATGCCCTTTTTTTGTAGTAAACTATATGTAATTTTAAATAAATAATGATAAATATATAAAAATTATAAATAAATATACATAAATGTATAGAAGTATATAAATATATATATATATAATAGATAATAAATCACAAAATGTGAGAAAACTAAAAATAACTACAACACCATAAAATCAATAGTAATGAAAACCAATGATATAAAATCATAGAAAACCAAAAAATTAATGGAAGACACTATTAAATGAAGATGAAATCTCACCAAAAGTTCAAAAATCATGATATTCAAAAAAAAAATCAATTTTGGAGGCCTTTAGGACATCTTTTGACCTTGAAAAAAGAGCAAACAAGGTCCCCCTATCAACACGACGTAGATCTCATCATAGGATTTGATTTGATATGTGGTAAAGCCCAAAAAGACACCTGGATTAAAAGTTATGATTGTTTGATGTTAAAGTTAGATTTTAAACTTTTTTAAAAACTATAATAAATTTTATTCTATTAGTTATTTCCTAATTATTTTCTAAAAAACACTGATAAAAGGGGACTTTTATCAATACTAAAAAACTGTATATAAAAGTCAAGTTTTTTTCAAAAATTCTGCTCAGAGGTCGCCCCCCCCCCCATCAACATTGGAAACCCCCCTTTTAATAGCGCTAGCACCTCCCATTATCATCACTCATATCTCCCTCCTTTTAAAAGTGCTAGGAGATCCTGCTTCCCTCACCCATGTGCACCCCTTTCGAGTTTCAATCCTAAGACCTTCCCTTCATGGATATGCACCTTTAACACTCCTCTATATTGTTTTATTCTATATTTTCTGATATATTTATATATATATATATATATATTGTTTCACTTTTTATCCATACATTTATATATATATTTATATATATATATATACATTTAAATAATTATTTTTAAATACATATATATAATATGTTTTTTGTATGTGTTTATAAATACACACACACATATATATTAATATATATGTGTGTGTGTGTGTTTATAAATATAAATATAATTATTTATATTTATTTACATATATTATATATTAATATTCATATACATATATTAGAGTATATAGATAAATATATATTTCCGGTCAATACACACACACAAATATATATATATAAACATTATATATACATTAATTTTATAGGTATATAAATATTCATACATTTTTATTTTAAATAAAATTGAAATTATTATTATTATTTAGATATGCTTTTTATATATAGAAATATTTTTTATATATAAAATGTTTACATATTTATTTATAAAATTAAATTTTTTATATGTGAATATATACAAATAAGTGTACAAGTGTATGTAATTATTTATAAATAAAACTACATTGTAAAAAATGATAAAATTTCAAAACCATAATATCAATATGAATGCAATCTAGAGAATAAATCCAGTATCCACTAAAAATAGGAAAAAATAACCCCTGAAACGGGATTGAAATTCCATCAAATGTTAAAAAATTGGGATACCCTGACTAAAAACTTTGTTTTGGAGGCCCTCTGGGCCTTTTTGGCCTCAAATAATGTGACGGGGGTTTCCCCTGATTACTAGTGCATAAAGATCATCCACAACCACAAAACAAGGTTTTATTAGCGCTAAAAAATGTCTTTATCAGTTCTAAAAAACACTAATAATCGAGGCACTATTAAATGGGGGTCTCTTTTATCAGTGCTAAAAAAGAGTTGATAAAAGGGGTATTTTATCATCGCTAAAAACTACACTAATAAAAAGGTCCTTTATCAGTGCTTTTTTAGCACTGTTAAAAGACACCGTTTATCAGCGCTGATAAAGATCAATTTTTTTAAGAGAAAAAATATACAAATTGGAGTGTGGACCCCCTATCAGTTCTTGACCCCCCCCCCCTTTAATAGCACTATCCTCCCCCACCCCCCTTTATCAGCACTAGGTACCTGCTCACCCCCGCTCATGCACCCTTTCCTTTATTGGGATTTGAACCTAAGACCTCCTCCTCAAGCGCCCATGACTTTTCCACTCACCTATATTTTTTCATTCATTTTATGATATATCTATATATTTATATATATTTCATTACATTTTTTATCCATATATATATATATATTTGTTTGTTTATTTATTTCTTTAAATACAAATGTAAAATTTGTTTTGTGTGTGTGTGTTTATAATATATGTGCATCTATAAATATAATTATACATATTTATATTTATTTACATATATTATATATTAATATTTATATACATATATTATAATATGTAGATAAATATATATATGTTTTTCAATACACTCAAATATATATATATATATATATTATATATACATTAATTATATATGTATGTGTATATAAATATTTATATATTTGTATTTTAAATAAAATGAATATTATTTTTTATTTAGATAATGTTAGTATATTTAAAAATATATTTTATATGTAAATATGTTTAATGATTTATTTATAAAATTAAATTTTTATGTTTGAATATGTAAAACAAATATGTGTATATTGTTATATATTTGATTATAAATAACAATACATTGTAAAAGATGATAAAATTTCAAAACCATAATATCAATATGAATGTAATCCCTAGAAATAAATTCAATCTCCACAAAAAAAATGCAATAAGACCCCCTTAAACGAGGCTAAAAATCCATAAATTTCTAAGAAATTAGGATACCCCAATAGAAAACTCAGTTTTTGAGGCCTTCTAGGCCTTTTTGTCCTCGAAAAATGTGATACAGGTTTAAATATATCAAAATGGACATAGATCTCATTGCAGACTTCGATTTGATATGTGGTAGAGTTCAAATAGCCACCCGGATCAATAGCTATGTCCGTTTGAAGTTTGAGTTACATTTTTAA
Source organism: Viscum album (assembly GCA_963277665.1). Lineage (NCBI taxonomy): Eukaryota > Viridiplantae > Streptophyta > Magnoliopsida > Santalales > Viscaceae > Viscum > Viscum album. The sequence goes on along the minus strand of OY728121.1, from coordinate 1,678,833,862 downwards.
CTTATTTTCGATCATTTATTAATTTTTTATCTTTTTTATATTAAATTTTTTGTTAAATGACTATTAATCGATAATAATTAGATAATTATTAATTAAAAAAATATTTTTATTATTTTATAATCTATTTTCACTAATTGTCTTGTATATTAAATGTAAATTTCTATTTAGATTTATCTAAAACATATTTAAAAAATATATATTATATTTATATGAATATAAATATATTTTTATGTTAATATATTATTTTTAGTGAAATATAATTTATTTTGAAGTATACTTATATTAGTGCTTGTAAAAATGCGCTCATAAAGGGGGGGTCTTTATCAACGCCTCTAAAAAAATACTGATAAAGGGGGTCCCATTATCAGTGTCAAAAAAAGAATTGATAAAGGGGTACTTTTTCAGCACTTTTTTTTAGCAAAGTTAAAGATTCCCTTTATTAGTGCCTTTTTATCATTGATAAAGATACCCCTTTATAAGTTCTTTTTTTAGTGTTGTTAAAGAGTGGCTCTACGAAAACTTTTTTTTTGGTAGTGATCGCAGGCTTTGATTTGATATGTGGCAGAGCTTGAACGGACACCCAGATCAAAAGTTATAACGGTTTGAAGTTTGAGTTATGTTTTAAACTTATTTTAGATATTTTATTCAGTTTTTGATTTTTTTCTATCTTCAAATTGTTATTAAATGACTATTACTCGATAATAATTAGCAAATTATTAATTAATATTATTTTTTAAATTATTTTATAATCAATTTTTCACTAAATATCTCATATATTTAGTGTAAATTTGTTTTTAGACTTATATAAATCATATTTAATAATATTTATATATATATATCAATATAGACATGGTTGGAAACCATGGTTATAGTTCTACTACCACGGTGGAAACCGTGACTATATCCATGACCCTGTTTACATTCCAATAGGAGTCATTGTTCCCCAAACCGTGTCTATAACCTATAGTCGTGGTTTTTGGACCTATAACCACTATTATAAACCCTGGATATTGCTTGTATTTTTAGTAGTATCTTTTCTTGCACAATTTTCCCTCCCTTCCATGATCACTAAGGCATATGATAGAGGCTTTGGGATCTAGTGCCGAATGAGTTTGATTGTGTACGAGGAAGGTGATTCTGAGAATTCTCTCAATTGAGGAGCCCTCTAGCTTACTAACCATGGAGGAGGTGGATAAGCAGTGTCTTTGTTGATCATTGAGCAAAATGTGTATTTTTCAGCATGGAAAAAGAAGATGATCACACAAACAATGAAGTGTGATCATTAAGTGGGAAGAAGACTGTCCATTAGACAACGAATGATCACTTTAGATGATTCTTTTGAGAGAGTTTCATTTCTTTCTAACTTCATTCTTTCTTTCTACATTTGTATTTCATGTTTACATTTCTTTTTTCATTCAATTCTCAAACCTCCATCCCATTCTTTAGATTTCATAAATACAAAAAATATATAATAAGTGAATTAGGAATAATTAGGTATTTACTGAAAAAACTCCTCAAGAGATATGATGATGTTCAATCACTATTTTGCATTAGAAAAAATAAAGATAATATTTTACACACCCCATGAAATGTATGTCAAGATATAATTGGAAGCTTATTTTCTCAATGCAGGTCTGATTTTTCATTGTTGGCTCAGATGCAATAAGTTATTCATGATGTTCGCTTTGGGGATCATAAAGTATGGAGCAATTTATGGGTGAGATACATGGCTTATTAAACACAAATTTAAACAATTACTTTTTCTTTTGTAAACAGGTTTGAAAACCCATTTTCACACAATTTAAGATCAAATATTTATCAAACGTGAATTTACAAGGATAGAGACAAAAGGGGAACGTATTTATAGACATACATTAAAAAGGACCAAGTCAGGTAAAATTGTTTGTAAGGAGGCGCCTAATAATTTTATTTTCATCCCACTATTCATGACATTCATCACTCCCAAACACACCCAATTTTTGACTCCCACCCCCACAAATATGTTTGTTGCACCATGTTATCATAAGAAGAAGAAATCTAATTTGATTCATCATGTATGAAAAGGTTGAATCACTTCCCCCACTTGGAAACTAGGTTATCTATTTACTTCCAATTCAACCCCAATACTCAATACCGTATGGGAAAAAACACAGCAATGAAGTGATTGCAATGCCTATAAATAGCTAGCCTTGCCCTAGCCTTCACCACCATAAAAAGACAGTGTTACTGATATGTAAACCCATGGGGGTTTTGGTTTTAGGGAAGATGGGAAACGCCTAGCACTTTGGGGTTCCATTATTGGTTTTGCTCCTCCTCCACCTCTGCCTCGCCATCAGGACGCTCAATGGTGCTCATGGTGGCACCGAGTAGGATACAGAATCAGCTCATGATTCTATGTTTATGGGATAGTTTGGTGAGGGACACGGTGAGGGAAAAAGCACACGTGGTGGTGGGGGTGGAGGGGGCAGTAGTGGTGGTGGGGGTTATGGAGGCAGGGGCTCTGGATATGGCTCTGGCGGTGGCGCTGGGTACAAAAATCGATGAGGGGTTGGCAGTTGCAGTGGAACCGGAGGAGGAGGCGGAAGTGGTTTCGATATCCAAACTCCTCATGAGTGTATCCCAAAAAGATGCACTGCTTTCCTTTTCTATCCAGCTTAGCCCGATCGTCTTTCGAGATGTGAACAAATGCCTTGCACCCAAATACTCTCAAGTGTTTGTACGAAATATCTTTACCTTTCCAGACACTTTCTAGAATGTCGTAGTTCATGGAAACTGATAGAGAAAGGTTGATAATATCAACTATATTAATCATTGCCTCCCCTAAAAGGTGTTTGGTAGCATTGCAGTTGAGATAATACATCTTACTCTCTCGTAAATTGTCTTATTCATCCTCTTAGTAAGACCGCTATGTTGAGGCATTTTTTGTACTGATTTTTTCATCTTGATGCAAAAACTCCTACAGTACTCCTCAAATGAACCACAGTACTCTTCTCTATTGTATTCTAGCACACACTTTAACTGCTTGCCTATTTCTCTTTCCACCTTCACATGAAACTGCTTAAAAACATCCTGCACTTGATCTTTAGTTTTCAAATCAAAGGCCCATAATTTTCTAGAATGATCATCTATGAAGGTAACAAAATAAATAGCACCTCCCATCGACTTAGTACTCATCATGCAAACATCTGTGTGAATAAAATATAAATAATTTTCTTTTATGGATGGTATATAACCATGAAATGATACTCTATGTTTTTTCCCATGATGCAATCAACACAAGTATCCAGATGTATACCTTTTATTCCTGGCAAGAGATCTTTCCAAGAGAGCATTATGATTCCTCTCTCGCTCATGTGACCCATCCGCTTGTGCCAAACTTTAGCAGAAACATATTTTCTAGCAGCATTGAATTCTCCTTCACACGGTCTTGCATCTGTGGTATAAAGAGAAGTATCTTTCTTTCCTTTAGCAATTACCATGTTACCTTTGGTAAGTTTCCATTTCCCATCACCGAAGGAACAAAAATATCCTTCATCATCAAGCATTCTAGTGGATATTATATTGATGTAAATATCAGGAGCATGCCTCACATCATTCAACAATTAACATGTATCCAATATTAGTTTCTAGAAAAATATTACCAATACCAGTGATTTTTGATGTGCCACCATTTCCCATATTCACATGTCTGAAACTCCCTAAACTATAAGATGATAAGAAATCTCTTCTGAAAGTGACATGGTAGGAGTCACCAGAATCGATCACCGATGTTGAGTCTTGGCTGGCAAGACTAACATGATTTTCTTCTAGAACAACAACAATCTCTTCATTAATAACTACAACATCATTATTTTGGGTCTTACCATCCTGATTCCTTTTCTCTCCTCCAATGGCCCGAAGGCCTTCATTTTTTATTGATTTTGATAATCTACCTTTCAAGGGGTGAGGTGGAACCCTTACAAGGCCCGTAGGTGTATGTATTACATGGCTCGTAGGCCTTAGAGGAATTCATTTCCCGTAGGCTTCGAACATTACATACAACCAAAACTAACTATTTGGAACTGTTCCTCCCCAGAATCTTCATCGTGAAATCAGCTCTCTACCTTCGCATAGATGTTCGACTAGGCTTTCTTATGCATGCACAGGCTTGTCCTGATGGCAGGTGCCATACCCTCTCATTATTGCAATCCATTTAGCTTCTGCTATGGTGAAATCTCTTTACTCCTCCTCCATCTAAAGTTTGTTCCTTTATAGGTTTTCTGGTTTGCATCTGCACTTAACGTGGCCCGAAGGCCTTGAGGTGGCCCAAAGGCCTTACTGACATGAAGGTCTGGGTGGCCCAAAGGCCTTAAAGGACTCAGGGACCAAATCGGTGGCCCGAAGGCCAAAATGGGGGAATATTCCCAGGTTCTACAGTGCCAAACAGTGCTTGCCACAGTTCCTGCTACAGTGCTGCTACAGTTCCGGAAATTAGCCTCTACCTGGATTTGATCTCGGGTCTCCTGGATGCACTTAAGGAGTCCTCACCAACTAGGTTAAGGCTCATGTGCCCTGATTCCTTTTCTCTGCTTTCAACTTTCTACACTCCTGAATGAAGTGTCTGGTCTTGCCATAGTGGTGGCACATCATGTCATATCTTGATCAAGATTTCGATTACTTCCTCCTTTGAAGACTTTGGTCTTGGGGTTCTCTTCCTCTCTTTTTTCCCTACCATTTCTACTTCACTTGTATTTCAGTGACAAGAGTCTCTGATTCAGGTGCCTGCCCCTTGTCTTTTCTTCTAGACTCTTCATTCAGCATTCTATCTTTCACCATCTCCATAGTGAGAGTTCCATCTGGAGTTGAATTATCATCGTCACAACTAATGTGTCCCACATCTTTGGTAAAGAGCTCAACATTAACAATGCTTGTAACTCATCATCAATCATCTTTTTCATGGAATTCAACTGATCAATTGTACCTTGGAACTCACTCATGTGCTCTGATACGTTGGTTTCATCTTTGTGCTTCAAGTTGACAAGATGACATATCATGTTTGCTTTGTTTTGCACAATTGTCCTTGCATACATTTTTACCAATTTTCACTAAAGAATAGAGGCATTGTGTTCATTTGACAAAATGTTGGAAGATGCTTTTGTCTATCCATTGTCTTATTTGAGCAACACACTTCCTGTTAAGTATGACCCACTCTGCATCAACTGGCAGGATAGCAGATGACGTCTTCTCATCGGGTTTATCGCTTGTTGTCGATTCCTCTGCTTGCGCTGCAACGGGCTTAGTGGTTTCCACTATAGGCTTCCACAAATCTGTAATATACAAAAGGTCCTCCATTTTTGGTTTCCAAATGGCATAATTAAACGCAATAAGTTTAATCATGTTGATAGTATTTTTCCATTTATGGAGTGAGAATTTTGAAAAACTAACCATACGGATGTGTTTGGAACAGTTGAAATACCTGGAATCAACTCCTATATCGCTGATAACGTGCTCTAATTGGCCAAGATAAAGGAAAAATTATTTCAACGGTCTGGATTGTCAGTTGGCGTGGCGCTGATGTGGCACTGATGTGACGTACTGGAACAGTTGCTAGAAAAATTGTCGGAAAGTCACCGCCGGCGTGAATAGTGTCGTCTTCTCCAACAAGTGGGTGTTGTAGCACTGCGGTTTTGACTGGAACTTTGATCGAGCTTATCTACTTCATTTTAGCTCTGTTTTTTGACGTCGTTTACGCCGTTGGAATCGTCTTAGCCTGATCTTCACAGATCTGGGCTCGGACTTTTTTTCGAGCAACTTCAATTTTCCCGTCGCTGGAAAATTTCATTGTCATGTCGTCGTTTCACTCCCAAACTCTCTGATACCACTTTGTTGGGGCACCGAAGATTCGTGGTGATCAAAAACACACAAAACATGAAGAAAAATGGATCAACAACGTGATTTACGTAATTCGACAATTGTTGCCTGCGTCCACGGGAGAAGGAGGTCAAACAATTATTCTTCTCCAGATGAACATCAGAGGATATACAAAGTGTTACAATGGGTTTTGTCAGTCATTACAGATTCATGGGAATATGATCCCGTTATAAAGATGAAGGAAACTCAATGTTCAAGGGTGGATGGCCTACATCATCTACCCTTGAAAAATCCTTCCCACCAGCTATTGTCCACTGCGTTGGTTGCCAACCATGGAGAAGCTGTCCGCTGGAGCTGTTGTCGACCACGGACTTCCTCCCGCCGAATTCTCCCTTGATTGGGAGTGGCCCCCCACATTAACCGTCTGCCCAGTTATTGAAAACGGGGTTTGCTAGGTATGTCCGTGTTTGGAATGTTGTTTTCATGTGAGTCGAGTGCAAAGTCCCTGTTATCATAAATAAAATAAAATAATAATGTTGGCGTACTTGGTGGTGAAACATCACATGCATCTCACGGCATTTATGTAATGCGAACCGTCGTCTTAAACAACTCATGTAAAATATTTTTCTCTACAATTATTAATTAACTAAGTTGTAACCTACAACATGAGTATTTTTTGTCAGTTTTTTAAATAGCTGATATGAAAATATTTTTAATAGCATAGTTCATGTTGTGTACCCTCTTTGCTCGATGCACCTCAACAACACTGAAGTTGAACAATAATTGGATATTCCAAGCACGTCACTCCATGCATCAAAGGCTATCGATTAACAACAAAACCCTAATAAAATCATGGAGAGACTATACGCTCAAAATAAATACCTCAAAGGAATGCTAAAATTCTATTGAAATATCATTATAATCAATTCGAATACCAAAGAGACCCCAAAACCCATAGACATAAAACGTGGGGTCAAAAGTGGCATTCCACTCACTACTACAAATTGCGCATTTTCATACGAGCACACGGGAGAACGCCTTAGGTAGTCACTAATGACCGGCAATCGCGACCCCTAAGGCGGTCGGTGCACTAATGCCCAAAAAATAAATCCCTATCGCGCACCCTCTGGCGGCTCCCTCACCCTCTGCCCGTAGCCACCACCGTCTCTGGCCGCTGCACCTCCGGAGCCCACCGTCGATCCCCCCACCCTGCCTGTGCCCCCTCCCCCAATCGCACACCCTCTCCCGCGGCTCCCTCACCCTCTTCCTTCCGTCGGTACCGCCTCTCGACGCCTCAGCTCCGAATTGGCCGCCAATCCTGCTGCTCCTGCCTGCCACCCGCCACAGATCTCATACCGTTTGCTGCTGTCGTCGATCCAGGTCAATCCAACCACTATGGACGCCCCCAATTTCTGGGGTCTCCGCCGACCGAAATTTCTTCAGTCACCGCTACCTTCATTTTCTCCACGCCCGATCCCTCCCTTAATTACATTCTGTATTTTTTATATCTGTGTGTACCATGGAAGGACGATGTTTGTCCTCGGATACTGGTTGATGAAGTGAGTGTCCTGGTCGGCCGCGGGGAGGGGGATGCAAGCTTATTCAGCATCGACATGCGGAACAGATCGACAACGATCTCGGGGAAGCCAGGGTCGAAAGTTGGGTGCAACGTCTCGGGATGCGGCAACGACTCGGGATGCGGGCTGTGACGACTTCAGATGCGACCTCATATAGCTATTGATGACCTCGGGGAGCCGGCCATCACAACTCGTGACACGGGACGCGCAGGACTCGGGACGCAGGGGTCTGGTAGGGATCCAGGCTGTGGCACGTTTGTGGGTGTGTTGGCCGGCGGCGCAGGACGGCGGTATCATAGGGGGTGCAGGCCAGCGACTACAGGTTGGCATGGATATCGAACTGACTGGAGACAATTTTGGATGTGGAGCAAAGGTCGGCAACGGGAGGCCGACAACGTCCTTGGGTTGGGAAGCACAGGGCTGACTACCTCAGGGTGCTCCATACATTACAGGCTGGCACAAAGCCAACGATGATCTCAGGACAGTGTTGAAAGGCGACGACCGTGATGCAATTACAAGTTAGCGCGGCTGTGGCGGGACCTCAAGCTGTCGATAGATTATGGGCTGTTAGGGTTTATGGGCCGTGAGTTTTTGTTTTGGGTGGTATTGGGTTTTCCACTCATGTTTTGGTGGCTTTTGGCGTCCCACATGATTTTTATTTGTGGGGGCCACTTCCACGTGATTGATGGAGGATGACTGACTGGAGTCTTCTGTCCGCAGCAGGTCTTCAGAGGGCGGCGACCAACCCTGCTGCAGGTTCGTCGATGTGAGCAGTGCGGTGGACGGCAATCGACATGGTGGGATGAGCAGCACGATGATTTTTCGAGTCGACATGGTGGAATGAGCAGCACGATGATTTTTCTAAATGGCAGATGAACTACCCAACCACTGGAGAACGGTTGTTCTTGTTTGTCTTTATAAAACGGGATTGATTCCCATGAACTGTGGTGTGTAATTTGTGTGTGACTCCTCCCACGAGATGCAGAGAAGAGAGAAATAAAACCGACAATCCGTGTGTTTCTCTCATGGATGTAGGCTTTAAGGTGAAGCACATTAAAATATGTGTTTTTCCATTTTGGTTCTGGTTTTTGTGTGTTTTTGTTGTCACACACTTTTGTTGCACCCTTACAAGTTGTATCAGAGGGAATGTGTCTTGTCGTGTTTCAGAATGCTTCCGGTCAGACCTTGGTGGTGGGAGCGGAGTCTCAGGGTGTCATGCGGAGGTGACACGGCAGAGATGGTCACGCTCGAGAGATGTCAGAGACAGAGACTCCACTATGAAGGGTAAGTTTCGTGGAGGTGATTTTTGATCCAGAGAGAGAGGGTGGACCACAATGGTTTGCGACTCAGAGAGTGGGTGAACCATCGATGTCAACGACAAGGAAGGAGCGTCCCCTGAGATCATGCTTGGTAGATGGTTAGTTGGAAGCGGACCATTTCATAGACATATAGAAGGTCACGATCCTGCATGCACGAGGGCATGCATGTAATGGTGGTTGGAAAATGTCACGACTCAATCATGAGCTCCTATCCCACACCAGTAAGAACATCAAGGTCGCGATTCATCTGGTTTGTCCCTATCGAAGAGTTCTGAGTCGCCACAACAAAGTGGAGGATGATACGTGTCAGTCTTGACACAACTAATTGGTAGTTGGGGTCACTCTCCTGATGAGTCCATAGTAGGATGAAACCAGTGAACCTTACATCATATGAAGAGTTGAATGACTGAACTCTGCCCGCCTTGGATGGGGCTGTGGTGCCGCATGAACGAACTGCTGTGCTGAGATGCTCAGCCCGTGACAAGATATATCAGAGAGAGACGAAGTGAGGAGAGTCGAAATAGAGAACCGACAGAAGAATTTTCCAGTCACCGGAAAATTGAATGTTGTAGGAAAATTTTTCTAAAGCCCAATCCATGAAGATGACGACGAGACAATTCCAACAACGCAAGTGGCGTTGAAAACAGAGTTGAAACGAGTCTTGTAGAGCAGGTCAAAGTTTCGGTCAAACTGCAGGAGAATAGTAACTCCGTGACGGAGAAGACGATACTGTTAACGCCAATAGTGAAATTTCCAGCGAGATTCTGGTGGCTATTCCAATGTGCCACGTCAGCACCACGCCATCGCCATGTCAGCAGGTGATCTGGACCGTTGAATTTGTTTTGGCAATATCTTGGCCAATCAGTGATCGATTTCAACGATCCAGGAGTTGATTCCCAATATTTCAACCGTTCTGGACGCACCCATACAGTTAGTTTTTTTTCAAAATTCACACTCCATAAGGTGGTTTCAAAGAGGTGCGGTATCAACAATGGTGATCGGGTTTTGCGACAACGACGATGGCTGGTGGCGGAGTGCTTCCAAAATTTGAGATTGAGATGTTTGCAGGTTGAAACAATTTTGGCTCGTCGAAAAGCACGGTGAAAGATACTCTTGTGTAGCAGGGCATGATTAGACTGTTGATCAAAGAAAAGTCTGAGACAACCAGTAAAAATGATTGGGAAGAGCCTGAGATGTGGGTCGTCAACACAATTCGACTGTGTCTAGCGAATGAGGTAAAGTACTCAGTGTTGGACGACACCTCACTGAAGGAGATCTGGAAAAAGTTAGAGCACCGATATATGGAAAAATCGCTCACTAACAAATTATTCCTGAAGAATAAATTGTACCAGTTGTGCATGGACAAGGGAACGAATTTTTTCGATTACACCAACGAATTCAACAAGACCCCGACACAATTATTGGGGCACAGTGTGAAAGATGGAGAGGAAGACAAAACACTTTTTCTTTTGTCATCACTACCAAGTTCATTTGATGGACTTGTTACTGCATTGCTCGTGGGGAAGTAAACATTGAAGTTGGATGAGGTGATAGCATCACTTCAAGATTCAGAGGCATTCTGAAGACCTGCAACACATTCGGGCGAGCAAACCATGGTGATGCAAGATGATCAACATGGGGGGATCCGACATCGAAAGTCAAGAGGTAAAGAATGATGGCCAAAATTGAGGGGATGTGATCCTAGAGAAATCACGTGTTTTTGGTGTGAGAAAAATGGTCATTATAAAAGTGACTGTGGATAGCGCAAACGGTACATTGTTAGGAAAGTGAAAGTTGAAGAGAAGGATGCAAACATCATAGAATTTTTGGTAGATGATGAAATCTACGTGACGACAGGAATCTTCCACTCATAGGGGAGAATTTAACAGGGATAGGTGCAGTGTCATTACTACAAAAGATATGGGCACATCAAGTGGAAATGCCAATTTCTAAAAAGGAAGAACAGACAAGCTCAAAGTCCAAAGAAAGAAGGATGAGTTCTGGATTTGGGGAGTGCGACACACATATGTACGACCAATGGTGCGTTTCATACTTTTCAGCAGGTGCAAGATTCAGTGAGACTTGGTGATGGGTCAACATGCGCGGTTCAAGGAGTCGGGATGGTGAAATTGAAGACATCTGATGGAGGAGTATGAAAACTGGGTGACGTGAAATTCGTTCTGAGGATGAAACGAAACTTGGTATCATTAAGTAGACTTGATGATAAAGGGTTCAATATTTCCATAACAGGTGGTGTGTTGGAAATCTCACGTGGGGATGCAATGATGTTTACTGGGAAAGAGTCCCAAGGATTGTATCATTTGATGGGGACCACAATCATCCCGATCTCGATTGAAGATAGTGGAAGCGACACGTCATCTGGTGAGAAGAAGCGTGTTTAATTTGCTGATAATTTTTTCAACACCTACAAAGAGACTGCGGTTCTGGTTTCTACCCCAAATTGGTTGTGAGGGGGAGATTTGTGGGGGCCACTCCCAATTTGGGAGTGATTGATGGAGGATGACTCACGAGAGTCTTCTATCAAAAATAGTTTTTCTGAGGGCATCAACCAACCCTACTACAGGTTATTCAATGGTGGGAAGTGCGGTACACAACAACCGGCATGGTGGAATGAGCAGCCGATGACAATAATTCTTCTCAAGGGTAGATGAACTACTCAACCACTAGAGAATAGTTGTTTTTGTTCATCTTTGTAGAATGGGATTGATTCCCATGAATTGTTGTGTGTAATTAGTGTGTAATTTCTCTGACGAGATACATGGAAGAGAGAAATAAAAGTGACGAACCCTGTTTCTCTTGTGGATGTAGGCTTCAAGCCGAACCACGTTAAAATATGTGTTTCTCCAATTTGATTCTGGTTTTTTTGTGTGTTTGTTTCCATTCACTTCCACTACGCCCTTACAGTATTTGACATTTATTTTTATTAATATATTTTTAGGGCCAAGTATGCTCGGTTCCTGAAATTTCTTGGTATATTTGCATGTATTTAAGAATACATGAGATTTCATGATATTGTATGCACGAGAATAAATAAAATTTTTCATGAAAGAAATCTTTATATTTCATTATATATATTTTACATGAAATATGGGTTATAAGTTTATAGTGTTACATGATCAATTACAGCGCATACGCTTAAATATATTTTAGCACATGGGTTATTTCTCTTGAATGAAGAATGTATGCATCAATTGTTGCATGATGTATTTTCATGGTGAGATATTTAAGCGCATGATGAAGAGTCATTTTCTACAGCATTTTTTATTCGATATTATATTAGAATAAAAATACCCCATTCCATTCTCTGTGTTCCTGATTTTCCTTTTTTCATAAAAGGGTCTTGACCCCAACCTTTTTTAGTAACAATATGATAATTTCCTTTTATGGGTTGAGTGTAAGGAATTAGTGTAGAAAAAACAACTCATGATTCTACACCACTAAACAAAGTGTAGAAATCCCATGACACACACTACATTATCCCCAACACAACACAACATTGCCAATGCAAGTTCTGTCACCATTCCAATATTCTACATTTGATATTTACGATTTATAGTGAATAAAACGCTGCATGCTATTTTTGATTTACATAATAATTTCAGAACTCATCGCCCACACACTATGCATTTCACATTATGTATCATGATCTATACTGGTTAGAATGAAGACAGACCATACAACGTCAAAAATCTATAACTTATTTAGGTTCATTACAACTAACTACTAATACTAGTCTTCATTCTTTGAGCCTCTAAATATACTAATTCCCCTTATTATTTTTCAGAATGAGAGAGAACGCCATATAATAACACTGGCTTAGAAGGAACAAGTGAAACACCATTGTTTCCTATTTGTTTAAATGGTTTGTTAGAATGATTTGTTCAATTCATATTATCTGATATATCCTTTTAATAATTACTAATTACTTCATTGTTGTATAATTTTTTTTGTGTTTCAGATAATATTGAACTCCAAAAATTGGGCACAAAAATACCTCACACGCCCTGTACTGGGCTTAAAATAAAATATCAATCAATATAAAAAAATTTACCATTCAACGATAAGAATATTATTTCTCAGAAGTTTTTAATTAGATGACATCGATAATATGAATTTTTTTTGCTTAACAATAAAAGTACAAGGGTATGTAAAATTCTAAAAAATTTACTACCCATTAATAATCCACCTCTAAAAGAAAAAATAACAACAACATATGGTAGTGGTTAATACATCTCAACATTGACACAACATCTGTGCATGATCTTTTTTCATTATTAATATAACTTTTTCCTTCTACATTTCTGAACAATTAGAAGTGTTTATTTCATTATTGCCATACTTCTATATATCCTTAATGTTTTCCCACTAACTTCACTAGGTGGAACATATAATACTACCTTACCCTCTCTTATCTCAATTTCAACTGTTACTCCAACCAAGTGCATTACAACAGGAAGACATTTCATATCAAATCAATATATCATTGATCTTCAAAATATTCAAGGTAATCACTCTTATAAATTGAAATAATATCATGATGTGAATCCTTTATAGTTCTTAACATACATGGATTAATGGGGGGGGGGTCCAATTTATATGATTCAAAATTACTAGGATGTAATGAAAATTTGTAATTGGACATGGTATCTATATTTTTTTGTTACATTCACTTGTAATCCAAACTGGCTTGAAATTTCTAGGTATGTAAAAGAACAAAAACTTTTTATATTAGAATATCTGTAAGTACTATTGAGAGTGTTCAACATCAAGGTTAACCATATAAGGAAACATTTATGAGAACAATGTATCTTTGGAACATGTCATGCTGGTATTTCATTCAATCCCCTTTCTATATTTTTTCATTGTAAGAAAATTTTTAATGTATTCTTGCTTTCAATTATTATTCATTATTCCATTGCGATGCAGTTATTTGTATTGTATAATTCCAAAAAATGAGGTTTTTCCCATGCACATATACTTATTAATTTTTTTTACATACTTCTTACATTAGATTGTTGTTTCTTATTACAGGTTGATAGGTGTACATATTTGTTTACATAATTCTTATATTAATTTTCCACATGTACATATTAATTCCAAAAATGAGGTTTTCCGCATGTAAATATTCATTCTTCTATATTTATTTTTTCCTATTATAAGTTGTTTACATGGTTCTTATATTAGTTTATGTTTCTTATTTAAAGTTGACACATGTTATGGAACTTCCCTTTCCAATACTGGTAAAACAACTACTAACACAACTTCATCTAAACCAATATGAACAACTATAGTACTAAAATATTCTTTAACCAACTTTGATTAGTTAAAAAATCATAGTGATCTATATTTAACATATATTATCATAGGTTAATTCTTTGTCACAAAATTCAATTTTTAGTATTAGTAAAGTTAGAGAGAAAGAAATGTTTTTCCTATTATAGTGGCTGATTTTATTGGAAATTCCCTTTCCAACGACATCGATTTTAGGTTTCTTAAATATTAAAACATATTTCCTATTTCAGGAGTAATATTTTCCAGTGACAATATGACTTATCTTTATTTACACCAATGGTTCCATTATTTTTAGTTTATTAACAATTTTATTTCAATTTAAAATTATTGAATTTGACTTTGTATGTTTATTATTTTGGTATGGTTTCATTTAAATTTATTATATCTATATTAAAAAATTATTATAACATGTAACAATGATATAATTTTTTACTCTATATTCATCTATTAAGTATGTAGTATGAATATTCTGGATATGTGATATGTATATACTGACTAAGTAAAATGCATTCAACTACCTTGATGGTGGTGGGGAAGATTCTTCTCTCAATGCTTTTGGCTACTCGAACCCCATTCTCAGGATATGACATCCCAACATATAGGGTGCCAAGACTTATACAATTCAATTCTCATCTCACAAGCCTTGTATTTCACCATTACTGCAAGTACATTTTTAATTTTAATATTAAATAATTTATTGGCATAACTATGGAGATTTTTCACTTTTGGTTTTTTGGTAAACAACCCATATGAATCCTTACTAATATTTCCCTATTTTAATTATAATAAATGGGTTAACATGAATCATTTTTATGATTTATTAGATTATTTTCTTCATTCATGATAAATAAAGGGTTACATTTTCCATTTGTAGCACTGTTTAAAGTATCATATTTATACATTTTTTCAAGGTAATTGTGGGAATTGGATTCATAGAAGATTCATGATGGTTTTTTTATTTTATAAGAGCACCTATTAGGGAATTTTAGATTTTTATATATGTATTCCTTTTAATTCATTCATTTGATTGTAATGTATTGTTTTACTTGTATGTTCACCGCACACATTTTAAAAAATTATTAATTATTATTTTTTGTTTTGGTGTTGACTCTCTTAATGTGTAATACATGTGATCTCTCCATTTGACAGGTTCACTATAGTTTATTATGATATCAAATCTATTTTTTAGGATAGTACCAGATAATTAATTACACATCTATTATATATGTATTCATTTAAATGCATTCATTTTATTCTAATGTATTTTTTATCCTATAACTAACTATTTTGTTTCTATATTAACAATCCATTAGTTCCCTTACTAATATTGTCATTTTTTTATTTTAATGTTGATAAAGGGTCATATATTTATCCTAGTATTTTATTTTAAGTATGTGTTTTATTGTTTCCTATATCACTTATTACTATTCAAAACCATTTATATAGATTCCACTTTGTTAGAATAGAGTTTTATGTTTTTATTTTCCCACAAATATAGTTGTAATGAAGCACGATCACATCAAAAAATGTCAATGTTGCAAAAAATACCCACCACTTATACATGTTTTTAAATATTTAGTTATATTATTGAGATGCATTTTAGTTTATTTTTAACATTTCATTCAACATTTACCATAAATTATTAATTTTACTTTTTTATGTATTGACTCTAAATGTTAACTATATGTGATATCTCCTTTTGAAAGGTTCACTATGAAATTATAAAATTGACTCTAAATTTATCAGAAGAATACCTGATAGGTAATTTCATGAATGTTATATTTGTATTCAATTTTTAGTGCATTTATTGTATTTATTTGTATTTATTTAATTCTTTAGAGCCTCTTCACTATGGAGTTTTCTTGGAACCATATATGTATGAACAATGAAATTAGGAGATTTGAAAAGAATTTTATGTCATTGTATATCATGTGGAAGAGTTTCCTTAGGCCTATACTTGTTGGTCTGGTGAAGTAAAGAAGAATGAGTGAGGCAGCCGGTATGTTTGGTGAAATACTTGAAAGGGGATTGAAACCAAATATAATCATATATAATATAATGATTGATGTGTATTATAAGCTGTATGATTTGAAGGATTCTATCAATGTTCAATAATATATGAGGTTAAATAACATCTCTCCAAATATTATTACCTTTAATTCTTTGTTGACTTTGTTATGTCATGCTTAGAGAATGGAGGATGTAGGGAGAGTGTCATAAGTGATAGAAAGGTATGGATTTTCTCAAGATTACTATAACATTATTTTTTATGGTTATTCAAGAAATAATAATACTGAAACTACTTTTATGATGTTTTTGTGTTTATTCAACAAAGGTATAGATTTTATATGGGTGGATATACCTATAACATTCTTTTTTTTTTTTTTGTTATTTGGAGAATGATAAAATGTTATATTTTTTAAAAAAATATACAGACCAGTGTCCACCTCTGGTGGCCACAAATAAATTTTTATAGGAGGACTATTAGAGACCACCAATGTAATTCACTAAATATCTCCCCATCTTCTGCCACCACATTCATTTGGGGACCCCTTATAGTGATCACTATTGGTGGTCGTTATTTCTCTTTAGTGATGGGGAAACTGTGACTACCAAAAGAGGTCAGAAGGTGGTTGATAAAGGTTGAATTTATAGTAGTGACTCCAATATATAAAATTAAAATAGTCTATACAATATGAATCAACATACATCAGATCATATATGAAAATATTATTTTCCCGACCCGACCCAATGTGGCCCGAATTGCTAGTACACCAAGCACACCTCCAATAGGCTAGGGGATGACGACCAATTCTAAGTAGGCATATCACACGCATGGGAGGACTTAGAATAATGTATCTACACACACACATATGTCTCCAAGCTCATACAATGTTAAAGTGTAAAACAATCGATAACCATGGATGAATTCATCTAAAATCCCACCATCAGAGTACATAGACAAAGTACTAGAAATAAAGGGACAAATACAATACCACCAAAAGAAAATGAAGACAAACCCAACCTGTGAAGTAGGAGTGGACTTCTATCAAAGAAATCATTAGAATACACCTTAGTTTTTCAAGACCACTAAGCACTGTCTAGTTATTATCCCTCCAGGAATCCATCAAAAGGTTGGTCATCTGCATAAGACACAATACATGTAGGGAAATCCCATGTAGGGATGAGTTTAATAGTACCTAGTAGGACACCCCAAACTCACTAAGCATATTACATCAAGAATAAAAGTAATCTCATGATAAGGATATGTCAATAGAATACATAACAAGAATATCCGGATATACTCATAGTAGACACACAATCTCAAGTAAGATCATAATCATATTTCCATCCTATGATTCATGATCAAAGGTTCCAAATCACACTTGTCTGGGTGAACACACTCCATAAGTACGATAGCACCGATAAAACTGATGGAATCCATCTGAGATGTCGTTCTCATCTATAGTGGTTAGAACAAAGACTGACCATACAACGTTAGAAATCTATAACTTATATAGGTTCATAGAAACTAACTAATAATACTAGTCTTCATTCTTCCAGCCTCTAAATATTCTAATTTCCCTTATTATTTTTTAGAATGAGATATAATGCCATATAATAACACTGAATTAGAAGGAAAAAGTTGAACTAAACTATTACCTATATGTTTAAATGGTTTTTTAGAATTATTTGTTCAATTCATACAATCTGATATATCCTATTAACAATTAATAATTACTTATTTATTAAATAAATTGTTTTTTGTGTGTTTTTGATAATATAGAACTCCAAAATTTGAGCACCAAAATACCTGACATGTCGTGTACTGGGCTTAAAATAAAACATCAATTAAAAACATAAAATTTACCATTCAATGGTAAGAATAATATTTCTAAGAAGTTTTTAATTATATGATACTGATAATCCAAAATATTTTTTTCTCAAAAGAAAAACATACAACATGTCCATTTCTAAAAAAATTACTTTCCATTAATTGGCCACCTGTAAAAGTAGTAACAATGACAACATATGGTAGTGGTAAATGCATATCAACATTGACACAACATCAATGTGTGATATTTTTTCATTATTACTATAACTTTTTTCCTTCTATATTTCCAAAAAAATAGAAATTATTCTTTCATTATTAACATACATCTATCTATCCTTAATGTTTTTTCCCACTGACTTCACTTGGTCGAACATATAATACCATATTATCCTCTCCTATATCAATTTAAAATGAGACTCCTACCAATTGTATTACAATATGAAGACATTTAATATCAAATCAATATATCATTTATCTTCAAAATCTTCAAGGTAATCACACTTATAAATTGAAATAATACCATGATTTGAATCCTTTATAGTTCGTTACATACATGGATTAACAGGGTGGTTTGAGTTTTGTGCTTAAAAATTACTAGGATGTAATGAAAATTTGTAACTGGGTAGGGTATCCAGATTTGTTTGATACATTCACTTGTAATCTAAACTAGCTTGAAATTTCTATGTATGTAAAAGAACACAAACTTTTTCTATTAGATTATCCGTAAGTACAATCGAGAGTATTCAACATGAATTTTAACCATCTAATGAAAGATTTATGAGAAGAATGTATATTTGGAACATTTTATGCTGGTATTTTATTCAATCCCCTTTCTATATTTTTTTTCATTGTGAGGACATTTTTAGTGTATTATTGCTTTCAATTATCATTCATTTTTTCATTGTGATGTAGTTATTTGTATTGTATAATTCCAGAAATGAGGTTTCTCACATGCAAAAATACTTATTAAAATTTGTTTCCATACTTCTTACATTAGTTTGATGTTTCTTATTGCAGGTTGAAATGTGTACATATTTGTTTACATAATTATTAAATTAGTTTTCTACATGTACATATTCATTCAAAAAATGAGGTTTTCCGCATATATATATATTCATTCTTCCATATTTATTTATTTCCCATTAAAATTTTCATAATTCTTAAATTAGTTTTCTGCATGTACATATTCATTAAAAAATGAGGTTTTCCACATGTATATATTCATTTTTCTATATTTCTATTTTTCCCATTACAATTTGTTTACATGGTTATTATATTAGTTTGATGTTTCTTATTGCAAGTTGACACATGTTATGGAAATTCCCATTCCAATATTAGTAAATCTGCTACCAACACAACTTTAACTAAACCAATAAGAATAACTATAGTACTAAAATATTCTTTAACCACCTTTGATTAGATAAAAATTCACGGTGATCTATATTTAACACATATTATTATAGTTTAATTCTTTGTCACAAAGTTCAATTTGTAGTATTAGTAAAGTTATAGAGAAAGAAACTTTTTTCCTATTGATGTTACCAACTTTATTAGAAATTCCATTTCCAACGATGTTTATTTTAGGTTTCATAAATATTAAAACTTATTTATTATTTCAGAATTAGTATTTTCCATAGAAAATATGAATTATCTCTATTTTCACCAATGGTTCCATTATTTTTAGTTTATTAATAGTTCTATTTCTTTTTAAAATTATTGAATCTGACTTTGTATGTTCATTATTTTGGTATGCTTTCCTTTAAATTTATTTTATCTTTGTTAAATATTTCTTATAACATGTAAAAATGATATACGTTTGTATTATATATTCATCTATTAAGTATGTATTATGAGTATGTTAGATATGGGATATGTATATACTCACTAAGTAAAATGCATTCAACTGCCTTGGTGGTGGTGGGGTAGGTTTTTCTCTCAATGCTTATGGCTACTCAGACACCATTCTTAGGATATGAAATCCTGACATATAGGGTGACAAGAATTATACAATTCAATTATCATCTCACAAGTATTAGATTTCACCATCACAACAAGTACATTTTTAATTTTAATATTAAATAATTTATTGACACAACTATGGAGTTTTTTCACTTTCAGTTTTTAGGTAATCAGCCCATATGCATCCTTACTAATATTTCCCTATTTCCATTACAATAAATGGGTTAATATGAATACTTTTTATGTTTAATTAGCTTATTTTTTTCATTAATAATAAATAAGGGGTTATTTTTTCCATTTTCATCACTGTTTAAAGTATCATATTTAGACATTTTTTTCACGGTAATTGTGGGAATTGGATTCATAGAAGCTTCATGAAGTTTTTTCCATTTCAAAAGTGTACCTTTTATATAATTTCACATTTGTTATATATGTATTCCTTTAAATTAATTAATTTGATTGTAATGTATTTTTTTACTTGTATTTTCACCACACACAATTTCTTAAATTATTAATTCCTTTTTTTTTGTTTTGGTATTGACTCTCTTAATGTGTAATACATGTGATCTCTCCATTTGACAGGTTCACTATAGGTTATTATAATATCAACTCTAAAATTTTCAAAAGATTAAGTTGATGTTATTAATATTTTCATGACTTATTATATACTCCATTTACTTATTTTGTATTAAATGTGCATAATTAGTGTGAAATATTAATGATTTAATATTAAGTATAATTTTTGGGCATTTTTAGAAGTAGTCCAATTGAGTCAGTTTACTGTTTTAATAATAACTATCACTATACTGATCCAAATTGTGTGTTTCTTCTTTTTTAGGATTATCCTTTAAATATAAAACATTTCATTAGAAGGTACCATGAGCCAATTATGACATTTGAAGGGTCATATGGTCCTCACAAACAAGACCAACGAATCTGTGACGAAACTGGACTTATCATGAAGATTGATTTACTGGGATAAATACAGAAGTCCAAATTCCATTATTATCCACCATAGTTTGGGGGACAATTTAAGGAGACCAGGATAAAACTTTCAAGTCCTAATAATAACAAAAATGTGCCCAAATGATGCATTGAAATCCAGCCCACCATTCTGGCCGAGAAATAAAATCAGAACACAAATATTGACATTTCTTTTGATTTATACATACATTCAAGCTGATATTTTGCAGTGTGAAAGAGGAGATATTTTCGGACAACTATTTTGAAGAGATGATTTTTATTTGAGGGAATATTCCTATTCCAAAACCCATTCACATTATGGTCTTTGAAAAAGTTTGGATTGAAATGGACAGATCAGAATTGTTTAGTAAAACCGCCATAACCTTTGCTCCATAAGTCCAATAGATGCGAAATTTTCACAGTCGAAAGAGGAATTTTATATATACAACTTTTAATAAGGATATATTTCATGATTAGGCTGTATGAATTTCCAAATCATCGAGCCAAGTGGATAGGATAATTTTGGAATGAAAACAGTCCACCACCTTGGGCTATTAATACATCCCATCCTCTCCTTTCAAAAGGGATGGCATTTCAGAATATAGGAGGATCAATTGGAACGACCAAGGCTCTGAAAAAGTCCTAGGAGGACATTCAAAACTCAAGTTTTCACTTGATATACCCTTCCTCCTCTCTTTCATTTCATTTACTTTTGTGTTCTTCTTCATTTGAAATCTTGTAAGTGTTTGTTTTGTAATTCTGTTTTAATGAATGTTTCTTCTTCAATATCTCTTACTCTCACCCACCTATTGTAGTTTAATATTAATGTTCTTAAAATAGACTAAATCAAGTTAAAATCCATTCACTTATTTTGCTTCCTCATTCAATCTAAATTATATATTTAACAATTTCTTCATCGTTTGTGTGTGTGTTAGGCACACTACTCTTATCTTGTCCCTTTCTTTTTTTTTTCTCTTTATAATTAATCACCATAAAAATATATTACCAGATTAATAAACATATTAATGGATGAGTAAATATCACATTTTGGGGAGTTATAATTTAGGTATGTTAAGCGATTGAGAGATTTTTCTCGATGAGTATTCATTGAATTAACATTGTGTATGTTGGACTTAGCATGTCATAAATTAATGACTTATTTTGTTTAACGTGTGGTTTCCATGGATTATTGGAACCATAAATATACTACCATAAAAAAGATATGATCAAGATTAGAACCCTAAGTTAAGTTAATTCTTGGATTAAGGCCTTAACACTTGGGAATTCCAATCAACATCAACTTGTGACATGGGTGTTAATTTAAATGCAATATAAAGAAAAGCTCAAGGATATCACAAGCTTAACTAACTAATGATGAACTCACCCCAATATTTATAAAATTGTTAAATCAATCTTAATAAATAAATCATTTAATTTAATATCTGTAAACAAACCCCCCAATCAAAATACAATCAACTAAGAACAATCGACTATTAAGAATTATCATCGCTGAGGATTCAACCCGAGTGCTGTTATACACATTAGCAAAGCACCATAACCTTGACTGGTCGATAGGAGATAATCATACGTTCATTTCAAATGGTTTCATTTCCAGGGATGGTGCTTTAATTATTCATTAGTTTCTGGTTATTGTAATAAAAAACAAAAAAAAAAATTTAAAAAAAATTGAAATAAACACAAAGAAGAACCTGTCTTCTCATAAAAATCATAAACGAAAAGCAAACAAAGAAAAACCCATCTTCCTCTTTCTTTCAAAATCTCTCTGAATGTCCCATAGCCTCCCAAATAATCCCTCAGATTTTTTTGACCCTGAAATTGAGCGAACACTTCTCCAACTTAGGATAACATAAGAGATAATAAAATAATTCAAGAACCAGTCCTTGTCCAACCAGTTGAATTAGAAATGGACAATCATAGGGAACAAAACCTTAAAGAACTTTCTACCCATAATATGAATTACCAACCTCTTGGTATTAAATATCTAAACATATAGGCTGACTTCGAACTCAAATCAGGTTTGATTCATCTTCTTCCTCATTTCCACGGGCTAGCCAGTGAGAATCCATATATCCACCTTAAAGAGTTTCAAGTAGTGTGATCTACCATGAAGCCTCAAGGGGTTTATGAGGAACAAATCAAACTCTGAGCATTCACTTTCTCCCTAGATGACACTTTCAAGTCATGACTTTACTACCTCCCTCCTGGTTCCATAACCACATGGAATGACATGAAGCGACTTTTCTTAGAAAAATTCTTTCCTGCTTCTTATACTACTTCTATCCGAAAGGAAATAAGTTGTATCCATTAGTTCCCTAGTGAATCAATCCATGAGTACTGGGAGAGGTTCAAAAAGCTTGTTTCAACCTACCCAAATCTCCAAATTCCTGACCAACTCTTGATCCAATACTTCTATTAGGGGTTATTGGATATGGAGAGAACTCTCATAGATGTTGCAAGTGGCAGTGATCTTGTTGATAAAACTCATGCAGCTGCAAGAGATCTCATAAGTAAAATGGCTAAAAACACACAAGAATTCCATACTCGAGCACATTCTCAAGTCAAATAATCCCAAGATAATCAATCAATTGAGCCAAAGAAGATGACCGAGTGGATGAGTGAACTTAAAGGTCTTGTACGACAACTAGATGTGTCTACCAAATCCCCAACCTCATCTTCTTCGCAATCAATGTTCCCTGGACCTATTAAAAACTGTGGAATCTGAAACTCTCTATCTCATCCAACTGACACATGTCCACAACATCAAGAGGATCAATCTGATTCATCTGGACCAATGGATCTCAATGCAGCATATGCTTAGCGGAACACCAACCCTCAACTATCAGGTCAGTTCATTAGAAACTTCAACCAACCTTACTATGATCCCTTCCCTTTTTCCTATAACCAAGGCTTGAGGTATGGTAATCTCGCCTCTCATCCCCCTTAATTCCCTCCTCAAAACCAAAACCAGTTTCCATACGGTCAAGGTGTTGGTAACTTCCAACAACATTACCCTTTTGTTCCTCAACCTCAAAGAATCAATCCTCCTCCTGGATTCCACTATCCTAGTGAGACTTCCCAATTCCCAAACCAATACAATCGCTTTCCCAAAAACCAAAATCAAGGTAATACCAATCTTGGATAGGCCTCTTCTTCCAAGAAACCATGGGAAAGATCTGTTGAATATCTTTCCTCCTTCACCCGTTCTAGTCTCAAAA
The DNA here is from genome assembly GCA_963277665.1 of Viscum album. Taxonomy (NCBI): domain Eukaryota; kingdom Viridiplantae; phylum Streptophyta; class Magnoliopsida; order Santalales; family Viscaceae; genus Viscum; species Viscum album. The sequence continues at coordinate 1,678,809,810 of OY728121.1, read as the reverse complement.
ACATTGAAACCCAAATTGGTCAACTTGTATCCCACCTTAGTCAGCAGCAACCATCCAATTCTTCCCAACTCCCAGCTCAAACATTACCCAACCCCAAGGGTAATGTAAGTTCAATTTAACTTTGACCGGGAAAGAAAATTTATATGCCTCAAGATAAGTCCTCCAACCCTCCTTTGAATGTTGACCTTGAAAATGAAAAGAAAAATAAAATTGAAAAGGAATCTGAATCCATTCCATCACCTCCTTCTATTCCACTTAGGAATCCAATTCCTTTTCCACAAGTTTTCTCTAAGCCAAAGAAGTCATTTGAACCTGATCTTGAAATGCTCGACATTTTTAGACATGTTGAATTCAACATTCCTCTCTTAGATGCCATAAAACAAATCCCTATGTATTCCAAGTTTCTTAAGGAATTGTGCACCCACAAGAGGCAACTTAAGACATTCGAAAGTGTTTCAATCCAAGAGTCCATACCCATTAAGTTCAATGATCTAGGGACCTTTATAGTTCCATGCCAAATTGGAAGTTCTAACTTTGATGATGCGCTCATAGACCTAGGAGCCTCAATTAATGTCATACCTAAATCCATCTTCTCCAACCTTGGTCTAGGTCCCTTTCACCCAATGGGTGTTGTCATTCAGTTAGCCAATCGATGCACAACTAGTCCTGAGGGAATAATTGAGTATGTACTTGTTCGTGTCAATGATCTTATCTTCCCTGTTGAATTCTATGTCCTTGACATGGAAGGTGAGACAAACTCTTCTCGATCTCCCCTAATTCTAGGAATACCATTCCTAATGACAGCGAGAACCAAGATTTATGTCCATTCATGCATCTTATCTATGGAATTTGGTGACCAACGGGTCAAGTTCAACATTTTCCAAGACATGTGATACCCATATGAGGATCACTCTGCATTTTCAATCCATTCTTCTAAGGATACTTCTGATAGTCAATTGAACCTCATTCCATCATGTTCTTCATGTTCAAATGACAAAGGATCTTTTAAAATTTGCACCATAATTAACTAGGTCATAAATGGCGAAGTTGATGTGGACCTCTCATTCATAGACTCCATCAATCTAGAGGAACTTGAAAAATATCTTGAATCCCACATCAACTCTGATCTCTATTACTCCACCTTGGACAATATTAAAGAAAATGAATATGAAGCAACTGAAGTCCCTTCCTCCATTCCTGAGTTGTCTAACCCACAAATGAAAGATGAGACTGATCTGAAGCCTCTTCCTGAACACTTGAAATACACATTCCTTTTCCATGATCACTCTTATCCTCTCATTATCTCATATTCACTTACTGAAACTGAGGAGTCCAAACTTGTTCAAGTGTTAGAGGAAAAAAAGGCCTTAGGGTGGACCCTAGATGACATACCAGTAATCAACCCCGCTCTTTGCATGCATCACATCCATCTTGAGGAATCATCCAAACCAATTAGACAACCACAAAGAAGACTCAATCCACTCATACTTGAGATAGTTAGGTAAGAGATAACCAAGCTTCTTCAAGCTGGCATTATCTACCCAATTTCTAATAGTGAATGGGTTAGTCCAATTATAGTTGTACCTAAGAAGGGTGGGATAACTATTGTCACAAATGAACATAGAGAGGTAGTCACAACTCGAGTGAAAAAAATGGCATGTGTGCATTGACTATATGAAATTGAAAGTTGAAATAAGAAAAGATCACTACCCTCTTCTATTACTTGATCAAATGATAGAAAGATTAGCTGGAAAGTCACACTATTGCTTTCTTGATGGATACAACGGCTATTTCCAAATCCCAATCGCACCTCAGGACCAAGAAAAAACTACTTTCAAATGCCCCTTTGGAACATATTCATATAGGAGAATGCCTTTTGGCCTTTGTAATTCTCATGAAACATTCCAGAGGTGTATGATGAGTATCTTTTCTAAATTCATTGAACATTGCATGGAAGTCTTCATGGATGACTTTACCATTTATGGTGAGTCATTTGAATGGTGCTTGAATTCACTCTCTCTAGTACTTCAAAAGTGTGTCAAGTGTAACCTTGTGTTAAATTTTGAAAAATGTCACTTCATGGTTGCAAATGGGATTGTTCTAGGGCACATAGTTTCAAAATATGATATTGAAGTTGATCCTGCCAAAATTGAAGTGATCCAATCACTTCCTGAACCCACTTTTGTTCGAGACATCCATTCATTCCTTGGTCATGTTGGTTTCTATTGGAGATTTATCCATAACTTCAGTATGATTTCCCTCCCACTCACTCAGTTACTCCAAAATGATGTCACTTTCCATTTTGATGAGTTTTGCAAGAGATCCTTCATTGAACTGAAAACTTCTCTTACATCTGCCCCGATAATCCAACCCCCAGATTGGTCCTTACCCTTTGAGTTGATGTGTGATGCTTCTGATAGAGCTGTTGGGGCTGTTCTTGGTCAAAGAAGAGAAAAACGTCCTCATGTCATCTATTATGCCTCAAAAACATTGGATGAAACTAAATCTCACTACACTGTCACTGAAATAGAACTTTTAGCAGTTGTTTTTTCCTTAGATAAATTCCAGCCCTATCTCTTAGGTGCCAAAATCATCATCTTCACAGACCATTCTGCTATAAATTTCTTACTCAAGAAAAATGATTCCAAACTGAGGCTAATAAGATGGATCATACTGATCTAAGAGTTTTACCTTGAAATAAAAGATAATCCAAGAAAATATAACCCTGTGGATGATCACTTGAGTAAAATTTCTAATTCTTCTCATTCTGAAATCATCGATCCTGAATTCCCCACTGATCACCTTTCTTATATCACTCCAAAAATACCATGGTATTCCCCAATTGTAAATTACTTGGTTTCTGGTGTTTTTCCTGATTATTTTTAAAAGAACATAAAATGAAGTTGAAAAGTGATTCAAAACACTATTTTTGGGAAGAAAATGAACTTTGGAAAACTGTGGCAGATATGGTAATTAAGAGATGTGTTGATGAAGATGAACATTCCTATATCTTAGAATTTTGTCACTCAATGCCTGGCGGTGGCCACTTTGAACCACAAAGGACCTCCCAAAATGTCCTAGACTCTGGATTATTCTAGACTTCACTCTTCAAGGACTCACATGACTTCTTTCAATCATGTTGCACTTGCCAAAAGTTTGGCACAATTTCAAAGAGAAATGAAATGCCCCAAAAGCCTTTAATTTTTGTGAGATCTTTGATGTTTGGGTTATCGATTTCATGGGACCATTTCCCCTTTACAATGGCCTCTCATACATTCTTCTTGTGGTAGATTATGTTTCTAGGTGGTTTGAGGCCAAACCCATGAGAAAGGATGATGCACAAACTGTTAGTGAGTTCCTAAAAATCCACATATTCCACAAATTTGGCACACCACGTGCCTTGATCAGTGACTTATGAACCCATTTTTGTAATAAAACCATGGAATATCTTTTGAAAAAGAATGGGGTTTTACATAAAACTTCAACTTCATATCACCCCCAAACAAATGGCATGGATAAACTTTCTAATAGAGAAGTGAAAATAGTGCTTGAGAGAATTGTAAAACCCACCAGAAAAGACTGGAAAGAAATACTTGGTGAAGCACTTTGGGATTATCGAACTACCTATAAAACACCCATTGGGATGTCTCCTTTTAGGCTAGTTTTTGGAAAATCATGTCATTTTCCAGTTGAAATCCAACATAAGTCATTTTGGGCAGTGAAAACTTGTAATTTTGATCTTGAAAAATCTGGTGAAGAAAGAATGTTGCAATTGGATAAACTGGAAGAGCTTTGACTTGAATCCTATGATAATTCCACTCTGTACAAAGAAAAGGCTAAGGTACTCCATGGAAAACACATCCTGAGAAAGGTATTCCATGAAGGTGAAAAGGTATTGCTTTTCAACTCTCGATTTTGTCTTCACCCAGGCAAGCTTAATTCCCGTTGGGAAGGTCCTTTTGTTATTACTAATGTTTACCCGTTTGGTGTAGTGCAAGTCCAAGACCCCTCTTCCAAAAAGGACATTCACAGTTAATGGACATAGATTAAAGAATCACCATGAGAGGACGCACAATCCTGGATCAAAATAAACTTCCATTGGATCCCCAAATTCTGTAGTCGACCCACCACTAGATGGAGATGACGTCCCTCCAAATCCAAACCAGGGGGAACATCTTTCCCTTTAACTCTCTCTCTATCTATCTTCCTCCCTCTACCTCTTTATTCTTCCTCATATATCTTTCATTTTTCTACCACTTTCTTTTTCAAAACATTTATTTTTCTCTTTATCTTGTGTGTGAGTGTGTCTTTATTAAAAACTAAAAAAAACAAAAAAGAATCATAAAAAAAATCAAGAGTCATGCTTACTCACCATTGAGTTTTGAAATTTTTTCCAACATTTTTGGGGAGTCAACAGGCATTTTTTCATCTCAAAAAGTTTGTATTTTTATCGTGACTTTGGATAAAGAATAGTGTGTCAAAACCAAAAAATTTTGAATGTTCAATTTTTGATTTGGAAAATGATTTTCCCCAACTGTGAGAACCAACATTAGCTTTCATGCCAAGGCCACCTATGGCCATATTTTCAAAATATGTGTTTTCACCCCCATTTGTGAGTCTTGAGTTTGTGGACCTTCGAGCTGAATTTCTTACTTTAGTGTGCATTAATATGATATGGGCATTTTATGAACCCCATGAGAATTAAAATAGCCAAATAGCCTCCTATTAACCATACATTAATCCTCCTTTTGAAAGCCCCCTCGAGCCTATGAAAACCTTTTCTTTGATAGCCACATTACAAGCCCAATACCTTTTCCCACCCAATATCAACATGGATTTTCTTTGCATAATTTATTTGAAATTTAAGTGTGGGGGGAATGGATTTCATTTTGGGTACCCTTTGTTGATGTCACTATATTATCTTATGCTTGAGTTCAAGCATCATTTTAAGTGTGGGGGAGAGGTAGAGGTTGTCATTCAGTGAGTTTTGGGAATGTATGTATGTTTATGAAATCTTGTACAAATATTTTTGCAAAGTATTCAAAAAAAAAAAATAAAAAAAATAAAAAAATAAAAAAAATGAAAATAATAATGGGTTGTGTCTTGGGTAGGTCAAAAATAACTATTTATCAGACTTTGATCTTGTTATAACTATTACAATTAGTGTCATGAGGATATCAATCATGGGTTGGAATATGAGTGTGAGATCATTTCCAAGTTCAACTTTTGAAAAAACGAAGAAGAAAAAAGGAAAAGAAAAAGAAAGAACACTTTCATTATATTCTTATTGGGAGAAGTTTTGTGTTTTGTAAATTTTATATCTTCTCATTACCTTTATATTTTCTTTCTCTATTGTGTCTTTCTTCACACAATCATTCCCTTGTAAATATGTGTTTTCCTTTCCTTCCATGTTTTATTTCAAAAAAATATGCATTGCTTTTTCTATGTTGGTGTTTTAACCCTCTTCTTCTCTCTCTTGGACATTATATTCCTACCATCCCATAGCCACAGAAAACCCCTAAAAAAGACCTCTTGATTCTTGTGCACTTTGGATAGGGATTTTAAGTTTAGATCTCTTTCATAATCTAAGATTTTTACTTTTGGTTGGTGAAAGAGTGAACCTCCACAAATGAATTTTATCATCTTGAGAGGTGTGAGTTTTGAGTGTCCACATTTTCCATTTCTAAATTTGAGAATGAAAAAAATGAATTAGTTTTGGAACATTGTTTCTGTAAAAATTTGGGGTGGAATTCAAAATGTATGAGTGAAATATTCTAAACCTCCCCTCATTGGAGAAAACAAAATTTTAATATTTGTTGGTGCATGAAAATGATTTTGTCATGTTTTTATATTTGTTTCACATGAGGAAATGCACAAAACTAAGTTTGGGGGATTTGATGTTATTAATATTTTCATGACTTATTATATACTCCCTTTACTGATTTTATATTAAAGGTGCATAATTTGTGTGAAATATTAATGTTTTAATATTAAGTATAATTTATGAGCATTTTTAGAAGTAGTCCAATTGATTCAGTTTACAAATTTAATAATAAATATCACTATACTAATCGAAATTATTTGGTTCTTGTTTTTTAGGATTTTCATTTAAATATAAAACATTTAATTAGAAGACACCATGATCCAATTCTTCCATTTGAAGGGTCATATGGTCCTAACAAACAAGACCAAAGAATCTATAAAGAAACTGGACTATTCATGAAGATTGATTTACTAGGATAAATACAGATGTCTAAATTACATTATTCTCCACCATAGTTCGGGGAAAAATTTAAGGAGTCCAGGATAAAAATTTCAAGGCCTAATAATAACAAAAATGGGCCCGAATGATGCATTTAAATCCGGACCACCATTCTGGATGAGAAATAAAAGCAGCACACAAATATTGACATTTCTTTTGATGTGGACATCCATTAGAGCTGAGATTTTTCACTATGAAATAGGAGATATGTCCAGATAACAATTTTTAATAAATAATTTTTTTGAGGGCATCTTCCTATTCCAAAACCCATTCACATTATGGTCTTTGAAAAAGTCTGGATTGAAATGGACAGATCAGAACTGTTTAGTAAAACTACCATAACCTTTACTCTATAAGTCCAATGGATGCCAAATTTTCACAGTCTACATAGGACTACTATATATACAACTTTTAAGAAGGATATATTTCATTATTAAGCTTTATGAATGTATAAATTGGAGATCTAAGTGGAGGGGTAATTCTGGAATGAAAACAGTCCACCACCTTGGGCTATTAATACATCCCCTCCTCTCCTTTCAAAAGGGTTGGCATTTCAGAATAGAGGAGGATCAATTGGCATGACCAAGGATCTGAAAAAGTCCTAGGATTACATGCCAAACTCAAGTTTTCACTTTATATACCCTTCCTCCTCTCTTTCATTTCATTTACTTTTGTGTTCTTCTTCATTTGAAATCTTGTAAGTGTTTGTTTTGTAATTCTGTTTTAATGAATGTTTCTTCTTCAATATCTATTACTCTCACCCACCTTATATATTTTAATATTAATGTTCTTAAAATATACTAAATCAATTTAAAATCCATTCTCTTATTTTCTTCCTCATTCAATCTAAATTCTATATTTCACAATTTCTTCATCGTTTGTGTGTGTGTTCGGCGCACTACTCTTATCTTGTCCCTTTCTTTTTCTTCTCTTTATAATTCATCACCATAAACATATATTACCAGATTAATAACCATATTAATTTCTTAGTAAATATCTCATTGGGGGGAGTTATAATTTAGGTATGTTAAGCGATTGAGAGCTTTTTCTCGACGAGTATTCATTGAATTAACATTGTGTATGTTGGACTTAGCATGTCATGGATTAATGACTTGTTTTGTTTAACACGTGGTTTACATTGATTATTGGAACCATTAATATACTACCATAAATAAGATATGATCATGATTATAACCCTATGTTAAGTTAAGACTTGGATTAAATCCTTAACACTTGGGAATTCCAATCATTGTCAACTTGTGACATGGGTGTTAATTTAAATGCAATATAAAGCAAAGATCAAGGATATCACAAGCTTAAATACCTAATGATGAACTCACCCCAATATTTATCAAATTTTTAAATCAATATTAATCAATCAATCATTTCATTTAAGCTTTGAAAACAAACCCCCCAATCAAAATAAAATCAACTAAGAAAAATCGACTATTAAGAAGTATCATCGCCGAGGATTCAACCCGAGTGATGCTATACACATTAGCAGAGCACCAAAACCTTGACCGGTCGATAGGTGACAATTGGCCATGCGTTTCATACGTGATAAGAAATTACACATATATTATATATGTATTACTTTTAATGCATTGATTTATTGTAATGTATTTTTTATTCTATAACTAACAATTTGATTACCATATTATCAATCCATCGGTGCCCTTACTAATATTTTAATTTTTTTATTTTAATGTAAATAAAGGTTCATCAATTTATCCTTGTATTTTATTTGAGGTATGTAGTTTAATGTTTCCTATACTACTTTTTACTATTCAAAACCATTCATATAGATTCCTCTTTGTTATAATATGGTTTTATGTTTTTATTTTCCCACATATATAGTTGTAATGAAGCACGATCACATTGGAAAATTTCAATCTTGAAAAAAATACCCACCACTTATACATGTTTTTAAATATTTAGTTATATTATTGAGAACTATTTTAGTTTATTTTTAACATTTCATTAAACATTTACTATAAATTATTGATTTTAATTTTTTTTATGTATTGAATATAAATGTTAACTACATGTGATCTCTCCTTTCGATAGGTTCACTATGAAATTATAACATTGACTCTAAATTTATCAGAACAGTACCTGATAGGTAATTTCATGAATGTTATATTTGTATTCATTGTATTTTTTTGTATTTTTGTAATTTTTTTAGAGCCTGTTCACAATAGAGTTTTCTTGGAACCATATTTATATGAACAATGAAATTGGGATATTTGAAAAGAAAATTTATGTCATTGTATGTCTTGTAGAAGAGTTTCCTTAAGCCTATGCTGACTGGTCTGGTGAAGTAGAGAATAATGAGAGAGGTAGTCGGTATATTTGGTGAAATTCTTGAATGGGGATTGAAACCAAATGTAATAATATACAATATAATTATTTATTTGTATTGAAAGATATATGATTTTAAGGATACTATCAAGATTAAATAATAGATGAGGTTAAATAACATATCCCCAATTATTATTTCATTTAATTCTCTATTGTCTTTGTTATTTCATGCTTAGATAATGGAGGATGTATGGAGAGTGTCATAAGTGATAGAAAGGTATGGATTTTATCGAGATTCCTATAAAATTATTTTTTAAGGTTATTCAAGAAATAATAATGTTGAAACTAATTTTATGATGTTTTTGTGTTTATTCAAAAAAGGTATGGATTTTCTATGGATGGATATACCTATAGAATTATTTTTTATTTTTTTGTTTTTGTTATTTAGGGGATGATAAACTGTTATATTTTTTAAAAAAGATATACAGACTAACATCCACCTATGGAGGCCACTAATGAATTTTTATTGGAGGACCATTAGCGACCACCTATGGCAGTCACTAAATCTCACCCCATATACCTCCAGCGTATTTTTTTGGGTACTCCTTATAGTGATCGCTATTTGCAGTCGCTATTTCCCTTCAGATATGGGGCAACAGTGACTGCCAAAAGTGGTCAGAAGGTGGTCACTAAAGGTCAAGTTTATAGTAGTGACACCAGTATATAAAATTAAAATAGTCTATATGATATTCATCAAAATACATTATAGTAGAAATGATAATATTATTGTCCCGACCCGACCTAGTGGGGCCCAAACCACGACTACACCAAGAATGCCTCCAATAGTCAAGGGGATGGAAACTAGTGCTAAGTAGGAATATCACACACATGTGAGGCCTTAACCTAATGTATCTATGTACAAATAAACATCTCCAAGCTTACACAATGATGAAGTGTAAAACAACCAATAACCATGGATGCATACATATAAAATCCCACCGTCAGAGTACAGAAACAACATACTAGAAAGAAAGGGCCAAATACAAGCCCACCAAAAGAAACTAAAGACAATCCCAACCTGTGAAGTAAGAGTGGGCTTATGTCAAATAAATCATCGAAATAAACCTCAGTTTTTAAAGCTCACTAAGCATCATCTAGTTCTTATCCCTCCAGGACTCTGTTGAAAGGTTAGTCATCAGCATAAGACATAATACATGCAGGAAAAACCCATGTAGGGGTGAGTATAACAATACCCAGTATGATTCCCCAAAATAACTATGCATATTGCATCATGAATAAAAGTCATATCATCATAGGGATATGTCAACAGCATATATAACAAGAATATCCAGATATACTCATAATAGACACACAGTCTCAAGTAATATCATAATCATATTTCCATCCTATGATTCCTAATCGAATGTTCCACATAACACTTGTCTAGGAGAATACACTCCACAAGTCTGATAACACCAATGGAATCCATTTGAGATATCCTTCTTATTGGGTATCACCATAAAAAGAACACATTGGATGTTTGAAGATATTGATACTTAGATGGGGATCACACCCAAGGACATGGGGTATACCAACAAATCAATATGTATTAACCCACTAATTATGAGATTGTTTTCTAAGTAGTGTTGGTCATGATGATACCAAGAACCCCACCTAGGGAAATTATGATGATAAATGATCTCACTTTGGGCCTCATGAAGTGATTCTAGAAACTCTATCCAAGACTAAAGTTCCTCATAGGGGATCACCATACTATGCATAGGATGTAACTCCATAATGAACCCTTAGGCAGTGGATCAAGGGAATAAACCCTAACAAAACATATCCATGAAGAAGGGATCAAGGGATCCAAAAAATATTTGAAAAAGTACATGATGTTTAATGGAAGCACACGACATGCTCCTTCGGCACCGGGTTCTACCTATGTATCATGAAATGTGCCCATATCCATGTATGAATTCATGACATGTGGATCAACACAAGATGTGTAGACCCACTTGGTATCCTAGGTGTGCACCTTATATACACACTGTTCCACCTTCTAGGGTTTACATGTCATGTGACATGACACACATTTCATGTAAGTCCACTCATATTCCTAGGCGTGTACATCCTGTACATACTGAGTTGGATAGCTAGGGTCATGTGACATGTGACTTGAGTCACCCAACACATGATACTTATCACTACGCGAAAACCCCATCCACTTCTCAGGGGGTCTCACATGGCATGTAATTCCTAATTACACATCGTGTAACCTATTATTTCAAAGAAATATAGATCTATTTCATGTGTCATCCTCCACACCACCACCACTGCCACAACCCTTATTGGAGAACAAGGATCTTGTCCAGTGTTCATGTTCGCCTCAATTTTTTTCCATTATAATGACGAACATAGTGATATAATATAATCAACAATATAAATACCCCAATTTTGAAAAATCTAACCCATACATGAAATACACATGATCCACAAATCAATTCTTTAGTTGATTAATTAAAAAATTTTGTAGGAGAAATAAAAAAGGGATAAATACAAATAAAAAAATCTCTTACCTCGAGATAGATTGATCACTGATGAATAACTAATCTACATCATTGTCATTAGTGAGATCCTCGAATCCTATTTTACATAGATCGATGATACATGATCTGGTTGTTGTTATCCCGAGAACAATCCTATACCACTCTCTCCAATGGATCTAGGGTTATGTGACTAACCATGATATTTCCCCATAGCCATATATTGATAAAAAATATTAGGTCATGTAAATTTAATTAAATATTTTTTTTAATAAATTAATTTATTTAAACATTCACCCATGACTATTCCCAACCTGAATGTCTGAAAAAATATAAGGTTATATCGTGCCTAGGGTAAAACCCATGCTTTGAACTCAATGATGTCCATATATTTCTGATCTAATCCACAATTAAAGAGTTATTACAATTTTTAGTAAAGTTACACAAACATGATATTTCATATATTTAAAAAATGAATTATGGGATCACCGAACCTCATAATCTCACGTACTCTCAACACCTAGCTCTGAAAATAATCCATATAATATTATAAAGTAATTCACGAAAAAATTAGAGTTGTTACATTCTCCCCACATTGAGGCTTTACATCCTGTAAATCAAAACAAAATAATACAAAAAGAGATGTGGGTACTAAGCCAACATCTGGGTCTCCCACTCTCAGGTGATCTTCTAAAAATTCTAGTGTTTCCACCACACACACACTAAAGGAATATCTTTCCCAGGGAGGACCCTATCCTACTGATCCTCAATCTCTACCGGGTACTTTGAAAAATTACCTCCATCCTTGATGTCCAACTCACCCTATTTGATAACATGAAATAGGTTGTGCATTTACCTTCCCAGCTACGACATGTTGAATATTTCATGTACCTAGTCTAATTGTGGTGGTAGAGATAAGAAATAAACCACCCCACCAACTTTATACCATATCTGGAATGGTCCATTGAATCTTGCATTTAGATTTACACCTCGTCCAAATCTCTACAACCCTTGTTGAGATGAGACCCATAGCAATACACAGTCTCCCTCATCAAACTCCAAAGGCCTCAATCATTAGTCCATATAAGACTTCTAACGGATCTATTCACTCCTCATCCACTTATAGATTATATGCAACTTCTATGTAGTGGATCGCACCAACTCTATTCCCATAAGTGCTAAATCTCATGGGTTAGTCCATCATAGTGGTAACCTACAAGGTTTCCCATAAAATACCTCAAATAGTGCCATACTGATGGCAGAATAATAGTTGTTATTATACAAAAACTACACTAATGGTAGGTGATATTCTCAAATATGGACAAAGCCTAACATGAAATCACGTAGCATGTACTCTAGGACCTGAATGTTCTACTTAGTCTATCTGTCAGTCTGGGAGTGAAACACTGTGTTCCAATGCAACCAAGTCCTAAAGGCCTCCTATAATCTCTTCTACAACCTAGATGTTAAGGGATAATCATGCCCATAAATGATTATCGAGGGAACTATGTGGAGTCGTACTATCTCTTATAAATAGAGGCCTCCCAATCTCTCTGCTGAAATTTTCTATCAGATAGCTAGGAAGTGGGAAAACATGGTGGGTCGGTCTATGATCAAACAAATGGAATCATGTACTCTGGATATATTTGTTAACCCCATCACAAATTCTGTGGATATATCCTACCACTTCCACTATGACACCAAAAGGGGTTGGGCTAAACCCACTGGAACCTGGTGCCCAAACTTCAATTTATAACCAAGAAGTCATCGAGAGACAAACTTTGAAACTCCCTTATTTATCCCTAGACACCAAAACTGATATTAGAGGTCTTGGTACATATTCTCCACTCCTAGATGTGCCACCAATGGAGCTGTATGAAACTCCCTTAGAACATCATCACATAACATCACTGGTAAATCGTCTTTCCCCTAAAAAAATGAAATGCAACCCACCTTCAGAAAACCTATCCGGATCATGTCCAGTACATATCTAAGTATGTAGGGTCTCATAGTCAATATCCCAAAGATGCACCTCCCCGAATCATTGTAAAAGTGAAGGGGTAACAATATGACGCCCCAAAAAACATGGTCCATTTTTATATATGAACAATTCATTTATTTATTACACAACCCAAGATCGCAAAGGTATAGAGTTTTAGAGAGTCTTGATACATTATAGAATCTTCATTACACAACCTATAAAACAAAATACTAAAAATAATCATTACAAGGGTTAAACACCTTAGCAGGACCTCGACAACTATCTGGCTTCTACGCATTCTCAATCCCTATAAAAAAAGATTTTGAAAACATAGGGTGAGCGACAAAAAGATCAGTAAGGGGTTTTGAAGAAAAAAAAGAAACCAAAAAGAGTTTTTCAATTAAAAATAAAAGGTATAACATATTATTATGTTCATTAATGAAATCTAAGGAAAACATGTATACTTTTCAAAAATAAAAGTCTTATTAATTTTTTTTTTAATTTAAATATGCAACATTGGGGAAAAATTCATCTTCAATCATTTATAAAATATGGTAATTTCACTTGAAATAATTATAAGCATTCAGAGTTAATTCTTAAAGTAACCTTGGATCATATCATAAATTTCTCCATTCAATCCCAATACATAGTGGATATAATCCCATTAGGTTCACTCTCTAATTCCATAATGTTCTTGGGATAAACATCTCACACACCGTGATGTGCTTGGGATAAACCTCCCGTGCACAATGATGTGTTTGGGATAAACCTCCCTTGCACCATACATGAAATATCATGAGATTAACACATTACCCAATGCATTGGAGCGCTATCATGGTACACCCTTCATAAACATTTCATTCTCATATTTCCAAGTGTGACTTTTAGAATTATAACTTATATATTTACAAAAAATCAAGAGGACCATGAAATTACTTTAAAACCACGATCCTTGAAAACCATTTCATTAAAGAAAATACTTGAATTAAATAATTATACTAATAAAAGTAGTTTCTCTTTAAAATACATAATTATACTTACATGTTTATGTATATAATAGTTCTGCCTAAAAGATACATGTATACACATTTATTTACATAAACATTAGTGAAATAATTCATGATTTCATACTCATGAATTATACATCAATTAAAAATAACCATAACACTTTTACAAAAAAATTACATAAACGCATTCATTCATATGTTTACATATATAATCATTAAAAGTAACATATACATGTCTCAATTAAAACTCTTTCATATGAAATGACATATATATATATATATATATAATTTAAAAAAATATTTAAAAATAGCTTCCATCATAATTCCTTTTGTCATCATAATGAAGTGGTAAAAATTTATTTAATCAAATGTGAAGTAAACAATAGGAATTGACCAAAAACACATTGGTGCTAAATACATGGGTTTTATATAACACCGGAACATACCTCACAAAATGACATTGTTTCACAACCGAGAAAGAAATCACATAGAATGGTCAATTCAATACTATTGATAATTTTAAAAATACCAGAATAGTTTTATAAATTATTATCCCTTTAGTAGTATAAACTAAAAAATTATTTAAACAGTCAAAGTAGAAAATACCACTAGAGTGAATAAAATCATTTGACATAAATTACATGATATCTAAAAACATGTTTACTAAATGAGATCTCGTAGATTGCAGATGATTTCACCACCGACTCATAATAGGAAATAATAATTACACAATCGGGAGAATTAAATACTACCAATTGATTGGAAACAATGACAATGCAGAAATAATTTTGAGTCATTTGAACAAATATTACAAAAAATGATATTCCCTCACCTTTCAAGTGATACAAATACTATGAAACTGGGGAAAAATAATTGCACAACCAGGGGTCAATTTTATAAAACAAGATAAAAATTTATTTTAAAGTATTTTTACAAAGAGAAAACCCCTCACCATGATAAATACACAAGAAAGATCATAAAAAAATAAGAGGTTGAAACAAGGTTGCAACAATGAAGAAAGACATCGAAGAAACTATTTTGAACACTTAAAAATTTCCCTTACAATTTTAAAGGTTGTGGACTGCTTCTAACTAGGTTACTCATAGTTTTTACAACAAAATAATAGGCAAATGGTCTTCAAGGCTAAGAAAACTAGTTTTAGAAGTCTCCTCCCTCAACCCCCAAATTAATTTCATAGACCCCCTTATAAAAATAGGTAACCAAAAACCCAAAAAGTATTCAGAAAAAAGATCAGTGTGAATGGTGAGATTACCCAACAAAAGTCCCCATGTCCTAATAAAATTTTACCCAAATTCTAACTAAACAAGAACAACTAGAAACCAAAACCTGTAACAAAAATACCTTAAACACTTTTGGTTCGTCCACATTTCCCAAATATAACTCACCTTAATTAGAAGGGATTCACAGGAGGACTAATACACAACTAACACGACATCTGAAGCTATCACAAGTCATCAGCGAGAGTTGGAGGCTGACCGAACACTGACAGGTTGCATCGATTTCTTCACACACAGCCTCTCCCAAGTCACGAGATTCCGAAAAACGCTGCACCCTAGACGATACTTGATGGGAGGTAGTGGAGTGCCTCCCACCTCCATTGATTTTTGCCTCCAACCCAGCTGAAGAAGACGACATAGGGTAAGGGGAGGGGAATCATGTTAATGAAAAACCCTACCCCAAACCCATTTTCCCTTTATCATTTATTTTATTATTATCTAATTATTATTATTATTTTATCAATTAATTATCATTAATCATTTATCTTGTTATCATTATTATATATTTTATTACCATTATTTTTGACACACATATATTAGTATATTAATTCTTCAAATTAATAATTTTCTACATAAACATAATCAAATATATATTATTATTACTATTATTTTTATTTCAAAATAATAATACCCTCCATCTAATAACTTTTATTGTAGATAATAATTTATAAAATAATGTAATGTGTCATTAAAAATAAATGTCATGTATTTATAGTCTTCATTATAATACTTTTTTAATTAATAAAACACATTTTTTACAAAATAAATACTATTAAAGTCAACAAAAATTATGTTTTATATAAAAATATGTGTTTATTTTTATTTCTTGAAAACATAAAAAAATTTAGTATAAAAAGTTTATAATATTTTCACAAAAATAATAAATTTTAATGTTTTAAAATTACATTTTATATGAATGAAACATAATTTAATTTGAATATAACTTTGAAAAACATTATTTAATTTAACCAACATAAATATTTATATTTAAATTAAATGCTCATAGAGATTATAGATCATGTTTATTTATAGATGCACATAATTCATTACTACAAACGCAAACAAAATATAAGTATATATAAATATATAAGTGTAACAATAATTTTTTTTTGTTTTCATTTATTAACATTTTTATTTTTTAAAAGTAATTAAACGACTATATGCAATGGAAGATTCATATATAAATACTCAACCTTAACAAAAATTTTATTTTAACGAAGCTCATCAAATTTGTAGATCCTCTTCCCATAAAGATGATGCCTGTTTTTATATTCCTCTACACTCCTACCCTTATTCTCTTTGTTGGGTTTCTACTTATAGAAGATCCCAAAAGCACAGACTACGATATCGTCATTATCATGTTTGTTATAAGTTGTCCATATTTTTTGTTGACGATATTTATAGGTTTAATATTACTATCTTTTTAGTTTGATAAAATGTTTCTTGTATCATTATTAATGTATTACTTAAATAAGGAGTTATTTTTGTTTATGATTTATTTATTTCATTTTACTAATATTCAAATTTATATGAGTTACTGGGGTGTTACATTCTACCCCCTTGAAAAAAATTGTGCCTTTACAATTTGATTACATAAAAAAAGAACACTGACATTAAACACAACTTAAAGGTTATTTAACTCCCTCCATTAAGCATCCCCCAATTCTCATTATCATATCGATCATGAAGAACGAGGGTCCACTTAGTGCAACAATACCTTAAGTATTTTTCAAAGTCTTCCACTTCCTAAATCCAGACATAGTATATACAACTAGGATCGTACTGATGGTAAATATGATTTACTTTTTGAAAATAATTGTTTATAACATACAGTTTCAAAACATCACCATATACCAGTTTTTTTTTTAAAATATCCTGACAGATTCACCTTTTAAATTTTCGAAATGTGGTTCTTTTAATATATTTCCCAAGTTTATAAAAAGGCAGTAAGCCAAAACTATACATTTATAGGCTACTCAGAGGTCTCCCTCTTTTCCCACTATTCTAAAATAAAATACTGCATCATACTCTCTAGACAAGGTGAAATATTTGAAAATTCCCTAACGATACCTCCCTTGCTGAGAAAGGTGGAAGAGTTTGGAGCTTAATATTTTATCATAGGTATTCCATGATCCTTGATGATTTCATAGTATGGAGGAGGTGTTTGATATGTCGTAGAGTTTCTTACAGGTAATTTGGACATCGAAATAGTCATCGATTCTATGAGAGATTTATTTTGCAATAATTATTGTAAGTAAGTCCTTAGGAAGGGACAAGAGTGTCATGTGCAGTTATTCCCCTTCCATCTCGAAACTATATTTTATCCTCTTGAGGAAACATATAAAATTTTAAGTTACCCTCTATACATGATAAACGTGTGATATTAAACAATGCGAAGTCTAACGTTTTTTAATACTTAATGAAAAGGACCTACCTAAATCTATTAAGGTATCTAAAAGGATTCTCCGTATCCTGACCTCTAAAGTTATCTATACCCTGGCTGTCATACCAACTATATTAACTTAGAAAACATGGTCTATTTTTTATATATGAATAATTCATTTATTTATAACACAACCCAAGATAGCAAAGATATAGTGTTTTAGGGATTCCTAATACATTGGAGAATCCTCATTTCACAACCTATAAAAGAAAAGACTAAAAATAATCTTTACAAGGGTTAAACACCTTATCTGGACCTCGACCACTATCTTGCTTCTACACATTCTTAATCCCTATAAAAAAATATTTTAAAATCATAGGGTGAGAAAAAAAAACACAATAAGGGGTTTTGAAGACAAAAATGAAACCAAATAGAGTTTTTCAATTAAAAATAAAAGGTATAACATATTATAATGTCCATTAATGCAAGATTAAAAAAACATGTAAAATTTTAAAAAATAAACATCTTATAAAAAAATGTTTTCAATTTAAATATGAAACATTGGAGAAAAATTCATCTTCAATAGTTTTTAATGTGTTTTCATTTCACTTGAAAATATTATAAGCATTCATGGTAAATTATTCAAGGTACCTTGTATCATATCATAAATTTCTTGGTTCACTCTCGAAACATGGTGGACATAGTCCCATTAGGTTCACTCCCTAACTCCACAATGTTCTTGGGATAAAACTCCCACACACCATGATATGCTTGGGATAAACCTTCCACGCACCGTGATGTATTTGTGATAAACATCCCACACACCATACATGACATCTAAGGAGATTAGTACATTACCCAATGCATTGGAATGATATCAGGGCGCACCCTTCATAATAATTTCATTCTCATATATCCTAGTGTGACTTTTAGAATTATAACTTACAGATTTTTTTTTAAAAAAAATCAAGAGGACCATGAAATTAATTTAAAACAATGATCCTTGAAAACCATTTCAAAAAGGACCTAATTGAATTACATAATTATACTGATAAAATTAGTTTCTCTTTAAAATACATAAAATACATAATTATACTTACATGTTTATGTATGTAATAGTTCTGCCTAAATGATACATGTATACACATTTATTTACATAAACATTAGTGAAATAATTCATGATTTCATACTCATGAATTATACATCAATTAAAAATAACCATAACACTTTTACAAAAAAATGACACAAACACATTAATTCATATGTTTACATATATAATCATCAAATTTAATGTATATATGTCTCAATTAAAACACTTTCATATGAAATGACTTATATATATATATATATATAATTTTATAAAAAATTAAAACATATATTCCATCAAAATTCCTTTTTTCATCATAATGAAGTAGTAAAATTTTATTTAATCAAACGTGAAGTAAATAATAGGAATTGACCAAAAACACATTGGTGCTAAATATATGGTCTTCATATAACACCATAACATATCTCAAAAAATTCCATTGTTTCACAACCGAGAAAGGAATCACATAGAAATAGAAATTCAATACTATTGATATTTTTGAAAATACTAGAATAGTTTCATAAATTAGAATCCCTTTACTACTATAAGCTTAAAAATTATTTAAACAATCAAATTATAAAATACTACAAGACTGAATAAAATCATTTGGCATAAATTACCTGATATGAAAAAACATGTTTACTAAATGAGATCTCATACATTGTAGATGATTTAACCACTGAATCACAACAGGAAAATATAATTTCCCAACTGTGAGAATTAAATACTACAAATTGATTGGAAACAGTTATAATACAGAAATAATTTTGAGTTGTTTAAACACATTTGACAAAAAATGATATTCCCTCACCTTATAAGTGATACTACTACTATGAAACAGGGTAAAACAATTGCACTTCTAGGGAAAATTTTTCTATAACAAGATAAAAATTGATTTGAATGTATTTTTAAAAAGGGAAAACCCCTCACCATGATAAATACACAAGAATGGTCATAAAAAAAGAGGCTGAAACAAGGTTGTAACAAAGAAACAAAGAAACTATTTTGAACACTTAAAATTTCCTTAATAGTTTAAAGGGCTATAGAATGCATCCAATTTGGTTTGTCAGAGCAGTTAGAATAGAACAAAAGGTAGATGGTCTTCAAGGCTAAAAAAACTGGTTTCAAAAGTCACCTCCCTCAGCCCCAAATTAATGTCATAAACCCCCTTATAAAAATAGTTAACCGAACACCCAAAAAGTAATAAAAAAACAAGATAAGTGTGAATGGTGGGATTACCCGAAAATATTCCCCACATCCTAATAAAATATCACCCTAATTCTAACTAAATAAGAATAGTTGGAAACATAAACCTTTAAAGAAAATACATCAAACACCTTTGGTTCGTATGAATTCCCCAAATTGGACTGACCATCGCCAAAAGGGATTCATAGGTGGACTAATCCACAAGAAACACCACATATAAAGCCATTATA
This sequence comes from Viscum album, assembly GCA_963277665.1. Taxonomy (NCBI): domain Eukaryota; kingdom Viridiplantae; phylum Streptophyta; class Magnoliopsida; order Santalales; family Viscaceae; genus Viscum; species Viscum album. The sequence goes on along the minus strand of OY728121.1, from coordinate 1,678,789,509 downwards.
GGTCATTGACACAAGTTATAGGATATCCGACCACCGATGTGTTGCATCAGTTTCTTCACACGCGGCCTCTCTCAAGTCACGAGATTTCAAAAAATGCCACACCCTGGACGATACTCGATGGTCAGTAGTGGAGTGCCTCCCACCTCTATCGATTGTCTTCTCCTACCCAGCTAAAGAAGGTGATGCAGGGGAAGGGGAGGGGAATCCCATCGATGATAAACCCTACCCCAAACCCATTTCCCTTTCTCATTTCCTTTATTATTATCCAATTATTTTTATTATTTTTTAAATTCATTATCATTAATCATTTAACTTATTATTATTATTATATTTTTTATTACCATTATTATTGAGACACATATATTAGTATATTAATTCGTAAAGACAATAATTTCCCACATAAACATAATAAAATATTTATTATTATTACTATTATTTTTATTTTGAAATAATTATACTCTCCCTCTAATTACATTTATCGTGGATATGAATTTATGAAATAATGTAATGTGTCATTAAAAATACATGTCATGTATTTACCTTCTTCATTATAATAATTTTATAATTAATAAAACACATTTTTATTCTTAAAAAATAAATACTATTAAAGTCAACAAAATTTTTTTTTATATAAACTTATGTGTATTTATTTTTCTTTGAAAACATGAAAACATTTAGTATAAAAAGTTTATAATATTTTCATTAAAATAATAAATTTTAATGTTTTAAAATTACATTTTATATGAATGAAAAACTATTTCATTTGAATACAAATTTGAAAAACAATATTTAATTTAACCAATATAAATTGTTATTTTTAAATTAAATACTCATTGAGATTACAGATCCGTTTTATGTGTAGATGCACTTAATTATCACTAAAAATGAATAGAAAATATAGGTATATATATATAAGTGTAATATTTATTTTTTGTTTTTTTCATTTATTAACATTTATAGTTTTAAAAATTACTTCAACAGATATATGCAACAGTCAGTTTGTATATAAATATGTAACCTTAATAAAAATTTTATTTTAACCAAGATCATCAAATTTGTAGATCCTATACCCATAAATATGATGTCTATTTTCACATTCCTCTATGCTCTTACCCTTATTCTCTTCATTGGGTTTCTACATATGGAAGATCCCAAAATCATGGGCTACGATATCTTCTTTATCATGTTTGTTACAAGTTGTCCTTATTTTTTGCTAATGATATTTATAGTTTTAATATTACCATCTTCTTAGTTTGAGGAAATTATTATTTTATCTTTATTAATGTATTAATTAAATAAGGATTTATTTTTGTTTAATATTTATTTATTTAATTTTACTAAGAGTCAAATTTGTATGAGTTACTAGGGCGTTACATTCTACCCCCCTTAACAAAATTTGTATCCTCACAATTTGATTACACACAAAAAGAACACTAAAATTAAACATGACTTCAAGGTTTCTTACCTCTATCCATTAATCATCCCCCAATTCTCATTATCACGTCGATCATGGAGAACAAGGGTCCACTTAGTACAATAATACCTTAAGGATTTTTCAAAGTCTTAAATTCCTTAGTCTAGACACAATCTCTACAACTCGGATCATACTGATGGTAAATATGATGCACTTTTTGAAAATAATTGTTTCTAACATATAATTTCAAAACATCACCATGTACTAGGTTTTTTTAAAATAGTCTCACAGATTTAGCTTTGAAATTTTCAAAATGCGGTTCTTCTAATATATTGCCTATGTTTCCAAAAATACCAGAATCCAAGACTATACATATATAGGATGCTCGGACATCTCCCTCTTCGACAACTATTCTACAATCAAATAGTGCATCATACTCTCTGGACAGGGTGAAATATTTGAAAATTCCCTAATGGTACCTCCCTTTTCAAGAAAGGTGGAAGAGTTAGGAGCTTAAGATTTGATCATAGGCGTTCCATGATCCATGATTATTTCATAGTATAGAGGAGGTGTTTGATATTTCGTATAGTGTCTTATAGGTAAGTTGTAAATTTGAAAAGATTTCGATGCTACACGAGATTGACTTTGCAATAATTATCGCCAGTAAGTACTCAGGGAGGGACAAGAGTGTTGTGCGAGGTTCTTCCCCTTCTATATCCAAACTATCTTTTATCCTACTGATGAAACATATCAAATTTTAATTTACCCTCTAGACATTATAAACTTGTGATATTAAATCACTCAAAGTATAAAATTTTATTAATCTTTAATGAAAAGTACCTACGAAAATATATTAAGGTATCCAAAAGGTTTCTCCATATCTTAACCTCTAAAGTTATCTATACCTCATCTCTAACACCTACTATGATGACCCAGAAAACATGGTCTATTTTTAATATATGAGTAATTCATTTATTTATAACACAACCTGAGATTGAAAACGTATAGAGTTTTAGAGATTCTAGATACATTGGAGAGTCTTCATTACACAACCTATAAAATAAAAGAGTAAAAATAAACTTTACAATGGTTAAACACATTAGTGGGTGCTCAACCACTATCTTACTTCTACACATTCTTAAGACTTGTATAAAATGATTTTGATAATATAGGGTGGGAAATACAAAGATCAGTAAGGGTTTTTGAAGACAAAAAGGAAACAAAATAGTGTTTTTCAATTAAAGATAAAAGTTATAACATATTATAATGTTCATTAATGCAAGATTAGTAAAATATGTAAAATTTTCAAAAAAAAAATTATTATAAAAAAATGTTTTCAATTTAAATATGAAACATTGGAGAAAAATTAATCTTCAATAATTTATAAAGTATGGTAATTTCACTAGAAAATCTTATCGACATTCATAGTTAATTCCTCAAGTCACCTTGGGTCATATCATAAATTTCTCAGTTCACTCCTGAGACATGGTGGACATAGTCCCATTAAGTTCACTCCCTAATTCCATAATGTGCTCGGGATAAACCTCCTGCACACCGTGATGTGATTTGGATAAATGTTCCATGCACCATGATGTTCTTGGGATAAACCTCCCGCACACCATACATGAAATATCATTATATTAAGACATTACCCAATGCATCAGAGTGCTATCAGGTTGCACCCTTCATAAGCATTTCATTCTCATGCATCCAAGTGCGTCTTTTGGAATTATAACTTAAAATTTTAAAACAAAATCAACAGGAACATTAAATTCCTTTAAGAACATGATCCTTGAAAACCATTTCATAATAGGACCTACTTGAATTACATAATTATACTGAAAAAAGTAGTTTCTATTTAAAATAAATAATTTTACATACATTTCTATGTATGTAACATTTCTGCCTAAAAGATACATGTATACACATTTATTTACATAAAAATTAGTGAAATAATTCACGATCACATACTCATGAATATATACATAAATTAAAAATAACCATAACAATTTTACAAAAAAAATGACATAAACACATTCATTCATATTTTTACATATATAATAATCAAAAGTAAAATATACATGTCTCAATTAAAACTATTTCATATGAAAGGACACACACACACACACACACACACACACACACACACACACATATATATATAATTTTAAAAAATATTTTACATATCTTCCATAAAAATTAATTTTGTCATCATAATGAAGTAGTAACAATTTATTTAATCAAACATGAAGTAAACAATAGGAACTGACAAAAAACACATTGGATCTAAATACATGGGTTTCATATAACACAAGAACATATCTCACAAAACCCCATTGTTTTGTAACTGAGATTGAAATCACATAGAAAGGACAATTCAATACTATTGATAGTTTTGAAAATACCAAAATAGTTTCATAAATTAGAATCCCTTTACTACTAAAATGTAAAAATTATTTAAACTATCAAAGTGGAAAATACTACAAGGTTGAATAAAATCATTTGGAATAAATTACATGGTATGAAAAAAAATGTTTACTAAATGAGATCTCATACATTGTTGATGATTTCTCCATGGACTCAGAAAAGGAAAAAAGAATTGGAAAAATGGGAGAATTAAATACTACAAATTGATTGGAAACAATGAAATTGCAGAAATAATTTTGATTCATTTACACACATTTTACAAAAAATGATATTCCTCCACCTTTCAAGTGATACTACTACTATGAAAAAGGGGGAAAATAGTTACACAACTAGGGGAAAATTTTCTAAAACAAGAGAAAAATTGATTTGGAAGTATTTTTACAAAGGGAAAACCCCTCACCATGATAAATACACAAGAATGATCATAAAAAAATAAGAGGCTCAAATAAGGTTTCAACATTGAAGAAAAAAAAATATTTTGAACACTTAAAGTTTCCCTTATAGTTTGAAGGGTTGCAGAATACTTCCAACTAGGTTCCTCACATCAGTTAGAACTGAACAACAGGTAGATGGTCTTCAAGGATAAGTGAACTGGTTTCAAATGTCTCCTACATCCACCCCCAAATTAACTTCATATACCCCCTTATAAAAATAGGTAACCAAATACCCAAAAAGTAATAAAAAAAAGATCAGTGTGAATTGTGGCCTTACCTAACAAGAGTCCCCACATCCTAAAAAAATTACCCTAATTATAACTAAACAATAAAAGTTGGAAACCTAAACCTTTAAAAAAAATACCTCAAACACATTTGGTTCGTACACATTTCCCAAATCTGACTCACCTTCACCAAAATGGATTCACAGGAGTACTAATCCACAAGAAACATGATATCTGAAGCCATCATAGGTTGTCAGTGCGAGTTGCAGGCTAAACAATTGCCAGTGGTTTGTGTCAGTTTCTTCGCACATAGCCACTCCCGAGTCATGAGATTCCAAAAACCACCGCACCCTGGATGATACTCGATGAGTGGTAGTAGAGTGCCTCCCACCTCTATCGATTGTCACCTCTTACCCAGCTAAAGAAGATGATGTATGGGAAGTGGAGGAGAATACCATTGATGAAAAACCCTACCCAAAACCCATTTTCCCTTTCTCATTTCTTGTATTATTATCCAATTATTTTTATTATTTTATCAATTCATTATCATTAATCATTTAAATTATTATCATTATTATATATTTTATTACCATTATTATTGATACACATATATTTGTATATTAATTCTTTAAACTAATAATTTTCCACATAAACATAATAAAATATATATTATTATTACTGTTATAAGTATTTCAAAATAATTATACTGTCCCTATAATAACTTTTATTATGGATAATAATTTATAAAATAATGTAACGTGTCATTAAAAATACATGTCATGTATTTAATTTCTTCATTATAATAATTTTATAATTAATAAAACACATTTTTTATTACAAAATAAATACTATTAATGTCAAAAAAATTATGTTTTATATAAACTTATGTGTATATTTTTATTTATTGAAAAACATAAAAACATTTAGTATAAAATTTTAATAATATTTTAATTAAACTAATAATTTTTAATTTTTTAAAATTACATTTTATATGAATGAAACACTATTTCATTTGAATATAACTTTACAAAATATTTTTTAATATAACCAACCCAAATATTTATATTTAAATTAAATACTGATTGATATTATAGATCCTTTTTATGTGTAGATGAACTTAATTTATCACTACAAATGCACAGAAAATATAGGTATATATATATATAAGTGTAATTTTTTTATTGTTTTCATTTATTAAAATTCTTATTTTTAAAAAGTAATTCAATAACTATATACAATAGTTGGTTTATATATATATATATATATATATATATATATATGTTACCTTAACAAACATTTTATTTCATCCAAGCTCATCAAATTTATAGATCCTCTACCTTTAAATATGATGCCTATTTTTACATTCTTCTGTGATCTTACCCTTACTATCTTCGTTGGGTTTCTACTTATAGAATATTTAAAAAGCATAGGCTACGATATCATCATTATCATATTTGTTATATGATTTCCTTATTTGTTTTTGATGACATTTATAGGTTTAATATTACAATATTCTTAGTTTGAGGAAATTTTTCTTGTATTGTTCTTAATATATTACTTAAATAAATATTTATTTTTGGTTTAAAATAAATTTATTTCATTTTACTTAGAGTCAAATTTCTATGAGTTACTAGGGTGTTACAAACAACCATTGACTAGAGGTAAGCTGATCCATCCCCAACCATAAAGGATAACTGTAATGAGTCTTGCTACTCCAATGCCTCAGTTAGAAACTAAGAATAATATCTCATGCTAAGAGCATCTGCTACCATGTTCTCCTTCCTAGATGTATAGAAATTCTCAAAGTCATAATCCTGGAGGAACTATATCCATCACATCTATCTCAAGTTAAAATCCTTATGAGAAAAGATATACATGAGACTCTTATGGTCAAAATTGATGATAAATCACTTAACAATAAGGTAGTGTCACCACATCTTCAGTGTGAATATTATAGTTGTGAAATCAAGATCGTGACTTGTGTAGTTCTTCTCATGAGGTCTCAAATATTGTGAACCATAGGTAGTCACCACCTATCTATTCATAAGAAAAAATACAATTCAATGGATAATTAATTTCAAAACACTACATAATCGACACACTCCTATGTAAATTTAAATATGGGAGTGATCGTCAATCTCTGACTTAACTCCTAGAAAGCCTCTTAAAACCTCTCTTTCCACACAAATGGATTCCCCCTTTTGGTAAATGTTATCATGGGAGTAGATATACTAGAGAAATGTGGTACTAATATTAAATAGTATCCTTCCAAACCTAGAATTCCCGACACCTCTATCAAGCTCTTGGGTGGCTCCCAAGCTAACAATTCCTCGAACTTCTTTAGGTCCAATGTTACACCGTTTTATGAGATAACATGTACTATAAAGTGAACCTCCTAAATACATAACTAGAGATTTGAGAACTTACCCAAAAGTTAGTTCTCTAGAATTAAGCATAGAAACATCCTCAAGTGTCTCATGTGATCCTCCTTATATGCCAAGTGCACAAGGATATCATCCATGAAGACTACAAAAAACTATTATAAGAAAGGATATATGGTCCAGATCATGAGTCCTATGAGAACTGCTAGGAAAATATTCATTCCAAAGGGAATCACCAAGTACTCATAGTGAACATGATAACATAATAAAGCCATATTTGGTATTTCCTCATCCCATAATCACAACAAGTGATAACCTGATATGAGGTAAATCTTTGAGAACCATCATGACCCTCTCAACTGATCAGAGAGGGTATCAAACCTCAGTAGTGGATATTTGTTCTCTATGATCACCTAGTTTAGATGGTGGTAATACCCACACAACCTCAATCTCCTGCTTTCCTTCTTGTAGAACAACACTAGGGGTTCCCATGGTGAAACACTAGCTCTAACAAATCCCTTCCTCGAAAAGTCCTCCAATTTCACCCTCAACTCAAAAATCTCTATGGGATCCATCTGATATGCTAGTGTAGATATTGGGGCCATCATAGGGTGTAGATAAATATATAAGTATATATCTTGATAGAGAGGTAAGCTTAGAACATCCTCAAGAAATATTTACTTGTACTCCACCACCACTACATGAAACTGACTGCTCATAGATTCCACTGCACCAAGAGTCATGATAGCCAACTCGTGAGTAATTAACTACACTTTCCTATGCTTGAGAGAATCCTACTCTATATGGGTTTCCTTTTCACCCACAAAGGAAATCCACATCCCATCACTATGGATACACTGAATCCTCCACCTAAAACAATCTATCTAGGCATGAATTGTAGATAACTAGTCTACACCTAAGATGACTTTGTAAAGCCTCATCGATACTACAAATAGATAATAGAATAAACTCTCACCTTTAATAGCCAGGTTACACCATAATCAGAAGTGTGTGATCACTGATTCCCTTAATGTAATAGTCTCCAAGTGTATAGTTTGATCCAAAGGCTCAACCTAAATCTCTAAGTCTCGAACTTGATAAGTGGAAAGAAGGGAATGGATCACACATGTATCTATTAATACAAAAACTAAAGTAGAGTAGATAGAGATCATACATTGTATCATTCCCAGAGACTCTGGGTCATAATATTTTAATGCATGTAGCTTCCCTCACCCTTATCCCCCATATCCTTGATCCTAAAGAAGACCACTTGGGGGTGGTGGTGGTAAAAATTCAAAAAGTCTACCACCACAGTTGCTCTCCAAACTTCTCTTACATGTTTTACACCATGAAGAGCTACCTTCTCTTTCCACTACCTATGCCTATGTGTCCTAATTATCCTCTTAAAGAGGCTAATAATCATTTTCTATAGTTTAATATTCACGTGATTCAATTTCCATAAACATTAATTTTAGTGCATTTTATAAATTGAACTTCATTTCCCATCATTCTACAATTCATGTTTAAAGTATATCAATTTGGGTCCAATTAATAATCAACTTGTGGAATAAATTATTATAATTATTTTAATTTGATATTTTGGGATATGATTGATCACTTTGTGTGGAACATGTTGTCTTTTAGGATCAATGGAATATTCCTAAGAAAAGATGGATATTTTTTCCCATGGATGCATAAATTTCCGAACAAAGCATAATGGACCTTAGGCCCATCAACTAAATGAAGACCCAACAATTAAATCCCAATGAATCCCAAATTTTAAGTAGAGATAGAGAAAATTATGGGGAACATTTAATTCAACCACATACAGTGATAATTTTGAAATTTTCAACAATATCCCAGGAGGCAAGTTGAAGTTTAATTTGTGGTCTAGATTTGAAAGCCCATAAAGTCAACCCACCAATTTCATCATAACATCGGAATGGAATATCTAATTGGGATGAAATTTCTACATAAATTATAGGGCATATAGATTTATATGTTTCTCTTATATAACCATCATAGAGTTATCCATATTCAAATCCTTATATGCATGTCCAAAAGGGGGATGAATCTGGTCCAATTTTTCTGGTCAACATTGAAAAGTCCACTTTCCCTTTTTTATCACCCACCTTTTGACTATCCTAATTAATGGTGATGAAATTGACTGATAGGGTCTCGTACCTAGGGCCCAAACATTACTATTTAAGGTGTAGTGGTGAATGGATTGGGGATAAATGTTTTATTCATTAAATTTTAATGTTAACCTGTAATTTTGTAGTTGCATGTTCATTATTTCTCAAACTACTGGTAACTGGGTCTATACCAATGCATATATACAAAATGTTTAAATAAACCATGGGTATAAATGCTATGCCCAAATATATATCCATAGTTTTAAAAAACCGTGGGTATAGATCCTTGAAATAGCTCGCTATAATTGGGATCCTCCTCCCCTCTTCATTTTTGAAGCCCTATTCCCCACCCCTCATATGATCTCGACATTCCCCTCCTCTCCCCTAGTGAATTTTCTCCCCATTAGCAAGTGATATTCATCCATTTATAGATTTTCTATTGTTGTGATCTATAAACTTTCCTTCCCTCCAGTTCTTTATTCTCCCCTCACCTGACTAAAAACCGGTTCTATTCTCTAGAATTCTTCCCTAATTCAAGGATTTTTTGTTTCCAATCTTCTTCAACACCATATTAGTGAGGATTGAATCTATCTTCTCTTCTGCTGGGTGTTATTTTCATTTTTATCCATACATGTGATTTCACTAGATATTGATACTAATGTTTCAAATGTATTATAATATTTTTCATTACCTTTATTTCCTATTTTGTTACTAATAAATAGATTTTATATTTTTGTGATGATTCCATAGAGGCCAGAACTATTTTTGTCACTGATTCTTACTATAATTAATTGAACCCATTTATTCCATTATAATCCAAAGGAATATTATTAGGTCTTGGTATGATTTGGTTTTTATTATTCATTACATGTTCTAATTCACATCAAAATTGAATTTCATTAACTAAAACACTTCAGTAGATTTATTAGATAAAAATATGCATGCCTTATGATAAGTAAAATGTGTCATTTCAAAGGATGAGAATTTCAGTTTTTGGAGAATGCCTAACTATATCTCTTATTTTATTAAAATAAGGATGGATATATTGATCCATTAAAATGATAATTATAATAAAAACATAGTGTTGTTTGATTATAAATATTCATAAATATGTAAGATAAAGATAAATTAGTATCCTAAGGATGGCATAAAAAATATCTCTATTTTATTATGATCATGTAATGGTATAATAAAATTTTCTATATAAAAAATTTCATTGATAATTTATTGGATATTTTATGTATCATTTGAAACTATGAAGATTAAGAATATTGATGTACATTTAACTATTATAGAATAATTCATTGGATATTATATGTGAAATATGGGTGTTAAATTTATATAACACCTTAATCAACTTTTTATGTCCCATGTGACTATTAAAATGTATTAAATGGCGTGACCTTACACTATAAGTTTGTTTTCAAAGAACTGGGCCTTAATTATATGTTTATTATATATGAAATTTTACATTTCAATAATTATGTTATTGTTCTTAATAAAATTTTATGTAATTATTTTCATCATTTTTTCTTGAATTTTATTTATTCCAAAATCATGTCTTTATTTATGTATGTTATGTGATTTGTTATCCCATACTAAGAATACATGCCCACCCTTTTCTTATATGTTCACATTTCTTAGGTAAATTATGTTAGCTACCATGTAACATTTAATATAAGGATATCATGAAGATGTAATATCATTTATTTTTGTTTTCATACGTATAGTGAACTCTATAATTATTTTAATGTTTAGGTATACAATATGTCTTCTAAAAGATATTAATTAATGGAGACAATGTATACCGTCATGTTATAAATTTCCTTGTGTTTGAATAATACAAGTAATATTAACCTTAAATAAAATCCTTTTATGACTAAATGTTATCCTCAATTATGTTTTCAAATGAGATGTCCTCTATGGATAAGAAATACATATTTTTATGTCAGTATTACTTAGTTTTTATTTATTCCAATACATTCACCTTGTTTGGATTTCTATGAGTATGACTTGGTTTTTGATTATGATATGACTTGTTCTTTATTTGGATGGATAGTAGTATTCTATAATGGTCACATTTATCATGCATTGTATTCAATTTGGTTTCCTATTAGTGTTATTTTATTTCCTCCACACTATACTCTTAATTTTTATTTAAATTTGGATATCATTTTAATTATGATTTACATTGCTAATTGAAACATAAATTTTTATTCACTATAATAGAATGGATAGTAGATAGATGTATCAAACTGATCAAATTTTAACTGAGTTTAAAAATAATTTGTATTTTTTTTATATTTTTAATTTAACAATTCTTCAGATGAAGATGGTATAGAGTGTCAATGTTATAATTGTGTTTGAAGACCAGGGTTAAGCTTGGAAGAAGTTTGCTACCATATAATGAAAGATGGTTTTCAAATAAACTATTATGTTTGGTATCACCATTGAGTGATGGGACAATATTATACAATTATGTATAGTATCATCAGGAGAGAGATAATATGCTAGTGAAAGTAAGAAATGATATCAATACACACGAGGAAAAGATTTAATATGATGATGCTGAGAGAGTGAAACATTTAATGGATGATACCAGAACTCCCATAAATCAAGAATGTATTAAAATGGAAAATTTAGAATTTTTAATGTGGTTATATCATAGAAAAACCATGTATGAAATTTATAATACCTCTATTGATTATATTCTTAACTTTTTTAATGACTTGTTTCCTGATGGTGAAAATATTTCCTCAAATCATTTTAATGCATGGATGTTAATTATGCGGCTCAAATTTTCTACTAATAAAATTCATACTTGTATAAAATATTGAAATTTATTTTGGGAGGGAACAACTGACCTTAATGATTGGAAATAATTTAGTACATATTGATGGAAGGAAAATGTAGATGGAACACCATCTCATGTGCCACATAAAGTCATGTGGCACTTTCTATTTATTCATAGGATTTAAAATCTATTCATACATGTAGAAATATCTGCCAATATGAGATGGTATGATGTTGAGAGAATTATAGGTAATCATTAGTTGGTTAATCCAATAGATGGATTAGAATGGAGAGAATTTTATGAACAACATCCCAATTTTGCAGATGAGGTGCATAATGTCAAGTTGGGTCTACTATATGATGGTTTTAATCTGTTTAGTCAGATGATTGCTACCCATAACACGTGGCTAGTTTTTATTCACATTTGTAATTTTCCTCTATGAATGTGTATGAAAAAACATCCAATTTCATGAGTATAATGATATATAGACCTTCTGATCCTGAAAATGATATGGACCTATAATTTTAACCTTTAATAATAGAGTTGAAGTAACTTTGGGATATGGGTGTGCGTACATTCAATGCTTCTTTAAAAAATATATATTTCAGATGAGTGAAACCCTTCTACAGATGATAAATGACTTCCCTTATTATGAAATGATTTCTAGTTGGATCAGGAAGAGAAAAATGTCATGTCCTATTTGTATGAATAATACATGATCATGAAGGCTTAAATATCATAATAGTTTCAGTTTCATGGGGCATTGATGATTCTTGCAAATGGAACATCAATACAGGAAGAATCACCTGAGGTTTTATAATACTGTTGACACTAAAAAACCACCTCAACGTATTTTAGTAACTGATGTTCTTAATGAATTGAAATATTTCAGATTTTCATTAGAGAAAGTTCATATTAAATCTAAAAAGAGAAATAATGTTTACACTGAAGCCACTTATAGTTGGAAAAAGAGAAGTATCTTTTTTGAGTTTCCATATTGGTCAACTAATTTGTTATGTTATTATTTATATGTAATGAACATTTAGAAAAATATATGTGAATTTTTTTATTTAATTATTCTTAGTATCAAGGGTAAGACCATGGATGACTTTCAGACTCACCAAAACTTTTTGGATTGGGATATTCCGCCAGACTTGCATCTTGTGTGTATCACTAAAAACAAAATGAAAGTTCCTTGTGATTATTATGTGATGAAACATTTAGTGAAAAATAAATTTATAGAAGTATTGGAGAATATCATGGTTCTAAATGTCTATTTCAATATCATTCCCAAATGTGTCAAAATAAGGAATTTGTAACTAAAATCCCTAAATAGTCATGATTATCAAATCTTTCTTCATAAATTGATTCCAATAGAAATCTGAAATTTACTATCCAATAATGTAAGTGTGAAAATGATTTTGTTATGAAATTTTTTAGAGAAATTTGTGCCTAAAGTTTATCCAAGTCATTCTTGATAAAATTTTATCAAGAGGTGCCATTAATTTTGTGTGAGTTGAATTTTTTTCCCAGCAACATTTTTCACCTACACGCTGCATTTAACAGTTCATATTCCAACATAAATACTTCTTGGGGTACCCATTTCTTTTTGGTGTATATATCCTATTGAATGAAATATCTACATAATGAAATATTTTGTCAAAAACAAGAATCGTCCAAAAGGTTCCATTGTGAGAGGTTATCTGGCTCAAGAATATATGGTTTTTTGTTCCATATATTTGTCTGATGTGAGCATAAGAAAAAACCGACCATTGATAAATGGATATGAGAAGTATGGGAAAATTGATCCCTCATTTCCATATCTTCCCCAAATAGGAGGAATTCGTGGTTCATATACACTTTCTACATTGGGACTTGAAGAGCGAGATATGGCCCAGTAGACAGTCTCATTTAACTATGGTTTTTTGATGACTATATAAAGTAAGTAATTTTAATATTTATATGTTATCTCATATTATTTAATTTCACATATACCTTAAATTTTTATTATCATTTTATATTGGGAACATAAAAAACTTATAAGTAGAGTTCATCGATCTTAGCCTTTGAGAAGGAGAGAGGCTTTGCATAGCCAAGAGTTTCCCCCTTGGTTGAAATCAAAGGTATTCCCAATGATTTAATTAACTTAAAATATACATTTATTTTATTGAGTTTACTTTTTGACTCTATTTCTCAAGAATTAAGAGCATTGGATTTTGATCCCAATTCTTCGGGTTGTGAATAAAATATTTAATAATCAATGGGTATATATTTGTTACTACTAATTGAGTGGTGAAAATGAGAACATATAATGATAGAATTATGTTAACTCCTACAATAGACTGTTATTCCAATGCATTAGATAGTCAGCCCTGATATGAAAATGCTTCTTATTATGGACCTATTGAGAAAATATTGTTATTAGATTACTACTCTCTGGGTTGAGAAAATATGATGAAATGTAAATGGTTTGATTCAATAAAGTGACATGGTAAATTTGTAACACCCTGACCCCAGTTACCTATAGTTGATGTATTATTTCATAACATTGGAATGATCACAAGGGATCAAATCCCGAAATACTGATCAGTTTAGTAGCCTTGGAAGTACTAGATACATTCATAAGTTTTACATTACATTATAAAATGAAAAAAAACAACATTTTCTCCAATTTCCACATTAATATTCCTTAGACTATCCCTGCAAGTCAGTCATAATATACTTCTTCGCATCCTGGAAAAAATAAAACATAGAAAAGGGTGAGCTCAGATGCTCAGTACGGATAACAATATAGGGGAAACTTTCATAAATAAGCATAAAAATTTAAGTCAATGTATTAGACTAAAACACAAGACTTTTAAACTTAAACTTCATCATAATATGGAAAAGATAAATCAAATAATTCCATTTACTTATTCACATGGATTTTATACTAGTCAAATAATCACATGTAATATCAATTTCCAATTTTATAATGATGGAATTCATAATGAAAGACTTCATAACCTCATATTCAAGGCCTCGTTCCAAGATTAAAAATAAGATTTTGTCAATGGATTGTGCCAAGATACTAGTTTGTCTTATGAGACCTACCAATGCATCGAGGAGCTATTTCGGGTTCTACCCATCACTTACTTAGTCCAATGCATTCCTCACATGAAAAAGTTTAAACATAACATAAATATTCATATTAAAACTATAATAAGAAATGTCAATAATTTATCCATAAACCATTAATGGTGTAAAAATAACATATCCACATTCAAACATATCACAAAACCTTAAATACAATATGGAATTTTTGTATCATAATAAATCAACTTCAAACAAGCTTAAAATCCATCAAAGGATGTTGACATAGATGAAATCAAAACTTTTTCGAGAAAAATATCTCTTTCTATTTTGAAATCATTTAAAAGTCATATAATTATAAAAGAAAAAATTTATTTTGAAAATATTCTTATAATCCTGTATAGAAATCTTTGATGATGTTATAACGGAGGAAAATAGCCTCACCCACTGTATAAGTTAAAAAAAGGCATTCTCACCTTAATTTTGTCGAAAAGGTCATAACGTACCCTGTTTGGAAAACGAAAAAAAGATTCCTTTAAAAACATATATGTTTAAATAAGGGTATAAATGAATTTATACCATAGTCTAGTAAATAGTAAAAAATTTTCAAATTGCATTTAAAAAAAACACGAATGTGGATGATAAAGAGGTCCCAGTAGATACTTACGTATTAACAACCTCAGATAAGTAAAGATATTGTAGAATTAACTCTTAGCTTGTACTTTTCCTTAGTCAAAAGTATGTTATCCTCCTATATAATAGTTAATTTTTTTATTAAATTATACAAGAACTATATACAAAAATATGATATCATATATGATCCTCTAATATTGCTTTGTTAATAATATTTTAGTAGTATCATCATTTCATGTGAACTAATTTGTTTTCCTTTATATGCTTGGTTACATAAGCCATTTTTGTTATGGATAGGATGTATTTAATTCATATAAAAAATGATATTATGTTCATTAACATTATTTGTAATCATAAAATGAAAATTATTCTTGAATGATTATGAAGGGGAACGAATCTCATCATGTTCGTGGAGATAGTAATCCGTACGTATGCACGAGAGATAATATCATTATATTGATGGTGAAATCATATGTAATTGGATGGTATGTAATATATAAAGAATCATTAACTTTTTATATTTATTATTTGCATCAGTTATACTCAATAGTATACCCATCCAAAATAATGAAGTGTTTGAATAACAAACTACACCACGGCGTGGAGATGGTAAGCCGTATGTACACACGTATGGTGACTTTGTCATTTATAGGATAGATATAATAATGAATATGGTTGTACCATATTTATAATAACATCATAGTATGTATAAGGTACTGGAGTTATTATTTTGGTATGGAATCAAAGAAAGAGGAAGTGGAAGAAGAAAAGAACTTGAAAGATGGTGGTGAAATTATTACCTCTTCTTCGGGTGTTTCCTTTTGAGTTGATCAAAAGGGTTCCATAGGTTAGATTTATGATATAAGTAAGGACTCTAGGTTTATGTGAGGGAAGTTGGGAGGATATTTGGGAAGGGTTTTTCCGAGCCAAATGGCTTTGGAGCTGTGAAATTAACAGAAGGGGAAGTACCCTTTTATAAGAGAGGTGAGGGTCACTTTAGGAAAATCCTGAAATATTATTTTATAATAATATCAATTTCGATTTAAAATGTCTCTAAAATGATTTATTTAAGGGATAAGGTAGGTATGGGTCGAAAAAATCTCAACCAATAAGTTTTATACAGGTTTAGGGCACCCTATTAACCTTATCTTCTAGATTTAATTCTTAGTTAAATAGTTTGACATTTACCATGTCTTTTTGTATTTTTATATTATATGGTTAATAAACTTACTATAAATAGTAAATAGAACCCCAAGTGGTTCATTATTAATATATATAACCTTATCTATGTTATTTGGCCAGACATTATATTTTTCGGAATATTATATCAATTAATAATATATTATTTGTTTTAAAAACTCAATTATGTCAATTTTGACACTATTTAGTATTTGATTTTTTTGAAAGCCATAAAAACTTTATAACTTCGAATAAAATTAATTTAATCAATCCTAACATGTCATATTAATTTATAAAATTATTTTAATTCATTATAAGTCTCAATTTACATTTATTTGTATTTTTATAATATCAAATATTTTAATATTTCATTAACAAGGTAATTACTACATCATCATTGTATCATAAATAAATTAAGTTATTTAATGTATAAAAATTATAAATAAAATTAAATTATGTAGGAAATAATTTTATATTTATAATGAATATTTACATTCAAATTTATCTTATGTGTTACCCTATATTAAAAATGGTTTAGTTATTAAACTTTTAATTTAACACTTTTAACTCTTCTTTAAATAAAATAATAATAAATGTTCTAATCTAATAAAAGTGGACCAAATATATCATATTTTATTCCTAAGGTAGGTTTTGGTAGAATTAAACTTATCCAATAGAATTAGTACATGTGTTAGGTTAATTATAATATCATCTTTACCCTTAATTAACATATTTACTTTTAACCGTGATAAATAAGTCAAAAGTTACTATTCACAAATAATTATTTTCATCTTATTAAACCACATTTTACTTACTGATGTCAACTGTTTCTCTCAGATTTTTGAAATTCAACTCACAAAAGCGGTAAAGTTAAGTTTTATGCAAATTTGTAAACACTCATAGATGGTGGGTAAAAGACGGTAAAAAGTTCAATAAAATTTTGTATATCTAAACTTATTATAAAACAACTCCAATGAATTACATTGAACATATATAGGTATTATGTATCTATTTTGACCTAAAATAAATTAAAATAAAATAACTAATTATTTAAATAAAAATCCATTTTTAAACAATAACGTAGTGTTTTTTTTACTATTAATCAAAAATTGAAAGTTCTCAGAAAAATACAAAAAATTCACCCTAAGCTAATTTTGATATTCTGACTCCAAAAATGAAGTCCATTATGAAAATTAAAATTTATAAACTTTCAAAAAGTGGGTATTAATATTCATAACGGCTAGTTTCATTGGTCGTGGTGTGTTAAAACTCCAAGTTGCGTACAATGCAAGATACTACATTATTCAAAGGGAAACATATCATGGAAGCTTGGGGTGTTACATTCTACCCTCATTAAAATAATTTCATGCTCGAAAGTTATATAATATTACTGCATAAAAAGATTTGGGTGGTTCTTCATCATAAGTTCCTCGGGTTCCCACGTTGCCTCTTCCATCTTATGGTTTCTCCGTAGAACATTCACCAGATGAGTCATCTAGTTTCTCATCACTTGTTCTATTATATCAATAATTCTAATAGGATCTTTTCAATAAGACAGATCAGGTTCCAGTTTTATTTCTTCATTGGTGAGTACATGCGTTGGGTCATGCATGTATTTTCTCAACAGTGTTATGTGGAACACATCATGAACATTGGAGAGACTTGGAGGAATTGAAAAATGATAAGCTAAAAATCCAATTCATTATAGAATTTCGAAAGGTCCGATGAACTTGAGTGTCACGACCTGTCCTAGTGGGGCCCGTGCCGTAACTCCCCAAGCCCGCCTCCCATAGGCCAAGGGCTGGTTACTAGCACTGAGTAGGCATGTCACTAACATGGGAGGCATTGCCTATAAACCTATACACACACAGACACATCTCTAAGCCCACAAAGCTGAAAAGAAAAAACTAATAAAAATGGAAATGCATGCATACACTAAAATCCCAACCAAAAAAGTATGACAAGAAAGAAAAGTATGGTAATGTAAAACCCTTGGCCAAAAGTACAAGACCACCAAAAAGAGATTCTGTAACAAAGTCCAACCAATAAAGAAAGGTAATGGGACTGCAATCCGTAGCTGTAGGAACACACCTCGGCCTGTCTGATCTCACTGAGCACCGTATAGTCCATGTCTGCCTAGAATCCTATCAAAGGCTCACTCATCTGCACAAGACACGACACGTGCGGGAAAAACACGTGTAGGTATGAGTATAACAATACCCAGTATGACACCCCGAATCCACAAAGTAATACAATAAGGGAAAATACCACAAAGGAAAGATATATTCATCTCTACATAGTATATGTTTACAGAACATATAATATGAATATCCAGATATACTCATACACGATCGACCCTTGCGAAACCACCACTAAGATCCAGCTCAAAGATTCCACTAAGCACGTAACAAGGAGAACACACTCCTAGGTCATAAGAGAGAGATATGAAGTACTCATTCCAGGAGAACACACTCCACAATTACTTGAGAATATAATGCTTAGATGAGGATCACAACCAATAGCTATGAGGTGATTCCAACAACTCAGTCTGAACTAATTTTCTAAGAAGAGGATAGGAGCCCAGGTAAAGTAGGTCACGTCGATACTAAGAACTCTACTTAGGGTTCTAGGAATGAATAGATGATACGACTCTAAGTCTCATAGTGGGGATTCCAATAACTCTATTCAGGAAGTCCTGCTGAAGGGATCATACTCCTGTATGTAATGATACCAGAAACCTTCAGGGAGAAGACCAAGGCTACAAACCCTAAGGAAGCTAGTCCAAGTCATAAAAGACTAATGGATTAATCCAAGTAAAACTGGTTACATGACGTGTAGTATGGTTACACGCCGTGTTCCTTGACCCCGGGTACTGCCCGGGTAAACGACCTATGTCATTCAGCCAAGCTGTGTAAAACTCAACTACACAGCGTGTAGAAGGATAACACGCCGTGTTCCCTAACTCCTGGTACTGCCCGTGTAAACGGCCCGTGTCTGAAATTAAAGTCGTGTAGGAAAGCATATACACGGCGTGTAAGTCAGAGCACACACCGTGTCCTGTCAACTGGGAAACAACCGTGTACCCTGGCCATATGCCCGTACACGATGTCCGTCTGTGTTACCTACCCATGTACCAATACACGGGGTATCCTGTGTATCTAGCTAGTTCTGGACGGGGAAGGGTATACATGCCATGTCCTCGGCCGTGCACCCAACCCGTGTCCGTGTACTCCTAGAGTACACGCCAGGTGGACTACTGACAAACACACGCCGTGTAGCCCATACTACACGTCGTGTAATCAGGAAATTTCTAGAAGCGTTATCTTCTTCCTCGTGCCTTGGTCGACTTCCAGATCCGTGATCTCTCGTCCATTCATCCCGATGCTTCAAGTATTGGTTCGTCCCATCATACGAACACCGAATCAGGTGTTTTCGATCCTTCGATCGGGTCATAAACCTCGAATGATCCATCTGAAAAAATGACCAAAAACTCATAACTCTCAATCCGCTCCGAATCATCCACCGAAATCGTCATTGCAGCTCCAGACCATACTCTCGAGGTGGGATCTACAATCTCAGATCATTGCACCAACAAATGAATGCGCAACGATCGATTTCCTCCAAGAACGGGTAGAACGCACATGAAGAACGCATAGAAACCGGGGAAGGAAAGCATAAAAAATCAAGAGGGATGGACCTCGATCAAAGTTTGCGTCGATCATGGTTCATAACCGTTAGCAGGTTAAATGAAACCAAAATATCCTTCATGAAATCAAATCCCCAAAATCCCCGCAAAAGCCCATCCCGCAAATACGATCGATCCACAGGCTAATCTGCTCATGGATTAGTCCGTGTTTGTCATAGGATTCATGATTGGGGAAGGAAACCAAATATCAAACATCCTAACTGGATTCACAGCGTTCGTTGGCGAAGATCCAGTCACCGCGTCATCGTCGTTGGCGAAATTCATCAAGAACGTCGTCGCCACATTGGGGGTTTCCCCAGAGCTTTCCCAGAGCCTCCATGGGTTTCAAGGTTATGAGTTCTGTAACCTTGGACCCATGCACAAGCCTTTATTTAAAAAGGATAAAAAGTCATTATCCTCCAAAAGATTTAATAAAATATTTTAATAAAATATTTTATTATGGTTACGTCCAAAAACTGGATTTCACCACCGACCCATGCCAGCCGATGTTAGGTCTCTCCTAGGGTAAACCCACTGCTCTGGACACAACGGTGCCCTCAGATTTCCGATCCAAGCACCCATTCAGGTATTATTCCACTCTTTTAGTAAAACCATACACGCGCATAATTTAATTATTTAATTAAATTCAAACAGTTGTTCTGGGCTCACCGGGCCTCGGAACTGCATGCCGTCTCAAAGCCTGGTCTCAAAATAATTCCCACATAATATTAAAATAACACATGGAAAAAATCTGAGAAATTACATTGAGACTCAATTTACCCTTCTTACCAAAATGTCTAACACCATTATAAGGAGTTACCTTCAAGAAAACATGGTCTCCTACTTGAAATTCCAAATCCTTCCTTTAGTTATCGGAACAAATCTTTTTCTTACTTTGGGATTATTTGATGTGGGTTTGGATAATCTTCACTTTTCCCATTGTTTCCTCAACATGTTCTGGGATTATGAGATTTCTTTCACCAACATCATCCCAACAAGTTGGTGTGCAACATCTATTTCCATATAATGCTTCATATGGTGCAATCTGAATACTTGAATGGAATATATTGTTATAGGAAAATTCTACCAGATATAAATATTGATCCCACATACCTTGAAAGTCAATTGAGAAAGATCTAAACATGTCTTCTAAGGTTTGAATTTTTTGTTATGATTGTCCATTAGTTTGAGGGTGGTAGGCTATGCTCAAATGAAGTTCAGTATCCAAGGTATTCTAAAGACTTTTCTATAATCCTGATTTGAAACAGGGATCATGATTAGAAACAATCAATAGGGGTACACCATGGATCCTTTCAACATCATTAATATATAGTCTTTCCAGACGTTCAAGCAGTAAATCTTCTCTTATATCAAGAAAATGAGATGACTTGGTAAGATGATCAACAATGAACCATATTGCATCATTCCTTCTAGGAGTCTTCGGTATCCCCATGACAGAATCCATCGTAATATCATCCCATTTCCACTCAGGTATGGGAAGAGGTTTCATGACTCCTCTAGGATGTTGTCTTATGGCTTTCACTTGTTGACAAACCATACATCTTGACAAATAATCAGCAATATCTCTCTTCATGTTGTCCCACCAAAAATGTTCCTTCAAATATCTATACATATTAGTGCTACCAGGGTGTATAGAGAAATTGGAGCTATGAGAATCATCCAACAATTCTCTTTTTAGATCAGGTATGTCAGTAACACAAAGTATCTTCCCAAATTTCAAAATTCCATCTTCATATATGATGTCTATTAATCTACCATCATTCAAAGTATTGATTTTATTTTGAAAATCCTCATCACTAGACTGAGAACTTTTTATCCTTTTTAGTAAATATGGTTTAGAAACCATTTGATAAAGTATTGATGTTTCACCTTCCATGATTATTCCCATATCCATATTTACCAGATCCATGAAAATAGGATCCCTATAAACTCTCATCTTGTTCAAAACTCTATGATCCTTTATGATCAAAGCATATGCCACCTTATTTTCCTTCCCCGTGTGGTAGTGTATAGTGCAATAATAATCCTTGTATAGTTCAAGCCATCGTATTTTCCTCATTTTGAGTTCTTTTTGTGAGAAAATATACTTAAAACTTTGGTGATCAGTATAAATCTCACATTTTTACCATAGAGATAATGTCTCCATATTTTCAAAGCAACGATTACAGCTGCTAACTCAAGATCATGAGTAGGATAGTTTTGTTCATGAATTTTTATATATCGTGATGCATAGGAAATAACTCTATCATTATACACAAGGACACAACCAAGTCCTCTCTTTGAAGCATCACTATAAATAACAAACCCATCTTTCCCCAATGGTAGAGCCAATATAGGAGCATTGACTAATCTTCTCTTCATTTCTTCAAAACATAATTCACACTTTTTTGTTCAAAAAAATTTAACCCCTTTATGTCTGATCTAGGTTAATGGGTTTTCCAATCCGGAAAAATTAGGGAAAAAGTGTTGATAATAACCTGATAAACTAATAAAACTACGTACCGTAGTTATACTCGTCAATGCTGGCCATTCTTGTGTTGCTCTTGTCTTAGAAGGATCAACATATATTCTATCCATAGAGGCAATATGACCAAGAAAAGAAATCTCCTGAAGAAAAAATTCACACTTATTAAACTTCCCATATGATTAATTTATTCTACAAGTATTTAGAAGAATGAACAAGTGATTTTCATGATCTTCGTAGCTTTTGGAGTATACCAAGATATCATCAATAAATACCATTACAAATTCATCATGATATTCCTTGAAAACTCTGTAAATTAGATCCATGAAAATAGAGGGTGCATTAGTCAGTCCAAAAGGCATTACTGTAAACTCATAATGATCATACCTAGTTCAAAATGATGTCTTTGGAATGCCTTCCTTATTCACACACAACTGATTTTATCTAGATCAAAGATCTATCTTTGAAAAATATTGAGTTCCATGATATTGATCAAATAAATCATCAATGCGAGGTAGGGGATACTTGTTCTTTATTGTTATAGCATTGATCTCCCTGTATTCAATGCACAACCTTATAGATCCATCTTTATTCTTAACAAAAAGGACAGGGGAACCTCAAAGAGAAACACTAGGGCGAATAAATCCCTTATTACTCAATTTCTCTAGTTCTTACTTTTGTTCGACTAATTCCACAGTGGCCATTCTATAAGGGGTCTTCAATATGGTCCTTGAACCAGAAATTAAATCAATAGAAAAATCGATTTCTCGTTCTGGAGGATGTCAAGATAAATACTCTAGAAACAAATCAACATATTCTTTCACAATAGGTAATTCCTCTATTTTTAACATTCCATTCCTCACCCACAATTATTTCATTCTCTTCCTCCCTAATAATTGAATTTAGTAGAGCTACTGGGGGGTGGATCTAGATAAGAATTATATGGTGATGTTTCCACTCTAAAAATAAGGTACTCCATATCTTCATAAAAAATTATAACCTCCTTCTTCTTACAATAAATTTTTGCATGATGGTCAGAAATCCAATCCAAATTGAGGATTATATCAAATTCAATCATGGGTATGATGATGCGATCTGTGGATAAAGAACATTTATATACCCTAATGGGAACTGATTCACAAAACATTGTTGCAATGATACTTCCCTTAGGTGTTTTTACTGACAATTACCTTGTTAAGTGAAATTGAAAATATCTAATTTTCTTATAAAACTAGGAAGATATGAAACAATGTGATGATCCAGAATCAAATAAAGATTGGATAAACTTCAGGAAACCATTAAATTACCTGCTACCACATCTTTAGGAG
Organism: Viscum album; assembly: GCA_963277665.1. Lineage (NCBI taxonomy): Eukaryota > Viridiplantae > Streptophyta > Magnoliopsida > Santalales > Viscaceae > Viscum > Viscum album. The sequence continues at coordinate 1,678,765,318 of OY728121.1, read as the reverse complement.
CTTCAACCTCAGCAGTAGTGATCAAATAATCTTGGACTTTCTCCCTTGGCCTTTTTTTGATGTAAGTTCCCTTGGTGCTTAGGAAATTCATTTTCATAATTCCCCTTTTCTCTACAATTGTATCATTCAACATTGAAAAAATCTTTCTTCCCCTTGCAATCACAAGCTTGGTGGCCTTTTTCACCACACTTGTAACAGACTCCCATTACCTTTAGGAAAGTACCAGGGTGTTTCATCCCACATTTACCAGATAATGGATATTAAACTTTTCCCTTATTACCCTTATTTCTATTTCCAGAGTGTTCAACAGATCTCTTTTTCTCTTGCTTAACTTTAAAGTCATAAGACTTAAAGAATTCATTTTCTATATTGATAATGCATGAGACAATATCTTCATATGATGAGAAGGATTGTGAGACTAATTCTCAATGGAGAAATGGTTTTAACCCATCAAATAATCGATAAATCATACTCCTTGGGTTTCATATATAATCTGTAGTATGCCTTGATAACCTTGTAAAGTTAGCCTCATACTTTGCAACATTCTCATCGTCCTTTTACCTCAAACTCAGAAATTATCTTTCCATATCCTCTTGATGGTCACAAGGAAAGTATTTTTCTAAGAAAATATCTTTAAACTCCATCCATTCCATGTTCAACATTTCTTCATCTTATTTTGTGTTTTGGATTAATGAACACCATTGATCTACATCTCCCGTGAGGCGATAAACTTCCATGACAACTTTTTCCCTTTCGCTACTCCCCAAAGCATGAATTATTTTCTCTAAGGAACATATCCATTACTCAGAAACTAATGGATTTGTACTCCAATTGAATGTTGGTGGTTGTTTCCTCATGAAGTGGTCTAACATTGATCCTCTGCATTTTGGATCAGGGAGCTCCATACAGGTAAGATTATTATTCATAATTTGAGTGAGTTATCCCAGTATTATGATAAGCTGATCAACACCAGTTTCATCACCAGCTCCACTATAATTATCTTGAGTAGAAGGGAAACCCCTACATGGATTATGTGCATTGATAAGGTTTACATTCCTTCCAGTAGGTTCCATTTCTAAAAAATGGCATAAAATAAATTAATTTATGAATCACAATACATAATTACAAACTTGTAAAACACTTAACATAAATTGAACAATTTCTGGATATAATCAATAATAATTGTTTCCGACGCTTTCGTCGGGGCATGCACGTCCATCTCATTCGGGGATGAGGGGCACAATTTTTTGTTTCCTTGAATTCCTGCTTTCCAAAGGTGGGTGACATCCACTCCTTATTCAGGGACGTCTTCTCCTTGATCGAAATAGGATGATGGGATGTCGGTTCTTCCTTTGTTGGATTCCTTCTCAGAACTCGTCACCTAGTAGGGGTCTCCCTCATAGACTTAAGACGTTATTCATGAAACTATTCCAAGCACCATATCTTCATGGACACTAGTTAATTACACTGCTTCTGTCAGGACATTCCAAGGGGACCGGTCTGGTCAGCAACCCATAGTTAGGGGAGTAGTCATGTTGGGAATCATTGGTGTATCTGGATGCTGGGGAATTGTCGTGTCTATCTTATATCTCTTATTATAGCAGTTCTCAAGGGCGTGGAATCCCGAGGCATCCCACATTGAACGTGGGGAATCATATGCCATGGGAATGTTTCTGAGGTTTTCTTCAGCTTCCCATGTTTAACATAGGGCATGCCACAAGTTTAATATCCAATAGAGATAGATCAGGTTGATTAGAACAATGACTAGAGTGGATCAGATGGAGGAACCCCCTGGAGGGAGCACCGACATTGGGGCCAACATGTGGGTGGTTTCCCAAATGCTGTTAAATGGAGTGGGAAATGGGGTGGCATGATCCCACCAGGATGTTGTAGCCTGGGTAAGAATCAAGATGGATGATGAAAGGTTCTATGAATTGGATGGTGAATGGGATAGAACTGTCATGAGGTTGATGATGGTTTTGGGATTGAGCCTTGAAGAGGATTCCTATATATCCCCATGGTAGGGAATAAAAGTACACGTAGTTCATATGATGACGGCTTACCACCGATTGGGTTTTTCAATGGCATACCTCTGGATGAGATCACAACGGCTTACCATTGGATAAGGAGTCAAAGACTTACCGATGGATGAGGTTTCAGTGGCTTACTGCTGATTGAGGTCACAACGACTTACTGCTGAATAGAATGAAAATGACTTACCGCTGAAATAGGTCATCAATTCAATGTCATGCGGGATTGGAAAACCGACGTGAATGGGGTCGGAGTGACTAAATGTTGGTCTTGGAACTCAGGGAGGCTTCCTATGTACCTTGCCTTGAAAAGGATCAAAGACCTCATAGTTCAGGATGGGGCATGGGTTTTACACTCTAGGATGCCTAAGGTGTTGGTGAACTGACGTGAAAGTGGTCGGAACGACCGGGTGTTGGAGGGATTGAACCTTAGGGAGGCTTCTTACATACCCTGCCTTGGAAAGGATCAAAGTCTTCATAGTTCAAGTGGGTGGGAACCGACATGAAGGTGGACCTGTGGTCGAATGGATGGTGGGATTGAACCTTAGGGAGACTTCTTACAAACCTTTCCTTAGAAAAGATCAAAGAACTCGTAGTTCATGGATGGGGCATGGGGATTACACTCTAGGCTGCCCAAGGTATTGGTGAACTGACGTGAAGGTGGTCAGAACAACCGGGTGTTGGTGGGATTGAAACTCAGGGAGGATTCCTACATACCCTGCCTTGGCAAGGATCAAAGTCCTTGTAGTTCAGGTGGGTGGGAACCAGCGTGAAGGTGGACCTGGGGTCCAATGGATGGTGGGCTTGAATCCCAGGGAGTCTTCCTACGCACCTTGCCTTATCAAAGATCAAAGACCTCTTAGTTCATGGATGGGGCATGGGGCTTACACTCTAGGCTTCCCAAGGTGTTGGTAAACCAATGTGAAGGTGGTCGGAACGATTGGGTGTTGGTGGGATTGAACCTCAGGGAGGCTTCCTATGTACCCTACCTTGGCAATGATCAAATAACTTGTAGTTCAGGTGGGTGGGAACTAATGTAAAGGTAGAACTGGGGTCCAATGGTTGGTGGGCTTGAACCTCAGGGAGGCTTCCTACGTACCTTGCCTTAGCAAAGATCAAAGACCTTGTAGTTGATGGATGGAATTTGGGGCTTACACTCTCAGGCGGCCCAAGGTGTTGGTGAACCGACGTGAATGGGGTCAGAGCAACCAATGGGTGGTGGTCTTGAACCACATGGAGGCTTCCTATGTACCTTGACTTAGCAAAGATCGAAGTCCTTGTAGTTCAAGAGGTGGGTGTGGGGTTTACACTCAAGGCTGCCCAGGGTATTGGTGAACTGACGTGAAGAAGGCCGAAATAACCGGGTGTTGGGCTTGAACCTCAGGGAGGCTTCCTACATACCTTTCCTTGGAAAGGATCAAATACTATGTAGTTCAAGGATGGAATTTGGGGGTTATGCTCTGTGGCGGCCCAAGGTGTTGGTGAAATGACGTGAATGGGGTCGGTGCAACCAATGGGTGGTGGGGTTGAACCTCGTGGAGGATTCCTACGTACCTTGCCTTAGCAAAGATCAAAGTCGTCATAGTTCAGGTGGTGGGTGGGGATTACACTCTTGGCTTCCCAGGATGAGGATGTCAGGGTATGTGCTTACTCTAAGCCCACGTGAGTCATGCTCAGTGTGAGAAACAAGAGGTAGCAGAGGCCTGACGATCACATCGCGAATGGTGCGTCTGTGTGAAGTGGAGTGGGGCTTACACGTGATCGCAGCCCAAATATGAAATGGGGGCTTATGCATGGTTAGCATCCCTAAGAGGTTGGTACTTACTCCAGGAGGGAGGCCTGTGGGGGAAAAAGCATAGTGGGAGAGGTATTTAGGACCAAAGAAAGGAGAATCACCATTCCCCATCATGCCCTTTGCTGGCCCTGGGGACCGAAGAAGAAAAGAGGAGCAGGGATGCTGCCTCCGACAAGAAAGCTAGGGGCTTACATAAAGATGGTCTCCCTTTCCTTATGGACAAACACTACTCCCATAAGGAGGATATCATCCCTTGTGGAGACCAGTGGGCATGGAGAGTGTCCAAGGTGGGATACCCTGCGTGCGAGGCATGAGGTGAGGTTACATTTTATTGTCATCTGCTGAGGATGAAGGTGCTTGGCAATTTAACATCCTGTAGCTCAGATGAGGTGGGTTTGATCTGCACCCCTAGGACTTACATAACTGGTACCCTCTACTCCTTGGTGCATAGAGGGGACAAAAATATCCATGGTGATGGGTTTCATGGAGCGAACCATCGAGGGGACCATGTTAGCTGAGCTATGTAAAGAAGCAATATCCATTAGTGTGTCAATGTGAAGACGCATATGGTGAAGCAATGAAATGGGCAGTATCATCCAAGGGACTTTAAAGTCACATCTTACAAACCTAGAGGGTTGCACAGGAAAAGGAATTGCAAAGTAGAGGGGTTCATAGGAAGGGGCCTTGTGAAGCTCTGTTTCTCCGCGTGGTCAAGGGAACTTGCGAAGGAGTGTGCTTCACGAAGTTGGGTGTCTCAGCCTAAGAATAGGGAATAGGTTCATATGGGAGGTGCTTCGCGAAGTGGAAAGGCATTCGCGGAGTACTTCATCACAGAGAAAATGTGTATCATGAAGCAAGGCATCGTGAAGCGATGTGCTTCGCGAAGTACAATGACCCTATCTTGGCATGCATATCATGTGTACATGAGGGGTGCTTCATGAAGCATAAATGCTCCGTGATGACCTGGGTCCCCTGGGGGATCCCCTTCCTTCGCGAAGGCCCTTATGCTTCATGAAAGGCATCCCTCTCGAAAGAGGAGATCAAAATGAGACAAGGGGAAGTCACTTCGTAGAGCAGAATTACCTCGCAAAACTCATGGTTTGCTGAGTAGAAGGTTGCTTCATGATTCGGGAGTGAGAAAGTCGAAAGGTCGGATTTTCTGTCCTTTGGGCTCAATGGGAGACCGATATTTAGAGTCAAGAGGCAACGCGAAGCGGAGGTTACACGACTTGAATAGGGACTTGGTTTCTTCGTGGCAGGCTCGCGAATATCAAATGTGTTTGCGGAGCATCCTGCCTCCTTGCTTCATGACGGGTTCACGAACGTCAAATGCGTTCGCGGAGCATCCTGCATCCTTGATTCATGGCGGGTCCGTGAATGTCAAATTCATTCGCGGAGCATCCCGCCTCCTTGCTTCGCGGCGGGCCGCGAACGTCAAATGAATTCGTAGATAATCCCACCTCCTTGCTTTGTTGCGGGATCGTGAACGTCAAATGTTTTTGTGGAGCATCCCTCCTCCTTGCTTTGCGGCACCCACAGTGCTGGGTGGACTCCACGAAGTAGCTTCGTGAGGTAGTAAATGGTGCATACCTTTTGGATTCTTCTCTATCCTAAATTTTGGCACTAACAAATGCCCCCCCTCATATTTGGAGTCGTAGAGAGATCAAGGGTCAAATTCTGAGGGTAATCGCCAAAATCATTGGTTGTTTGTGATGCTGGCTCATGAAGAGGGCTTTCAAGGTGGATAGGGGATGCGCAGGCCAAGCGCTCCACGAAGCTCGGTGTGAACTGGATGTGCCACAAAGCTTTGAAGGACAACGACTATAAATAGGGGAGTTTCCCTCTCTTTTGTTCTTTCCCTTCTCTGAAAATTTTACCTTTTGCGCTCTCGATTCACGAAGCTCCACATACTCCGTGAGTGTTTCCTACGAATTGAGTCTTCATGGCGCACAATGAGTACTCAACTCCGCATTTGCGCTCCGCGATCCGGTGCTTGAACGCATAGGTAGGGCTCTGTGAACAGACTTCGTGAACATTCTTCACGAACGCGCTCTACGAACGAGCTTCACGAACTAACCCAAAAATTGTCCAAGTTCAAGAACTGAATGGCCCACCAAGAAGCTACCCAGGGGGTCCATGCGGATGTCGCCCGAAGGGATGAGATGGAGAATAGTCTGGGACTAGGAGAGTTAGTCCATTGTTACTCTGACAATAGTTCATTGGTTGAGCTGCTATTAGAGAGCCATAAGAACTACACATTGTGTAGGAGGTTTCCCTTGTATGGATTCAGGCTGAGGCATGACATCTTCATCCCTGAACTAAGTAGGGATGAGCCAGTTTACTAGTTCTGGAGCATACCGTGTCAGTACCAATGGTTCAGGGCAGCTGATAGTCATGCCTGGGAGGACTTCACGCCCGTCGTTGCCGACTACTTATACAATAATCTGAAAAATGTCAACGGGAAGGTATTTATGCTAGAGACATCCCCTCCTCTATACCGAACTATCCTCAAGGCGGCGCTGGGGAACCCGAAGAAGGGTTGGTCCGAGGAATGGGACCTGTGCCAGGGCAGCAACTTCATGGATGATTGGGCCTGGGCCTACTAGGTAGGTGCCTCGTGTGAGGAGTTAAGAGAAGATCTGAGAAGAGTGGGCATGTATGAGGCATCTTGGACTTCCCAGTTTCACATATACCAGCCGAAGCATCTAATTCCAGAGCGGTTGATCCGGTGGTCACCGAGGACCAATATCTTCCACCGGCATCATGGGGAGGTTGGCATCAGCTTATGGGACGTGCATCATATCTTGGGGGTCCCGATACTGGGGGCAATGTATGATTAATTCCTCCCTGCTGTGGGTTCATGGGAGGATCTAGAGTAGATGCTGCATCTGGAGATGGCATTGATGGAGCTTGTTTCAGGAGAGGATAAGGAGGCAGTGAGGGATGTCCACTTCAGGCATTGGTTCAAAAAGTTTCTGAACTTCCTGGTAGACCGACAGTTCCCATAGAGACCTCAAACTTGCCCAAAGGGGGACCAGAGTAAGGAACAATCATACTGGAAGCTGCTGGAGGATAGCTAATGGAAGACTTGGGGGTTCAGTGTTAACACTGAGCAAAAACCAATAGTCAGGCTGGTGGCATTCATCGCAACTCTCATATGTGGTTGGATCCTTCCGGGGAGGGATACCAACATGGGAGTGTGACCAAGCACTTTCATCATGGAATTCACATTGGAAACAGTAGGGCGGGTCAACCTAGGGATCCCAATGCTCACCAAGTTGTATAAGATGTTGTGGCACATCAGTAAGGGGAAGAGGACACAGAGGATATACGGGTTGTTCCACCTCCTTTATGGGTGGATAGCGGTGCACATCATGGGGATCTATGAGTATCCGAACCCCATATCACCTCTAGGGTCAAACTTTCACCCCTTGATTCTCAATGCTGCAGGGAGTTTTCTGGCCAAGCTGACCACACCATCAGTTCTGAACCAGGTTTGGAGGGTGGAGGAATTCTATTTCCACCCATTTCTGTTGCTAATGGGGGTATTTACTGATAATGGCTAGGGGACGGAAGAACACCAGGCCTATCTCCTGGCCTTTTGTGGTGGAGTCTTGGTGGCCAGGGTGGAATGAAAGCATCTCTGCGAGCCATACACCCCACACCGGTTTGCAAGGCAGTTCCGATGCCTACAGTGACTGACCCCACAAGTCTACTTGGAGGTGCGTCATGAGGAGCACCCATGTGTGTTGAGGAAGGTGTGGCATATGTTTACAAGGGAAGATGGGAAGATGTGGAATGAACTACCTCCACCGACTGCCGTCCTCGAGCTTGTAAAGGAATATGCCCAGAGCTGGAATGTGGCCTACCTGAGGGAGATGCTCAAGCAGCCAACCATTCTAGTCAGTGATGGTGGGATTCCCCGACCTTAGGGACGAGGCCAAAAGGCAGAAAGGGAATCCCGCAGTTGCATGGCTACTGTAGCGGTGAGGCCCATACTAGCTGAGGGGGAAGCACTGGTAGCAGATTCGACAACAGATCTAGTGGTCCCAAGAGAATAGAGTCATCTGGAGGAGTGACCAATGAGAGGATTCTGTAGAATTTCTACTTAGGCCCTGGGGAACCGGCTGCACCATATTGACATGCTAGAGAATGTTGTCTTCCCGAAGGCCTGGGACATTAGGGAAGTCAACCGAAAATTCCTCGGCCCATATAAATTATGCAAGAAACTTAACTGCCTTGGGATGGACTTTCTGGGGATTGGGCCTATTACAGCCAGCTTTGCAGTATCCTAGGTGGAGGCGGAGTAATACATGGATGAACTGGAATACTTTATCTACTCCCAGGGTGCCCTACACCTGATGACAGACCAGGTCAGGGTGCTGTTGGATCGTATGGTCCCTCCACAACTATCAGCTTCTGACCTAAGGGAGCACTTCCCTCTGCCGGAAGAATTGAATGAGTCCTCCTGGGGAGATGAGGCTGGTAGAGGGAGTCTGTTGGAGGAGGGTGAAGTCAGTGATCAGTCCTCAGATCTCTAAGATTTTGCGGAGGCCCTCAAGGTAAAATACTAAGTTCCTTCCTCAGGGTCTGCTCTTAGGATACTCTAGATTCTTTATGAGCATCTGCACTGTGCAAGAGGACCTTATGCATAGACCTTATTCTCTCCCCTAAGCGGGTGCCGATGCGGGACCTTCAGGATTCACACCTATGGCTGCATAAACTTCCGTGTCTGGTGGGGCTAGGACACTTGAGGCGGCTCCCCCTGGAGTCTCTAGACCTCCAAACCATATACGGGGGGCCACGTTTCGGAGCCCCAATGACGTCAACATAGGAACGAGACCTATGGTTTGATCTCTGTAAGCCTCCTCTACCGAATTTGATACTGCCACCCCCTAACCACATTAACTAACATTCATGTCCATTTTTTTGCGTGTATAGTCCTTCAATTGGCCTGGGCCACTACTGTGAAGTTGGTCAAGACTTCAGGTAGCGCCCTTCCCAGAGGCATGCCAATGTTCATAGAGGTGGAAATCCAACCTGACCGAACTACAATGCTCCCAATCACTGGCGGGAATGCTCGGGGGACTGTGCCTAAGGTTATTGAGGTGGGATCCGATGATGAGGATCAACCAGACAGTTTAGGCCCTGCCATGCCTGATCCAATGCCAGACGTGGACCCAACTAAAGAGTTCCTGGGGGAATTCCCTGCATATGAGCCTGCCAACCACACCGACTGGGACGAGATGGCCTATGACAAGGAGGACAGTAAAATAGTCTGTCGCTGATGATCACGTGCTTCATCAATAACGCCCCCAAGAATTATTTTTGGATGATATGGATAGACTTCTCTTGTGGCTACGTGAACTGTGTGCCGGGGGAGTTGATTCCCAGCACCCTCATATGATCACCTAAGATCTTATGGTAGAAAATATTTGGGAGTATGACCGTGGCCTCAGTGTGGGCTGACAGTAGAGGAATTCAGTGAACATCAAGAGGCTCCAAGAGTCCGAAAACAAGGTTGAACGGTTACAGGACTAGGCGGATGAGCATTATGCTTCTCTTGATACGCAATCAGAGCTCGTATTGTGACTAAAATCCCAACTGGCAGAGGCTAAAGAGGTCATGAAGTGAGCCTCTGAGGAGATGGCCATTATCCGGACCAGTGTGGAGCAGGCTCGGGTTGCAGCTGGTGAACTAAGCCCCATCTCTTCCGAGGAGGAGTGGGAGGTAAACAAGCAGCAACAAATCCTAGATTCCACAAGCCATAGGGTGTCAGAGCTGTAACGTTCCTTTGACAAGGTCAATCCATCCATGGGGGGAATAGAACCTCAAGTACTGTAATTCTCATAAAATTTTAACGTACTTTAATTCTTTGATTAATTCATGCTAACTGCATGCATGAGTTCCATTATTTCTGTTGGTTTATCGCATCCCCATGGTCTTTGTGGAGTGTCCTGCAATCAATCCCTAAGCTCACATGGGTCGGGCCTAGTGTGAGAAACAAGGGACGAACACCTTATCACTCCATTCCAACATGGGAGTGAAAACCAAGTCTCAGGTATCCAGGGGATTAGATAGCCAATCTGAATTCCTGGAAAGGAAGGGGGGGGGGGGAAAGTCCTAGATGGAGAGGTAAGATCTTGGTACAACCATATTTCCATTTTCTTGATGCGCTCTTGTGTATGAGCGGGGAAACGCCAGGGGCGTTGGTATCATTCCAAACATAGGGGAAAAAATGTGAATTACGATCCCTCAGATTCGGAACACTATAGGGGTGGTGTGACAATAAAGAATAACTACTTACCACATTATAAACATAGTATCCTTATTGTGTTAGCTTGGAGTGGGGATAGAAAATGAGGGCCAACCAATGACCATGTTTGAAACACAGGGCCTGACTCAAAATGTAATCCGTTAATCTTCCGGAATGTTGGCCCAGGACAATAGGCAGGTCATAGGCTGAGCATCCATACTGTTAGGGGGTTCCCTTAGATGTGAAAGGGGATAAGGTTCCGAATAAGGGGAATGCAAAGCACGGAATGTAGAGTGATAGTTTGTTCAAACAGAATCCAACACTCTTAAAATTACACCACCGTGGTGGAAGCACAGTAGATGGGTGTGTCAGTTTGATCATCGATCATTCCCACCTTTAGGAAAGGCCTCTCTAGCGAGGGAACTATTTCACCCCAATGTCATTATGGGGCATCCCGAACTTGTTTAGGGAAAAGCTGCAGTTACATAGTTCCCCACGAGGGGTCAGGCCAGGGGGCCAGAAATGGGGAGGAAAAAGATTTTTGATTCCTGGGGCTGGAACCTAGGAGAAATACCTAGGTGTCTCTTCGTATCCCATAAGGAAGGGAATAAATCCATAAGTAGTTCTGGAAGCACAGTTTAACGTCATGCGGGATGATGAAAAGCCTGGCTACGCCGGTGCACATCCTACCAAAACTATTAATACCACGTGAGTTGTGCTCTATGTGGGAAACAAGCAATAGTGGTGGGACTTTCCCAACATAGGAAGGAACATATTAGGTTGAAGGGATTCTCGGTGAATTCCAGCCCAATGATGCTAACCCGTCCATGTAGCGCACCTATATACACAAATAAGTAAAGCCAAGTATGTCGGAATTCCACTTGAACATGAGGAAGTGGAAATGTGTGAACCATGCTGCTCGAAATATGGATCAAAATGATGGTGGTGTGACGATGATGGATAAATGTTGACCATATTTGAAACACAGTATCCATATCTCATTATCCTGGAATGTGGACAAAAAAATGAGGGTCAATCACTGACCATGTTCGAAACACGGGACTTGTCACAAATGTTGTCCAAGATCTTTAGGAACGTTGGCCCGAAATGGTAGGTGAGCTGAGGAAGCATAAGACTAGTCCGGGAAGGTGGTCCATTCGGATATGGAAGAGGATGAGGATCCATATAGTGAGCTCATGAAGCTTGGACATGGAATGAGGGGAATGTCCCCATGAAAATTCCATACTTTGGGCTCTTTGTCAAAACACTTTTGAATACGACAACGAGACGTATTAGATAGAGGGAGTCAAGTCCCTTACCATAGGGAGATCTTAGTTTAGGGTCATAGAATTCAGACCATGGATGATAGGAAATTCCGGAGACACATGGTGGGGTAATTATAAAATCCGACGTGAATGGGAACCTAGGGTTCTGACCACCATGTGTTCCTTGGGAAGGTTTTAGGTCAAGGGACCGAAAACGAGAGTTAAACTGGGCCTGAGGCAAAGTGCATAGGCATTCCTACGTACCCCATGAGGATGGGGATCAAGATGCACGTAGTTCTGGAGGTGGCATGGTAAGGTACCAATTCCAAGGATAAAAGGGGTGTGCTGGTGCGGCCCTCACACCAAAAGAAGCGGTATTTGATAAATCTTGTTTGTACTTTAAGGAGAATGGGTTTTTTGTGAAGCGATAGACTGGGATAGAAAGTCCCTACATTACCACAAGAATCAAGCTGTATGTAGGCATTGACAAATGGTATGGCATGTGACCAATACCAAACATGGTGTCCCCTTGAGTGAGGACATCACGATGCAGTGCTATTTTTCATCATGCAGGATGATAATATCATAGTTTAGGGTCATGTGATGGGACTAGGCGGAATATTTTAAAGTTGTATGGCTTGGATATGAAGGAATTCGCATGACGTGATATGACATACCTAATGTGAATGAATAAATAATCCCATACCACACCATGTGCAACTCCGGGAAGGAAACCCCGGGCTAGGGGGCCAGTAAGGTTTTGAGGATAAAGGGCAGGAGAAATGAGCTCCCAATTGAGATGGACCTCAAAACAGGACGTCCGGGTGTTCCTATGTATCCCGTGAAGATGGGAATAAAGCTATACGTAGTTCTCACAAAGGGTAAATATGAAAATATCTTAGTTTAAGGTCTTAGAACTTGGACCATGGAGAAGCAGGACTGTCCCAAGTAAAGGCGGACCTTAACCCAATCCCTAAGCCTACTTGAGTTGAACTCGGTGTAGGAAACAAGGGCGGATAAAGTATTCACAATATGTGAAATACATGCAAAGGGGGAACCGGTGAAACCTCGAATGATCGCCTTATCATGGCTTTTATTCCTCCTAATCGTGCAAATGCGCACTAAGGGATAGTACCAAGAATTTCAAAGTTCTACTTGGAAAAGATGAGGTGGAGAAGGATGTGAATCATGTAACCTACATTTTGGGCTTAATGGGGTTGGTGTGACTATGGAGGATGATTTTTGACCGTGTTCAAAACACAGCATCCATATCATGTTAGCCTGAAATGGGGACAATCAAATGAGCGTCAACCACTGACCATATTTGAAATGTGGGATTTTTATCGATTTTTTGTCTGTGACTCTCAAGGACGTTGGACCATAATGGTAGGAGATCCCTTAGGCCTAGCGTCCATGACACTTGGGGGTCCCTTTAGGTGTTAAAGGTGAGGGAAGACTTAATGAAAGGGAACACGAAGCCTGAGAAATGGGTGAAAGCATGTCTGAATAAAGTACGACATTCCAGGTACTAAACCAGAGTACCCTTAGGCGCATTGGAGAATCGTCGAAGAGGGTCGGCGAGGGTGCTCAACTTGAGAGTAACCAATTTTAAGGAATGAGTACAAAATAAGGGGACATAGAATTCCTAGGAGGGAGAGGTATGTGGTGTGGTCATTACAAACCCAACGTGAAAGAGGACATAATCCCATGCCACACCATATACTCCCCTCCCTGGGAAAGGGTAGGCCACAGAGCCAAGGTGAAAGTGAGATTTTTGAGAGATGGGGCTGGACCCAAAGTATAGACATTCGGGTAGTCCTACGTATCCCATGAGGATGGGAATCAAGCCGTACGTAATTATTGAAGGTCATAGGGGTAAGATACCCTAACGGGGGTGGGGGGTGTACGACATGGTGAATAACCCAATGTGAATGAGGACATAATACCATATCACACTGTACACTCTGGGTAAGAACTTGGGCCGGGGCCCAAGAAGGCCAAGGGGTCAGAGGCTAGGCCTTGGTCGGAAAGGCCCGACCAGTTTTCAGTTTAACATATTGTAATGAGGAAAAAGGGAGGATAAGGTATCTCATCCGGAGATGTGTACGACAAGGCAAGTAACCCGACGTGAATGAGGACTTAGTCCCACACCACACCATACACTCCGGGTAAGAACTTGGGCTGAGGCCTGAGAAGGCCAAGGGGCCTGAGGCTGGGCCTTAGTCGGAAAGGCCATACCAGTTTTCAGTTTAACGTCTTGAAGTGAGGATGAAGATAGGATTAAGATACCCCACACAAGGGAGGTGTATGGTGTAGCAAGTAACCCGACGTGAATGAGGAAATAATATCATACCACACCGTACACTCCGATAAGAGAGAACCTGGGCCAGGGGCCCAAAAAGGGCAAGGGGCCTGAGGCTAGGCCTTAGATGGAAGGCCATACATCCTCCTGTACGGTTACCGCCTCATCACAACTCCTAATCCCATGTGAGCAGTGCTCAGTGTGGGAAACAAGGTGCCGGTATCATCTCTCCTTGTCATATGGGGGGATAAAACCTAGCTTTTCCCAAAGGGTGTTTGTCTCTTGGAGATACAATGGGGAAGAATGAACCACTACACTCAATTTTTGGGATATAATGGGGTGGTTCCAATGTCGTAGGACAACTGCTGACCATGTTTTAAACACAACGTCCCTCTAGTGACCTGAAATGGGAACAAAAAATGAGCATCGACCACTGACCATATTTGCAATGAGGGACTTGTATCGGCTTGTTGCTCAATATCCATGAGGGCTTTGGCCTGAAGTGGTAAGAGAGCCCTTAGGCCTAGAATCCATACCATTCAGGGGCCCATATGGATATGGAATATGATGGAGTCCCAATCAAAGGAGTGGGTGAAGCATAGCTATACCCATCTATGAAAGAGGTGAACGTCTCCAGGGAGCAGGACATATGGCTGGATCGAGATTAGCTCAATGTGAATTGAGGAAAAAGTCTGCACCCCGCCATATGTCTTGACCCAAGGGGAAGATTCTGGTGTTTGAGCTGGGCTAACAAACAAAATGTCTTGCCGTTCCTACATATCCCATGAGAATGGGAATCAAGCCGTATGTAGTTCTTGAAGGCCATGCAGTTTAACTTCATGCAGTGAGGATGTGGGAGGATAGAATAACGAGAGTGGGCATATGGTGAAACCATTATAATCCTGGTATGAGTGGGGCTAATGAAGCCTACACCATATCATGCAAGGATCCTCCGAGAGAACAATACCCAGGGGGATAATAAAAGTGAAGAGTTCAAGGGTTGGGATTAAGAAGAGGCGTCTGAGCATTCCTACATATCCCATGAGGATGGGAATAAATCCATACATAGTTCTTGAAATGCAGTTTAACATCATGCAGGACGATGCATAGTTTAAAGTTATGTGGGACTGGGTAGTTTAAGTTCATGCGGGACCGGCATGCAGTTTAGGGTCGTGCAGGACCAGACAGTTTAAGGTCATATCAGACCTACGTGTAGTTTATGGTCACGCGAGACCATCTAGTTTAAGGTCGTACAAGACCAATAGGCTCAAGAAAAGTATTTCTTGAGGAACATGTCATTGGTAGGAGGAGTTATATGCTCACCATCCATGGTCACCAGGGAGTATGCTCCATTGGGGTAAAACCTGTGAATTATGTAAGGTCCTTCCCATTTGGGCTCTAACTTCGGTGGTTTCCTTCCGGGGATCATTGGTGCCCTAAGGGCCAATACCAAGTCACCTTGCAAAAAAGAGTAGAGGTGAAACTTTTTGTTGAAGGCCCTAGCTATCTTATTCTGATGCCTTTCCAGATTGTGTAGGGCACAAAGACTATTATTGTCAAGTGACTCCAATTTTGCCATAAGAATTTCAGCTACCTTATCTGGCACCTTTTGGTCATAGACTGCTATGTGTAATGAGGGCCGCTAGATCTCAATGGGCAGGACGACCTCATCTCCATACACCATGGAATATGGGGTCACCTGGGTGGAATTACAAGTCGTTATTTGATAGGCCCAAAGGGCATTGGGGAGCTGGTCCGGACAACTCTTCTTATTCTGACCATCCATTTTCAGAAAAATATTTGAGAGGATTTTATTGAATGCCACAACCTGTCCATTCACCTGCACGTGATAGTGGGAGTTATAGTTTGAATAGATGTTGTACTTGGAATACAATTTCTTCATCTCGGTTGCTCGGAAGTTGGTGCTGTTATCGGTGAGGACAACGTGAGGGACTCAAAACTGATGGATGGTGTTGGAGCTCACGAAGTTAATGATAGAACGAGCCTTGACCTCCTTGAGCGGAACTACTTCTTCCCATTTAGAAAAGAAATCTATGGTAGTCAGGATGAACCTGCACTGGTGAGCTGTTGCCTGTGGGTATGGTCCCACGACATTGAGTCCTCATACTGCGAACAACCAAGAGTACTTGGTGGAGTGGAGAGGTTCAGGCGACCTATGCATAAAGTTAGCATGAATTTGGCACGCGTGACATGTCTTGGTGAACTCGATACAATCATGGATCATGGAGGGACAAAAATACCCCAGTCTCCGAATCTAATGGGATAGCTTTGTCCCAGCCTGGTGGGCACCATAGGAACTGTCGTGAACCTCGTGCATGACCTGAGAAATCTCGATTCCTTGGATGCAACAGAGGAGAACACCATCAAACCCGCACATTTAGAGGATCGGCTCAAGACTGGGACCACTCTGGAGGGTAAAATGCAGCGCGCGGCATCAGATTCACTTACACTTGGCCCAATCATCCAGGAGGAAACTATTTTGGAGATACACGACAAAAGGGGCTCTCCAGTTGGGAGTCGCTTCAACCACTGCATCTGGAGAACCTGGGGGTCCTGACGTGGAGGATCCTGTGGTAAGATGGCTTACTCGCAAGCCATCATCATCATATGAGGTGATGGGAGCAATGACTCTCTGGTGTGCCACATGTATAATCAGATCATCCTACCTGGGTTCTGCAAGTGATACAGCCAGGCCAGCCAGGGCATCAGCTCGACCATTCTGAGATCGAGGGATATGAGTAACTTTCGGCCGAGATGGAAACTGGGCCATTAGCTGGAGCGTGCACTCCAACAATGGTACAAGCTATGTCTTTCCGACGACATAGCCACCATTGACTTGCTTGATGACTAGTTCAGAATCCCCTTTCACATGAAAATGGGGTACATCGATCTTGAGTGCCAACTCGAGGCCAGTGATAAGAGCCTGATACTCTTCCTCATTGTTGGTGAAACCTTCTAATAATAGAAATTAATATGGAAGAATGGCTTGTGCTAGGGTAATAAAGACAATAACCGGGCCTACGCTGTTGAGTCTGGGATCGTTGAGCCTCCTACCGGTGGGGCTCCGGGAGGCACTATCAAAGTGCATCTGCCAACATGGGATGTCAGGATATACCGAGAGGATTGCCTCATTAGGAAAATCCAAGTACAAGGACTGGTCCACAGAGGTTGGATGGGTAGGAAGAAAGTCTGCCAATGCTTGTCCCTTGATAGATTTCTAAGGCATGAACCTGATGTCAAACTGCTGGAGTATTACCACCCATCGTGCTAGACGACCTGTCAACATGGGGCGATTCAAAATGTACTTCAGCGGGTCTATCCAAGACACGAGTTGTACCTCGTGGTGTTGCAAGTAGTGTCACAACTTCTGTATTGATAATACCAGTGCAAGGAAGCTCTTCTCGATGGGGGAGTATCACTACTACAAAAACGGGCAAGGGAAGCACAACCCCTTTATCTGTGCTAAAAAAATCGCTCATAAAGGGGCCCCTTTATCAGCGCTTTTTTTGTAGAACTGATAAAGGGGGGATTTATCAGCTCTTTTTCCTACCGGTGATAACTTTTATGTTTAAAAAAATCTAAAAAAATAAATTATTGTTATATAAGTATATTTATATTGATATAAATATAATATATATTTTTTAAATATGTTTTAGATATGTATAAATATACTATTAAATTTAATATATAATAAATTTAATGAAAATGGCTTTGAAATATTTTAAAAAATATTATTAATTAATAATTTGATAATTATTATTGATTAAAAATTATTTAATAACAATTTGAAGACACAAAAAATTAAAACAATTAAAAAAATATCTAAAATAAGTTGAAAATGTAACTCAAACATCAAACGACCATAACTTTTGATCCGAGTGTCTGTTTGAGCTCTAAAAAATATAAAATCAAAGCCTGCGATGAGCTCTATGTGTTGGTGACCCAAGAAAAGCCTTTGTCACATTTTTTGAGTCCAAAAAAGGCCCATAAGGTCTCCAAAACCGAGTTGTTAGTCGGGATACACCGATTTGTTAACATTCAAACAGGTATAACTTCTGATCCGGATGTCTGTTCGCCCTGTACCACATATCATATTGAATTTTGTTTCATTTTCTTCGATTTGACTGGTTGTAGAGTTGAAAAAGGCTTCTAGATTATAAGTTATAGTCGTTTCATCATTCTATGGCTTTTCAAATACACATATATATGTATTTATTCGTAAATATATATGTGTCTGTGTGTGTGTGTGTTGTATATATGTATGTATGTATGTATTTATTTAATTATAAACACACATAAAAAACATATTTCATTAATGTATTTAAAACTAATCTTATAAGTATATATTAATATACAAATAAATATACAGAAAAAATTATAACTAAAAATATATATATAAATAAATAAATATAAATATATATTAATATACGGATGAATATATATATATACTAATATATGAATAAATATATTTATATTAATATGAATCTATATCAATATACGAATAAATATAACTATATATATATATAAATAGATATATCATTAAATAGAGAAAAAAATGAAATAAATTAGTGGTAAAGGTGAAACCATGAAAGGGGGAGGTTGCAGGTTCAAGTTCGGGTGGAAACAAAGGGGTGCACAAGTGTGAGGATGCACGGGAAGGGAAGTGCATGGGAGACCTCCTAGAGCTGATGGGGGGGGGGGTCAAGCGTTGTTAAAATCTCTCCCCGCATTATTTAATTATTTTTATTATTTTTACCTTTATCATCACTTTTTAAAAAGCACTGATAAAGGTCCCTTTTATTAGTGCTAAAAAAAGCACTGATAAAGGGGTCTTTTATCAGCACTGATAAAAGGGGCCTTTATAAGTTCTTTTCAGAGCACTGATAAAAGGGACCCTCCTATATTAGCGCTGAGATATATAGTGCTTTTTTAGCAATGTGAAAGCCCATTTTGAGTGCTGATATAGGAAGTTTTTGTAGTAGTGTATCTGGTCTCTGTATCGAGGAGCATGCGTCTGAGGTAGTACAGACTGTTTTTCGTCCCCTCATTATTCTTCTGGGAAAGAGGGGCACCAAGAGATTGTTCGAGGGAAATCACATATAGGATTAGTGGTTTTCCAGATATGTGTGGCATCAAGACCAGAGGATGGAGCATATACTACTTGATTTCCTCAAACACGGTCTGGCACTCTTCGTCGCACTCATAGGCGAAGCCATTATTAATGAGCTGAGAAAAGGGATTACACTTACCAGCCAGATTCACAATGAATCAGCATATGCAGGATAAGTGGACTTGGAAACCCCGAAGCTCCCGAATATTTCTCATTGGAGGCATCTTCCTGATTACCTTGATCTTCTGTGGGTCGATCTTGATGCCTCGGTACCTGAAAAAAAAGCCAAGAAACTTCCCGAAGGTGACCGCAAAGGCACATTTTAGTGGTTTCATATTCAGGTGGTGGGAATGGATGAAGAAGAACACCTTCTCAAGGTCCTTGAGATGGTCCTGGTGTTGGTGATATTTGTCTACTATATCATCCACATAGCATTCCTCCAATGTTCTGAGGATTGGCTTAAATATGCGGTGCATGGCCCACTGATAGGTGGAATCTGAATTCTTCAGGCCGAAGGGCATAACCTGGTAGCATAAAGTACCTTGTGGTTCCCTGAAAGTGGTGGACTCTTCATCCTCAGGGGCCATCTTGATCTGATTGTATCAAGAGTAACCGTCCATGAAGGAGAGGGCCTAGAACCCAACCATAACATCAATCAACAATTCTATCACCAGAAGGGGGAAATCATCCTTCGGACAGTGACAGTTGAGATCTCGGAAGTCGATACTGACTCTGATATGTCCGTTATTCTTCCTGACTGGCACAATGTTGGCTAGCCACTTGGGGTATTGGACCTCCTTGACAATGTTGGCTCTAATAAGCTTGTCAACTTCAGCCTTAACCATGACACCGTGAGAAGGGTGCATCTTTCGGGGAGGATGCTTGAATCCGTGATGATTTTTCAGGAGACCGAGGTAGTGGACGGCTACCTGAGGATCTAGTCCTGGAATCTCTTTATAGATCCAGGAGAATACATCACAGTGCTTCTTTAGGAAATCTATGTACCGCTGCTGCTCCTCGAGGGGCATGACAGCACTGATCAACGTGGGTCTCAGATCTTCCTTGCTACCAAGGTTCACCTGTACCAATTCATTGACTGTGGTGGGGACGCCTTCTTCAAAGGA
This sequence comes from Viscum album, assembly GCA_963277665.1. Lineage (NCBI taxonomy): Eukaryota > Viridiplantae > Streptophyta > Magnoliopsida > Santalales > Viscaceae > Viscum > Viscum album. The sequence goes on along the minus strand of OY728121.1, from coordinate 1,678,745,415 downwards.
GGGGGAGCATCCTCCAAATCCACTTCATTAATTACAGAGGAATCCCTAGTAGGAGGATCTTCCTCTGGGTGGAATATCCTGATGGGAGGCTGGTAACAGCCTGAGCAGTAGTGGACAACATATCAGAGGATTCATGTGCCGCTGATACCATAGCGATGGAGGCAGTCGATCCGATCCCATCTGGTCTTTGGCCCAATGGGCTATACTTGATGATATTAAATCAATAGTGGCGCGTCATCTTGATCCAGTTAATACAAGCCTGGAGAAACAGACACGTATGACGTACTGCCATTGCCATGGGGCAGAAATCGCGATACTATACGGGGGTAGGAGGCTCCAACATCACCTGATCCTGGTTTGTGTAAGAGTATGAGGTGATTTTCCACTGTCACTTTGACTTGGGAATATGATTTCCTCTTATACCAGAGATAAAAAAATATTTCCCCATGTTGGGGGTCGTGGCCTCCAATCAATGGATCTGAAAAAACGTAGATGTCATCTAGACCTGCCCAAGGGCCAATTGTGACCATGATAGACTTAACCTCACTTGTCATAATTTGCTTATCCTTGCTCTTGTAATAGTTATCATCCATATAGAGGGCTTCACAAGAGGCAAAAGGAGATGAATCACCTTGGAGTACGCCTACTCAACAATTAAGGGAGTACTTGAGGCACTGGTGATATGATGAGGGGACCACCGCATGCAGGTGGAGCCATGGTCTGCCCATCAATGCATTGTACGCAGTGTCCTGGGAGACAACCATGAACTCGGTGCTGGAAACTAGACCGCCGAACTGGGTATTCAAATGGATCTTGCCGACCGGGGTCTCCTCTATCCTGTCGTACCCCTGGATTCTTAAATAAGAGGGAGTCAGGTTATCTTCAGATAACCCTAGCTTCCGCAGTGTCCATGTCGGGATAATGTTAATCTTGGAGCCAGTGTCAATGAGACATTGGTGAACCTCCACACCGTTAAATTGGCCAATGATGTATAGTGGGTGGATGTGGCCCTATATGGGGGAGCCTTCATCCTCTCTAGATAATGAAATGATGGACTAGCATTCGGCATTATCGACTGCTTCAACATGAAAGGATTCTGCAGCTGCTACCTCTGTCTCAAACTAGTGGGGGCTTCTTAAAGCCTCAGCAAGGGCCCCGTGCATATCTGACAACAAGCGAAGGGATTTAAGGATGGAAAGACTTGCTGGGATGCCAGTGAGGTGCTTGATAACATCAAAATTTTGATGCCAGGTGTTAACTTCTTCTTGTAGGAAGTCGCTCTGTGATTAGAGTCATAGTGGGACCTGGCGGATGGACCAGTGATTGACTGGTGCTAGGTATATCCCACTACTTAGTAGTTGAATCCTAGAGAGTAGCTACCAGATGAGGACCGGATGACTGAGATTGGCCTGTAGCTGGGCGAGGCTGGCCGCAGACTAGATGAGGTAGCTCTGCCTAATCAAGTAGCACAAATGGTGGTGGAGGCGGTCCTGGTGACATCGAATGAAAAGGCTGCATGTGATGAGTTTTGCGCTGGGCCTGCTATCTAGTCTCAGTAGCATGCACATCTTGGCTGTAGGTGCCAACTGATGCGCCCTGATGAACCATATGGTTGCAGCTCCACCAATATTGGCATTGGCTGGGGACGTTGGGGAGGTTCTCCTGGCACTCCCCGTCATCAGGAGTCATATAGGGGTTTACCAACTCCACGGTATTAACAGAAGTGTACCCTTGACTGTCACTTGAAGATTCATCTACTATTGGGTATATTCTGGGAGGGTTCCCCATCTTTAGGGACATAATGTTGCCGAGAGTGAAGGACAATGATGGCATTGACGGGGCGGGTTGATTTTTATTGCGCCGTAGATGCCTGATCTCCTGGGAAGAGGTCATATGAGATGATGATGCAGATGTGGTGGCCACAACTTCTGAAGGCTCTGGATAATTCAGGCATGCCGGAATGATTGCATGGTGCGAGAAACCGTTTTACGAGCCATCCAGTCATCATACATCTGGGACCTGTGGTTGGAAACCTGATAACACTCACTTTCCCTATTGCTACTACTGTCTGACCTTACAAAGACACCAATCACTTGTGTCGGGGATGGGCCCAGCCTGAATATGTTTTTATCAATCTAGTCTTTGATCTAGTCTTTAAACACATAGCACTTCTTGAGGGTGTGCCCCAGAATCCAATGATAGGGGCAGTATTTGGGGTGATCAGTGAGATTCGCATGTTCCAGCCTTCTTCACTCAGGAAAGCACAAAATCCATTATTCCGAGGCACTTATGAAATAGTTGGGAAACTGATTCTTGTTGAATGAGTAGGTCCAGTTTCTTCTATCTGGGAAGGGGGCCCTTGGATCCATACACTAACGAGGGGCTAGAGGGGCTTGTTGAAGAGATGAACCCTGATTGTACCACCTAGGATGTGATGGAGCATTTTGCGGGGGTGCTTGTTGATTCAGAGGTAGACGCTGCTGATCTGGAGGCTGTGCCTGAAGTGGAGGGCCTCTGCAAGGTTGCGGAGTTGGTACCACTGGCATTAACTCCAGCTGTCTAGGGGCTTCTATTTGGGCCTCCATGGCGGGCTCGGATCTAGATTCCCTCCTTGCTGGGATTACAGGGGGCAACAGACGTGCCTCTCTTTCCTATTGTAGGGAATCCTCTATGTGCTAGGCCTTATTGGAGAAGTTTTGGAACCCTCTAGGGTAGTTCTGGGTGATCAGAGAGGGTACCAGTTCCATCTTGACATTTCATATGCACATCGTTAGTAATTTCTCCTGAGTCAGTGGCATGTCAAGGGAGTATGTGAGCCCCTTCCACTGGGCGATAAAGTCTGCGACTCGCTCATGAGGTCTTTTCTTGCACTTTAAGAGGTTTGTGATGCTCATTTTCCAAGTGGTGGAACTGGACTGGTAGAAGAATTGCTTGTGAAGGTCCTCCCAACTGGTTACGGATCTAACGGGGAGTTAGCTGTACCAAACGAATGTCGGCCCCTCCAATGTCTGAACAAAACAGTAGAGCTCGGCGGCCTCTTGCTGTGCTGGAGTCCCTAACATGGGCCCACACCTTGATTTGAAGTGGGCCAGGTGCTGCGGCGGGTCCCCCGTCCCGTTAAAGGGAGAGAAGGTGGGATTTCCGAAACCCAGAGGTGCTGGCATATCATGCACCCATGCTGGGTATGGATTTCCATCTAGTGGGATCGCCACCTTCCACGTTTCCAATGCGTCAAGGTGGGCTATGAGAACCACCATATAATAATCTGGGCGGGGGTCCTTGTCTTGGCTGGGATCCCTAACCATGAGTGTGTTGCTGGGTTCTTCAACATGGTAGACAGGATCAGCAGCTCGTGGAGCAGCTGGTGGAGTGACCCTTGGGGAAGCCGTGGGAGCCTTAGTGGGATTCCCTAGATTTCTGCACCATTCAGGAGGGTTTGGTGATACATACTGCACCCTCATACCGTGAGATTCGGGTTCAGCCCTGTCCACAGGAGTGACATGATCAAGGTTGCCTTGGGGTAGCTCACTGAGTGGAAGCTGTTCCTGCCCCGGACTAGGATCAGCATAATTGGGTCGTCGCTCTACAGTGCATTAAGCCAGGAGTTCGTCGACCAACCTATTCTAATCAGCAATTTTCTATTGCGATGTGGCCCTCTCGGAGTCTTCCTCCATATTCTGAACTGAAGTGGATAGGTCGGAGTGCTTGAAAACCCTGACATTCTCTTTACCCTTACCAGAATTATTTCTAAGTACCAATGCCTCGATGGGCACAAGGAGTCCTAAGAGGTTCCTATGCTAATAAGTAATCCTCCTTAATGGGTCTAATAGTGGTGGAACACCGTTTGGAGGTAAGTCTCCATCGAGAAGCTCCATCTCGTCCTCCTCGTCCACTATATCATCCATATTGACTGTGACCCTTACTGGGGGCATGTAATCAATATCATATAGCAAGTCGGGCTGCCACCAAATAGGACTAAATAAGAGGGCATCATACTATCCCCATCCATAGACATGCACATGCAGGGAATCCTCCTTGATGATCTTGTGGAGTACCTTAAAACTCTGAACGCATTGCTCTTGGAGGGACTTGCAGCAACCTGGTGAGTCAGGGTGCTGGGCCACAAGGTGTGCAACCAGATCAACTAAATGGCATTGTTCATTGATGTCTTCAAGGTGCCCTTGGATCCTAGGATAAGACACTTGCTGGTGGAAAATATGGAAGTGAGTCACCCAGAGGGTCTGGCGGAAACATTCAAACTCCTCTAGGGAGAGGGATTATGGTATGAATAAATTCTACGCTGCCACGAGCCAGAACTTCTCGGGGAAGTAGTTCGCCACGAGAATGTTCCATAGGCTCCTTGGCTTGGATTCAAGGTTTGGACCTTGGTTGCGCCACTCTTCAACTGGGGGTGGCTGAGGAACTAGTAGCAGTATTGAGGCAGACTGCTGGGACGACAGGCTGGCCAGTGGAGAGTACGATGAGTGCGCCGACTGACCATCGATTCTCGGGCTTTCCTCCGAAGAGTGTAGTGACCTGACCACTACGTTGCGATAAGATGGGATGACGACCGCAGTTCCCAACTCAGGGGATAGGGATACTAGTGATAGGCCGCGATGCTACTCGCCTGCCATTGGTCCCCAGAATAGCTCTCTGTGATCTCTTGTGGAGGTAGAGAGCTCTTTTGGTGATGATGGTGTTGATTGCACGACCGTAACCTATGGGGTCACCAAATTTTCATCCTCGTTGATATACCTGCAGATGGAGGTGAGAATCCTGTGGACCTCTATTTCCGGGAGCACCGGGCTGATGTGCCTCATCCTTTCCCTGACCCTTGACTCAGATGAGCGAGGGGAGGGTTCCTGAGCTAAGTCATACTCCGCTTTAGAGTCTGAAAAGCAGACTGGTTTGATCTCCGTCTACACCTTCTCAAAATTCTTCTTAATGCGGTGACGACCCACCTTCCTGCTTCTGGGTGGCTCCTCGGGATAGGGCTAATTCCTGACACGGGGTCCTTCAGCCGCACTTGTGCTGGGGCAGAGAGGGTTTCCACCTGAGAAAGCCGATGTGTGAGGAGCACTGAGACAAATTTCAAAGGGTATATGGGGAGGACCTCCATAGATATCACTGGAGCGGGCGAAACCTCCTTTGGGACCAGAAGGATCATGGGGAGGACCTCCATGCTTAGTGTAGGTGGAGCGAGGCTGGCCTTCACCCCTCTGGTTGCCGGGGCGAGGAGGACCTTCAACAACTACTGAGAGTACGCAGGGAGGATCCCCACGTTAAAGGGAGACTGGATGTGCAATGTCCCTACACCAGTGGTTAGGAGTAGGAGGAACGACTCCACATCCAGTGTAATGGGCACGAGAGAGGCTTCCATGCTGAGTGTCACTACTATGGGGCAGACCTTAATTCGGGTTGGGGGTGGCATGGGGCAGACCTCCATGTTGATCCTTGAAGCGGGGAAGGCCCACGCTCTCTGTAGTAGTGGTACGGGGAGGACCTCTGTATGGGGTGGCATCATTGTGGGTTGGTTTGTGGCGGCCACTGCTTGTGCCAGCGACCACGAGAGTCAATCCAACCTACTCGTGGGGTGGTTGGGGCCTCGATCTTGGTTAGGCGTAGAGGTGCCCCTGCGTAGTGTATGTAGGGACCAGATGGTATGCATCGACTGTGGTTTAGGCCACAATAGATTTTTATGTTGACGCCCCTTGGCGGGCATCCTCCTCAGCTTTCGCATGATGCTGGCATCAGGTCGGATGAACTGGGGCTGGTGGTGCAGGTTTATAGCTTACCTGATCCTCCTCCAGCAAGACTGAGTGGTGGCACTAATGCGGCCGGGTGGGAGCCCATGCTGGGAGACCCTGGATTGTGACTTTTACCAAGTTGGTCCAGACGTCTCCCACCTCATCAGCGTAAGGTAGGGAGTCATCAAAGTGCTTCGGGGACAGACTCCCAAAGCGGTTGTATGTCGGGGTGGGGAGCAATGGCTCCCTGCGCGTCCCTCAGGGTGGCATTGACGGTGAGGCGCAGATGCCTCCAAATCCAGGTGGTCCATACCCCACATAGGGATAATTCCCTTCTCCTCATAATGACACACGCGGTCATTAATTACCCTTAGTTGGATAACTTCTGATAGGGATATGGGGCATGGGATCCCCAAGGTTGTAGACGTGGAAGCTGTCACGGAAGCGGTGAAGCCACGCGAAGCGGCTGCGATGGTGTTGCCCCTACCCCTACGTAGACAAGCAGGTGATGATCATGTTCCTAAGGCAGCAACCTAATTCTTGAGAAGAAGGGAGATGAACTCGTCAATACTGAAAGAGAAAGGAATCAATGACCAATGCCCCAACACCATCCCGTTTTCCATGACCGGTAAGAGGGATCCATGCTGACAACATTGCAGAACGGGGTGTACAACCTTCTACTGCCCCAACTTCTGGTGAGTTTCATACCAGGCCCGCTATTTGCGTGGCGGGACCTGGAGATGGATATCTGGATCCAGTGACACACCAATCCATCGATGCCCCGAGTGCTACTAATCTCCATATTGGGGAGAATAATTTCACTTCTGGTTCACAATTTCTATTTCCAAAACTTTCTTCGGGGCACATGCATCCGTCTCATTCGGGGAAGAGGGGATGGGTTTTTTGTTTCCCCACATTCCCACTTTCCAAAGGCAGGTGACATCCGCTCCTCATTTAGGGATGTTTTCTCCTTGATCAAAACAGGATGATGGGATGTCGGTTCTTCCTTTCATGGATTCCTCCTCGGAACTCTTCACCTAGTTCGGGTCTCCCTCATAGACTTAAGACATTGTTCGTGAAACTCTTCCTAGCGTCATATCTTCATGGACACCAGTTAAATACACTCCTTCTGTCAGGACATTCCAAGGGGTCCAATCAAGGTAGAAACCTTCAATTAGGGGATTAGTCACGCTAGGAATCACTAGTGTGTCTTGACGCTGGGGAATTGGCGTGTCTGTCTTCTGTCCCTTATTATAGGGCTTCTCGAGGGTGCAAAAGCCCAAGGAATCCCACATCGAATGTGGGGAATCGTATTCCATGGGAATGTATTTGAGGTTTTCCTCAGCTTACCATGTTTAACACAGTGTATGCTGCAATTTTAACGTCCAGAGGAGACAGATCGGGCTGATTAGAACATTGACTAGAGTGGATCAGATGGAGGAACCTCCTGGAGGGAACACCGACATTAGGGAAAACATGTGGGTGGTTTCCCAAATGCTGTTAAATGGAGCAAGAAATGGGGTGGTGTAACGCCCCAACCCCAGTTACCCAGAGTCGGTGAATTAATTTAATACATTAGCATAATTACAAAGAGTCAAGTCCCGAAGGACCGATCAATTTAGCAGTCTTGGAAAATAGATTACATACATGAATGTTACATTACACTTTATAGCATACAAAACAACATAAATAATCCTTTATGAATGCCATTATTCCCTAGGATTAACCCTGCATATCAATCATAATACACTCCTTGGAATCCTGGGAAAATAAAACATAGAAAGGGGTGAGTTCAAACGCTCAGTAAGGGTAAGAAATACAGTTGAAACTTTAAAAATTAAGAATAAACATTTAAGGCAATGTATAAAACTAAAAAAAATCCTTTTAAGCTTGAACTTCAGCATAATATGGAAGAAATGAAATGAAATAATGCCATTAAATTATTCACATGGATATTATACCAATCGAATAGTCACATGAAATATCAATAACCACCTTCATAATGATGGAATGCATAATGCCGAAATTTAATTTTTGTGTCAAGCCCTCATGCCAAGACCTAAGGGATAACTGTAACCGGAACCCAACCTAGAGAGCCTCTGTAATCAGACTCCATCCTGGAGAGCCTCTATAACCAGACTCCAACCCGAAGTGCCTCTAATAACTGGACACCAACCCAGAGTGCCTCTAATAACCGGACACCAACCCGGAATGCCTCTAATAACCGGACACCAACCCGGAGTGCCTCTAATAACCTGACACCAACCCGGAGTGCCTCTAACAACCGAACACCAAACCGGAGTGCCTCTAATAACCAGACACCAACCCGAAGGGTCTGCTGTAACCAGAACCCAACCCGAAGGGCTTACTTTTACCGGTCCCCAACCCGGAACATACTAGTCCAACACATTCATCTTAAGAAGAGGATGAAATATTACATAAAAGTTCGTATTAAAACTAGGATACGAAATGTCAATACTTTACCCATAAACCATGAATGGTATAAAAATAACACAACCATAGTAAAACATATCACAAACCTTCAACACAATAAGGAAGATTTATATCATGATAAATCAACTTCAAAACAAGTTAAAATCCATTGAAGTATTTTGATGTTGATGAAAATGATTTGTAAAACTCTTTGAGAGAAATACCACTTTTTCATGAAAACATTTAAAATTCACAAAATTTAAAAAAGAATTCATTTAAAGAAATTTTTGAATCAATGTTTCCCATACCACTTTGAATCTTTTGAAGGGAATTAACATTTTAAAAACATTCATTTCCATATAAATAAATCCTTAAAAACCGTTTTGAAGACATGGACATTAATGAGAAAGATTTAGAAGAATAAATATTTAAAACATTTGAAATGATGTTTTAGTAAAAAGTCACTTAAAATAATCCATTTGAAAACTCTTTCATAAAACATGTACATGGATAATAAATATTTCCCAGTATATACTTAGGAAAAAACAACCTCGTATAATAAAGATATTGTGAAATTAACCCTTATCAATTTGGTAAGTTACGAAACATACACCCCATAAAAGAGGTATCATAAAATGAATATGTAAATACACATAAATTAAAGTGTATTACATAAATAATACAATTATGGTCAGTACATACACCACAAAAAAGATAATAGTGGCAATATGGCATGAATCTCAAGGGAATAAGGAGTGAGATGAAGACCCCTTACCTTGCACTTTCCTTTAGTTGAGGGTACGTTTAGCCACCTGTATGAAGACTATAGTATGTTATTAAATTATACAAGAACCATATTAATATTTATTATATCATAAATTATTCATTTATTAATTTATACTATCCATTTAATAATAATTTCCATGTTATATTAATATTTCGGGTAATAATCGCTTTATCGTACATGTTTTAACTTGTTACTCTTGATTGTATCACTTAGATCATGATTTAAATACTTCCAAAAGATAAAACATGATTTATTTATCATATGTATTTATAATATAAAAATTTATAATAGGTATATATATGAAATGGAAAACACCATTTATGGAGACGGTAGTCCGTACGTACGCATAAACGTTGTTTCCGTTTTCATATAGTATTGAACGGAAGTAAGTGAATAAGATATATGTAAGTACATAAATACTTATATATATATATATATCCAGTATCATTATTATTTCATATAATACATACTTATTAGTAATATATATTTTTATAATTGTCGATGAATGGTGAACTTGGAAATTAATCTCATCGCATCGTGGAGACGGTAATCCGTACGTACGCACGAGCGAAAATATAGTTTTTTTTATATTAATATAATATATAATTGGATGGTATATAATATATATAGAATCCTTATCATGTTATATTTATTATTTACATCAAATAAACAACATTATTATACCCATCCCAATAATAATGTATTGAATAACAATTACACCATGACGTGGAGACGGTAAGCCGTACGTACGCACGTATGGTGACATGTCATTAAAAGGGTGGATAGAATAATTAATTTGGTTGTACCATAAATATAATCACATCAAAGTATATAGAATATACTAGGGTTATTATTTTAGAATGGAAACAACAAATAAAAAGGAAGTGGAAGAAGAAAAGAACTTGAAAGAGGGTGGTGAAATCATTTCCTCTTCTTCCAGTTCTTCCTTTTGATTTGATCAAAAGGGATCATTAGGTTGGATTTATGATCAAACTAAGACCTCTAGTATTAAGGGAGGATATTTGAGAGGGTATTTGGGTAGGGGTTGGCCGAGCCAAATGGATTAGAAGGTTTTAATTAGAAAGAAGCGGGAGTTCCCTTTTATAAGAGGGGTGAGGGTCACCACAGGAAAAACTTAAAATATTATTTTATAATAAATTCATATTCAGTTTCTAATGGCTCCAAAGTTTATTATTTAAAGTATAATGTGGGGATAGGTTGAAAAAAACTCAACCAATAGGTTTTATACAAGTTTATATTACCATTTTAACCCTATCATTTAGATTTAAGTCTAAGTTAAATAATTTAACTTTTACCATGTCTTCTTATATTCTTACACTATATGGTCAATAAACATACTATATACTGCCAATAAAACCCCAATTGGTTCATTAATTTAATATATATTATTATATAAGTATTTTGGCCGAACCTTAGACTTTTATATCCATTATATCAATTAATAATATAATATTTTAAAAAAAAACTATTTTATGTCAATTTTGACACTATTTGGTATTTGTTTTTTGTTAAAATAATAACAACATGATTAATTCAAAAAAAAAAATACATTGAATCAATCTTAACATGTCATATTCACCTATAAAATTTGTGTATGTCATAAAAACTTTGAAATTATATTTATTTTAATATCTATAATACAATTTATTTGATTCTTTCATGAATAAGGTAATTACTGCATCATCATTGTGTAATAAATAAATTAAATTATTTAATGTCTAAAAATTATAAATAAAATACCATTATGTTGGAAATCTTTTTATATTTCTAATGAATATTTATAATCTAATTTATCTTATGTATAACACCATATTAAAAATGTTTTAGTTATTAAACTTTGATTTTAACTCTGTTAACTCTTCTTTGAATTAAATAATAATAAATGTCCTAATCTATTCCAAGTGGACCAAAGAGGTTCATATTTTATTTATAAGGTTGTTTTTGGTCTAATTATACTTATCCAATAGAATTGGGACATGTGTTAGGGTAATAATAATATCATTTTTACCCTTAATTTCCCTATTTACTTTTAACTATGGTAAATAAAAGTAAAAAGTTACTATTCACCAAAAATTGTTTTTATCTTATTGAACCACATTTTACTACTTGATATTAACAATATCTCTAAGATTTTACAAATTCCACTCACAGAAGCGGTAAAATTAAGTTTTATGTGAATTTGCAAATTCTCCTAGGAGGTGGGTAAAAGACGGTGAAAAGTTTAAAAAATTTTATATGTCTAAAATAATTATAAACTGACTCCAATGAATTACATTTAACTTATATAGGTATTATTTATTTATTTTGATCTAAAATAAATTTAAAGAAAATAAATAATTATTTAAATAAAAAGTCAGTTTTAACCAATAACTCAATGGTTTTCACTATTCATCAAAAATTAAAAGTTTTCAGAAAAATACAAAAAATTCACTCTAAACTAATTTTGATATTCCGAAGTCAATAATGAAGTTTATTTTACCAAATTAAAAACATAGATGTTGAATTTATTAATTTAAAAATTAATTCCTGCTCTCAAAACAAAAAGCGTGTTTTTAAGAAACAATAACTATAAAAAAATTGACACTTGTTTATGTCCAGTTTAAATGTGAAATTATGTCCAGTGACCAAAATTGGATTAAATTGTAAAAATATATTATAAATATAATTTAAAACCACTGAAATTCATAATTTATTACTATTAATTATTTCTATTATAGAAGTTATTTTTAATTAAAATTGAGTAATTTTCACTATTCATCAAAATATGAAATTTTTCAGAAAAGTTCCAAAAATTCACCCTAAGCTAATTTTGATATTTAGAATCCAAAAATGAAGTCCATTTTTAAAGATAAAATGTATAGAATTTCAAAAAGTGGGTATTAATATTCATAACGGCTAGTTTGATTGGCTGTGGTGTGTGTTAGAACTAGAAGTTGCGTACAACACACGCTACTGTATTATTCAAGGAGAAGCGTATTATGGAAACTTGGGGTGTTACATTATCCCATACTTCAATAAATTGCGTCCTCGCAATTTATGCTCGGTATTGGAAACTTGGGGTTGACATTTCAAAATATCTTAGTTGCAATCCCACATCAAAAAATGGATTAATGAGGCCTCTATTTAAAATAAAGAGTGGTAAGTATGAAGGTTACTGAAAATAACACACACTAGGGTTCCATGTAGGAAAATATGGATATGGAAGACAAATATAACCATCAATATCTGATGGAGAGTGGTAGAGAACATGGCTATGAAAAGACCAATAATCCCAAAGCCATAAATTTTTGATGATCTAAGGTACCATCTAGGAGAACATTTTTGTTCTAAGTTCCTTTTCTTAATGTTGAGGTATTTATTTATGAGATTGGATAAGATAATAAGAAGATATACTTACTTTATAATTATAGTTTTATCCATTAATAAATTTCCACCACAAAATCATCTTTCACCACAAAACATAATACAACTAAAAAATACTCTATTTATCATAATCATATTGGGTTCCAAATATAATGAATGTATAATTCACATATTAGACCCATTAAAAAAAGAAACTACATTATACAATCCAGGTACTTCACGTAGTCCAGTGGTAGGTGATAAATCCAAATCACACTATGGTTGTGGGTTCGATTCCTACAGCTTTGTCTGATGCGACAGGTTGTCACACGGTCAGCGTGTTGTCCTTTTATAAAAATCGAAAAATAACCTTTCAAACTTAATCCATTCCAACATTTAGAATTATACAAAATACTTCTATCCAAACTCACAGTCCAAAATTTATAAGGAAGTTAAACACAATGAGGATCCTTTTTTCCATGTAATAACATGTGAACACCTTCACCATGTATTATTTTAAAACATGGTAACATCCTAAATTACCATAAAACCTTATTGATTACATTCATTCTACATTATTATTTATAGAATACTGGATATACTCCTTCTATCAAAATTTTTGTAAACTCCAACGATGAAAAATCATTAATCAGTTTCAAGATATTCAAGAATATCCAATAAAATTTACCCAAATCAACCATATCTTATTCCAAAATCAGTACCTAAATATTAGGACCATATTAAGGTTTATTTTTCCTTCAACCATGTAATTTCCAAAAAGTTTAACTCATTGTAGAGTCACTTTTCTTAGTACCATAAAATCTCAAATCCTCAATGAAATAGTACTGTAGTACAATACTTATTTATTTCTAGAACATCATTGATTCAACACTTAAATGAAATAATTCCAAAATAAAAACATAAGAACACTAGTCATTATTCTTCATTTGTGGTAGTATCATAACTTGATTATTATCCAATAGTATCATTTGTGTCATAGTCTGATGACTGGGTCATTGGTTCGCGTAGTGTCCAAACTCCTTGCAGATAAAGCATTGTACATTTGAAACCTTTTTCTTACACTTGCAGTCACGTACTTGGTGTCCTATTTCTCCACACTTATAACATACTACCATTACCTTCAAGTATTTTCCAAGGTGATTCTTTCCATAGTTATCACATATGGGAAAATTCTTCTTTACCTTCTTCCCTTTATCTGTCCTTCTCTCTACCATCCTTTTCTTCTCTGGCTTCCCTTCAAAGCCATAGGACTCTAAGAATTATTTACTTATCTTATCAACAAATGATACTATTTATTCATATTATGATAATATGTGGGAGATTATTTCCCTTATAAATTATAGCTTAGAACCATGAAAGATATGATCCTTCTTACTCTATAGATCATGTGTATTGCTGGAGTTCTCATTCCTTCTACTGGGTGCCATTTATAAACAATGGCATACACTAGATTAGTATATGAATAGAAATACCGAATCCCAAACTTGTAAAACACTTAACATAAATTAAAAAGTTTATGGATATAATCCATAATCATAAAAAATGTTTTCTTTGAGTAAGTATATACTCATAAGCCCTTCATAATGGTTTGTAAAGAAAATGAGAATTATCCTAAGAATATCCCCCGGGAGTGTCGTAACCAAGAGTGCCGCAAGGACCGTTGTCGTGAACCAGTTCCCATTCGAGTATAGATCAAAGCGGTGTTTTTGGGTTTTACCCCTAGGTACATCAGTGCCAGATCCGCCCCTACCTGCTCGTATCCAGACAGGGATGTATTGCTGGTAAAACTCACAAAATCTCGACAATACCAAAATTCTAGGAATTTCCTCTATACTAATCCTCAATGTCTATCTTAAGTCTTTGTGCTCTAATCATAGTTTATCTAAATACAGCTTCCAAGGTTATTGCTAAACTTCCTTTGATACCAACTGTAATGCCTCGACCCCAGTTACCCAGATTCGGTGCATTATTTTACTACATTGGCATGATTACAAGGAGTCAAGTCCCGAAGGACTTATCAGTTTAGAAGTCTTGGAAAATAGATTACATACATGAATGTTACATTACAATTTATAACATACAAAACAACATAAATAATCCTTTATAAACACCATTATTCCCTAGGCTTAACCATGCATATCAATAACAATACACTCCTTGGAATCCTGGGAAAATAAAACATAGAAAGGGGTGATCTCAAATGCTTAGTAAGGGTAAGAAATACAACGGAAACTTTCAAAAATAAGCGTAAACATTTAAGGCAATGTATAAAACTAAAACAAAAGCCTTTTAAACTTGAACTTCAGCATAATATGGAATAAATTAAATGAAATAATTCCATTTACTTATTCACATGCATATTCTACTAATCAAATAGTCACATGCAATATCAATAACCACCTTCATAATGATAGAATGCATAATTCCTAACTTTAATTTCTGTGTCAAGGCCTTGTGTCAAGACCTAAGGGATAACTATAATCGAAAACCAAACCGGAGAGCCTTTGTAACCGGAATCCATCCTGGAGAGCCTCTGTAACCAGTCTCCAACCCAAAGTGCCCCTAATAACCAGACACCAACCCGGAGTGCCTCTAATAACCGGACACCAACCCAAAGTGCCTCTAATAACCGGCCACCAACCCGTAGTGCCTCTAATAACCGGACACCAACCCTGAGTGCCTCTAATAACTGGAAACTAACCCGGAGGGGCTTCTGTAACTGAACCCCAACCCGGAGGGCTTACTTTAACCCGTCCCTAACCCGGAACATACTAGTCCAACACATTAATCTTAAGAAGAGGATGAAATATAACATAAACATTCGTATTAAAACTAGCATATGAAATGTCAATACTTTACCCATAAACCATGAATGGTATAAAAATAACACAACCATAGTAAAACATATCAAAAAACCTTCAACACAATAAGGATGATTTGTATCATGATAAATCAACTTCAAAACAAGTTAAAATCCATTGAAGTATTTTGACGTTAATGAAAATGATTTTTAAAGCTCTTCGAGAGAAATACCCCTTTTTCATGAAAAAATTTAAAATTCATACAATTTGGAAAAGAAGTCATTTAAAGACATTTTTGAATCAAAGTGTCCCATACCACTTTGAAACTTTTTAAAGTAATTAACATTTTAAGAACATTCATGTCCATATAAATAAATCCTTAAAAACTATTTGAAGACATGGACATTAATGAAAAAGATTTAGACGAATAAATATTTAAAACATTTGAAATGATGTTTTAGTAAAAAGTCCCTTAAAATAATCCATTTGAAAAATCTTTCATAAAACATGGACATGGATAATTAATATGTCCCAGTAGATACTTACGTAAAAACAACCTCGGATAATAAAGAGATTGTGAAATTAACCCTTACCAATTTGGTAAGTTACAAAACATACACCCCATGAAAGAGGTATCATAAAATGAATATGTAAATACACAAAAATTAAAGTGTATTACATAAAGAATACAATTTTGGGTAGTATATACACCACACAAAAGGTAATAGTGGCAATATGGCATGAATCTCATGGGAATAAAGAGTGAGATGAAAACCCCTTACCTTGCACTTTCCTTTAGTCAAGGGTATGTTTAGCCACCTGTATGAATACTATAGTATGTTATTAAATTATACCAGAACAATATTAATATTTATGATATCATAAATTATTCATTTATGACTTTATACTATCCATTTAATAATAATTTCCATGTTATATTAATATTTCGTGTAATAATCGCTTTCTTTATCGTACGCGTTTTAACTTGTTACTCTTGATTGTATCACCTAGATCATGATTTAAATACTTCCATAATATTAAACATGATTTATTTATCATATTTATTTATATTATAAAAATTTATAATAGGCGTATATATGAAATGGAAAACACCGTTTAAGGAGACGGTAGTCCGTATGTATGCATAAACGTTGTTTCCGTTTTCATATAGTATTGAACGAAAGTAAATGAATAAGATATATGTAAGTACATAAATAATTATATATATATATATCTCCAGTAGAATTATTATTTCATATACTACATACTTATTAGTAATATATATTTTTATAATCGTCGATGAATGGTGAACTTGGAAATGAATCTCATCGCATCGTGGAGACGGTAATCCGTACGTACGCACGAGCGAAAATATCATTCTTTTGATATTAATATAATATATAATTGGATGGTATATAATATATACATAATCCTTATCATGTTATATTTATTATTTACATCAAATACACATCATTATTATACCCATCCAAATAATAATGTATTGAATAACAATTACACCACGACGTGGAGACGGTAAGCCGTACGTATGCACGTATGGTGACATGTCATTCAAAGGGTGGATAGAATAATGAATTTGGTTGTAACATAATTATAATAGCATCACAATATATAGAATATACTGGGGTTATTATTTTAGAATGTAAACGACAAAGAAAAAGGAAGTGGAAGAAGAAAAGAACTTGAAAGAGGGTGGTGAAATCATTACCTCTTATTCGGGTTCTTCCTTTTGATTTGATCAAAAGGGCTCCTTATGTTGGATTTATGATCAAACTAAGGCCTATAGGATTAGGGGAGGATATTTGATAGGGTACTTGGGTAGGTTTTGGCCGTGCCAAATGGCTTAGAAGGTGTGAATTAGAGAGAAGGGGGAGTTCCCTTTTATAAGAGGGGTGAGGGGCACCTTAGAAAAAACATAAACTATTATTTTATAATAAATTCATATTCGGTTTATAATGGCTAAAAAGTTGATTATTTAAAGTATAAGGTGGGTATAGGTCGAACAAAACTCAACCAATAGGTTTTTTACCAGTTTAGGTTACCATTTTAACCTTATCATTTAGATTTAACTCTAAGTTAAATAATTTAACTTTTACCATGTCTTCTTATATTCTTACACTATATGGTTAATAAACTTACTATATACTACCAATCGAACCCCAATTGATTCATTAATGTCATATATATTATCATATAAGTATTTTGGCTGAACCTTATATTTTTAGAACCATTATATCAATTAATAATATAATATTTTTGTAAAACTATTTTATGTCAATTTTGACACTATTTGGTATTTGTTTTTTGTTAAAATAATAACAACATTATTACTTAAAAAATAACACATTGAATCAATCCTAACATGTCATATTAACCTATAAAATTCTTGGATGGCATATAAACTTTTAAATTATGTTTATTTTAATATTTATAATACCATTTATTTGATTCTTTCATGAATAAGGTAATTACTGCATCATCATTGTGTCATAAATAAATTAAATTATTTAATGTATAAAAATTATAAATAAAATAAAATTATGTAGGAAATAGTTTTATCTTTATAATGAATATTTATAATCTAATTTATATTATGTATGACCCCATATTAAAAATGTTTTAGTTATTAAACTTTGATTTTAACTCTTTTAACTCTTCTTTGAATTAAATAATAATAAATGTCCTAATCTAATACAAGTGGACCAAAGAGGTTCATATTTTATTTCTAAGGTTATTTTTGGTCGAATTATACTTATCCAATAGAATTAGGACATGTGTTAGGGTAATAATAATATCATTTTTACCCTTAATTACCCTATTTACTTTTAACAGTGGTAAATAAAAGTAAAAAGTTACTATTCACCAAAAATTATTTTTATCTTATTGAACCACCTTGATATTAACCATGTATCCAAGAATTTTGAAATCCCACTCAAAGAAGCTGTAATATTATGTTTTATGTGAATTTGAAAATTCTCCTAGGAGGTGGGTAAAAGACGGTGAAAAGTTTAATTTTTTTTATATGTATAAAATAATTATAAAATAACTCCAATGAATTACTGTGAACTTATATAGGTATTAGGTATCTATTTTGACCTAAAATAAATTTAAATAAAATAAATAATTATTTAAATAAAAAGTCGGTTTTAACCAATAACTCAGTGGTTTTCACTATTCATCAAAAATTGAAAGTTTTTAAAAAAATACCAAAAATTTATCCTAATCTAATTTTGATATTCCGAAGTCAATAATGAAGTTTATTTTACCAAATTAAAAACATATATGTTGCATTTATTAATTTAAAAAATTAATTCCTGCTGTCAAAACAAAAAGCGTGTTTTTAAGAAACAATAACTATCAAAAGATTGACACTTGTTTATGTCGAGTTTAAATGTGAAATTATGTCCAATGACAAACATTGGATTAAATTGTAAAAATATATTATAAATATAATTTAAAACCACTGAAATTCATAATTTATCACTATTAATTATTTCGATTAAAAAAGTTGTTTTTAATTAAAATTTAGTAATTTTCACTATTCATCAAAGTATGAAAGTTTTCGGAAAAGTACCAAACATTCACCCTAAGCTAATTTCGATATTCCAAATCCAAAAAATGAAGTCCATTTTGAAATATAAAATGTATAAAATTTCAAAAAGTGGGTATTACTATTCATAACGGCTAGTTTGATTGGTTGTGGTGTGTGTTAGAACTAGAAGTTGCGTACAACACATGCTACTGTATTATTCAAGGAGAAGTGTATCGTGGAATCTTGGGGTGTTACAGGTGGCATGATCCCACTAGGATGTGGTGGCCTGGGTAAGAATCAGGATGGATGATGGAAGGTTCTGTGAATTGGATGGTGAATGGGATGGAACTGTCACGGGGATGAAAATGGTTTTGGGATTGAGTCTCGAAGAGGATTCCTACATATCCCCATGGCAGGGAATCAAAGTCCATGTAGTTCATATAATGACAGATTACCACCGATTGGGGTTTTAAAAGGCTTACCGCTGGATGAGATCGCAACGACTTACTGTTGGATAAGGTGTCAACATATTACAATTGGATGAGGTTTCAAAAGCTTACCACTGATTGAGGTCACAATGTCTTACCACTGAATGGAATGAAAATGGATTACCGCTGAAAGAGTTCCACAATTTAACGTCATGTGGGACGAGAGAACTGGCATGAATGGGGTCAGAGTGACCAGATGTTGGGCTTGAACCTCAGGGAGTCTTCCTACGTACCTTGACTTGGAAAGGATCAAAGACCTCATAGTTTAGGATGGGGCATGGGGCATACACTCTTGGCTGCCCAAGGTGTTGGTGATCCGACATGAAGGTGGTCTTGAACCTCAAGGAGTCTTCCTACGTACCCTTCCTTGGAAAGGATCAAAGTACTTGTAGTTCAGGTGGGTGGGAGCCAACGTGAAGGTGGACCTAGGGTCTAATGGATGGTGGGATTGAACCTCAGGGAGGCTTCCTACGTACCTTGCCTTAGCAAAGATCAAATACCTCGTAGTTCATGGATGGGGCACGGGGCTTAAACTCTAAGCTACACAAGGTGTTGATGAACCGACGTGAAGTTGGTCGGAATGACCGGGTGTTGGTGGGATTGAACATCAGGGAGACTTCCTATGTACCCTGCCTTGGCAAGGATAAAAGTCCTCATAGTCTAGGTGGGTGGGAACTGACGTGAAGGTGGACCTAGGGTCCAATGGATGGTGGGGTAGAACCTCAGGGAGGCTTCCTACGTACCTTTCCTTAGCAAAGATCAAAGACCTCATAGTTCATGGATGGGGAATGGGGTTTACACTCTAGGTTGCCCAAGGTGTTGGTGAACTGACATGAAGGTGGTCAGAATGACAGGGTGTTTTGGGCTTGAACCTCAGGGAGGCTTCCTACGTACCCTGCCTTGTCAAGGATCAAAGTTCTCGTAGATCAGGTGGGTGGGAACTGGTGTGAAGGTGGACCTAGGTCTAATTGATGGTGGTCTTGAACCTCAGGGAGGCTTCCTACGTACCTTGCCTTAGCAAAGATCAAAGACCTCATAGTTCATGGATGGCATTTGGGGATTACGCTCTGAGGCGGCCTAAGGTGTTGGTAAACTGATGTGAATGGGGTCAGAGAAACCAATGGGTGGTGGGTTTGAACCTCGTGGAGGCTTCCTACACACCTTGCCTTAGAAAAGATCAAAGTCCTCATAGTTCAGGAGTTGAGTGTGGGGATTACACTCTTGGATGCCCAGGGTGTTGGGGAACCGACGTGAAGAAGGTCAGAACGACTGAGTGTTGGGCTTAAACCTCTGGGAGGATTCCTACGTACCTTGCCTTGGCATGGATCAAATACCACGTAGTTCAGGGATGGAATTTGGGGATTACACTCTAAGGCGGCCAAAGGTGTTGGTGAAACGATGTGAATGGGGTCGGAGCGACCAATGGGTGGTGGGATTGAACCTCATATAGGCTTCCTACATACCTTGCCTTAGAAAAGATAAATGTCCTTGTAGTTTAGGTGGTGGGTGGGGCTTACACTCTAGGTTTCCCATGATGAGGATGTCAGTGTCGGTGCTTACTCTAAGCCCATGTGAGTCATGATTGGTGTGATAAACAAGAGTCAGAAGAGGCTTGACAATCATGTCGAGAAATGTGCATCTGTGGGAAGTGGAGTGGGGATTACACGTGATCACAGCCCAAAGAGGAAACAGGGGCTTATGCGTGGTTAGATGCCTGAAGAGGTTGGGACTTACTCCAGGAGGGAGGCCCGTGGGTGAAATAGTGCAGTGGTAGAGGGATTTAGGACTGAAGAAAGGAGAGCACCATTCCCTATCATTCCCTTTACTGGCCCTAGGGACTGAAGAAGAAAGGAGGAGCAGGGATGCTACCTCTGACAAGAAAGTTAGGGGCTTACACCGAGATGGTTTCCCTTTCCATGTAGACAAATGCCACTCCCATAAGGAGGATATCATTCCCTGTGGAGACCAGTGGGTGTGGAGAGTGTGAAAGGTGGGATACCCCACATGCGAGGCATGGGGTGAGGTCACCGTTTAACGTCATATGCTGAGGATGAAAGTTCTTGAAAGTTTAACGTCCTACAGCTCAGACGATGTGGGTTTTCTCTTCACCCCTAGGAATTACATAACCAGTACCCTCTACGCTTTAGTATTGAGAGGGGACATGCAAAGTCGTGGTGAGGGGGTGTTATGGAGTGAACCATCAAGGGGCCCACATTAGCATAGCTATGCGAAGAAGAAATAGCCATTAGCGTTCCTATGCGAAGAAGCATGAGGAGAAGCAACGTAATGAGTGGTATCATCTAGGGGAATTTGAAGTCACATCGTGAAAACCTAGAGTGTCACATGGGAAAAGGAATTCGAAAGCAGAGAGGTTCATAGGCAGAGGCCTTGTGAAGCTCTGTTGCTCCGCGTGGTGGAGGGCACCTGTGAAGGGGTGTGCTTCACGAAGTGGGGTTCCTCAGCCTAAGCATATGATAGATGTGCATATGGGAGGTTCTTCATGAAGTGGAAAGTCATTCGCGGAGTACTGCCTCGCAGAGAAAAGGTGCCTTGCGAAGTAAGGCATCGTGAAGCGATGTGCTCCGCGAAGTACAATGACCCTGCCTTGGCATGCAGATCATGTGTAGATGAGGGGTGTTTCTCGAATCATAAACACTCTGCGATGACCCAAGCCCCCTTGGGGATCCCCTTACTTTGCGAAGGCCCTTAGGCTTCACAAAAGGCATCCCCATTGGAAGAGGGGGTCAAAATTAGACAAGGGGGAGGCACTTTGCAGAGCAGAAGTACCTCACACAGCTCATGGTTTGCAGAGCAGAAGGGTGCTTCATGATTCGGGAGCCAGGAAGTCGAAAGTTCAGATTGTCCATACTTTGGGCTCTGGGGGATCCTAGTATTTATAGGAAAGAGGTTCCGCAAATTGGAGCTGACTCAGCATGAAGAGGGACTTGGTTTCTTCACGGCGGGCTCGCAAATGTCAAATGCGTTCACGGAGCGTCCCGCCACCTTGCTTCGCGGTAGATTCATGAACATCAAATGCATTCATGGAGCATCCCACCTCCTTACTTCACGATGGGTCGCAAATGTCAAATGTGTTCGTGGAGTGTCCTACCTCCTTGATTTGCGACAGGCTTGCAAACGTCCAATGCGTTCGTGGAGCGTCCCACCTCCTTGCTTCGCAGCGGCCGCAATGCTGGGTAGACTCCACAAAGTAACTTCGTGAGGCAGTCAACGGTGCCTTATTTTTGGGTTCTTCACTTCCCCGAATATTGGTGCCAACAATCATAAAAATGTTTTTGTTGAGGAGGTATATACTCATAAATCCTTCATAAATAAAATATGAATTTTAATAAGCGTATCCACCAGGAGATTCGTAACCAAGAGGGAAGCAAGGCCCATTATCGTGTACCAGGATACCCTAGGTCAAGTCCGAAACTCCCTGTTGGAGTTTTCACTCCTAGGTACATCTGTGCCAGAGCCGCCTCTACCTGCTCATATCCATAAAGGGATATATTGCTTGGAAAACCCACATAATATCTACATTACCAAAATTTTTGGGTGTTCTTCTATATTATTCCTCAAATTATATCTTTGGGTAATGTTCTCTAATCAGGGTATTTCTAAATCTAGCTTCCAAGGTTTTTACTAAACTTCCTCTGATACCAACTGTAACACCCCAAACCCAGTTACCCAGAGTTGGTGCATTATTAAATAACATTGGAATGATCACAAGGGATCAAATCCTGAAAGACCGACCAGTTTAGTAGCCTCAGAAGTACTAGATACATTTATAAGTTTTACATTACATTATAAAATGAAAAGCAACAACAACATTTTCTCCATTAACCACATTCATATCTCTTAGAATATCTATACAGGTCAGTCATAATATACTTCTTTGCATCCTGGAAAAAATAAAACATATAAAGGGGTGAGATCAGATGCTCAGTAAGGATAACAATATAGTAGAAACTTTCATAAATAAGCATAAACATTTAAGAAAATGTATAAGAATAAAACAAAATCCTTTTAAGCTTAAAATTCATCATAATATGGAAAAGATAAATCAAATAATTCCATTTACTTATTCACATGGATATTCTACTAGTCGAATAATCACATGTAATATCAATAGTCAATTTCATAATGATGGAATGCGTAATGCCAAACTTCATAACCACATAGTCAAGACCTCATGCCAAGACTAAAAATAAGATTTTTTCAAAGACTTATTCCAAGACACTAGTTTATCTCATGAGACCTACCGATGCATCGAGGATCTATAGCAGCTTCCACCCATCACTTACTAAGTCCAATGCATTCCTAATATGAAAAGTTTTAATCATAACATAAACATTCATATTAAAACTAGCATAAAAAATGTCAATATTTTTTCTATAAACCAAGAATGGTGTACAAATAACACATCCATAGTAAAAAATATCAAAAATCCTTCTATACAATATAAAAGTTTTGTATCATAATAAATCAACTTCAAACAAGTTTAAAATCCATCAAAGGATGTTGACATAGATTAAATCAAAATTTTTTAGAGAAATATCTCTTTATATTTTGAAATCATTTAAAAGTAATATAATTATAAAATAAAACATTTATTTTTAAAATAGTCTTATATGCTTGTATGGGAAGCTGCAATGATGTTATAATGGCAGAAAATAGCTGCACCCGCCGTATAAGTTAAAAAAAATACATTCTTACTTTAATTTTGTCGGAAAGGTCATAAAGTACCTTGTTTGGAAAACGACGAAAATATTCCCTTAAAAAATATTTTGTAAAATAAGGATATAAATGAATTTAACCCATATTCTAGTAAATATTAAAAAATTTTCGAATTACATTTTTAAGAAAACACGGATGTGGATGATAAAGAGGTCCCAGTAGATACGCATTCACAACCTCAGATAAGCAAAGAGATTATAGAATTAACCCTTTCCTTGTAATTTTACTTAGTTTATGGTACGTTATACTCCTTTATAATAATTTAAACATTTTTATTAAATTATAAAAGAAATATATACACAAATATGATATCATATATGATCCTATAATATTGATTTGTTAATAATATTTCAGTAGTATCATCGTTTTATGTGTTAAATGATTTGTTTTACTTTATAGGCTTGGTTACGTAATACATGTTTGTTATGAATAGAATGTATTTGATTAATATATAGAATAATATTATGTCCATAATCATTATTTTTAATCATAAAATGGAAATTATTCTTGAATCATTATGATGGGGAATGAATCTCGTCGTGTTTGTGGAGACGGTAATCCGTACGTACACACGAGCGACAATATCATTATATTGATGGTGAAATCATATGTAATTGGATATTATATCATATATAAATAAGAATTAAAATGTTATATTTATTATTTTCATCGGTTATACTCATTATTATACCCATCCAAAATAATTAAGTGTTTGAATTAAAAACTACACCATGACATGGAGACGGTAAGCTGTACGTACGCACGTATGATGACTTTGTTATTAATAGGATGGATAGAATAAAGAATATGGTTGTACCATATTTATAATAACATCACAATATGTATAAGGCACTGGATTTATTATTTTGGTATGGAATAAAAGAAAGAGGAAGTGGAAGAAGAAAAGAACTTGAAAGAGGGTGGTGAAATTTTTACCTCTTCTTCAAGTGTTTCTTTTTGAGTTGATCAAAAGGGCTTCGTAGGTTGGCTTTATGATCCAAGTAAGGAATATAGTTTTATGTTATGTAATTTGGGAGGATATTTGGGTAGGGTTTGTCTGAGAAAAATGTCTTTGGAGATGTGAAATTAATAGAAGGTGAAGTTCCCTTTTGTAAGAGAGGTGAGGGTCACTTTAGGAAAAGCTTGAAATATTATTTTATAATAAAATCATTTTCGGTTTCTAATGGATCCAAAATGATTTATTTATAGGATAAGGTGGGTATTGGTTGAAAAACCTCAACCAATAGGATTTATACATGTTTAGGTCACCATATTAACTTTATGTTTTAGATTTAACTCTTAGTTAAATTGCTTGACATCTACCTTGTCTCTTTGTATTTTTATATTATATGGTTAATAAACTTACTATAAACTACCAAAATAACCCCAAGTGGTTATTTATTAATATATATAACCTTATATAAGTCCATTTTCCTAAACTTATATTTTTATGAATATTAAATCAATTAATAATATTGTATTTGTTTGAAAAACTCAATTATGTCAATTTTGACACTATTTAGTATTTTATTTTTTTGAAAGCCATAAAAACATTATAACTTAAAATAAAATTTATTTAATCAATTATAACATGTTATATTAACCTATAAAATTACTCTAATTAATCATAAGTCTCAATTTACATTTATTTGTATATTTATAATATCAATTATTTTAATATTTCATTAATAAGGTAATTACTGTATCATCATTGTGTCATAAATAAATTAAATTATTTAATGTCTAAAAATTATAAATAAAATACTATTATGTATGATATATTTTTTTATTTCTAATTAATATTTATAGTTGAATTTATCTTATGTATAACTCTATATTTAAAATGGTTTAGTTATTAAACATTGAATTTAACACTTTTAACTCTTCTTTGAATAAAATAATAATAAATGTCCTAATCTAATACAAGTGGACCAAAATGATCATATTTTATTCCTAAGGTTGTTTTGGGTCGAATTACACTTATACAATAGAATTAGGACATGTGTTAGGGTAATTATAATATCATTTTACCCT
Source organism: Viscum album (assembly GCA_963277665.1). Classification (NCBI taxonomy): domain Eukaryota; kingdom Viridiplantae; phylum Streptophyta; class Magnoliopsida; order Santalales; family Viscaceae; genus Viscum; species Viscum album. The sequence continues at coordinate 1,678,719,454 of OY728121.1, read as the reverse complement.
TAATTACCCTATTTACTTTTAACCGTGGTAAATAAAAGTCAAAAGTTACTATTCACCAAAAATTATTTTCATCTAATTGAACCAAATTTTTATTACTGATGTCAACCATGTCTCTTGGATTTTTGAAATTCAACTCACAGAAGCGGTAAAATTAATTTTTACACAAATTTGTAAATGCTCCTAGAAGGTGGATAAAAGAAGGTAAAAAGTTCAATAAAATTTTGTATATTTAAACTTATTATAAAATGAATGCAATGAATTACATTGAATATATATAGGTATTATGTATCTATTTTGACCTAAAATAATTTAAATTAAAATAACCAATTATTTAAATAAAAATTTGGTTTCAAACAATAACGCAGTGTTTTTCACTATTCATAAAAAATTGAAAGTTCTCAAAAAAATACCAAAAATTCACCCTAAGTTAATTTTGATATTTTGAATCCAAAAATGAAGTCCATTTTGAAAATTAAAACTTATAAAATTTTAAAAAGTGGGTATTACTATTCATAACAGCTAGCTTCATTTTTCGTGGTGTGTTAAAACTCCAAGTTGCGTACAACGCAAGATACTCCATTATTCAAAGGGAAACATACTATGGAAGCTTGGGGTGTTACAAAATTTATTAATGATTTTGGATTCAGAGTTACTAAAATGAGTTGATTCTTGGATACTGATGAACCATACATTTTGGCATCAATGGGAAAATAAGTGTTTTATGTGAAATTCCATTTGAGACCCGATTAAGGTGTCATTAATGAAGTAATCCCAAGACATATTTTTCATGATGATGGGGATGAAATTGAAACCATTGATTCTACAATTGGATTTGACCAAAATATTTCATTTGTTGACTCAAATTTTTCCATTGTGATAGTTGATGTTGATCCTGAAGTAGTAGTGGATAATATATAGAAGCAACCATATATGTTCAAAGTTCATTCAGTTTACCTTGACATGGGTTTCTCGGGACGGTATTACAGTAACTACTTTAATTTAGTTTCAATTTGAAATGATATATTTGTTTTGGTATTTTTTGGTTTCATTGAATTTAATTATATTTATTTCAATTCAGAAAACTGAGTTTAAAATGGGGTTTTAAAAAATTTATAAATCGGTTTTAAACTATTGTTAATAAAACATGATATGAAATTGTTTATGAATTATTGGAATTTTAATTTGTATGAATAATTTTTAAAAATTGTATCTTAAAAATGTATAATTCATTCTTATGTAGATTATGAAAAACACAACAGAAGTTTGAAGGAAGCAGTTATTTGATGTTGATCGACAGATGCATGAGTAGGGGTTGCCTCCACTACTTCCCTTAGTGAGTATAATAATTGTAATATTTTTCTTTTACATTACATATAATGACATGTTTATATTATTTATCAATTTTTTTGGGACATTCAGTTGCACCAGAGTTGACTCCTCCTCATCCTACTAGCATGAGTTAGAGCAGGGATGCTCTTAGACATAGATGGAGAACCTGTCATACCCATTCCCACCCTAACCCACCAGAAGACATCCCATCTACCACATATTTCCATCCTCCACTTGAGCCTCCAGTTATGTTCCCACCCATTCCTCCATCATCATCTCATTTAGCCTCTTCTTCACATACTATGTCTACCCTGCATTTAGGGATGTTTCCACATTTACCATATCTATATCATTTGATATATCCCCAACCCTACTACCAATATCCTTCCATGTCTCTGCCACATCCATTTCCTTCTATCCATCTAGGATCTGATGATTCTGTTCCTTCAGCTTTCACTATAGTGCATGAAAATAACCCAGAGCATACATTGGAAGAGACACATTTATCAAAGGCTACTGATCTAGGATATCCCACAGATCCAATAGAGCCTATTGAGCAACATGAATCATGTTTTTTTATTATAAATGTGTCAAATAATGTCACATTATTTTTGTCCTATTATACTGTGACTTAATTTTTATCTTTTCTTCTTTTATCTTAATCAGTGGGATCTTCTAGTATGTGACATGGTTACACCCCTATATGGGAAACCTAGAATCTCCAAACATAGATAATGGAATATTGCAATGAAGAAAATCAGATGATAGGTAAAAATACTAGTCAATGTAGAAGTTTCATGGAAACTTTAGCCAAGTACCACAATATCATTTCGATGGAACTAGTCTCATGGAGAAATATTGGTAAAAACATCATGGAAAAAGCATGAGAAGAGAAAGGGGTAAGAAAATTTGTTAAATTTATATCTAGTTTTTTTGTATTTATATGAATTAACATGTATGCTGCAACATTACTTTAATTTTCCAGATGGTGAAGATTCTAAGGTTGCTAGGTTGATTGATTTTAGGGAGTTATGGAAATCATATAAGCATGAGTTATATGTTGGTTATAGGAGTAGAGTTGGTTTTTATTTAGAGGGTGTACCCATATTCCTTGACATTCCAACAACATAATATCAAAAAAAGATCACATATTGGAAGAGTGATGAGTTTAAGGTATTCCTAATATTTAATGGTTCACAAATAAAATTTTATTCTTATTACTTGTATTGAATTTTTGTTTTTCGGATGCATCGAGGAAAAAAAGAACAAAGATTCAATGATGTATCTACACACATTGGGGTGCACTATAATTCTCGAGCATGAGAAGCTCTAGGTAATTTAATATTAATGGAAATAATATCTAGATTTATATTGTTACTTAGTAAAATTTCATTCTTAAATTTATGTTTTATTTTCATTAATCCATTTATTATAAGGTTGAAAATACCCCATTCAAGCATCCTAACGACCAATTGGCCTAATGGCCTAATGGCCTAATAGAAAATTGGCCTAACATCCTTACGGACCGATGGCCTTACAAACCAACAACCTTACAGACCAATAGCCTTATGACCCAACAACCTTACAGACCAATGACCTTATGGCCCAACTGTAATGGCCCATACCTCTCCGGTCCATTACATTGTGAAAATGTGGTGCTAGTTGTGTTCCGAGAGGTCTAGGTGACTTGGGGGTGAGTTTGGGTGGAATTTTATGGGGAACTGAAGGGTGATAGATTTCTCATGGGAGGCGCACGATTTGTCTAAACTATGCGGCCAAACCGTGCAAGGTTGGTGTTGGAGGCAGTGGATGATGCATGGTTAGCGCACAGTTTGTCTAACCGTGCGGACTAACCATGCGAGGAGTGTTTGATGAGGCATAAGCTAACACATGGTTAGCACACATTTTTCCAAACCGTGCAAACTTACCATGCGGGCACTTAGATCTATATTCTAAAATTGTGTATCTAACTCATTTTGCCTCTAAATGGTTCGTTTAAGCCCCTAAGTGGACATAACTCGGGATTACCCTCCCTTGAAGATTGTAGATCCTCTCCTAATCATTTTGGAGGTGATTAGAAGGCTTCCCTTGGAGAATCGAAGCTGGTTTCTTGAGGTATGTGATTGTTCTTAGTTGGTTTCTTAGATCTACTTAGATCTACTTCTCCTCTTCTCTCAGTTTCTTAGATATACGCCCGTTATGGGTAGATCTAAGTGTGTGGATGCCAAATATGATGAGATTTGGTCTTGGTTGTGTTTGGAGAAGATATCTAAGGAGGATTCTTGGAGGATCATCCCGACTTTCTTGTGCGTTCTTCGTTTGTTGGGGTTTTAGTCAAAAACCATCGAGGTAGGTATTTTTCCTTCGTCTCTCTTTACTGTGTATCATGCGGGGTGGGTACGCTACTGTTTCTATGGGAATGGATGAAACTAAACCTTAACAAAGACAATAAACAAACTATTAAAGAATGATGGGGTGCGTCGGACTTTTCTGCTGTACTCTTATAATTTCTATATGTTGTGAACTGTATAGGATTATGCCCCCTTGAAAATCATGTCCTTTGGTGGTTTTTCCTTGTGAACTAATGAACCCTTGTCTTCTGTGATGTTTGGATGGCTACAACATGGGAATTTGGTTAATCACATAAACTTGGCCAATTAAATGAATGTCCAGTGAACAAAAATCCTTATGTGATCACCCCGGTTAACCAACGGAAAGAAGAACCTAATGAATGATGTGCTTGAACCTGGAAGTTTCCCTACTCTGTTTTGATAGTAGGTGTGTTTTTCTGTTGATACTTATGGGGTGAAATGGATGGGGATGGGATCCTCTATTGTGGAACGGTTGTTGTTTGTGAATTTAAAGCTGTGTGGGGCTCTATCTTGAGGCTTGGTTTGGTTCCAATACTTTGAGGGATCTCACAGACCCCTTTTTTGTTGTGACATTACAAGAGAACTGGGTGTAAATGCTCATGTTGTTGTTTCGCTGTTTCTCTTCTATGGCTCGTGGTAGCGCATGTTAGTTGCCCAATAGTGTAGAATTCACCAAAATGGGATCACTTGAATGTGAAAACAAGAATGGTTTAAATGGGGAATTGATTTTGGGAATGATTTGTGACTTGGCCGTGAGTGTTGTGCCTTTCTTTTATGAATGAATAGTAACAAGGATGTTTGTGATTAGGTTGGATTTGGAGACCCTAGGTTGGGATGAGTGCCTATTACCTATACATATAATTTTAGTTCTTATGTTTCTTATTGGCTCCCCACCCACATTGAGAACTTAGTGCTGAACACCCCCATTCCATGGGGGGGGGGGTGTTTTTCCCAACACTCCTATGAGTGGCTGGCTATTAGCTTCTTTTCTGCTCCTTTTCCCAAATAGCCCAACACTCTTCAGGAAGGTTGTGATGGCCTGAGGTCCATTATAGACCAAGATTCTTTGGGCAGGGTGGTTGTGGTGGTTAGCCCAGGTGTGTGCAGGAAGGTTGTTTCCAAAGAGTCCTCGGGATGAGTCCCAGGTGTCTTCAGATGTGGAAGTAGTTGTTCTGGCCCAAGTGTTTGCGGGCGTGGTTACATGTGGTGGTTGTGGCCCAAGTGTTTTTGGGTGGGATAGTGGTTGTAGCCCAGGTGTTTTTGGGCGGGATGTGTGGTTGTGGCCCAGGTGTGTACGGGTGGGTTGTGGCAGTGGGACCGTGGTGAGAATGGAGGTATTGGTTCGATGCGTTGGATTTCTTCAATAACCAGTGGGAAAGTGGCGCAGGGTACCCAAATATCGATGTTCTATTACTATACATTACATGATTTGCGTTATTTGGGGAGTGTGCGTTTGGGAGGCTTGGGTGGTTAGTTTTACTTGCCATGTTCTTTGGTTATCTCTTTTCTCACAAGGCATTAGAATGCCTCCCCACTTGTGCATGAGAGTCTTGGTTTTCCCTACTGAGTATACTTGTATGTTCACCCTACATATATAAAACTGCTTTTAGGTTTCCAGGAGGACTTTAGGGATCGTGTAGGGCCGTACTAGCTTGGACGTTGGAAAAATTGCAGTTGCTGTTTTTTTCTTTGGTACTTTACCTTTGTAGTATCCTAGTACTTTGTGGTATTTACTTTTGTAACATGCATATCAGAATGGTTTTCTTTTGGCTTTACTTTTACCCCCAATTTTGGTGTTGTTGGGATTTACTATCTTATCTCCTGATCCTAATAAAGAAAAAGGGTAATGCCTTCCATCTTGTGTGTGATTCTATACCCTTGGTGCTAGTCGCCACTCTAGGGCCTATTGAAGGCAAGTATTTGGGGTCATTATCTCTCCTTCAACTTGAAGAAGGAAGGTTCTGGAAATCTACTATCCCTTCCTTCATCTTGGTGAAGGCGGGTCGTGATAGAATGGTATCAGAGCTGAGGTTAAAGGTTAAGAGATAGGATGGAGTCTAAAGTTAGGAATAGTGAGGATTTCATGGGATTATAGGGAAACAATGTCGGGTGATCTTGGAGCATGAAATGGGCTAGGGAAGACTGGCTAGGACATGAGATTTTAGGGCCCCACGTGATCCGATGCAAGGACTCTGGACCTACTGAATGACCAAGTGAGGCTACACTGATTGCAGGGTAGAGACCCTGGGAAAGGTACATGCATTATAATGACTTGTGTTACTATGTTTCTAGCGAATTTTTAGGATTTAATGTGAATAAGTAGTCTAAGAAAAATTTAAGGACAATATTCTACACTACTCGGGCTTAGGCATTCCTTGTTTACCTTGTAGCTATGGCACCTGGGAGATAACCATGAGTAGTGCGGGTGATCAAGGCCCAGGAGGTTGACTTAGATGATTGATAGAGGGCTGACCGAGAGGATTAGGACGATCAGTGGCAGAAGATTCTTTGAGCCTTTCAGTGGTAGACCCTTGGGAAGTACAAGGGCAGCATCACAGATATGGAGACATAGAGCTGGCTAGAGGAAATAGTGATAGCTTTCATCTTGATCCGGGCTTTGAAAGAGTACTGGGTTCCTATGGCTGTGAGCCAGATGCGTGGAGCAGTGCGTCAGTGGTGGACGCTTTATCTTGGGGAGAAGAGGGAGGCTGAGGTCACGTGGGCTGACTTCAAGAAGGAGTTCTAGGAAGAATTATTCTCTTCCACGATGAAGGATGAAAAGAGGCAGGAACTACTCTCCCTCTAGCAAGGGAGTATTTTAGTGAGAGAGTTGGTAATCAAGTTCAAGGATATCCTTCGCTTTGATCCCGACCTCTTCCCGGATGAGGAGTCTCAAGAGAGACATTTGGAGGAGTCACTTAGGCCTTCTCTCGAGTATGTTGTTAATTCTTTCACCCTACCGACATACTTAGAGGTGCAGAAGAAGGCTGAAGTGGTGGAAAGGATGCACACGCTGGGAGGTGTATTGCGGGAGGGAATCCAGTTGGGATCATCAAAGGGGAAAGCCATCAGCAGCAGGCCTCCAGCGTCAGGGCCCTATAGGTTTCAACCAGCAGGAAGCATGCCTCAACAGTTCCAATTACGATCTCCTGGCCCTCGCCCTTTTCTTTCCGGCCTAGGGCCAAGATGATTCATCTTTAGAAGCCATGGATACCTTCGGAATTAGTGTCTGGACAGAGTGTAGTATGACGGTGGTGGACAGGATCAACATCCACCTCAGCAGCAACAGTTTCCATCTAGACCCTTTCAGCAGAAGCAGTAGGGGCAGCGGGCTCCCACTCCCCTGAGGGTAGGCGTCACAGGAGGAGGCTAACCTCAAGGCACTCCTCAGGGACCTTGACCAGGGCGTGGTCGGGGAGGTGGCCAAAAACTGAGAGGTAGAGGAACTGGGTGTGGGTAGTTGCATGCCGCAGATGCTACAGTTCTAGCAGGGCCAGAAGTCGTTTGAGGTACGATCAGCTTGTTTAGTACTCTTGCCTATGACTTGTTTGATACAGGCACTTCACACTCTTTTGTTCCACCCAGTCTGGCCCGTGCTCTGGGTTTAGACCCTGAGTGACTTCTGGTGACCCTGGTGCTGAGCACACCAGTCGGGCGTTAGAACGACTTTTTTTATGTTTACCGAGGGTGTAGACTGATGGCAGGGCCACATCAGTCTATCAGGGATCTTCTACTATTACAGATACAACCTTATGATGTCATAATAGGCATTGACTGGCTGTTATCTATATGTTCCATCATTTCATGCATCAGGGTAAGGGTCATGTTTTCAGATTTGGGTGGCTGATGTGTAACTTTCATTGGCGAGCGAGGTTTCCAGAAAAGCAGCAGGAGAGAGGAGCCCCTCCTTTCCCTGTTAGCTGAGCTATCAGTGGATTCGTCAAATGTAGAAATGGTGGAAGTTCCAGGGGTAATCAGTGAGTTTATGGATGTCTTCCCTAAGGAGGTGGCAATAGTACCCCCTCAATGTGATGTTGAGTTCATGATAGACTTGCAACCTGGTGCCCGTCCGATTTCGATGGCTCCCTAACGGATGGAACCTTCTGAGTTACGGGAGTTCTGGACTCATATTAACGATCTGATGAAGAAGGGTTTTGTTCGACCAAGTGCATAACCATGGGGTGCTCCAGTCTTGTTCACAAATAAAGTAGATAGTGGTCTCAGGTTGTGCATAGACTACAGAAGACTGAATCAAGTGACGGTCAAGAATCGCTACCCTCTCCTAAGGATAAACGATATATTTGACAAGCTGAGGGGAGTAGGTTGGTTCTATAATATCGATCTGCGATTTGGATACAACCAGTTGAGGGTGAAGGATGGTGACATCTTGAAGAATGACTTCAGGTACAGATATGGGAACTTTGAGTTTGTGGTCATGCTGTTCGGCGTTACAAATGCACCAACCATGTTCATGGGACTCATGAACTCCATCATTCGAAAATACCCAGACCAGTTCGTATTCGTCTTCATCGACGACATACTGATCTACTCAAGATCAGAGGAGGATCATGCTGGGCACCTGAGAAAGGTATTAGAGGTCCTCCAACAACACCAAATTTATGGGAAGTTGTCCAAATGAAAGTTTTGGACTTGAGAAGTACGCTTCCTTGGGCACGTGGTGTCTGAGCAGAGAATAGAGGTGGACCCATCGAAGGTCGAGGTGGTTGTTTCTTGGGCAGTGCCCAAGAACGTGATAGGAGTTTGTAGTTTCCTTGGAATGGTGGGCTACTATCAGAGATTTTTGCCCAACTTCTCCCGAGTTTCAGCACCTTTGACATCATTGACCAAGAAGGACTAGGCTTTCATGTGGAATGGGCAGTGCGAGGCAGCCTTCATCTATCTGAAGGAGAAGTTGGTAAGTGCCCCAGTGCTGAGGTTTCCAGAAGAAGGGGAAACGTATGAGGTGTTATGTGATGCTTCAGGACAAGGCCTCAGGTGTGTGTAGATGTAACGACAAGGGGTGATCTCTTATGTGTCTAGACAGTTACATCCCCATGAGAGAAATTATGCCACCCACAATTTGGAGCTTTTGGTGGTGGTTTTCACACTAATGTTGTGGCGACATTACCTCATGGGGGAGAGCTTCATGGTTTTAATGGATCACAAAATATTAAAGTATATCTTCTCCTAGTGGGACCTAAACTTACGGCAGCGAAGGTGGATGGAGTTCCTTCAGGATTACGACTTCATGATTTCCTACACCTCAGGAAATGGGAATGTGGTGGCCGATTCCTTGAGTAGGAAATCATAGAAGGATGCGGTTCGAGAGTCGGTAGATTCTTGGAAGGAGATGGAGGAGTTGGATGCCCTGCACCTGGAGGTTGGGGAGGATGGTGGTAGAGGTTGTCTGTTTCAGATGACAGTGCAATCCTTTCTCCTACGGTAGGTGGAGGAGTATCAGTGGGGAGACTTAGAGAGTGAAGTGATGCGTGATCAGACTAACCAAGGCAATTCTTTGGAAGGATGGATGGAGGATGGTCAGAATCAGATTCTTTTCCGAGGGAAAATGTTTGTCCCAGAGGCGATGCATGAGAGGGTTCTTGGTGACTTCCACAACTCACCCATAGCAGTGCACCCAAGAGTCTCCAAGGTGTACCAGGGCCTGAGAAATTAGTTTTAGTGGCCCGGGGTAAAGTGGGCACTGGCGGAGTTCGTGGCCAAATGCCTAGTGTGTCAGCAGGTGAAGGCTGAACACCGTGTTCAAGGTGGTCTGTTGTAACCTTTAAATATTCTTGAATGAAAGTGGTATGGAATCTCGGTGGATTTCGTCACAGGAATAGCCAAGGCTCAGGGAGGATGTGATGCTATCTGGTTGGTGGTGGACCAGTTGACGAAATCGACTCACTTTCTAGTGATCAAGGAGTCAGGTGTAGTGGATGCCTTAGCGCAGAGATACGTGGGTGAGGTGGTGATGTTTCATGGAGTTACGAGGTCCATAGTCTCGGATAGGGATGATTGGTTTACCTCACGACTCTGGAGAGGATTGCAGCATGCTTTTGGCACCCAACTACATCTTAGCACTGCTTTTCACCCCCAGACAGATGGATAGACAAAGCGCACCATCCAGACAATGGAGGAAATGCTACAAGCATGTGTTTTGGGCCTTAGAGGATCATGGGTACTAAAATTGCCTCTGGTAGAGTTCTCTTACAACAAAAACTATCACTCTACCATTGGCATGGCTCCTTTTGATGATTTGTACGAAAGGCCATGTCGCTCACCCGTGTACTGGACTGAGGTTGGGGAAACAAGTGTTCTTGGCCTGGAGGTGGTGCATAGCACGATAGAGAAGTTTTAGCTTATACGAGAGAGGATGAAGGCGGCTCAGGACATGCAGAAGTCATATGCCGATAATAGAAGAAGACCCTTGGAGTTTGAGGTTGGGGACCAAGTATTCTTGAAGGTATCCCCTCGGCATGGACAACAGAGGTTTGACAAGGGATGTAAGCTTTCTCCAAGATTCATCAGACTATTCAAAGTGGTGTGGCGGATTGGAGAAGTGGCTTATCAGCTAGAATTACCACCGCCACTACTGAGAATACATGACATCTTCCATGTGTCACAACTCTGTCAGTACCTGCACGGTGATTCACACATCCTTGACTGGGGAGAGCTAGATATCGGGGACGATGCAACATTCATGGAGCGACCCATGATGATCAAAGGTCGTGAAGAGAAGGTGATTTGTGGATGAACCATTCCTTTGGTTTGTGTGATATGGAGGCATGGTGGGGTTGAAGAGAGTACCTGGGAATGGGAAGCACAGATGCGTGCCCAGTACCCAGATTTGTTTTGAGTTTTATTCTGTTTTGTTTCGTACCTATTTACGATGTAATGCTTGACCTAGTTAGCTATGAAATGCGTTTCAAGTGCGTAAGAAGTTTCCTGAAATGTGATTAGGGGAGGACCTGATCCCTAGTTAAGACACAATAAAGTGTATGCGCCTAAACACATGAAGGCGAGACAGTGCCGCCCAAAGCGGATAGTATCTTAACATGGAGGAAGGAAAACCCCTCACCCGCTTGACCGGAAAATTTAATCTTTTGCTTTGCATGGTTTCATGAGGTATAAGAGTGGTATGTTTGTGATTTTTCAGGAGATAGGTGAGGAAGGGGGTGCTCCTTGGTAACAAGGAGGTTTTCTCCTAAGAGGTATCTTTCAAGGGGGAGTTGTTCAGACCCCTCTCCTTTCTCCAGGTCTGGTTTTAATTCTCAAGGGAGAGAATAGTTTGAGAGGTATCTGATGTAATGGCCTAGAAGTCTCTAGTCCATTACTTTGTGAAAATTTGGTGCTAGCGGTGTTCCGGGAGGACGGGGTGACTTGGGTGTGCGTTTAGGTGGACTTGTAAGGGGAACTAAAGGGTGATAGCTTTCGCACGGGAGGGACACAGTTTGTCTAAATCGTGCGGCCAAACCATGTGAGGTTGGTGTTGGAGGTAGTGGATAACACATGGTTAGTGCACAGTTTGTCTAACCATTCGGACTAACCGTGCAAGGAGTGTTTGATGAGGCAGAAGCTAACGCATGGTTAGAGCACGATTTTCCAAACCGTGAAGGCACTTAAATCTAGATCTTAAAATTGTGGATCTAGCTTGTTTTTCCTCTAAATGGTTCATTTAAGCCCCTAAGCGGCCATAACTCAGGATTACCCTCCCTTGAAGATAGGAGAACCTCTCCTAAGCATTTTGGAGGTGATCCGAAGGCTTCCCATGGTGAATCAAAGATGGTTTCTTGAGGTATGTGATCATTCTTGGTTGGTTTCTTAGATCTACATAGATCTACGTCTCCTCTTCTCTCAGTTTCTAAGACCTATGCCCGTTATGGGTAGATCTAAGTGTGTGGATTCCAAATATGATGAGATTTGGTCTTGGTTGTGTTAGGAGAAGAGATCTAAAGAGGATTCTTGGAGGATCATCCCGGCTTTCTTGTGCATTTTTTGTTTGTTGGGGTTTTTGTCAAAAACCTTTAAGGTAGGGATTTTTCCTTCATCTCTCTTTACTGTGTATCATGCAGGGTGGGTATGCTACTATTTCTGTGGTAATGGATAAAACCAAAGCTTAACAAAGATAATAAACAAACTATTAAAGAATGATGGGGTGAGTCTGACTTTTCTGATGTACTCTTATAATTGTTATATGTTGTGAACTGTATGGGCTTATGCCCCCTGAAAATCATGGCCGTTGGTGGTTTTTCCTTGCGCACTAATGAACCCTTGTCTTCTGTGATGTTTGGATGGATCCAACATGGGAATTTGGTTAGTCACGTAAACTTGGACGATTAAATGAATGTCCAGTGAACAACAATCCTTGTGTGATCACCCCGGTTAACCAACAAAAATAAGAACCTAATGAATGATGTGCTTGAACCTGGATGTTTCCCTACTATGTTTTGGTAGTAGGTGTGTTGTTCTATTGATACTTATGGGGTGATTTGGATGGGGGATGTGATCCTCTATTGTGGAACGGTTATTGGTTGTGAATTTGAAGCTGTGTGGGGTTGTGTCTCGAGGCTTGGTTTGGTTCCAGTACTTTGAGGGATCTCACGGACCCCTTTGTTGTTGTGACTTTACAAGAGAACTGGGTGTGAATGCTTATGTTGTTGTTTGGCTGTTTCTCTTCTCTGGCTCGTGTTAGTGCCTATTATTTTCCCAGTAGTGTATAGTTCACCTAAATGATATCACTTTAACATGAAAACAAGAATGGTTTAATTGGGGAATTGATTTTGGGAATGAGTTGTGACTTGGTCGTGAGTGTCGTGCCTTTCTTTTATGAATTAATAGTAACAAGGGTGTTTATGCTTAGGTTGGATTTGGAGACCCTAGGTTGGGATGAGTGCGTGTAACCTATACATATAATTGTAGTTCTTATGTTTCTTATTCACGCCCCACCCACGTTGAGCACTTAGTGCCGAACACCCCCAATCCATGGGGGAGGGTGTTTTTCCCAACACTCCTATGAGTGGATGGTTATTAGCTCGTTTTCTACTCCCTTTCCCGAATAGCCCAAGACTCTTCAGGCAGGCTGTGATGGCCTGAGGTCCATTATAGACCAAGATTCTTTAGGAAGGGTAGTTGTGGTGGTTAGCCCAGGTGTGTGTGGGCAGGTTGTTTCCCAAGAGTCTTTGGGATGAGGCCCAGATGTCATCGGGCGTGGCAATAGTTGTTCTGGACCAAGTGTTTGTGGGTGTGGTTATGCATGGTGGTTGTGGCACATGTGTTTGTGGGTGGGATAGTGGTTGTAGCCTAGCTGTTTGTGGGCGGGATGTGTGGTTGTGGCCCAGGTGTGTGCGGGCGGGGTGTGGCAGTGGGACTGCGGCGAGAATAGCGGGATTGGTTCGATGTGTAGGATGTATTCAATAACCAGTGGGAAAGTGGTGCGGGGTACCCAAATATCGATGTGCTATTACTATACATTACTTGACTTGCATTATTTGGGGAGTGTGCCTTGGTGAGGCTTGGGTGGTTAGTTTTCCTTGCTTGGTGATTTGGTTATCTCTTTTCTCACAAGGCATTAGAATGCCTCCCCACTTGTGCATGAGAGTCTTGGTTTTCCCTACTGAGTATACTTGTATGCTCACCCTACATATATACAACTACTTTCAGGTTTCCAAGAAGACATCAGGGATCGTGTAGGGCCATACTAGCTCAGACGTTGGGATAGTTTCCATTGCTGTTTTCTTTTCTTTAGTACTTTACCTTTGTAGTCTCCTAGTAATTTGTGGTATTTACTTTTGTAACATGCATATGGGAATGGTTTTCTTTTTTCTTTACTTTTACCCTCAGTTTTGGTGTTGTTTGGATTTACTATCTTATCTCCCGATCCTAATAAAGAAAAAGGGTAATGCCTTCCATCTTGTGTGTGATTATATACCCTTGTTTCTAGTCGCCATTCTATGGCCTATTGAAGGCAGGTCTCGGGGGTCATTATCTCTCCTTCAACTTGAAGAAGGAAGGGTTTGGAAATTTGCTTTCCCTTCCCTCATCTTGGCGACGGAGGGTCGTGACACCAATAACCTTACAGACCAACGAACTTATAACCCAACGGCCTTACGGCCCAATAAACCTACAACCCAACAAACTTACAGACCAACAGACTTACGGTCTAATGGCCTTAAGGCCAAATGTCCTTACAAACCAACAACCTTATGACCCAACGGCCTTACGACCCAACATCCTTATAGCCCAACTGCCTTATGGCCAAACGATCTTATGGTCCAACATCCTTTACACTACTGGAAAAAAGACCTATACCCACGGTTCAAAACTATGGGTATAGCCCCCAAAACCGTGGGTATAGGCTATACCCACGGTTTTGGGAACTGTGGGATGGAACAACGTTAGGATAGGGGTATTGACCTATACCCACAGTTTGGTAGAACTGTGGGTTTAGGTTTTTCACACACCAACACCCTGCTGTACAGTGTGGCAGGGCAGTTACCCCATGGTTTTCAAACTGTGGGAAATGTAAGTTTCAAAAATCGCGGGCATAGGGTTTCGAACCCGTGCCACAGGCACAGACTCAGCGCCGAAACCCAATAGTGGACCAACCAAGATGACGTATTTATTTATATATATAGAAAATTTTCTTATAATATATTAATACCAATGATGTTATCTAAAAAACGTGAGCAATGGGTTTCGAACACGCGACCTGGAGGGACGGAGTAGAGCGGAGAACCAACTATACTATGAGGATTTTGTTTATAAAGTTATATGGTTTTATACTTATATTAATATTTTCGGTATATTTGAAAATTAACGGTGCCGAGATTCAAACACCGCACTTCACACAATAGAACGGAGAACTAAACCAACGAAACTACCGAATTTATATTAATAAATATTGTTATTCATATAATTATATTATTTAAGACATTGTTCCCACGTAGAATTATTTCATCCTGCACAATTTGTTTCCCATTTTCCCTCGCCATAACGTGGGAAACCTATACCAACGGTTTTGAAAAACTGCGGGTATAGGTCTTTGAAAAAAATACCCCCTATTCCCAAGGTTTTTCGAACCATGGGTATAGGTCTTCATAAAAAACCCTATGCCCACGGTTTTGGAAAAACTGTGGGGATATGTCTTCAAAAAAAAACTATGCCCATGGTTTTTTCAAAAACCGTGGGTATAGGTTCCCATACTATCCCTATACCCACGGTTCTGGAAAACCGTGGGTATAGAGGGGACCTATACCCACAGTTTTTCACAAAACCGTGGGTATAGGCCCAATTTCCAGTAGTGTACGGACCAACGTCCTTACGACCCAATGACCTTAAGACCTAATGGAAAATTGGCTAAGTGGCCTAATAACTATTTGAACAATTGGCCTAATGGAATAATGGTCTAATTTCCTAATAAACTATTAGCCTAATGACCTAATGACCTATTGAAAAAATGTCCAATTGGCTTAATGGCCTAATGGACAATTATCCTAACAAAATAATGGCCATTTTACAAATTGGCATGATGGCCTAACAGTCTAATTTCTAGTTGTCCAATTGGCCTAATGGCCTAATGGAATAATTTTCAATTGGCCTAATGGCATAATGGTGTAATGGCCAATTAGCCTAATGGCCTAATGACCTGATGGCCAATTGGAAAATTAGCCCAATGTCTTAATGTCCTAATGGCCTATTGGCCAAATGGAAAATTGGATTAATGGCCTAATGTCCTAATGGACTTTTGGCCTAATAGAATAATGGCCAATTAGACTAATTGGCCAAACAACCTAATGTCCAATTGGAAAATTGGCCTAATGGCCTGACAGACTAACGATCTAATGGTCAATTGGCCAATGGGACTAATGGGATAATGACCAATTATACAATTGGCATAATGTACTAATGTCCAACTGGAAAATTGACATAATGGTCTAATGTCATAATGGCCTAATATCCTAATGCAAAATTGGCCTATTGGACTAATGGAATAATGGCCAATTATCCATTTGGCCTAATGGTCTAATGGCCAAATGGCCAATTGGTATAATGACCAATTGGCATAATGGCCTAATGGACTAATGTCCTAATGGAAAGTTAGACAATTGGCCTAATGTCCTAATGGATTATTGTCATAATGAACAATTGGCCTAATGGCCTAATAGAAAATTGTATAATTTTCCTAATGACTTAATGACCTAACAACCAATTGGCATAATGGCCTAATGGCCTAACGAACTAATGGCCTAATGACCTAATGGCCAATTTGTATAATGACCTAACAGAAAACTGGCCAATTGTCCAAATGGACTAATGGCCAATTGGCCAATTGGTCTATTGGACTAATAGCCTAATGACCAATTAGACTAATGTCCTAATGGCTTAATGAACTAATGAAAAAAATGGAAAATTGGCCTAATGGACAATTGTCCAATTGGTCTATTGGCCTAATAGCCGAATGACCAATTAGACTAACGTCATAATGGCTTAATGACCTAATGAAAAAAATGGAAAATTGGCATAATGGCCTAACATCTAGTTGTCCTAATGGCCTAACAACAAATTGAATGAATTTCAAAATGTCCAATTGGACAATTGGGTTAATGGTCTAATGGAAAATTGGCCTAATGATCTAATGGAAAATTGGACTAATGGAACAATGGCCAATTGTCCGAATGGATTAATGGTCAATTGGTCTATGAACTAATGACCAATTGGACCAATTGGCCTAATGGCCAATTGGAAAGTTGACCTGATATCCTAATGACCAATTTACCAATTGGCCTAATGCCCAAATGACCAATTTTACAATTTGACTAATGGCCTAAGGGACAATTGGATGAATGCAATAGTGGACAATTGGCCAAACAGCCAAATGGAAAATTGGCCAAATGGACTAATGGACAATTGGACAAACAACCAAATGGACTAATGTTCAATTGTCCTAATTAACTAATATAATAATGTATTAATTTCAAATTTTCCAATTCACCCAATGTCATTTTGGTCAATTTTCTTAATGAACTAATGGCCAATTGGTCAATTGTTCTAATGTCCTAACATCAAATTGGACTAATTACTATAAAAAACTAATGTACAATTAGAAAATTGGCCTAATGGACTAATGGAACAATGACCAATTACCATAATGTCCAAACATAAAATTGGAAAAACTATTCAAATGGTTTTATGGCCTAATGGTGTAATGGCCTAATGGCCTAATGACCCAATTGAATAATGGCCATTTATCCTAATGGCCTAATGTCATAATGTAAAATTGGACTAATGTCCCAATATCCAATTAGCCTAATGACCTAATGGCCTAATGGATAATTGAACTAATGGCGTAATGGACTAATTTACTAATAGAAAATTGGCCAATTAGACTAATTCTCTAATTAGAAATTGTTCTAATGATATAATTTGTAATTGGATAATTGGACTAACATCCTAATGGTATGATGTCTAATTGTCTATTTGGATTAATGACCTAAAGACCAATTGGAATAATTGGCCCAATAGCCTAAATGCCTAACAGACAATTAGAAAATTCTTCTAATGGCCTAATGGACAATTGAAAATCATTATAAATTAAAAATAATGTATTTATATTTAAATATTATGAATTGTTTATAAATACCTAATTTGAGTTATTCAAATCAGGGGCCTTATTTTTATATTATTTAAATAATATTAAACAATAATTTATTATTGATTTGATCAAGGATCAAATATTCTTAACTAAATGAAATTTAGATTATCTAAATAGTTTTTATAATAAATTGAAATATAAAATATTTATATTTAATAATAATGTCATATATATTAAGGAAATTACCTATAATGATTAATATTAAAGAGTTAATATTTTTAAATGAATATAAATATTTCATATTCATGATTATTAAATGTTCATAATGAGTAGTTAAAATTATAAAGTGTTTATGATTAGATTTTATGTATGAATTTTTCATCAATGTTTATCACATTTTTAAATTTATTAATTATTAATTAATTTAAAAGTTAATCCATTTTATTATTATTCAATATTATAAAATGTTTATTTTCTGAATATGTGTATACTAATCAATTTCTTTTTCAGCAAGTGATATTGGGCATCAAGGGCCGTGTTCCTTGTGCAAAATTATTTTTCTCAAGTAGAAAGAAAAAGGATGGAAGTGTAGTAAATTCACAAATACATGAAAATATTGTAAGTTTTTTTATTTATATTTCAAATATTTATATGAAATTCATAATTAAATATCATATTTATATTTTCAATAGTCTACCCTAGAGGCCCTCGATGATAAAGAATATTATAACTTCGGTCAAAATAATCATTTGAGTCAGGTATTAGGTTAGGAACACTAGGGCCGAGTCTGATGTCGACCTAGGAAAAACATCATTGCCACTAGGTATTGGTCGTCATTAGGATCCTCTCAAACCTCTCAGACCAATAACCTTCATAGTGATCATGTAGAAGCATCTAAGGCGAAAAAAAATATATTTTTAAGAGAATTAAAGAAGTAAACTGAGCACCACACACTTCTTTAAATCTATGTCAGTTATAAGTCAATCATTTCCATCAGAGCCTAAAATTACTATTAATTAAAATATAGAATCAAATTTCTCTTTAAATTATTCCCTGAGTGAAGATAATTATCTTCCAAGCAGTAGATGAGATTATAGTGGTGGAGATGATTATGATGATGATGTTATTGTTGCTGCTCCAGATGATGTTGTTGGTAGTGAGGATTTTGCTGATTATGTTGGGTATGGGGATGTTGATGATAAGGGAGATATTGACCACCTCTATTTTTGACGTAGTAGTAAAGAGACATGTGGATGTTTTTTAATGACTTGAATTGATTGGTTGTACGGATGTATATGTATTTTATAGTATTATAAATGGTTTAACAATTATTTCAATAATTTGGTTGAATTATAAATATACATTTTTTTTATTTCATTGAATGTGTGTTGTGATTTATTTTATTTATAGGTTTAGAGGATGAAAGAGATGATAATACTCCTTAATAGGGACAACTACCTTTGCCCATGGTTTGGAGAACCATGGGTATAGGTTTTCTTCTCGGAAATGAAATACCCATGATTTTGGTTAAACTATGGGTATGATAAAATCTATAGTGATATACCCACAATTTCTATAGAAATCATGGGTATAGGTCTATACCGATGGCTATATAAACCATCGTTATGAAAATTGTGGGTATAGACTATAGCCACAGTTTTAGGATTTATACCCGTGGATCTAAACAATGGGTATAACCAGTAGTGTCATATATGTTTTTTAGATCACATTTGTTTCTTAAAAAAAGTTATTCTTCTTCTTATTCAATTTATTGATCATTTTTCATAACAATTTTATACCATTTCATCAAGGTGTGAATTTATTTACACTAAATTTTGAAATTTCTCACAAATTGGTGGTGTGTTCATTATTTCATTATTTTCACTTCTTCAATCCCACTTTATTAAGTAAACTTCAATCTTCTATTGAAAGATTTGCATCAATGTAAGGATAAAACTTTTATTTTTTGATTCTAGGGACTTTCATGGGAATGGATTTCAGGTTAGTTTATGATTTTAAGTTGATAAATTAGTTCAATGGTTTGATAATTCCTTTCATAGACTAATTTTCTTCTTTTTCTTTACTGAATTTAATGACTACACATTTTAAGTGATAGTACCATACAATTCATTAGAATGATCATGAAAGTGATACTCTATTTGAATTGGTGATTAGAATTGGAATTGTACATGGATTAAATCAATGAATTATGTATTGGAATTATCTCATTGATTGGATCCATGTATCTCTGGATAGTGAGGTCCACACGGTGTGCGCATGGTTTGACAAACCGTGCGCCTCTGCCCAGTTAAACTATGCACATTATTTTTAATTCTGAATTTTTCTTTTAAAACCACCCAATCGCCCGAGACTTCCATAATTTAGACCTTGGCTTAGGAATGAATCATTTTAGGTCTTTCCAAAGCCTCATAGAGATATTCCAAGGAGATTCGAACATATTTCTTCAAGATTGAAGGCTCGGATTGAAGATCTGCTCTCCTCCTGGTAAGTGGATTTCATCCCTTTGTGTTTCTCGTTTATTCCTCTATATTTCCTTGATCTTTCCATTGGAGATTTTCTTTGCTTCCATGGATATAAACCTATGAGTTGAGGTATTGATCTAGGATTGTGAATTTAGATCTATTTTTGCATGATCTTGATTCCTTTGATCTTAATTTGGGTTTTAAGGATTTAGATCCAGATTTTGATCGATGTCGTTGTGCCACTCGGTTTTTGGGGTTTCTCGTTGGGATAACTCCCATCAATAAATTGAGGTAGGTGGTTCCATCCTGACTTGCCAAAATTTTTATCAATGTATTTGCTTAATTTATTTCAATTATTTATTTAAATTCAATTTCTCAAGTTGATTTCAATTAAATTTATGAAAACTCAATTCCATTGAATTGAGATATTTGAAATGGTTTTGGCACAAAAATTTGGAAAAAACCCCAATTCCATTGAATTGGGTGTGTTTATGGAAAATTGGTAGATTTAAATTGTTTAATTTAAATTGTGGATTTGATGGAAATTTTTTCAATTAAATTGTTGAGTTTAATTGTGGAAATGAAATGTGTAATGATGGAATTGGTTTTGAATGGATTTAAAACTTATGAAAATGGATTAAAATTATTTGATAGAAAACCATTGGTTTTATCTTGTGAAAGAGGCATGTTTTTGGATAAAACCTGTTATGGTTTTAAATGTAATGATGTTGGAACTTTTGAAATGGAGGAATGGGATTGATTGTATTTTAAGCATTCTTAAAATAGTTTTCCCATCATGTAAGAGCGCATGCAAGCCTTAGGTAGTTAGTGAGTTATTAGGATACACTCTATGCTATGAAAATGTTCTAAAACATACTTGCGGTGGGTCACATCCCCGATGGGTTGGTGACGAGTCTCCTTTGGCTAGTGTCATAGGGACGTGCGTATACAAATTTTGCTGAGTTCACATAGAGGGTGACAAATCCTATAACTGGTTAATACTATCGTACCTTTTGGAAGATGACCATGTTTCTTGCTTGTTTGTTTATATTTGAGATATAAATGTACGCCAATACTTTTGAACTGCCTTTCATGACTGTGGAATTTATATAAACTATTTTATATAAATGTTTTACCTAATCCATTGTTTTATAAATATTCCATCATTATAAAGCCTTTTCTTAAACTAATGTTTCCATCATTTGAAAATTTATAGCATGTTTTTTTAGAATATGATGTGAATTTCCAAACCTTCTTATTTGAAAATTGAATGATTTTATTTGGATAGTCAATATTTGGCATTTGTTACGGAATCTTTGGTGGTATCCTACTAGGCTTAGGCTCACACCCTACTTTTTCCTTTGGTTGTTTGTAGACCTTATTCTTCGAGGATCGAGCAAAGGAAAGGGATCTCTTTGAGGTGGATCCAATTGTTGATCTATAGTCTTGGTGAGTTGTGTCCTTAAGGACTTTGGGACTATTTTTCCCATTTTTAGTACATGGGTTGTAGTACTTTGGGCTTTTATGCCTCTTTATTTTCTGGTACATTACTCCCAGTGGAGTTTCCTTTTGCTGTGCATACTGTCTTGTTCCTTTTGCTTCCACATTCTTGTGGAAAAATGGTTCCCACTTGCATGTTTTGTGATGCCAAGTGCTAGTTGCTGACCCATGGGGATCAGGAACGCCCTTTGGGCTATGTCTGGGCTGGCTCGGTTATCGGGTTACTAGGGTACCCAGGATGGTTTGTGACAAAGTGGTATCAGAGAAAAGTTATCATCTTGCCTTGATGACAGTATGCATTTGAGTATTCTTATCGGGACTTGGGAGGTAGTTGTGATTGAGTTCCTGGACAACTCTCACCATAATGAACCTTAATCCACCAGGGTTGGTTAGGGAAACATGACTTGTGGATTAGTTCTAGTATTTTCCCTATTTTGATTTGGATAGAGTGGAATCCAAATCTTGTTAATCCCTTCTATTATGAATAGTTTTACTTGTTACTCTATTTGACCATTAGTTGAATGTTTTTTTGTGCTGTATAGCAACATGCCTCTAAGAAAACATGAGAATAGGATCCAAAAAGAGGCTTCTGCTGAATCTCAACAAGTGAGTCCTACTATGGATCTGAATCTGGTTGAGGTGATTGTTCACACTGTCCAAGCTCTAGGACAGGAACCACCTCCACTTTCTATTCAGACACTGGCTATAGATCCTCTTAGTGATATTCTCCGAAGTCATTCTCAAGAGTTCCTATGCTAGAATCCACCAGTTTTCAAAGGCTCCACTGACCCTCAACATGTTGAGGAATGGTTGAGTAAGATTGAATGTCTTTTTGGGATCTTGGAGACACCTGATGTGATCAAGGTAAAGTGTGCCACCTTCGTGCTGGAGGGACCAAGTAGAAGATGGTGGGACACAATGGTGACGGCTGGGAAACATGAGGGTTTGGAGTGGAAAGACTTTAAGGTTCTTTTCACTAACCAGTTCTATACAAAATCAATGGTGTTGGCCCGGGATGTGGAGTTTTTCAAGCTTGAGCAGGACAAAAAAACTATGACTAAGTACTCAAATATCTTTTCTGAGCTGGTACAGTTTTCTCCTGATATTGTATCTAATGAGAGGATGAAGGTTCAACGATTCGAGTTGGGAATTCGATCAGATATCCGTTCTCACTTTTTCCTACTGAAGCTACCCACTTATGCTGATGTGATGGATAGGGCGATGATGGTTGAGATGGACTTGGCAGGAAAGTCAGGGTTGAAGGAGGTTGTTTTCCCTCCAAGTGGCAGTGTGGGATTATTTAAAGGAAAATGGATGCATGACTTTTCTCATGGTAGTTCTTGACAGTAGATTCATCCCAGACCTCTGATAGCACCAGGAGGGGCTTCTTTGACTTGATATCAATGTGGGAAGCCAGGAAATTCTAAGAGGGTTTTCACTGAGGCACCCAAGAACTATAGCTCCTGCAGATGTTTAGGGCACTTATAGAGATTCTTCCATCACTTCTCTACTCCACGTAGTGGAATGAGATCATCAGCACCTCCAGAAACTACGGGGCAATCAAATGCTTCACGTACAAAAGGGTTCTAGCCACAGGAATCCGGAACGAAGCTTCTTCACACTATGTAAGAGTCTCCATGGGTAGCTGATGCAGGTCCTGCAACTGTGAGAGGTACCATTACTATAGCTTCATCTTTAGTGACAGCTCTTTCTGATACTGGTGCATCTCACACTTTTAATTTCAACCGATCTTGTTAATCTGCTTAATATACCTATGGAAATTTTATCTTGTGCGATGGATATTACTACACCCCTTGGTATAATGAGAGAGAAGGGTCTCAGTAGTCCTTCTTGTGTCTTCTCTATATCATATGTTGATCATGCTTGGAGTTTCTTGGTTCTTGATATGAAATCTTTTGACGTCATATTTAGGATGTATTGCCTCATTACTAATAAAACCCGGATTTATTGTTATCTATGATGGGTCTACCTTACTACGCCCAGTGGTGTGTCTCTTTTTTTTCAAGGAGAATGGGACCCAAGGTCAATTAGAGTCGGACCCTCTTATCTAGAGTTGGGGATAGTTATATCAATGTTTTCTTTTGATCTAGAGAGAGATTCATTGTGTGGTGATCTCCCTCCAGTCGTCACTGAGTTTCCCGACATGTTTCCTTCTAACGTCTCTGGTTTGTCACCTGTAAGAGAGGTTGATTTTACTATTGACTTAATGCCTGGTACTCAACCAGTTTCTTTTCCCTATTACCGAATAGCTCCAACAGAACTAAAAGAACTGAAGTCTCAGTTAGACGATATTCTTGAGAAAGTTTTTATATGCCCGAGTGTGTCACCTTGGGAAGCACCAGTTCTCTTCGCCAACAAGGCTGATGGTTCTCTTCACTTATATGTTGATTATCGAAATCTCAATTGAGTTTCAATAAAGAAAAAATATCCGTTACCAATAATTGATGATTTGTTTGATCAATTGAAATGGGAAAAGTGGTTTTGAAAAATTGATCTTCGATCAGGTTACCATCAGTTGAGGATAAAATAATCTGACATTAATAAGACCGCTTTTCAGAGTAGGTATGGCCATTATGAGTACCTTTTTATTCCATTCGGTCTAACAAATGCTCCTGTAGTTTTCATGGATTTTATTAACATGGTTTTCCATGAGTACCTAGATACTTTCGTGGTAGTATTTTTTTTTACATTCTTATCTACTCCAAGTCTGAGGAGGATCATGTACATCATCTGAGAACAGTTCTAAATCTTCTAAGGAATCACCGACTTTATGCCAAGCATTCAAAGTGAGATTTCTGGATTCAGGAAGTTAAATTCTTGGGACATGTCATGTCAGAATAATGAATAAGATTTGATCCTGAAAAGGTGAAGGCTATTATGACTTGGGAACAACCACAATTTTTTTTGAGATTCAGATCTTCTTGGTCTTAGAAGGATATTATTGCCGGTTTTTTAAATACTTCTCAAAGTTAGCTTCTCCTATGACTGATCTAACTCGAAAGGGAGTGAATTTTTCCATGAATGATAAATTTCATAGTTCTTTTGTTGAGCTAAAGCATATTTTGACTAGTGCGCCATTGTTAACTCTTCCTGAGGCTGGGATATGTAACGTGGTCTTCTATGATGTATCAGGTTGAGGTTTTGGATGTGTCCTTATGCAAGGTAATCATGTTTTTTTCCTATGGATCTCGTCAGCTTAAGCCTCATGAGAAGAACTATCCTACCCATGACCTTGAACTTGTAGTTGTAATGAACACACTTAAGTGTTGGAGGCATTACCTTTATTGAGAAAGGTTTACTGTGTATTCAGACCACAAGAGCTTGAGTTATATCTTCTCTCAAAAAAATTTGAATCTCCGCCAAAGTTGTGGGGTGGAGTAACTTCAATATTTAGACTTTGACATTGCCTATACCCCGTGGAAAGGTAATGTAATTTTAGATGCGTTAAGCAGGAAGCTTCCATCACAGGCTGTGAAAGAATCTTCAGAAGAGTGGTGTTTGATGGCTCTTTTTGCTCAGTTGCATATTGGAGTTCAGTGGAAGGGGAATGCATTTTCTTTAGCCAGTGTTCAGTTGACTTCTACTCTCCTCGAGTTAATTCTTCATGAACAACAATTGGATGATGAATTCCATAGCATTAGGGACTCTCTTTATAGTGGGGAGACTGATACTCTGTGGTCGTTCTCCAAATAGGGTGTTCTATGTTATCAAAACTGTTACGTTGTGCCGTTAGCGGCAAGGAAGGATGTGATGGGGGATTTCCATAACTCTTAGTGGTCTGCACACCTAGGAACCATGAAGATGTTCTATGATATGCGGTGACAGTTCTAGTGGCTAGGTATGAGACGAGACATTATTGAGTTTGTATCTCGTTGCTATACATTCCAGTAGGTGAAATTCGAGCACCCGAAACCTTCAGGTTTACTTCAACCACTTCCAATCCCTACATGGAAGTGGGATAAAATATCTATGGAATTTGTGGTTAGGTTACCTAAAACCAAGAGAAAGAAGAATGCGATATGGGTTGTGATCGACAGAATGACCAAGTCAGCTCACTTTATACCTATTCGAGATACAACAAAAGTTTAGGAGTTGGGAAATATCTATGTGAAAGAGATTGTTCATTTTCAAAGAGTTCCATCCGCTATAGTCTCTGATAGGGATCCTCGATTTACTTCTCACTTTTGGAGAGGCCTTTAGGACGCACTGGGATCTTAGGTCCATTTGAGCACGACCTACCATCCATAGTCAGATGGCCAGACAGAGAGAGCTATTCAGATCCTTGAGGATATGCTCCATGCATGTGTTCTTGACTTTGGTGGGAGTTGGGATGATCATCTGGGGCTATTTGAGTTTTCTTATAACAAAAGTTATCAGTCTGCGATCAAAATGGATCCTTTTGTGGCTTTGTATGGACATCCTTTTAAATTTCCTTTATGTTGGTAAGAGATTGGTGAAAGTTATTTGGTAGGACCGAGTTTGGTCCAAGAGGCGATAGCTAAGATCCAGTTGATTTGTCAGAGAATGTTGACAGCACAGAGTTGGTACAAGTCTTATGCTAATCGTCGCCATAAACCTTTAGAGTTCTTAGTTGGTGACCAGGTGTTCTTGAAATTTTCACCCCGATTAGGTCATCAATGGCTTGGGAGGTAAGGGAATATTGCTCCCAATTTTGTAGGACCTTTTGAGGTTGTTGGTCTTATAGGGAAAGTTGCTTACCATCTATCTCTACCACCACAGCTGACGTCGATACATAACGTGATCCATGTATCGCAACTGTGAAAGTATCTCTCTGATCCATCTCATGTTGTGAGCTGGAGTGATCTTGAGATTGAACCAGATTTATCTGTTACTGAACGACCAGTCAGGGTTGTTGATTCTGAGACCAAGGTACTTCATGGGAGAACGATACCTCTGGTCCGCGTACTCTGGCAGCATGGTTCTGATTCTCATGAGATGTGGGAAAGGGAGGCACCAACGAGAGAGCAGTGTCCTCATATTTTTGACGTGGAGGTTTCTTCATAGGCTTTCTAGGGACAGAATGATCTTATAGTGGGGAGGTTGTAACATCACGTTACGTTTCTAGTTACTTTTTATGTTTCTAATCACCACTGTTTTGGAGTAGTGTCTTGGGGGTGCGTTTGGGTGAAATTTTAAGTAAAACAAAAGGGAAATGGATTGTGCATGGTTTGCGCACAGTTTGAAAAAACGTGCAACCAAACAATTCCAACCAAGCAACACTAGATAGAGAGGTACACATGGTGTGCGCACGGTTTGACAAACCATGAGACCAAACCATGTGGACTGTGTATCTCTGGACAGCGATGTCCGCACGGTGTGCACACGGTCTGAAAAACCATGCACCTCTACCCAGGTAAACCATCCTCATGATTTTTAATTCCGAATGTTTATTTTAAAACCACCCAAACCCCCGGGACTTCCATAATTTCGACCTTGTCTTGGGCTTGACTCATTTTAGATCTTTCCAAATCCTCCTAGAGAGATTCCAAGGTGATCCAGACATCTTTCTTTGAGATTGAAGGCTTGGATTGAAGATATTCTCTCCTCCTGGTAAGTGGATTTCATCCCATTATGTTTCTCATTTATTCCTCTATCTTTCCTTGACCTTTTCATGGGATATTTCATTTGATTCCATGGATCTAAACCTGTGAGTTGAGTTATAAATCTAGGATTGTGAATCTAGATCTAGTTTTGCAAGATCATGATTCCTTTGATCTTAATTTTGGTTTCAAGGATTTAGATCCAGATTTTGATCAACGTCATTGTGCCGCTCAATTTTTGGGGTTTATTGTTGGGATAACTCCCGTAAATAAATCGAGGTAGGTGGTTCTATCCCGACTTTCCAAATTTATTATCAATTTATTTGCTTAATTTATTTCAATTATTGATTTAAATTCAATTGCTCAAGTTACTTTCAATTAAATTGATGAAAACTCAGTTCCATTGAATTGATATATTTGAAATGGGTTTGGCATAGAAATTTGGGAAAAACCCCAATTCCATTTAATTGGGTGTGTTTATGGAAAATTGGTTGATTTAAATTGTTTAATTTAAATTTTGGATTTGGTGGAAATGTTTTCAATTAAATTATTTAATTTAATTGTGGAAATTAAATGTGTAATGATGGAATTGGTTTTGAATGGATTTCAAACTTATGAAAATGGATTAAAATTATTTTATAGAAACCCATTGGTTTTATCTTGTGAAAGAGGCATGTTTTTGAATAAAAAATGTTATGGTTTTAAATGGAATGAAGTTGGAACTTTTGAAATGGAAGAATGAGATTGATCGTATTTTAAGTATTCTTAAAATAGTTCTCCCATCATGTAAGAGCACATGCAAGCCTTAGGTAGTTAGTGAGTTATTTAGATACACTCTTATTTATTAGAAAATGATGTAGTGATATTTATTTATTAAATAAATAGTCATTATTCCATGCCAGATAAATATTGTGCTGGAATTGTAGACCGAGTTTAAAGTTCCAATGAGAAATAATATATATTGAATAATATTTTATTAAATAATATTAAATTTAATTCACAAGTTAAGTACATGTTGAGAAATTATAATAATATCATTATTTAAGACAAGGGATTATATAAGGGATTAAATAAATAATAAAGGACACTTGTACAATTATTTATTTCTAACCCTAGCGGTATATAAACCCAATTATATTATTTTTCTATGAGATCCAATTCATTTTTTTTCTTGCACAAAAATTCTAGAGAATTCTCTTGAATCCCTAGAGTGATCCATTCTCCATTAAAAATCCTAATAATGGATAGTGATATTACTCCAACTCATGCTCTCAAGTCTCTAGAGATCAAGGAGAATTCTTGGGAAGTGATTTTTGCAGGGATCAAAGGTGAATGTTGCAAGTGATAGAATCTGTCATGATAGGACCTGAAGATTCCTACGACAACATTCAGAGGTTTTTGGAACAAGTGTGGATCACTATTAAAGTGGATTCACTCTTTATTCCTATAACACAACAATGGTAAAATTTATATCTATTGTTAGATCCATAAACAAATAAAAATTCTCACGTGGTAACTTTTTAATTGATTAAATTAATTATAAATAATATGTTATGATCCTACAATTTTTTCTAGTGTTTTGTCCGTTGTCTATTTTATTTGATTCAATTAATATTATTATGATGTTTATTATATTTTAAATCATAGATTTATTTTCATTCATGAAAAAAAGAAAATTTGGGCATGACCCATCACACGCTTCCACTATGCTCAGAACCTATAAGTGGTATCAGATCGATCACATAATTATCTATAACTATTTAAATATCATTGATTGATTTATGGATTTTACATTTTGTTTTCTATTCAATTTTAGTTTTTATTTAATACCAATTGATAGGTATGATTATTACTCTTTAATTTGTCATAAATATAATCCAAATTATTAATTTTATGAATGAAATAATATCAAATATCTCATTTTGAGGTTTCGATGAATCTAGCCAAATAACACAAGAGTATATGTCAGGTAACATGAAGGTACACACCATTTAATAGTTTTTAATGCAATAATAATTATTTCATAATTTATTAAAGTAATTTTAATTTATTACATGTGGTGTATGTAATTACACAAAGAGTGTTGATCGGGCCCTCCTGGTGCATTATCAGCCAAAGTACACACCATGAAGCCCACTTACATGACTTGTATCCCTTTAGTCATAGATGGGCCATGTATATTCTTATATAGATCACCTGACCAGTGACTATGTATCTTGGAGACCACACAATGCGTATGTCATGCACACACCATGTACTCCAAATTTTTCAATGACATGGTTTACACGGCGAGTCCCTAGGCGTGTGCCTCAGATAGATGGTGAGAAAACTACATGTTGTGTAGATGTCTTGTACACACTGTGTACATATACCAAATTTTATAGAATTAAAATTAATTTATTATACTATTTAAACATTATCAATATGTTCTATCACGTGGTCATTAAGTTGATAGTACATTCCATGTGACAACTTTTAATATATTTATAAATGTTTAATTAATTTCTATATAATTTTTTGACCTTCATACCATGTATGAGTCATATTATGGCTATTAGTCTATATGAATTAAAGAAAAAAATGTGATAGAAAAATCATGAAATCTTTGTAATCATTAATTTGATTGTAAAAATCATGAAAGTATGTGATAAGTAATGTACTCCACATGTCGCAAGAGTAAAGAGTATATGAGTATAATACATGATGGGAAGTTTTAGAAGAGTATACAATATATTACAACCAAGGTACATTTATGTACATAGTTAAATTTAGATAAATTTATTTAATTTGTTTAAAATTATTATGGATGATAATATCAAGGAAATTCAGATGAGAATTAAGATAAAATAATTGACTAATTAAAGAAGATAATTAATTTATTTGAGCACATTTTATCTTAAATAAGAAGGATTATAATTGAATTATAATTTTATTAAATGAATAATTATTTCCATGCTAATGGATGATCAGGATCTTATAAAAAGATATATGTATGTGATTGGTTTCATTTAATTTATTATTAAATTAAATAGTTTCCCTGCGTGTCATCTATCATCTCATTATGTAAGGGAATGTGTGCCAAATGTTTTATTTTATGTAAACCCCTTACCATCACCTACATGTGAGTAAAATAATATATAATGGATGGAGATCCTAATATATTTGAGGCATTTCAAGTTTAGAGCCTAAGAAAACTAATCATAGAGAGATACATTGGTGGATAAGTGAGAAACTGCAACACAAACCTTAATTGGTTCAATGTTCTTTCCCCCAGGTCGACGATTAGTTTGTAATCCCCTTGATAAACCAACCATTATTAAAATCTCATGATCATACAGCTTTATTATTTTATTTATATCAAGTTTCATGGTTATTTTATTGTGGATGTTTTTTTGAGATCACATGAATTAATGAATTAATAAACATTCTAGATAAAACTAAAATAAATCTGATTATGTTTAAATAATATATGAGATATTATTAATCACTTAAGTAAATCCAATTATTATTAAAAATCATGTAATAAATGTAATAATTGGAAATTTACACACAAAATGATAAAACCCCTCAATAATATATATTAAGTCGGTATATCCTTCTACTACTTTAGTTAAAATCAATCCATATTTCAAAGTGATTGACCAGTCAAAGTTGGGGTGATTTAAATTATCAATAAATTTTAATGTGATTTTTTGGGTTGAATTAACTTAGTTCACTTCATGGGTTGATTTCAAAATAATGACATGGTGTTACTAAGAGGAAAGGGTTCAGGAAATGCAATTTTAAGGATTTTAGGATTGGGGAGTCCAGTCAAGAGATAAAGGAAATATGAGGTAACGTAGTTTGAATTTGGAATGATTACCTAAAAATATTTAATTTTATTGACCAACCAAATTTGGGGTAACGAGAAGGAGAATATAGAACCTTTCCAAGCAATAGTATATTCTGAATCCAATGGTGAGGGCTATTGAGTTTTGATAAAATAGTGGGAGATTAATAAATATAATACTAATTTTTTTCTTCTAAATTTTATCAAATAAAGTTATAAAATTATGATCATATTATTTTTAGAAACAATAATAAAAAAATTCAAACATATCACTATGAACTACACATGAAAAGGATAACCTTCTCACGAGAAAAAATTTCCAGGAGTGGAAAAGATTCTTTCTTGTTGTCCCATGCCATGAAAGGAAATTATATGTGACAGAAGAACCTATTCCTGATATATATGGAAGTAAGTCTAGTGATGAAGAGTAAAATATCTATGAGAAACATTTTAATTATTCCACATATGTTTAGTTCTTTATAATATCATCCATAATGAATGAACTTTTTAAGAAACATGGGGACATGGATGTGTATAGCATGATGTCTCACCTTCACGATATCTATCATGAGAAGGCGATAAAAGAGAGATACGAGATCCCTAATGATTTTTTACAACTAATCATAGAGAGTCTGGACCATCTAGGACTCATATATTCATGATTATTGGCTACATTGAATGCTTATACATCTTAGGGATTGAATTACCAGATGAGTTGTGCACAGATCTCATACTTTCATCACTGCCCAAGATCTTCTCCGATTTTATTTCTAATTATAATATGATCAATAATGAGAAGAGTATTTCAGATATTCTAACCTCAATTCACCAAGTGAATAAGGACATTAGGAATGGAAAACCCATGGTCATTGTGGTTAATATGAAAAGGAAGAATAAGATGAATGTTACCGAGACTCATAACAAGTCTAAATATCCCAAGCACTGTCCTTCCAAGAAGTGGATGATCTAGAGGTAGGGAATGAAAAAGGAGGTAGTATGATTTTCATGTAGAAATCAAGGACACTTGAAGATGAACTACACCAATAAATGAGGTTAATATAATGGTTACTCCTTTATCGAGTTCAATATTTCAATATCTACACATTGGGTATTATATACATCTTGTGGTTATCACATATTTACCAAAATGAAGGAACCAAGTAGATTTCAAATATTTCCAGAGGAGAGGTAGATATGCGAGCTTCAAATGGCGTGAGGCTGAATACTCTAACCATTGGTGACTACCACCTTTCATTTTCAATAGGAATGATTTTGGTTTAAAAGTATTATTATTACGTAACAAAGGTTACCAAGAACATAATTTCTTTATGATTCCTGGATGAAGATAGTTTTATTTTCATGTTTGGAAATAAATGTATTTTCTTTTATAAAGATAACATATGTTTGGTATGACACTTTTGAATAAAAGACATTATGTATTAAATTATGAAAACCAAGTATTGGAAATAGATAATGAATCATTTCCACATGAATCATATAACACCCATCTATGGAATCACCATCGTGGTTATGTAAATGAGAAGTGTTTTAAAAAGCTTTATCAAGATGTTTATTTTGATTCTTCTAAGATAAAACCACTTGAATTATGTCATGATTGTTTACAAGGAAAAATGAATAAACCACCATTTGGTGGATAGGGTGAAAGGAACACAAATATTATAATATTAGTGTACTGAAATGTGTGTGGAGCATTTCTAGTAGAAGCTATAGGTTTGTATTCTTACTTCATAACATTAACTAATGACTTGATTAGATATGGTTATGTCTACCTAAGGAGGTATAAGTCTATGTCATTTAAGAAATTAAAAGAATTATCAAATGAATTAGACAATAAACATGGAAAGGAGATAAAAAATAATTGATTAGATTGAGGTGGTGAATATCTTAGCCAAGTTTTTATCAACATTTACGGGAGTTTCGGATTATATATAAAATCAATCTACCTTACATACCACAATGGAATGGTGTTAATAAAAGGAGTAATTTTACCTTTTTAGATATATTAAGGTAGATTATGAGTCATGTATATCTTCCATTATCTTTTTGGGGATATGCATTACAAACTATGGCATATACATTAAACCGAGTACCAAAAAAAGTGTAATATGGAATTCCTTTCAAGTTATAGAATGGAAATAATCCTATTTTGTCACATAAATGTGTATGGGGTTGCAAGGAGTTTGTTAAGGCCTTATTAGGAATAAAATTAGCACCCTAAGGTACAATGTGTATCTTTATAGTGTATCCCATTGATATAAAGTGATACTTCTTAGAAAATCCATCAAATAAGAAAGTGACTTTCCAGAAAAGATGTATTTCATGAGAGGGAGAAAATCCACTAAACTTATAGTGGGAGAAAGATTTATTTCGATGAAGTTGATTCTCAAGATACAAAAGAGTTGGTATTATAACAAATTTTACAAATCTCCATGTAAGAAGCTGTTCTTGAAACACATATACTGTGTATGAGAATAAGAGAGGTAAGAGAACCATAAATATATTGTTTTATAGTAACCGAAGATGGTGAATCATTATTGGTTAAAAATGATGAAACTCTCTTCTATAAATAGGTAGTAAATATCTTTTAAGCTGCAACATGGAAAGAAGCTATGAATTTTGAAATGTATTACTTGTATTAGAACCAAGTTTGGGTTCTGGTTGATGTACCATTTCATGTAAATCCTATATGGTCCAAATGGGTATTCAAGAGAAAAATGGACATGGAAGGTTAGGTAAATAACTATAAATAATTTATAGTGTCTAAAGGGTTTAGACATTGTCAAAGAATTTACTATTATGAAACATTTTCACCAGTCACCATGTTTAAATACATAATAATTATACCTGTTATAGTATCTTACCATGAATATGAAATTTGGAATATGGATGTTAAAATTGATTTCCTTAATGGGAACCTTCATCAAGATGTCTATATGAAACAAACATATGGTTTTTTGACTCCAAATAATTCCAAAAATATTTTTAGGTTGTAGAGATCCATTTATGGATTGAAGAAAGAATCTAGGTTAGAGAAAATTTGATTAAATAATGATATAAATGAATTTTGTTTCATTAAGAATGAATATGAGACATGTGTTTACAAGTGTTTTATTGAGAATACATTCATTATACTAGTACTATATGTTGATGAAATATTACTTATTATAAATGACATATTAGTTTTACATTCTGTTAAGGAATGTTTGAACAAGCGTTTCTCCATGAATGACTTAGGTGAACTAGCCTATATTCTAGGTATCAAGATTGTAACATCCTTCCCCTCTTCATTTGATTGAGAATGTGAAAGTATATTACATATACTTATGTAAAATCCCCAATATTACAAAGGCTAGAAATAAATTCCAAGGGATTCATAAATAGTTGGGGGATGATTTTTCATTTTGAAATAAAAACAACCACAATTAAGCATTCCATAATCAAAACCACTATATGATGCCTGATAAAAATGTAAAAAAACTCAATATATAACAAAAAACCCAAACTATATTAGAGTACCAAGAGGAAACCAAGATCAACATCAACAACAAAGTGGAAGAAAAAACAAAAAAAACTCAAAAGACTCCAAAGACACTAACTCAATAACTTAAAACTAGCTCCAGGAACCATGTCTAATATCCTTTCCAATGTATCACCAAGCAATAGTAATGAAATGTGACAACTTCCCTTTACCTTTATCCTAATAAATAATATCAACAAAATCACTAATGTACCAAAGCAGGGAGTAAGGAAACTCAATACGTTTTCCCCAAATGACTTCCCAATTCATGCCACTGGGATAGAATGAGTTATCAAATTCATATAAAACAATTTATATAAAACAATTTAATACATTTAATAGTTTATATAAAAATAAAAAACAATTTACATACCAAAATAGTTTCCATGGAAAGAAACTAAACAACTCTTTAAACCATTCCACATTCCTTTTTGGCATACCCAAACTGTGATTCACACACACACCCACACACATGCATGATTTAGTGAAAGTTCCATAATCATGATTTGTTTTTCATCCATCCACTAATTCATCACTAAGTTCCCAATATCCTTATGCCCCAATGTAAAATGCCCCTTATCCAAGGTCACATTTCTTGTACCCCAATGGTACACTCCCCTTATTCAAGGTCATGTCGAACACATGAACTCAAACCAATATATGCATGCCAAAACCCATGACAATACTAAAATTTCAATAAATTTCAATAAAAATATTCTTTTATTTAAAAATTTATACACAATTTTCTATAAATCTAACAAAACTATCAAATTTAAAACCATCATTTTAAATTTATTCAATAAATCACTTTGTACAACAACCAATTTCCACAAATCCAAAAACCATCACTAAATAAGGCTTATACCAATATTTTCACATTAAATACAAAATAAATTTCATAAAATTAAATTATTTGGAAATTAATCCTTTAATTTATAACAAGAGGAGTCGATAGTGAGTCCACCTACCTTAGAAATTATGGAAAAAACAAATAACGACTTGAATTCATCAACAAAATTGGGTTGAATCTCCAAAATAAAACTTTAGACCCTGTTTCCTAACATAAACACAACCATATATCATCATTATTGGAATAAAATATGATAGATATATCCCCAAAAGAATATATATATGAATCTAAGAGAGGTAATAAGACTAGATCTAAGGAAAACCACCATGAACAAAGACTTACCAAGCAATCCATCCTTTAACAAAGTAATATTTTTCAACATATTACTTCCAGGTCAAAGGGGAGAGTCTCAAAAGCCTTTGGGAAGAATAAAAACTAAGTTAGGGTCAAAATAGGTGAAAATGAGTGGATTTGGAGCTAAACCATGTTAGATCCACTTTTTTAGGACTTAACTTTTAATCATTCAAAATTAGTCACATAGTTAGGAAAACCGTGAGTTTACTATGAAAATGACTCTTTCCCCAAGAACATGGATTCTCCTAGGTGGATATATGGTTTAGACAAACTGTACTACTAACAATGTGCCTAACAAGATCCCACTACCTCACTTTTCATGGTTTCTTGTATGAGTTGTACTGTTTTTACTAACCATGATCAAACCGTGAACCACCAGAAAATCCCTCAAAACATTCCAAAAGTCATCCAAAACCTCCCAAAAATCACCCAAAACATTTCATACATAAAATACACAAATAAAGGTTTATTTAATTGAAATATTGTGTGCTACATTCTCCCCACCATTGGCGTTACCATCATTGGAAAGTAGAAAATCACCACTATCTAGAAAGATTTTGGCCATTGTTTGACCATTTCTTTCTCTTGTTCCCTTGTCTCTTCCTAAATCTGAACATGCTTCCATACAAACCACACTAAAACAATTCTTTATTCACAAAAAACATTACCTTTCCTATCCAAAATACGTACCAACATATGAACCAACGAATCATATGGCTCTAAGTCAATGTGATCCCATTGAATCACATGGTCATGATCAGGATGATGCTTTTTCAACTAAGATACATGAAAAAAATATGCACCACACTAAAACATGATGGAAAATCAAACCAATATTCCACCTCACTAACCCATTCATGTATCTCAAAAGGGCCAATGTATCGAGGAGATAACTTTCCCTTCTTTCCAAAACTACGACACCCATGCCTTGGAAATATTTTCAAGAACTCATGATCACTCACCTGAATTGAAAATGGCCATCTATGATGACCCAAATATTATTTTTGATGACTCTAAGTCATTTTAATCCATTTTACAATCAACTAAATCTTCTCCATTGTATCTTGTACAAGGCTATATCTGACAAGTGAAGTCCCACATGTTTACACCCAACAATGTAAAGAATGTAAAGGATGCCCATACAATGATTCAAAAGGATCCATATGTATCAAGTATTGAGAATGGTTGTTATATGAGAAATCCACTAACAATATGCACTACTACAAAAATGGCCTATATCAGTGCTCAAAATGGGCTTTAACAGTGCTAAAAAAGCACTGCAAAGCTCAGCGCTCATATACGCGGGTCCCTTTTATCAGCGCTCTGAAAAGTGCTGATAAAGGCCCCTTTTATCAGTGCTAAAAAAACCGCTGATAAAAGACCCCTTTATTAGTGCTTTTTTTAGTGCTGATAAAAGGGGCTTTTATCAGCGCTTTTAAAAAGCACTAATAAAGGTCAAAAAAGTTTTAAAAAATAAAAAGAAGTAAAATTATACGGGGAGTTATTTTATCAGTGCTTGAAACCCCCTTTATCAGTGCTAGGAGGTATCCCACGCATTGCCCTTCCCGCGCATCCTCATATGCGCACGCACCCCCTTCGCTTCCACCTGATCTCAAACCCGCGACCTCCTCCCTTTCACGGATTCACCTTTACCACTAAGCCATTTCCTTTTGTTCTCTATTTAATGATATATATATAATTATATTTATTCATATATTGATATAGATACATATTAATATAAATATATTTATTCATATATTAGTATATATATACTCATTCGTATATTAATATATTAATATATATTTTTAGCTGTAATTTCTTATATGTATATTTATTTGTATATTAATATATACTTATAATATTAGTTTTAAAAACATTTATGAAAAAATATGTTTTTTATGTGCGTTTATAAATAAATAAATAAATAAATACATACATACATATATATATACAACACACAAACACACACACATAGGCACATATATATTTATGAATAAATACATATATATGTGTATTTGAAAAGCCATAGAATGTTAAAATGACCATAACTTATAAGATTATTTTTAAATACATTTATGAAAAAATATGTTTTTGATGTGTGTTTATAAGTAAATAAATAAATACATACATATATATAACACATAGACACACATACAGACACACACACACACACACATATTTATTAATAAATATATTTATGTGTGTATTTGAAAATCCATAGAATGTTAAAATGACCATAACTTATAATCTAGAATCCCGTTTCAACACCACAACTAGTAAAATCGAATAAAAAGAAAAAATATTCGATATGACATGTGGTACAGGCCTAACATACATCTATATCATAAGTTATACTTGTTTGATTGTTAACAAATCGGGGTATCCCGACTAAAAACTCAGTTTTAGAGGCCTTCTGGGACTTTTTTGGCCTAAAAAAATGTGAAAAAGGCTTAGCTTGGTTCACCAGAATGTAGAGCTCATTGTAGGCTTTGATTTGATATGATGTAGAGCTCAAGAAGACACACAGATCCAAATTTATGGCCGTTTGAAGTTTGAGTTACATTTTCAACTTATTTTAGATATTTTATTAATTGTTTTGATTTTGTGTGTCTTCAAATTGTTATTAAATAATTTTTAATCGATAATAATTATCAAATTATTAATTAATAATATTTTTATAAAATATTTTAAAGCCATTTTCACTAAATTTCTTATATATTAAATGTAATAGTCTATTTATACGTATCTAAAAGATATTTAGAATATATATATTGTATTTATATCAATATAAATATAACTATATAACAATATATTATTTTCATGAAAAATTATTTTTTTTGAAACTTAAAATTTATCAACGCTAGGGAAAAACACTGATAAATCTCCCATTTATCAGTGCTACTAAAAGAAGCACCGATAAAGGGGTCCCCTTTAACAACGCTAAAAAAAAGCACTGATAAAGGGGGGCCCTTTATCAGCGCTAAAAAAAGTGCTGATAAAGGGGGACTTTGTCAATGTTTTTTTTAGCATTGATAAAAGCACCCCTTTATCAACGTTTCTTTTGAGCGCTAATAAAGGCCACCCTTACAAGAACTTTTTTAGCACTAATAAAAGCGTAACGCTTCCCTTGCCCATTATTGTAGTAGTGATGTGATCATCCCATGAGACACTATAATCTATTACACATTCCCACAAAATATCTTCCAATGTTTATATCATCCTTTTGGATTGCTCATCCATATGAGGTGATAATCCATACTCATGGTCAAATGAGTCATAAATAATTATTGTAAGGATTTATAGAAATAGATGTAAACCTTATATCTCAATCTGATACTATCGAAATTGGAATTCCATGCATTTTTACCACTTCTCAGATATAGATTTTAGACAATTCCTTCACCACATGAGATTCACGAATAAGGATTAAATGAGCCAACTTTTTGAGCGTATCCACTATCACCCATATAGAATCATGTTTTTGAACCATTTATGGGATACCTATTAAAAAATTCATAGATATCTGCTCACATTTCCAATTAGTACTATGTAAAGACTACAACATACCTGTTGACCGCCGATGCTCTACCTTAACCTGATAATATGTGTGGCATCTTGAAACAAACTGACCCACCTTCCATTTCATGCTGACCAATCAAAACATCGCTTTAAACAAATTATACATGTTCAATATTCTAGGATGAACAACCCATCTCCAATGGTGGTAAGCATGATGAAGTTTTTCTTGTCAAGCGAAAGGTCTGATAATCCTACCTTGAAAGCATAAAACTAAAATTCCATCCAACTTCCATTCCTCAATGGTATCCCCACCATTGAGTTTAGGCCTCATAAAAATACATTCATAATTGGATATTTGTGCCTACTTAACCATTTTAACCAAATTAGGAACAAATTAAACTGGAAAGAAAACTGCAACATTACATTGATCTTCACATTCCAAGTTCAAGTCATCTATGATCAAAATCAACTGCCACTAGTCTGAAGCTTCTATTTTCAACTAAGCATACAAATTATTGCTTAATTAATATGCCATGAAATTGAATTTACATAGTGTATAAATAAAATCAAAGTCAAAAATTTTGAGTTACTCTATATATCTTATTTTTCTTAAATTCATGTACCATTATTAGAAAATATATTTCAAGCTCTTATGATCCCTAAAAACTATAAATTTTTCACCAAAGAGGTAATGATTCCATGTATTCAAAGAATGGACTATAATAGCTAACTACAAATATTCTTTTGGGTATTTATTCTCATAAAATTGTAACTTTTGTGAGCTATAAGAAACAACATGATCTTTCTGTATGAGCATACATCCCTACCTAGATCCTGAATAATCACAATTCACCATGTACCCTTGTATTGATTTTGGAAAAATCAAGATTAGTGATGATTTAAGGAAAAATTTATGCTCTTGAAAAGTATTATTATATTCCTCACTCTATTGGAATGAAACATCATTCCATGTAAAATCTGTCCTTGGTGAGGCTAGTTATGAAAAATCATGAAAAAATCATGAGTAATAACTAGTGAGACCAAGAAAAGTCATATCTCAAAGACATTATTTTGAAATTTTGAAGAGATAACAACATATATATTTTTTGGATCCATAACAAAATTTATAGATAACATGAACAAGTAAAATTACCTATTTTATCTAAAAATCACACTTTGATCATTTGGAATATAGATGTTGATCCTGAAAAATTACCAACAATTTCACCAAGGGTTTATCATGCACAACCCTTGTCTTTGAATTCACCAACATGTCATCCAAAAAAACCACCAAAAAGAATCCATATAACTATGAAATAGTTGATTAATAAATTCCATAAAGACCTCTAATGAATTCATAATATCCAAAGGCATAAACACATATTTATAATGGCCATATCTACTCCTGAAATCTCTCTTTGGAATATCCTCCTTCTGAATCGATAATTGGTGATATCCTGAGTGTAACTCAACCTTATAAAACCACTGATCTCCCCTAAATTTATCTAATGGATCATAAATTCTTGGAAATGGTTACCAATTCTTTATCATAACTTATTTTATATTACAATAATCCACACACAACCAAATAGTTTCATCTAACTTTTTTACAAACAAGACTAATGCTTCCCACAGAGACATGCTTATCCAAATGAACCCTTTTCTTTATAACTCTTCCAAATACAATTTCAGTTACCTTAATTCTATTGGTTCTATAATATAAGTTGGAATGAAAATAGGATTGGTCCCCATAAGTAGATCAATCATAAACTCCACTTCTCTTATGGGTGGAAACCCAAAGAAATGTTCAAGAAAAACATCGGAAAACTAATCAAAAAATACTAGAAAAA
This sequence comes from Viscum album, assembly GCA_963277665.1. NCBI lineage: Eukaryota > Viridiplantae > Streptophyta > Magnoliopsida > Santalales > Viscaceae > Viscum > Viscum album. The sequence continues at coordinate 1,678,678,657 of OY728121.1, read as the reverse complement.
TTCTATTCCTGATCTCCTCCATCAATAAAAATTTCAGTACTGTCTACTGGTAAAATATCATTGCTCCTGCTAGTCCCAACAATCATTTTTCACCTACATTTACATTTTGATCTCCTTTAAAGATATTCTCAACACCATTATCAGTGGTAAAACTAACATGTCAGGTATAACAATTGATGTGAGCTTTGAACGTAGTCATCCAATCCATGAAAAAGACTAGGTCATAGAAATCCATCTCAATAAAATAGAAATCCCATATCAACTCAGATGAATCAACCATTATAGAACATTCTTTTCATATAAAGGCTCAACATTCTCTTTGATAAAGAGGAGTTTGATGTTTCTAAATAGAGGTTATCAACTCAACATTTAAACCTAGTATATCAATTTCATGGGAAGAAATAAAAAACTGGGATACACATATATCAAAAAAAGTTTTCATATGGAAGATTTCAAAAGAATTGTAACTCTCACCATTGATGGTTTAGATTGATCATCCATAATAACTTTCTCAACTCCATATATTTGATTACTCGCTACACTTTTTTCTTTATTTATCTTTTGAGATTTCACCACTTGAGGAGTCATGGTATTCATAGAATCACTATAGATAGATCGATTCATATGAAGATAAGTATTATAATTCCATTTCCCTATCAAATCATAAAACATCTACAAAACATGATAAGCATTCCAAACACTCGACCTTGGAGCACTACGACAATATTGCTAAATATTACCCATCTGATTAAAATTGTGGAATTATCTAGGTGTGGCTATACAATATCACTTCATATGGTCGAATGAACCACATTGGAAACATCCAGATTTACTCATGGATTTTTAATGAAGATTCACCAATTTAACCATCTAATTCTAATTCATCCCAATACCTTGGAAATAGGTGTCCCTCTTCCACTTTTTACTATAATTATAGTTTCCACTATTTCCCATAGGTATCAACATGCTTCCTCCACCCCTATATCTCGATATGTCCCTTTATTCAATCCTCTATTTATTCAAAAGCTCTATATAATCTATTATATAAAGCACATAAATCATCAAGCGAATATCCTGCCTCAACCACAATTCAGGAATGAGTGCCTTCAAGGATACACTAGACTCAACTTTGGGTACAAAGTGGACTGAATTCATAAATTTATTTTCATGAATTATCTCTGATAGGTTCTCATACTTCAATATAAATATGTATATTGGTCTATAAATCCTAAATATATTAGGAAATGATTTTTTACTGAAAAATTCTTAATAAACCTCCCAGGAAATGAATTGGTTTAATTTAACCCAAACTATCAAATCCCATCATTGGCATACAAGAACCTCCTATATATACATTGCTAAATTTAATTTGAGCTCTACTAGTGTGCCCTAGAAATTGAAGCATTGATTCATCCTATTCAGGAACACTTCTTCCTTCTGTAGTTCTAAATATCCCTAAAATATGGGCAGATTTAACTTTTTGAAATGAACGAAATGATCTAATTTTATTTGGTTCATCCCTTCATTTCCATCGATCCACATCCTAAAAAGGTTGGACTATACTATGAACCAACTTTTGGTTCACCTATGGATCAGGTGAAACCACATTATCAACATCCTCTTCCAGTTAGTTTCATATACACCCACTGGGGTCTATTTTAAATAATGAAAACAAAATACCATAAATCTCTCTCTCTAGAAACCGAATGCCTAAAAATTTGAAATTTTACCAAATCACAACTATCACAACAATGCATCCCAAAAACCAAAACATTCCTTTTTCAACCCATTTTTGAAAAATCCACCATGATTTTGAAAATCAATCAATTTTCATAATACCATTATCTTGCAATTTTTAAATTCTCACATTTGAAAACATTATTTTTTTTTTCAAAAATCAACATTTTTTCACCAAATAAATAACCATTACTCATGATGAATTATGCACTCCTAGTAGGAAGACTTTTCTATCGATGTATTTCATGAAATTATCATTGGATAAAAAAATAACAATGAGACTACAACTCCTATAAGTGTATAGAAAACTCTTATATACCCAAATACCAAGTAACTTGAAGTAAAAAAATAGTCTAGCTATGAAATTTTATGCTCTACATTTCAATTCCCAACAATCCTAATCCTTTATTCCATTCCAACTCAAGGAATACACCAGAATTGTTTTCAAATACAAGGCTAAAAAACCAAAACCATGTGTTCCAAAATGAAAGAAAAAATATCCAAGTCTGATACCATTTTTAAAATAACACTCCTCTTCATTGTTTTAAGGAGGAAGGATATTACTTGGCCTTAAGAAACATCCCCAAGATTCCAAAGGCTAGAAATAAATGACAAGGGATTTATAAATATTTGGGGGATGATTTTACATATTGAAATAAAAACAACCACAACTAGGCATACAATAATAAAAACCACTATATGATGCATGATAACAATATAAGACAAATCAATTTATAACAAAACAATCAAAACAATCAAAACAATATCAGTGTACCAAGAAGAAAACAAGATCAATATCAACTACAAAGAGGAAGACAAAACAAACAAAAATCAAAAGACTCCAAAGACACTAACTCAGAAACTTCCAACAAGATCCAAGTACCAAATCCATTATCCTTTACCAAGTATCACAAATCTCCACTAAAAAAATGCGATACCTTTTCTTTACCTACATTCTAATAAAAAATATATAAAAAAGAACTAAAGTTCCAAAGTAGTGGGTGAGTAATGAAACTCAATAGGTTTTCCAAAAATTAATTCCCTACTCACACCACTAGGGTAGAACATGTTATCACATTCATATAATTTTTTTTATATAAAACACTTTAACAAATTTATTAGTTTATATAAAAATACAAAAAAATTCCATTCCAAAACAATTTCCAAGGAAAACAACCAAAAATCTATTTAAACAATTTCACATTCCTTTTTGGCATACCCAAATAGTAATTTACACACACATACCCACACACATGCATGCTTCAGCAACAGTTCCATACTCATAAGTGGTTTCTCTCTCATCCAATAGTCATCACTAAGTGGAAAATCTTCTTATGCCACAATGGAATATGCCCCTTATCTAGGGTTATATCCCTTATACCCAATGGGACACACCCCTTATTTAGGGTCACTTTGAAAGCATAAACTCATTCCAACCCGTGTATTAAAAAACCCATGATAAAATAACCATTTCATTAAAAATTTATTTTTTTGAAAAGCATTATGTAAAACATTTTTCCATAAATACAACCAAATAAGAAATTTTAAAATCATAATTTTAAAATCATTCAATAAATCACATAGCACAACAATCAATTTCCACAAAAAAAATAATAATAGAGAAGGTTTGTATCGAGATGTTCACATTAAATACAAAGTAAATATCATGAAATTAAATCAATTTGAAACTAAGCATTAAATTTCTAAAAAGTGTAGTCAAGAGTTAAGCCAGCTACATAAAAAATTATGGTTGAAATGAAGAACGACACAAATTCTTCCACAAAACCGGGTTGAATCTCCAAAAACTTCCTTAGATATTGTTCCCTAAAATCAAAATAGCCATATCTCATCATGATTGGAATAAAATATCAAAGTTATATCCCCAATGAACTATATCTATGAATCTAAGAGAGGGAAGAAGAGTAGATCTTTGTAAAAACACCAATAATAGAATCTTACCATGTAATCAGAGCTTCAATGAACCAAGACATGCAAAAGGTTCATTTTCAGATCAAAGGGGAGATTATAAACAACCTTTTGGAGGAAGGAAAACATATTTAGGGTCAAAATAGGTGGGAAAAAAGTGGATTTGGGGCTAAAACGAGTTAGATCCACCTTTTTTAGGATCTAAATTTCAATCATGCATGGTTAGTTGCATAGTTAGGAGAACTATGCGCTAATCATGCATATGACTCTATCTCTAAAATAATGGGTTCTCCTAGCTGTATACATGGGTTGGCGAAACCATGCACCAAATCATGCACCTACTAGGATCCCACTACCTCAATTTTCATGGTTTCCTATAGGAGTTTCATGGTTTGTACTCACCATGCTCAAACTACGATCCTCTATAAAAGCCCCAAAAATATTCCAAAAGTCTTCTAAACCCTACCAAAATTCACCAAAACACTTTATATACTTAAAATATATGAATAAATGGTTACTTACTTGAAACTGAGGTGATATAAATATCATTCATGACAAATGAAAGAGTCTTCTTAGACTAAGTCAAAGTATATACATTGACCAGATACTAAAGATATTTAGTATGGAATAATCCAAGAGGGGATTAGTTCCAATGTCACATGGTATACATATTTCTAAGAAAATGTGTACTCAGACATAATATGAGAAAGAGATAATGAGTAAAATCTCATATTCTTTAGTGATATGATCAATCATGTATGACATGTTATATACTATACTTGATGTTTCCCATGCATTGAAAATGGTAGGAAGATATCAAAGAGATTAAGGAGAACAATATTGTTTTTTTAAGAATATCCTCAAGTATCAGAGAAGAACTATAGATATGTTCTTAGTGTATGGAGGAGACAATGATCTGGTCATTGAGGTTTATAATTATGATAGTTTTCAAACAAATCATAATGATATGAAATCATAGTCAGGATATGTAATTTTTCTCAATGGAGGAGTTGTGTTAAGGAAGAGTTTAAAGAAGCTAGTTTTCACTAATTCTACAGTGGGGTTCATGTATATATCATCTTCTGATGCATCTAAGGAATCCTTTTGGATATGTAAATTTTTCTAGGATCTTTAAGTGTTACCCATAAGTAAATACCCTATCACATTGTATTGTGATAACACTATCAAAGTGGATCTTAAAAAAGTGTCAAGGTCACACCAATGGAAAAAGAATATACTCCATAATTATCACCACTTGATATATTTTAACCAAAGGGGAGAAGTTTCTATTTTACAATTTCATATAGAAAGAAAACATGGAAAACCTCTTGACTAAATTCCTATCTCAGTAGAAGCATGTGCATCATGTGAGAGCTAGATGAATGAATGTTCTTAGATGTTAGATCATGTGAAAGTGAGAGTTTTTTGGATTTTGTTCCGTGGAACTAACTTCTATGTACTTTATGATAACCAATATTCATATTTTTTGATATCAATAAACTTATTATAACATCATGATTGTTCTTCTATGTAACTGAGTATGTGATAATGTACCAAGAGTAGATATCGTACTAAAAAGTCATAGTAGTTCTCCACTTTGATGATAACCAAGAAGTGACATGACAATATTATTAAATATATGTTATATATCTGGATGAAATCATTTGAGTGACATAAATGATACAAGCTATTAGGGGTGAGGCTCAAAGGAATTTGAGGCACCATCCCATGGTGTACACCCTTTGTAATATATAGTGTATGATATTATGAGAATGAGACCTACTAATAGGAAATCCACATTTATATGTGTAATTGGATGCTCCTATCTATGTAAATTTTTAAGGATAATTAGAGTTTAATAATATTATTAATGAGTATTAAAAGTCACATACTTTGATTTATTGACAAAAACCATGATGACATATGTTCACAGTAAGGTATGATATGTTGGGTGAAGCACGAGTAATATTTCATTCATGAATGATGAGATAAATGATACCACTATTCTTTAATAGAAGTTGATATCATAGTCCCTTTGATGGAAATTATATAGCCTAATGAAATCTATGACCATGGTGTTCTATAGGAAAGTTCAATTTTCAGAAATTCAAAGAAAGAGACATCGATCACATTTGTTGATACCACTAGCATGCAACCTAATTGATTAGAGATATCCCGATAAATGGATTACATTACAAGTGAGAATTTGTATGGGGTTTTAGGTCATTGTGACATTAACTTATTTCTGTATGGGTTCCTTGGCATGTTTCTAAATGAAAACCTTGGACTTTAGGCTACTTCACCAAATGGAATTGAGAAAGAGTCATATAGGGTCACACACAAAGTGTATCTAGAATCTTAGTTAAAAAATATATTATTATTTATTATCTAAAAATTTGAATTAATATTATTCCATCATGCAGTTAAATAATTATTCATGTTTTCATGATCTCATATATTCCCTCACGAGTAATTTGAGAAAATATTATGTGAGCAGAATATTTAATAAATATCCATTTACTATTTAGAGAAAATAATATTTATTTATTTATTTGAAAATAATGAAGTGATATTTATTTATTAAATTAATATTCCTTATTCAAGGACCAAGGAATATTTTTTCAGGAATGGAGGACCAATTTTAATATTTTATTGAGAAATAATATATAATGAATATTATTTTATGAAATAATATTCAATTTAGTATACAAGTTAAGACCATGTCAAGAAATACAAATAATATTAGTTTTTTAGACATAGGATTCTTCAAGGGATTAAATAAATAATAAAGGGCACATGTGCAATTATTTATTTTTTACTCTATTTAAACCCAATTATATTATTTTTCCATGAGATCCAATTTATTTGTTTTATTATATAAAATAAATCTTGAGAATCCAACCAAGTCCCTTGAGAGATACTTTCTTCAAGAAATCTCCCACAAATGGAGAGTTTTCTTCCTCCACCCCCCACTCTTGAGTCTAGAGAGATCAAGGAAAACAATTTGGAAGTGATTCTCATGGCGATGAAAGGAGAATGACACAAGTGATAGGATATTCCGGGCTAGCACTCAGAGATTCCTACAGTGGCAATCAGAGGGTTGTGGATCACATGTGGATCAATGCTAAAGGGAATATTTTCTTTATTACTAAAATGAAACAATGGTACAATGTAGATCCTTTTTTAGATCTATCAATGTAGACAAAATTCTCAAAAATCTAATTATTTAATTGATTAAATTAATTAAAATAAAATGAAATGATCCTATTCTTAGTTACATAATTTTATCCCATGTTTCTTTTCTTTGGTTAAATTCCATTAATCATGAAATTTATCATCTTGTAAATCTCATATTGACAATCGATCATGAAAAAAAGGAAAAGTGCGGTACGATCAATCACATGATTCTTTTTCACTCAGAACTTACAATGGGAAAGGGAAAGATTAAATAAAAAACCTTAATTGAATAATTAAATAAATTTTAGATAAAAAAATGGAAAGTAGAAGTTATAAGTGTTGGGAGACAAACTATGCGAACTCTGAAAACAACAATTAAGAAGAACATCCTTTCAAATTTCTACCATTAAAAATTCTTCACATCTTATTTACATAGTATTCAAGAACTAAGAAGAACAATAACCTAATAACCACATGAAATAATCCTCACACACAAATGTAGAATAAAGGGAAATAGGAAATAACACATATGAATTATGTGGTTCAGAAAAAAGTCCTATGTACATAGTAGAACATAAAAATAAATATGATAGATGAAAGTAAAATAGATTACAAAACTCTCTAGTATCCCTCACTTCATAAATCAACCAAATAAGAAAAATTCAGATCCACTTGTGCATCACCTCGACAGATGGTCTCACCACATATTTATAGATGTCTTCTCCAAGTAAAATGGTTCCACTACCCTTAGAGATTCATGGTTTTCCTTCTGTTTACCTAGGAAACCATTGATATAGTATTTCACCTTTATATTGACATATTATAGTCGATGAACATATGTGTTTCCCTAGTATCAAAAATTTCCCTCCAATGATTCCAAAAAACATAGGGAAAACATGCATCAATACAACTTCTTCTATAAATTCCAAGGCCCACCGCCGCTAACAGAAACTTATTCCCAAAAACCCTTCTTTTGAAAAATATCCTACTAGAAAGCTTAATGGACATTAAAAAACCCAAAAATATCCCTCATGAAGACTTATTTAGGTATTCATACCTCCTTTAACATTCATCTGAGTTTATCTCTTTCTAGTGCATGCACTTTTTTCCATATCCTTCAATTCAACGAAGTCTAATTGAGGAATAGTGTTGCCTCAACCTTTTGTAGACCAAAGACTTTGTGAACATGTTTGCATTATTATTATTTCAAACTAACTTCCATGTTTAAAGAATCTGTCTTTTAGTAGATTCCAAATGAAATGGAATTTCATATTGATGTGCTATATTCTTTCATAATAAATAAGATTCTTATAATGGTTAATGAAAATTTAATTGTCAAAGAACAAAATTCATCCTTTCAATTCCTTCTAGATATCCTTTGACAATTATATCAACCCCAAAAGACGATTTCCAAATTTTATAACATCAATATATTATTATTTAATTGTTGAATAGGTAACCACAGGTAATAATAGAGACATCCATCTAACTTTTTTCCTTCTAAAAGTGAAAAAAAAACATGTCAAATATCAAAAGATCTATTTTACAGCCTCTCAATGCATAATTTCAGAGTTTGACCAGAAAAGGATCATAAATACCACTATAAAGGAACTATTAGGCCATATAAAAATAATTTCATACATCAAACATTCCACAATTGAATCATAGGGAACATTTTCTATGTTTTAGACTTATTCTTCCAAAGATGGTGCATGTTCCTTTTAATGTTTGGATTTCATAGTAAGGTAAGTAGAGAATAATTTGCATATAGTCATTCTAAATCATTCAATAACATTATGAATGCATTTATTATGGGATAATAATAATTTTTTTATCTTTATTATCCCTCATAATTTTTATCCCCATGATTTTATTGTAATTTCTATGTTCGTTCATTTCAAACATTCTTGAAAATTTTATCTTCTAACACTTCAATACATTAAATTTTTAGACTTACAAGAATTAGATATTCTATTTAAAATAACTATAAGGAAATATTTTCTTAACATCCATCGACTCCACATGTAATTTATCGATCGAAATAATTCTCATAACTTTCTGAATATTAGTTTACTTGATGATGGGTGAAAAAATATCGAAAAAGTCAATTCCTTTCATTTGTTGGAAACCATTCACTACCGATCCTTCTTTGTACCTACTACTTCATTAAGCTTCTTCCGTCAGATGACAAACTAATTTTTTTCCACAGAAATCACTTTCCTTCAAAAAGTTTATCCATATCTTACATTATGTTTAGCTTCAAGTAATTAATTTCCTCCATCATGGTTAACTATGACTAATTTGACTCACTAAGGCTAGATACTTCTTCCAGACTATCTAGTTCACAAGTATCTATTAAAAAAAGAAAGTTCATATTATCATCAAACCTCAAAAAATAGTATATTGATTCTAGTTGATCTCCTCAACTGAATTGGTTTTTATTCACAACTTTATTCCAATATTTCTTCCAGAATCAGTGCTTGCAGTACTCTCTCATTAGTTTATATACCTTTAAAACTTACAGTTATTTCTTTTGAGTTCTCTAGAAGTAAACTTCTTCTATTGATATAATTCTAGTCAACTTAAACATCAATAATTGATTTTTACTCAACCCACTACAGGAAAAATCTATATTTACGATGGGTTATTTTTCATGGAATCCTATCATATCTCAGATAATTGAAAATGTAAGGTTATTTGTGACAATATAGAATTCATGTCACAAATAAAAAAAATATTATGGAATTTGCAATGAGATATGGGTCCTGCCACAAATGATTTTGGCATGACTGAATTCCATTATGTGGGAAGGTTTATTTATAATGGCTAGTTACAAATAACAAGGAATACCTATGTTTTTGTGAAAATTATCATTATTCGTCACTTTTATTATTTATGTGAAGACTAATAGTGATTAATAATGATATCCCTCACAAATTTTTTTTCATAATTATTTTTAGGAATATATTTTCTATCACTATTAACCCATTACAAATAAACATAAATTAAAATCACACATATACTTTGTTCTCACATCCTCCAATGATTTTATTCTCCTTTTCATAGCGGTTCCCATCATGGAACCCTCAATCAAACCCCTCACAAAATCATATTTTTCACCTCATTTCTTACAGATTTAGGATTTAATCCCCCTAGGAATAGACTCATATTCACCCCCTTTATTATTTTTGTGATTTCACATTCAATATTACAGAAATTAGTTTGGTGAAACCCTAGTTCATACTTTTTCCCTGATTTTAATGGTTTATTTGGTATTTAGGGTTACTAAAAATTTATGCTTCCTTATTTAGGTGTTCACCCTTAAATACAACATGTCATGGATCTACATGAGTTGATTCTAATTGATTTGAGGTATTTTTTACCAATATTTAACCTTTATATTTAACAGATTTTTCTATTTGGGGATTCGTCTTGGTTTATTTTGAGGTATTTTGCTACCCTGCTAACTCCTGATGCGTATGTTATTTATAAAATCTCACACACTTCTTGTGTGTGTTTGTGTGTCTAATCACACACACACACACATGATATATATGATTGAAAAATTTTGTAAGTTATATATATATATATGTAAACAAGGTGATATTTTAAAATTATATATACATATATATAAACATTGAATTATTTTTAGACATATATATAGATATATATATTTTTGTGTAATGGGTGTATTTTGAGTTGCATAAAAATAATTTGGAATTTTTTATTATTTTTGTTCTTAGTGGAAATATGAATATTATGAAAGTTATTTATAGGGGTGTCTGATATTTATATAAATGTTGAAAATGTTTATATAAATATATTTAATTTTTCAATTATGGGAATATCATGAAATATAAATTATGACATTTAATTTATAGAATGACGATGCCATATAATTTTACAGTATGATGAATAACAGTAGAGTATTTAATAAATTTGTAACAATACCAAAAATAGTTTAATATTATATTTCATGAAGAAAAAAATGAATATTATATCCATATAAAAATAAATGCAGAAGAGATCATAATTAAAGTAAAAATCATATTAAAATGAAGAATTTAATTCAAATAGAGTGAATGTTGTTGAATTTTTTTATATAGACTTTTGAATGATAATCCTTATTGTGATTATTTTGTAAGTGTGCTTATGGAGATATAATTTTTGATGAATTATGTTAAATCTTGGTTTGTGTTCATGATGTTAAAATGTATTTTATTTCTATGTTACGATTGGTTTTCATTTTTTAAAACACATGAATATAGTTTTGAAAATATTTGGATATATATATATATATATATTAAAATGTGAATATACATATAAAAACATTTTAGAAAACAAGGTTTTTGATATATATATATGTATGTATGTATGTATGTATGTATGTATGTATGTATGTATAGTTTGGATATGTATATTTGTTTAAAAAAACATGTAAAAATATATTTGATGTATATATATTTGATAAATAAATCATGTAATATATATATATATATATAACATATAAAATAAATAGTACATGAGTGCTTTATAAAAAAGATAAGAAAATCAATTTAAAGAAAATATTTGAACAAAAAAAATTATAATATTTTTTTTTTGTAAAAGAAAATTATAAAAATTGTATTAATGAAAAAATAACTATAAAAAGTAGGTAATATTTATTAAAAACTTAGTTATTAATAATTAGTATAAACTTTTTAATACCTAATAAAAAAATATAAAAAATACTAACAATTATTAAAAATTCGCAATAATTTTTAAAAATATAGTAATAATTTAAATAATTAGTTATAAAGATTATTTACTCATAATTATTAAAATTTAGTAACATTTTTTTGTAATTTATTTATAATTAATAAATAATTAGTATTAATTAATAAATAATTGTATCAATTATTAAAATTAAAAAATATTTTTAATAATTAATAAAATTATTATAATACCATGTGAAAAATATAAAAAATAATAACAACTTTTAAAAATTTATAATAACTAGTAAAAATGTATTATTACTTAAAATAATTAGTAATAATCATTAAATATTTTTCAATAATTAAAAAATAATAAGATAATATTATAAATAATTAGTAAATTTTAGTATTAATTACTAAATATTACTACTAATTTTTAAATATAAGTAAATCATAATAATTTTTAATAAATTGTATAAAAAATATAAAAAATACTAAATTTTTCAAATGTTAGTCATATGTAATAAAAAACCTGTTATAATTAATAAATAATTTGTATTAATAAATAAATAATTGTATTAATTTGTAAAAAATTTAAAAATATTTGTAATAAATTTTAAAAAAAATTAAAAATACTAAAAACTATTAAAAATAAGTAAAAATGCAGTATTAACTACAATAATTATTAATAATCATTAAAAAGTTTTTAATAATTATTAAATAATTAGTCAATATTAATATTAATTAGTAAATGTTAGTAGTAATTAATAAATATTATTAATAAATTGTAAATATTAATAAGATATGTTAATTTATAAAAAATTATAAAAAAAATATATTAAATAAAAATTAGTAATATTTATTAAAGATTTAGTTATAATTAATAAATAATTAGTATTACTTAATAAATAATCATATCAATTAGTAAAAATTAAAAAATATTTTTAATAATTATGAAAAATTAGTACGAATTCACGATAAGTAGTCATAATTATCCATAATTAAAATATAGTAATAATGTTTAATTTGTTATAATGAGTAATACTTATTCTTATTTTTGTTTTTTAGATAACTATGGTTTCAGGAAGTAGACACAAATTTCTATTACGCGATTGTGATTGGTTAAATCCTCACATAAATTCCAATGGATCTCATGTAAAACATTTGATAATGTTGGACTTCATATTCCATTTTATGGTTTTTAGAAAGATTATATTTTTTTAGTATCAATAGGGTGAATGGAATTCAGTATAAAATAATTTTTTTTGGTTCTAGATCCATAATTTTAGAATTTAGTGCATGATGATATTGGACCATCAATTTGGGAAAAAACTCAGAATGATATTACAAATCCTGAATTAGAACCATCTCAATTTTATAATTTTTTAAAATGTGCTAAGGAGACATTATATCTAGGATTCCAGATAAGAAAACATGAAACATTAAAAAATTTATGTCTATTAAATCATATTTTGGAACATGAAATATTTGAAAAATAGTTGTTTTTGGTTAAGTCATTGTTTCCTAATGGAAATTCATTACATGTAAATTTATATAAAAGAAAGAGGTTGATCCATAATTTGGGTCATATTTATCAAAATATCCATGCATGATCAAATGTCTACGTCTTATATTATAGTCATTATGAATCATTATTTAATTTTAGAACTTATAGAGAATCGATAAAAAAAAAACAATAAGTAAACTCTATATTTCCTATGAAACATGTGAGATATTTTCCAATTACACCTCATTTATGGTGCCTATTTATGTCTCACAACATAGATGCATTAATTATTTGACAAAAATAAAATATTTCCATTAGTAAAAGATTAAATCATCCATTTGATGGTTCTTAATGGAAACAATTAGATTAGATGAATAATTATTTTGCTTCAGAATCTCATAACACATGGTTGAACCTTTTTACTAAAGGGGTTTTTCCATTTGATGCTTATGACATTCAATATTATTATTTTCCAGTTTTCATTACTCCTAAAAACTTACATCCTTGGAAGTTGATTAAGGAACCATATATATATTTTGAATTATTAATTCTAGTAAATTCAAAGAAGAATATTGATTTTTATTTGAATCCACAAATTGATGAGTTAATTTCATTATTGAATGATGGTGTAACTCCATGCGATATATTTGCAGATCAGAATTTTACACTAAAGGTTGCGATAATGTGGAAAATGAGTGAATTTATGGAATATGTTATGTTATATAGATGGAGTATAAATGGTATAAAATCATTTTCATACTATATAGATAAGAGTAAAGTGTTTATTCTTATCAATGGAATAAATACTACTTATTTTGAATCTCCTAAAACATTTATTCTTGTGGATCACCCTTTTCAAAGAAATGGATATAATTTTAAAATAGTTAGAATTGAATGCAACAAACCTCCAATTGTGCACTTTTGTATCCTGGTAAAATCTATCAACTATGCATTACCTCCTGTTACTTTTGGACCAACTATAAATGAAAAAAATAATATATAGTTTTGGAAGAGATCATAATTGGATAAAGTTTAGTATTTCTAGGGCCTTCAATATTGGTCTAATTTTTTGTTTTTTCACATGATAGATGCATGGAATATTGAGAATAATTTTTTTAAAACACATTTAATATTGTTTTGGACACACCTAGTAAGTCTAAAGATAATGTAAAGGAATGGTTTGATCTTGCCCAAGTTTGTAGGCATTCTAAACTTGAATTATTTAAAAATAAAAGATCACACAATGTAGTGAATCCAAAATAAGATTATGATTTTTTTAAAGAAATTAATTTATTATTATGTTAGTGTATTATATATTTGAGGTTACCAGATGGTTATGATTCTAATTTTTCTCATTGTATAAAAAATAAAGATATTACCAGGTTAAAAAGTCATGGAAGCCATGTCATAATGGACTGACCGCTACCTATTGGTCATAGAGATCTGTTTAATTATTCAATATGGGATGTGTTCATAGAAATATCATATTTATTGTGAGATATTTTTATGAAAACATCATATTAATATGTATTGAATATTTTGAAAAAGGATTTTGTTTTAATTTTATTAAAATTGGAGAAAATATTCCTTCCAGCCTTTTTTGAATCAATGGAATATTTAATATTTCATTTCTTATATAAATATAAATGTGAATGGATAATACAATTTCGATGGATGTACCCATTTGAGATAAGTACGAAAAAATTAAAGAAGAAAGAATGTAACAAATCCTCGATTGAAGGGTAAATTGTAGAAGCATACTTACAAGAGGAAATTTCAAAGTTCTACTCTTATTGTTTTCAATATAAATATCCTTCAAAACATAATCACATGGGTTGAAATGATGTTAATGATGTCACATATCATCAATTTCAAGTTTTTAACCATCCTGAGCTTTGTTTGGTGGTTTTAATGATTGATGATTTTTAGATGAAGAACCATACAATCTCTTACAAATGTTGTACTCAATTGTAAAGAAATGATGTTATTATTTTAGCAAGTTCTACTTATTTTTTAATTTTTTTATAATAAATAAATTTACTTACATTATTTTATTTGTAGAATATATTATGACCATATCAAATAAAAAGTTATAAAAATTAGCCCTACTGCTCTTGAAGAACATATCCAATAGATTTTTTCATTTTATTTTAAAAGACCGGTAAGTTAAGTTGTTTACAATGGAAAATTAAATCAATATTATAATGATATATATTCTTAATATTTTTTACAGGAAAAACAACATTAAATTAATATTTGTAGTTGATTATGTGTGCTAAAAAACCCTCCATTGGAATTATTAAAATCCTATAATGGGTATGTAGTTAATGGATTTTGATTTTATACATGCATATAAAGTGAATCAATGAAATAAATGAATATTGGTGTGTTTTTAAAGAATATCATCAGAAAGAAAGTGGAGTTGACTTTTATGGTATAATGGATTAAATAATTGAGTTATGTTATCTATGACCAAATTATGTCACAATGTATAAATTCTATTGGATTGATACTGATCAAGGGTTGCGAGTTCATCCTTGACAGGGAGTCATTGAAATTATATATTACTGTCTTTTTTCTCAAAAATGAACCATTTATGTTGAAACATAAAGTACATAAATTCTATTATTCAAATAATTGTGCTATTTCTAGAGGTTTAAATGACTGGTAGAGTGTAATCAAAATGAAATCTCAAGAAAATCAGTTTTTTGAAAATGAAAATGGTTCTATGGAAGTGTAATATATTTAAAATTTTCAAGATAAATCCCCAAATATATCTCTTACCCGATGAGATATAAATATTGATGATGAAACCCCCAGTTAAGGGATGATGTTGTTGTTAATATTGATGAAGTAATAAGTGATTATGAAACTGAATGTTATATGGATGTTAATGATGCTGAAGATGAAGATGAAGACATTGTCATCAATTTATATGGGGAGGAAGATGATGAATGATGTGTCATATTTAGGTATTTATTAGTCTTTTATATTTGATACTTATATTAATAGTTATTCATATGTAATATTGTTTATTTCAAATGGATGAAGATATTCTTGATGATCTATTCTATTCCATTAGTCTTTCTAGTATTTATTATTTTTTAATATTTGATATATGTAAAAATACTTATTTACAGGTAACAATATTATATTTTTCAAGGTATTTATTAGTTTTTTTATATTTGATATATACATTAACAATTATTATACGTAAGATTATTATGTTATGGTATTTATTTTTAGGTAATTATTATAATATGGTAATTATTAATTTTATATATTTGATATCTATATTAACAATTATTTATAGGTAAGATTATTATACAATGGTATTTATTAGTTTTTGAATTTTATTTCTATATTAATAAATTTTATAGGATATATTAATTTTTTCAGATGACTAGAGATGCTTCTAATTATCTATTTCATTCTCTCACTGACGTCAGACATCCTGATAATGATTCTGATTCATTAGTACTATAGGATATTTCTAAAAAATCACCTATTAGGAGGGGGTGTGACCTTGATAGATTGATTATTCTAGACCGTGTTATAGAAAAATATCCATCTATTGATTTTGATCATATTTTATAGAGGCCTGTTTAATTTTTAAGGAATTTATTTTATATCATATTTATTTTATTAATTTTGGTCATAATATTCTAATTATTGTTTTTAATTTCACAGTTTTCCACATTCATCTGTAGGGAAGGTTGGTGGGACTTAAAAAATTATTTTTCTGTGCCATGGGTAAAATGGTAAAAGGTTTGTATTATTGTTTGACAATAGATAGTTGACCACCAGATTGTACATTAATAAATAATATATTTTATTTTAAATTTATTTAATTTCTAATATGTTTTTTAATATCTTGTAGAATTTATGGTCTATGATTGATGATATCATGGGTGTTCCTATATGGGTGACATGGGAAACTTGAATACATTAATGTTTTCATTAGTTTTTACAAAACCTATGAAAGAGAGTCATGGATAGAGATTCTATTACTATTATTGATTATTCATTATTTTCACCTTGACATGACTATATATTAGCTTATTTATGTGATGAATTTTACTTCTACTAGATAAGAAATACTTTTAAGAGGATGTCATCATATAGGCATTAGAACCAGTGGAGGAAAAAGGTCACACATAGGGTCTGGAGTTGTAACATTTATATACATTGATGAAATATGGTAATTAATATTATTTTTTAATGTATATACACTTTAATTTTAATATGTGTGTTGTACTATAAAAGCCTTTACTTACCCCTCTATTAAGGAGTTTGAAGTTTACAAGAGTATGTACATAGATCCCCATACATGACATTTTATCACTGATAGACAACACTAGATTGTGGTGAGTATTTTTTTTAAATTTCACTAACTTTATTTTATTTTATTTTTATTTCTAATTATAGATAAAGGAAATATATGTGGATTAAACTTCTCATTCATGAGATAATCAAGATGAGAGAAAATAATATTCTTCTTGTGAGTTAGGTTTTGATGAGAGGGTTTGGATATATGTGACTTCTCACTATTTTTTGAAATTCAAAGTGACCTATATTGGTTCACTATTGAAACCTACTATTTATTATATTAATTTTGCGATGTCATCGGTCAGCTCAAATGGAGCTTAGTTAGAGTCTTAGTCATTTTAAATTGCACAATATGAAGATAGGTTGTGAGTGTAGGATGAGATAATACAAGGATCACAAGGAGAGCAGGTTGATGAGTTTGAGTAGTAACGTTAGAGAGATTAGTAGATGTTGGAGTATATGCAATGTACTATGCATGTTTTTGGTATAGAGTTTCCCCACCTAATTCTTAGAGTGATCCTCCTCCCCCAGATACTATTTAATTGTTATTGTGTCTGTATTGTGAATGATATGTATTTTAGTTTGTTAAACATATTATGTGTGAAATGGCATAATAATGTTTTGTATGTTTTTTTGCAATTTTATTTTATTTTATTTAATTTTTTAATCATATAACTAATTGAGAAAATCACTAAATCTATCATAATTAGTTTTTAAAAAATTATTTTGAATTATTTGGGACAAAATTCCATTATATTGAAAATATGAGCTTCTGTGATGGGCCATCATAAATAGTTTTTTCTAAAAAAATTGAGATTATTTAGGATGGGGATGATGGTCCTTCCTAATAAAAAAATATATACAATGGGACATTGTAAATACTTATATTTGTGATGTAATTTTTTGCTAGGGTCTTTTTCTAATAGATTAACATTGATAAAAGTCATTCATGATGGGAACTAATCACAGTTAGACCATAAAAAAGAATTAAAATCCAATTTTTACCACTTTCTCTACCAAGTTCTAAAATGTCCACAAAGGATTCTCATTCAGGGAAACATCTTTGTCATAGATGACTTGATTCTTCTCATCAACCCTCAAGCAATATCCCATGTTTTTATCAACATATATTATAAGAAAACAAACATTGGATTTATCCTACAACTTATCTTAGTCCTTGGCATCAACATGTGTAAATTATTCACTTAAAAAAGTGTTGAGATGGTACACTTCTGGTCTTCTAACCAACCATAGTTCTTCCATAATTTCTTATCCCATAGATAATGTTGGCCTTTTATTAACCAAGTATACCATTGTATTTATATATTCTTCCAAAATTAAATTATGAATTTTATAATGAATTATCATACAACTATATTTATGAAGTATATTCCAGTTCATTCTTTCAGCTACTCCACTCTATTCTAGAGTTTTGGGGGTTTTATTCTCATGATCAACTCCCTTATTTAAAAAAATGTTTCAAATGTTGTGTCTAGTGTATTATCCACCCAGAGGAACTTTTTCTTCCAATCACACTCCATTTTATTTAAATATTTCCAATGAATAAATTCATGAAAACATGATATTTATTATTTGGGAAATAGAACCATACCTTCCAAGTGTAATCATCAATAGAAGTCACAATTTACAGAGATCCACCATTGGAATTCATATGGGAGAATCCCCAAACATCAGAATGATCAAGTTCCAGCTTCTAATTCTTGGGCTTTCATCCATACAAATTGAAGGGCACCTTATTTTTTTCACCAATACAAAACACTCACATAATCCATAATCTCTATTATTGAGTTTAATTATTACCTATTTCTCTAAATTTATTATATTTTTCTCACTGAGGTGAAAAAATATATAGTTTCATACTTCTGTATATTTTTATGATATTATTATAGATATTGAAACATTATCTTTTCTTTGAGTTTAGAATAGATTTACATTATTTATATAAAGGAAAATCACCATAGATCCTATGATTATTTTTCAAACCCTATTCAAGAAAGTGGTTATAAAACCTACTTTATCATGTTTTATAACTGATATGATGTTTTTAAAGATACCTAAAATGTTTTTAGCATCTTTTGGCTTCAATACACCTCCATTATTTTTCTAAATATTAAAATTTAATTTTCCAATTATTTATAGAGATACATCATCAATCAGATACACTATTCACAAGATTTATACATAATCTACCATGCACCTGTGTTCATTGATTGAATGGAAAGATTCACCTGATTCAATAACCCAAAATTCTTCCAAAATGTTTCCACTTAGAAACAATGATTACCAAATTACTTTTTATTGATGAAGTTTTGGCTTCCAAAAATTGATTCCTTTGTGGTAAACTCATTCTGATTTGTAAAATCCTTATTTATATGTACCTTATTTTTAAAAATCCAA
Organism: Viscum album; assembly: GCA_963277665.1. Taxonomy (NCBI): domain Eukaryota; kingdom Viridiplantae; phylum Streptophyta; class Magnoliopsida; order Santalales; family Viscaceae; genus Viscum; species Viscum album. Next base: position 1,678,658,869 of record OY728121.1, on the reverse strand, counting down.
CAAGTTATTTATTTACCATCCATTATACTCTAATTTTTTTTCTTTAGACTTATCATCCGATTACTTCTTCCACTGGCCCTTCTATTGAGGAGATCATCCCCATCCTCCAGTGTTGAGATAACTTATAAAGGGTAACTAGACGTAATTCAACCTCAAATTTTCATTAATAATTAGATTCTGAAGGTCATCAAATACATGGAATGTCTTTTCGATCAAATTATACACTTTTCTAACCATAACATCCAATCTTTCTATAATTTAAGATAAAATAAGTAACCCCCAAAAATCATTCATGAAAGTAACCTTTAATTATTCGATATTTCCTTCTATCATGATTAAATATTTTACATGGTTCACTACTTTTCTTACTTCTTATATTTTCCATATGAATTATCATTTCATCATGAAAACTTTGTTAAGACTAATGGGTTCTCATACATATAATCCAATTATTTCATAACTTCTGTAGGTATTTCCTTCTCTTGAATATTGAATGCCTGCTTCTGTGAAAGAGAAATTTTTTCCATGTCTAGAGATATACTTTCTAACCACTCCCATTATAATTTATCCATATTCTATAGATACTCTCTAGACAATAGAGCATCTAAATATTTCTGTATCAGAGGATCTTCCAACCACATCTACCTAGATCTAAATTTTTTCATATCAATTTTGTAAATCTATATATTTCCTTCACCTGATTCCATTTTTGTATAATTAAATTATTTATTTGATACCACTTCGTAGAAGTCAAACTAGAAAAACTATCATAGTAACAATTTAAAAGAAAAAATACTTCCAAATTCCTACCTTTTGAAAGTCTTCACAACCAATTATCTTTTTGATCTGGAACTAAAAAGTAAAACAATATAATCACTGCATGAAATCATCAAAAAAATCATACCAATATAGGATAAATAGAAACAAAGAATAAAATGTATTAATTAGATATTTAGGAACAAACTACTATATTCATGAGGGAATAGTAATATCATTATGATAAATGAACATATAAGACATTATTAAACTCTCTACTATCCCTCACTTCATACATTAAATAAAGACTAAAAATTAATATATACTTATGCATAAACCCAAAATATGGTCTCACCTCATATTTATAGAGTAATTATACATGTAAAATGGTTCCACCACCCTCATAGATTCATGATTCTTTTTTTGTTGACTGAAGAAACCCTTGATACATTATTGCACCTTCAAATTGATCGATGATCGAGGGTGAACATGCATGATTCCCAAGTATAAAAATTTTCCTTCTGATAATTCCAATAGAATATATAAATAACATGAATCAAAAAAACTTATTTTATAAATTCCAAGGTCTATAGCCTCTAAAATATATTTATTCCAAAAAAAACATTTTCCAAAAAAGCTTATTCTGAAAATCTCATTTCAAAAAATTGAAGAGACTTCAAAAATACCAAAAGGAAGAGGAATGAAGGATTATGTGTACTTTAATTTTTTATGTTATTGATATATTCCGAGCTTTATAAATTGATTTATTTTTATATGAAAATTTTTTGATACTATTTTTAATGAGTCTTAACACCTCTATAATTGAATAATCTCTTAATTATGGTAATGTGAGTAAATAATATTAAAATATAGAAAACCTAAGGTGTTGTTATTACTATTGACTACTTATGTTTGATGTGATATGTTTAGTTATGACCCTACTAAATATTAATGAGAATAATTTGTGTTATAGAATTTAAATAGGATGGGGAAATTTTTTAATGTGAAGATGGATTGAATATTATAAAGTGGGGGTAAATAGTTTTTTGATTAATTTCTAGCATGCTATTGATTTATGGAGGTATAAGTAATGGTAAAAGCAACATATGAAAATAGATAGAATGAATTTTTGATGAATGAGATAAATGGAAATGGATTGATTGAATATAATGAATAGTGGATGGATGAAAACCTAAGTCTAATGAGGACTGAATTAAAAAATATGGGTTAAAGGAAATGATAGTGAGTTGAAATTAAATAAATAATAGGAATTTTTGAAGAGTTTTAAATAAAGGAAAGATCAACTCATCTAATTTTTTTAATAAGGAAAGATAATGGTAATTTTGGAGGAAATTAAATGATGTGGAACTTTGAGGTTATAGTATAATGGAATCTTCTTCTGAAATCTGGTTGTGATATCAATGAGAGAACTTTTCAGGAAGCACATTACTTTATAAATGATAAATGAATTATTTCTAATTATGAAGGTTATATGGGTGAATGGTACATGATGTACTAGAATAACCCAAATGTTATTAGATCATGAAAACCCTATGGGGTATTTGTTCAAGAAGACTCTATGCGGCGTTGGATACGACAGACCCTATAGTGTATTGATTGGTATAGGATATATCGGCATACCCTACGTGGTATTATTTCTAGTAGACCATATGAGGAATTATTTTTGGAAGACCCTATAGGGAATTGGTATAGGATTTACTAAAAGAAATTGTAGGGTGTTGGTTATGGAAAACCCTATGAGGTATTGGTTCGAGGAGACCCAATGGGGTATATACATATGACACTGATGTGATAGATGGCCCACCTAGTTATTGAGTGGTTATTATTATACTATAAGACACTATGTAGTAATGATTAGTACAAGTTGTACTAGTATATCCTCTGGGGTATTGGTATGATATTTGGGGCACCAGAAGGCCCTAAGGGGTATTGATGAGATGTGATGTCATAGTATACACAAATTGTATATGGCGATGCCTAGAGGTGAATACACAATTAATGGAAATTCCAAGTGGTTATATATAGTAATTGGGGGTATTTAGAAGTTTTTGGAGATGCATGGTGGGGTTCATTAATGGTAGGGTGAGGTAACAAGGATGTTGATATATATATATTCATGATACCGAACTCTGATGAGGATTTCATAGATATTATGGTTATAGGTGGGGGATGTACATGGAAGGAGGAGGCCACAAGGTTGAGGCCCTTCATGTTTTCATTACCCCAATGAATAATGGTTTGAAAATGGATACGTGTTTATAGGTTTCCAAGGTTGTAGCCTAATTTGATGATATAATGGTGGATTATATTTTTATGCTACATATATTGTTCCCTAATGATACTTTTTGACTTATGATTTATTATGATAATTATTCTTTTTTCGGTTAGTGATTATGTTTGACAGATTTTATTGGTTTTGTTGTCACCCATATCTACTCTTTCATATTTATTTCACATGGATGTAAATTTTTTTAGGTGTATCTTCCTATTTTGTACTCCTAAAGTGCTCACCCAACCAAAGTCTTCTACGTGTTTACAGGATAGATCACTATAGTTGGAGTTTCTATTTGAGTAGCTTGGATGGAGTTGGTGCTATCTTGGAGTTTGGAGATTATATTGTACATATCCACATGATGATATACATTTGACATGCTAGAATCATTTTCACTATGGTATGGTTTGGAATCATTTATATATATGTGATGGGTTTTTTTGGTGGTTCTTTAACATTTCTCCAAATATTACATTCATTATTTATGGTAATAACTCTCATTTTTGCAATTTATATACCCTTAAATTCTATCTCCAACCTGTGGCCTATTGGAGGCATGATTCGGGGGTAATTATCTCCCTTTCGTCATTTCTGACCCAGGTGGGGCACCTTTAGAGGGATGGGGTCATGAAAGAGTGGTATAAAAAGTTATTGGTCGAGATATTGGAAAAATATCAAAGTTTGGAACATGTGGGGATTTCATGGGGTTGGTAGGGACACGTGGAAACTCAAAACTAACGTGTTATGTAGAACAAGGCATCAATATAAGACATATAAATTTAGGGACCCGTGTGATTTGATGTAAGGACTTTGAAAAACTACTAAAATTTTTAAGTGGGAGATTATCCATTACATGATATAAATCATTGGGACATACATGAATCATGTCATTAGTTACATTAACACTTCACCCTAGATCTTATATGTGTTTTTGTGATGAAATTTTTATGACTTGATTGTTAATAATTTTCTTTTTTTTGTAGATATAGTTTTATAACATTATAAAAGAAAGTAAAATTTATAATTAATTGAATATTAAAATTAAAAAAATACCTTATTTAAACTATTATGTGTTATTCCATTTCCTTATATAAAATAATTACTTTTGAAATGGTTTTAATTTCTATTAAAAAAATTTATAACATATAGATCTATCTCCATGACATTTAGAGTTGTTAGAAAATTATGCCTAATATTTCCATGTATGATATTGATGATTTTGAAAATCCTTATAAATCATAATTACCCTTTATGCATTTTGAATTATTATGATGAAATGTTTATTTAGAGACATGCGTCGAAATATTTTAATTATTGGGAAAGTATTTTTGTTATGTATTGGTTTCCACTAATAAAATATAGAATACATGTGTAAAAATTTATTAAAAAAATACATTTTACTTATCTAATTTGTAAATTTTAGGAAGATGATAAGAATTCTCAGAAAATATATTTTAACTGGGAACCCATACATGAATAAAATATAAATTTTCTTTTAATAATTTCTAGAGTACCATGTTTCTAAAAGATTTATGCCATATATAAATTTATAAATAAATACTATTCTATGTATATTAGCTAAGTCAATAACATGCATGATTTAGTGTAAATTGGTTATTTTAAAAAGAAATTTTTGTATGTGACAATAAGAGAAAATATTGACTGCATAAGTTATATAAGAATGTGTATGGGTAAATATAAATTGTTAATTGTAGAAACATTATACAGAGCTGAAGTAGGTTTTCATGGATCATTTACTTAATCATGTTGTTTGATGAACATATCATACATAAATAATGAAGTGGAAGTATGTTATCTTAAAATTTGAATGGAATCATGTCTCATTGGTAGTAAAAATTTTAATGAATGTTTAATTTGAAGCATGATATGCATGAAACATAAAAATTAATTCCTTTACAGTTTTATGTTGTGATTGAAAAGAATATTACACATATAGTGATTTTTTAAAGAAATGTTTCATGAGAATATAAAACATGGTGGGGAGGAATATAGCATATGTATATTTTAAGTCTAAACATTAAGAGAAAGTTTTCATGTTATTATTGAAATATAATCATGATGATTTTTATGAATTCTGACCTGTTGAAGATGAGTGTTGTATATGATGTGTGATTTGATGATTTTCGGAATTAATATTATGATGTGTCTTCATAGGAAATCTATTTTTTAAACCACAAAATTGGTATAATAAAGGCTAAATAACATTTAATTATTCCCCAATAGAACTTAGGCCTACAAATTCTATGATATTTGTTTAAAAAAAATGAAGTGAATGATTTTGATGATTTTATTTTCTTCAATGATTATGAGATATTTTTTCCAAATGGATTAATGTAATAACCTTCCATAAAAAGAATAATAATTTAATGTTGGTAATGAAAAGGGTTGGTTGGAAAATATGATAACTGATGATTATGATTTTTTGTATTCACTTAAACCATGTAAAAATAATGGTGAAAAAGTGTGATTTTCATTATGTTTTGTTTATTTTATTTGTTTTAATTTATGAAACTCTATTGCCTTTGATTTCTTGGATTAAACTCCCATAAAATTTTAAGAAATTAAAAATTATAATAAACCAGTTGTTTTAGAATTTATTATTTATGTGAAAACACTCATATAATATATAATGAGATAATTTTAAATTCTTTTCAAATAAACAAATAGTATTTATGAAATCTGAAATTTGTTCTTCCGTGGTTGCTGATGTGGGTTTACTGTTATCCTTGTAATAGTTTGAGTCTCATGGGGGGGGGGGTTGTGTGATAATGGTGGTGATCAATTTATAATATGGGAGATTTAATTATAATTGTTGTAATTGATTAACTTGGTGGTAATTAATAAGTATGATTTGATGTGGCAGTGATGGTTTGGTTAGTAGTTTGAGAGGAGGGAGAACTGTGTGGGCTAGTTCGTTTTTTAAAGAATGATTCTATTCTCTATAATGTTGGTGTGCTTTATTGGTAATATATTGTGGCTTTGAGCATGTGGATAGGGGTCACATATACCTCATCAATACATGTTCTTTTGTAACATTTTTGAAATTGTGAAAGTGAGTCTAGGCCACCGAAAGTAGAAAATTTCATGCTATTATTGATAAGCCCCCTTGAGTTGTATACTTTTGGATGATCTATTTATGAAGATGTGGAAACTACATATTATTGTGATTTCTTGATATGTATTAATGGTTTAGGATGGGTTGGTACTGTGGGTTCTTTAATGGGGCTTTGGAATATTCCCCAAGTGGCATAGTGTGATTTGGTTTGGTGTGTAGTGTGTGTCGTGGGGCTGCGATTACCTTTATAAGTTTGTTAAGAGGGAATGGATGCATTGTCTATAGTTTATGGTTTTGTTGGTTGATGTTGTATGCGAATGTGGTATTTATGAAATAAATGGTAAGAAGTGATGGTTGGTAGTGGTAGATATATGTGTCGGGTGGCTTGTTTTAGAAAGCTCCTCAAAGGTGGTGGGAGATGAAGTGTGGAGGCTCAGAATAGATTTATTGGGAGGGGTTAATTGGTCTATTTATTTGGTATTTCTACTCTTAAGTGAAGTTGAAAGATTTATGAAGGATATATAAGAAATTCAGTATGGTATAAGTGTGTTTCAATCTATTAGGGAAACTTTATGGGTATGAATAGATGGTTTCTTCATCATTTGTGTGATGAGAAGGGGTAGGAGAAGTTATTTGAGTATAATTTGAGGTCAAAGGTCCATCAATTTGTCATTTATATTTAGTTGGGGTCCTAGGATGTTGTGAGAGACCAAGTAGAGGTTGTGGAGAGATAATTTCCTATAATGGAGGGTTCTGGTGTAGACCCCCCAAAGTGGCTGGTAAGGTTTAATAGAATACTCCAATTCTTAAAACATAGGGACTATGGAAGTGGAGAGTGATGTGATCATCTTGAACATGAGCATTAATGCATACACTAGGGACGAGTAGCTCAAGTTTTCTTATATCTGGTGAGCTGATCAATTTATTATGTAATGTTATGGGGCATTATCAGTTTGAAAAAACAAGATTTGGAATGATTCTTAGTCTTTGGTAGGGAGTTAGCTAAGGGAATGTCTTGGAATATTATTACCCTTTAATTAAAATCACTATAATTGATTTTGATTTTTTTAAATGGTTATTATTTTTTATTAAACATTTTATCTTGTAAAACCTTTTTTTCATTCGAATGTTACAAATTTTCAAAGGATTGTTAAAAAAAGGATTTCATTTTGAAACATGGTTAAGGTGAATTGGGTGCTTATTGTTGGGTAGGTTTTGATCAAGGTGTTGGTGGAACATTTTTTCTATTTGATAGGTATATTTACTTGGTATTTTGATGTTTGGGGTGTGGGTGTTGTAAATTTTTTGTGTTCATTATTATGATGTGGTTGTGTTCTTGTTACAAAAATGTTCCAGAGAGGTATCTTTAGGATTTTTTGTACCTTCCACTTCTTATCCCTTCCTAGTAATTTTTTTGATTCTCATGGATAAGAATAATTTGAGAGGCATCTAATTTAATATATTAGACCTTCCAAGGGTGTTTCTTTATTGATTCTTGGGATCCATAGGTGTTTATTTAGAGTTAGAGGAGGAATAGGTTGATATAGAGATGAAATCCTATTTCAAAGGTAATTTATGGAATTTAATGTTGTTCATGTTGTTAATGGGATTTGCTTATCAACTAAAAAGGAAATTTGTTGACTCATTTTTAAGGGGAGAATTTTTTGTTAGATTAAATGGTATTTTGATGGAGGTGGCTCATAGTGTGAATGGTTTATTCCTGACATGAATGAATTTCAACTTTCTGTGCCTTGAATTTCAGGGATTTTTTATGAAGGTTTTATATAAACCTTTCATAGTGTAAAAAGGGTTTTCCCATAATTTTTAGAACTTTGGGATCCATCCCAAATTATTCTTTAAAATTTTTATTCCCCCAAACCCTAGGTGGCTTGTGTTAGAGTTGGTTTCCTTGGACCAACTATTTTTACGTTTATTACATGTAGATTTTATGTATTGAATATTAATTAACCGTCTTATTACATATTTTTTTTATTATTCCTCATGAATCGAAAGTAATAATGTCATAGAGTACACATTGAATTGATAAGGTCATAGCAGTTCCTTGCTTTGATTAGAACCTTGATATGCTATGAAGATTTTCTAAAATAATGTTTTTCAGGTGGATAACATACTATGATGGGACACATTGTACATAGACTCATAAGAGAAGTACTCGTAAGAATATGAGGCTTCTTCCAATAAAGTTCACACTTGGTAAGCTAAAAGATAAGAGATTCTGAGAAAATACCCTCTAGTAGGAATTTCGTATGTTTTGGTGTCATCAGATATTCCAATATATATGTGTGTGATGGTCCATAGACTCTATGATTATTATTAATGCATGCTACAACTCGAACACTTAGATTTATTTCCTAAACCATGCTGATAAAAGTGCATGGAAAATTTGGATATGTTGGGTGTGTCCTGAGTGACAAGTCATTAATGAATAAGTTGAGGAAGTATTTATCCTTTCCATATTTATATAATATGATATCATGACCATTTTATGAGATTAGAACCATTGCATTAAATTCCATGGACTTGGTGTAATGACATGTTAATTTCAGATAATCATATAAAGACAAATTGAGCTTATAGGTTGGTGACATGGATGTGTAACCTGCTTGATTAGATATTTTGATAAAGGTATTATATTACACAGTGAGCATTCTTATGTGGTTGTTGATGTTTCGACATTAAGTTCTTTATCTTGGATACCTTGACCCGTCACAAGATAGTAATCTTGGAATTTAGGCAAAACTGCCTAATAATAATGAGAAAGAATCCTATAAGGACCCACACTAAGTTTTTTCATTGATCTTGACTAAGTAAGATTTTATTTTAATTACTTGAGTAAATATTATTCTCATGTTTGAGTAATAACTTTATCCAACTTATATTGATCACCTAAATTAAATAAATATCTATTCATCAGATTTTGAATAAAATATTTATTTTATTTATTGAATATTTTAATAAATATTTATTCACTAGATTGTGATTAAAATATTTATTTACCAATATAATATATATTCAGCTATTCAATAAATTCTATAGGAGTTTGAATGGACCAATACCTAGTCCGGTAACAAATATTCGTTAACAAGACCGTTACATAATATTTGTTATTGGGCAAGTGGGTGCATGCCACAAAATAATACTAATATAATATTTGTTATTTGGAATGGGGTTTATTTAAGTAAATATATTTTATTTAATGGATGATATGAAATTATATAATATTTTCACCTAAATCATAACTCTAAAAATAGATGTATATTTCTATTATAAAGGGCATCCAAAAATTGAGAATAGAGAATTTTTGCACACAATGAATTCTCTATCAGCTACTCCTATCTCCCTATCAAGAATGAGAAGTGAAAGAGATATTTCTTCAATAATTAAGAATAAATAATCAAGAACAAACAACACAATACATTTGACTCTTGACAATGGAACACTATCGAGTAGTCTTTCTTAGAGATCGTAGGATCACATGTGGAAAACTAATAGAGGGATTCTATCCTTGGATCCTCATAATGTAATGATGGTAATCCAAAAGGGTCTTTTCAGATGATCACCATTTACCAACAATGAATGTTCCTAATAATAAGCATTTATTTATTTAAAAATTAAATAAATTAATTATAAATTTGATATGAAATATACTCTCTCTTGTTTTTGAGGAATGATTATTAAAATAAATTTTAATATATCACCCATCACTGCACTATTCTGTTGCTCCTAGAACCATCAAGTTGTATTAGAATGGTCACGTTTACATTTATAGTTTTTTATTTGAGCATTGATCTATGTGAAATTGTGGTTATATTTTCATTTCATGTTATTAATTCTTTAATCTGGTTTGAATTAACATGTTATAGACATATTAATCATGTTTTTTCAATGTTTCATTTTTTTAAATTTTTATGAAAAAATGAAGAACATCTAAATATTCAATTAGGAAGTTCCAAATAATTGGCCAATAAAACTATGATACACCACGTGTTTCTGAAGCACATGTTTTATACCCATTCTCATTGTATCTAGATTCCCTGATAAACTAATTAAATGTGGTGATTTTATTACACACTGTGTGTTTACTGGGCAAACCTGGCACGCAGAAAGTGGATAAAGGTGTGTAGATAGCATGCATACATCATGTATTCTGGCTGAGTTAACAAACCAAATCCCCGAGCATGTGACTTGGATATACAATGACTAAGATATATGGAATGTTTCTATATGTACATTCCATGTAGTCTCCCATTAATTGAAAAAATTAAAATCACATTAAATTTTAAAATTAAAGCATTAAAACCATACTTTATTGATTGGAACACCATTGTGTATTTGAAAATTTTATAAGGGTTTAAAATAATTATAAATGATTAATTAATATTTTGAAATTAATTTTTAATTATTGGTTATATCGTTTATTTTCCATAAATTAAATTAATTATGGTTATCTCCAAATAAGATAGGATGATCATTGTGATGAAAGGGAATTAATTAATTAATTAATGTAAGAAAATTTATTTTAAATAATAAAACAATGAATAATGAAATTAATTATAGCCATTTACATTTTCAAATTCGCTTCATGTATGACCATTCATGAGATTAACCAGGACTTGTGTATATATTTGATGTTTCAATTTAGTTGATTTCAAGAGTTTGAAATTATTTAATATTAAATTAAATGAAAACCTATGATTCATCCATACATCCATTATTATGTAGGACCTACATGTCCAAATATATTTTTGAAATCCCCTTTAACCAAGCATTTGGTTCCCCTCTCCTACGTGAGAGTAATAAATATTTTTAATTAATGGATCATCCCAAGGCGTATGGTAGTAGTTCAAGATTGATCTATAATAATGCCAACCTCGGTGATATATAGGTGGATAGGTGGAATGTGGTATCTCATGCCAAGACTGGTAATAATATTTATTTCACATAAGTCAAAGTATGAGTAAATGTCTACTCATTAAATAAAACATTAAATAATGATCATGAACGAGACATTTAATTAATTATTTATTTTTTTCTATAAAATTATTAATTTTATGGATTCAAGGCTGTGATTAAATAAGTTAATGATTTAATGTTAATAGATATAAATTAAATAAATGAATTATGCATTAATTTTTTTATCCAACATAGTTAATTATTCAAGTAAAATACACATAATATTAACAATATGTGTAAATTAAAAAAATAAGATGTAATTTACGAATAATAAATTAAAATCCCTTAATTAAATATTAAGTCCAACTAAGCCTTCCATTACTTGATTGAGAATGAAACCATATTACTATGTATAGTACATGGCCAATGTATGGACATGTAGTTTTATCAGGGAGTTCTAATGAGATTTTTTGGTTTAATTAACCAAAATTGTATAGAGTTTAAAAGATAAAGTAGATTTAATACAAATTTGGAGGCATGTGTTAAAGAAATCCATGTTAGGATTTCAGGATAGGGGAATCCAATCAACGAATCAAAGAGATGCAAGTTTGTAGTTGGCAAGAATTCCAACCTAAATAATTTATTATGGTTTTTATGGCCAAAGTATGAATCATTAAGAAAAGTAATGGGGATCCTTTCTAAAAGAATTTTAAATAAACTAGAAATTATGTGTTCAATGGGGAGAGCTATTGGGTCTTGATAAAATAGTGGGATATTTAATAAATAAATAAATAACACCTTTAATTTAATATATCTCACTTATTTTATAATCAAGAAAAAAACTAATAATATGAAAATTTTAATTATAGAATAAAATTAAAAGTTAATTTTCTACACTATACATATGATCAACATCAGAGAAAGATAACCTTCTAATTAGTAAAAACTTCTAGGAGTGGTTTAGATGCCTTCAGGTTGTGCTACACCACGAAAAAAAAATAATACATGCTAGAATCCTCAGTGTATTATCCACATGCTAAAGAGGAGTGTGATGAAGAGTTCATTGTATATGGAAAATATTTGAGTGACATGGTCTAATTTTAATTTTTAATTCTTGCAATGTTGTATAGTGAACTGATAAAGTCTCACCAAAACATGGATACTTATTCCATGTTTGAGCACCTCCATGTTCTTTACCAGGAGAAAGAGTTATTGAAACAGTTTAAGATATCCAAGGTTCTCTTTATGTGAAATCTTGGAGAGGGTCCCCTATATGTTCCTTTGGTAGTCAATATCATTGGCTAAATTGATCACTTTGAGGTTCTATGGTTTAAACTCCCTAAAGAACATGGCACCAACCTCATTCTACCATCACTCCCTCAGATATTCTCCAGCTTTATTGGGAAATAAAATATATAAAAGTAGTGATAATTCTTTTCTAGATCTTCTTACTCTTCTTCACCAAGTAGAAAAGTATATGAGGCGGGAAAAACCATTCATCCTTATAGTGAACAAAAAAGGGAATGTGAAGTGGTTTTAGACAAATGATTCTTCATGCCCTTCTATGAAGAGGAATATCAATGGGAAACCAAGGAAACATAATGTTATATATTCCACATGTGGAAAGAAGGTCCACTGGAAGAAACACTACACCCATCCAAAGAAGAAAGGGGAATCTTTTAGTGATTTTTTTATCAAGTGAAATTTAACTATTTCTAAAAATTAGGTATTAGATATAGCTTGTGGTGCTCGAATATGTATTCAAATACAAGATCCAAGTTGTTTTAGATTGATTTTCCAAGGAGAGGTATATCTTCATGTATCTAATAGAGATAAACCTTATACTATATATATCAAGGACTACCACTTAACATTGTTGAAAAAAATGATCAAGGTTTTAAAGGGTTTTTATTATGCATCTTCTATTACCAAAAACATTATCTATATATCCAGACTTGATAAGGAAGGATTTATTTCAAAATTTGTGAATAAAATTTTCAAATTTTATAAAGATAGAATTTTTTATTGTAAGGAACATTTAAATAACAGTCATTATGTGTTGGAATACATGAACTAAATAATGGAAATTGATAATGAAGTTACTTCACATGGATCATTCCACACCCAACATTGGAATCATTAACTAGGTCAATTAAATGAAAATCTCTTGACTAAATTAAAATAAGATAAATATTTAGATTCTTTTGATCTAAAAAAACATGGTATATGTCACACATGTTTATGAGGAAAAATTATCAAAGACACATTTAGTGGGAAAGGTGAAAAGGCTAAAGTGCTACTAGAATTAGTTAATAATGTTGCGTGTGGACCATTTCTTATTGAAGTAAGGGGTGGGTACTCATAATTCATAACTTTTACTAATGATTTTAGTGGATATGGATATTTCTAATTAATAATGTATAAGTGAATTTTTTTTATAAATTTGTGGAATAGAATAATGAAGTTGAGAAAGTTCTTGGTATGAAGATTATGAAAATTCTCTTAGATCCTGGTGTAGAATATATTAATGAAGGATTAATTTATTATTTACTATAGGTTAGGATTTTATCTCAACTCACTCCTCTTTATATGCCCCAGTGGAATAGTGTAAGAAAAAGGAGGAACCAAACCTTGTTGGATATAGTGAGATAAACAAGGAGTAATGTGATTCTTCCATTATCCTTTTAGGGATATGTGTTAGAAACTACATCATATGTAATAAACCAAGTTCCAACTAAAGAATCAATGCTATATCATACAAATTATATAATGGAAAGAAACCCACGTTGTCTTACTTATATTGGTGGTGTTGTGAAGAATTTGTTAGGGCTTATTAAGGTAACAAGCTAGCACCGGAGGCACAATGTGTATCTTTATAGGATATCCTAAAAAAGGTATACTACCTATAAAATCATTCAAAAAATGGTTGTGGTTGACAGATGTCCCAAATTTGTTGAGGAAGATCTTATATCTAAAAGGGATAGTGGGAGGGAGATAGAATTTGATGATGACTAGGATCCATATACACAATAGTTGGCACGCGAACAAATTCCAAAAATCTACGTGGAAGAAAAATTGATCCAGATACACAATTAACATATAGATGCACTAGAGAGTTTAGATAACCATAATGGTATGGTTTTATAGTCATTGAGAATGGTGACTCGTTATTCACTGATAATAATGATTCTCTATCATACAAGGAAGTAGTAAGGTGCGTGGATATTTCTAAGTGGTAAGAATGTATAAATTCTAAAAAGGATTAAATTTACCAAAAACAAGTCTGGATTTTGGAAGACCCTCCAGAAGATGTAAATCCTATTGGTTATAAATGGGTATTCAAGAAGAAACTGGAAATGGAAGGACAATATAGTACCTCTACAGAGAAACTGATTTCAAAAGGGTTTAAATTGTATCAAGGAATTGACTATGACGAAACCTTTTAACCATTTTCAATGATTAAATTTATCCTAATTCTATTTTCCATTATGAGTTTCTATGATTATGAGATTTAAAAAATGGATTTGAAAACATCCTTCCATAACAGGAACCTTCATGAAGATGTCTATATAAAATAGCCTAAAGGGTTTGTTTCTTAGAAGGATTCCAGAAAGTTATGAAAGTTTCAAAGACCCATTGATGGATTAAAGAAATCATCCATGTCATGAAAAATTAATTTTGATGAGTCCATAATAGTATTTGGTTTCATAAAGAAGGAATGTGAGACGTGTGTCTATAAATTTTTTAGTGGGAGTGCAACCATTTTTTTAATAGTATATGTTAATTAAATATTACTCATTGGAAACAAAATACCCTTCATAAAGTTTATTAGGTTGTGGTTGAATAAATTATTCTTTATGAAGAACTTAGAAGTGGAAATATATATTTTTGGGATCATGATCCAACATGATAGATCCAATATTTTTCTCGGCCTAAGTAAATGTACCTACATTGAAAAGATATTGATGAGATGAAATATGAAAAAAATACAAGAGGGGTTATTTACATCATCACATAGAAATAATATTTATAAGAAAATGTGTTCTTAGAAACATGACGAAAGAAACAGAATGAAAAGGATTATATAAACATCAATGATTGGGTCACTCATGTATTCTATTCTATGTAATAGTCTAGATGTTTCGTACACATTAAGTGTGGTAATAAGATATCAAGATAATATTGGTGACCACTATTGGATGGAATTCAATACTATCATTACATATCTAAGGGGTATAATGGATATGTTCATTGTTTGTCAAGGATATGAGGAACTAATCATCAGATGATTTGAAGATTCTTGATTCCAAAACAGATGAATATGTGATGAATTCAAAAATGGGATACATATTCACTTTGAATAGAGGTGATGTGAGTTGGAAGACCTCAAAGAAGGCCATGGATGCATATTCTATAGAAGCTTACATGTATATTGTGGCTTTCTAAGGCATCTAAAGAAGCAGTATGGATGAAAAACTTCAACCAAGTGCTTGATGTGGTATCTAGTAGTAAAGATCCAATCTCACTCTATTGTGAAAATACTACAATGGTGGCTCTTGTAAAATATCCAAGGTCACATCAATGGATTAAGAACATAAATTGAAAGAATCTTCTCTTGAGATATTTTCTTATAGAGGTGAAGCTTTAGTGAGCAATATTTCATTTGGAGACAATGTGGGGGACCCCTTGACTAAATCCTTAACAAAATAGAAATATGACTATCATGTGAGGTCTAGAGGACTAAATGTCATATCCAGTTGGTTCTAGTCGAAGTGGGAGTTTATTGGAGTTGGTTTCCTAGGAATAACTATTTTTTTAGTTTGATTAAATATATATTTGTTGTATTGAATATTGATAAAACTTCTAATTAAATATTGTTTATTTTTTTACATGACTGTAATTTAATAATGTCTTTGAGTATATGTACCATTGATAAGGTCATAGTAGTTTCACACTATAATGAGAAACTTGATGTGCTATGATTATATTCAAAAATAATATTTTGCAGTTGGATAACATACTATAATGTGACAAATAGTACATAGACTGTCATGTTAGATTACTCATAAGCATATGAGGATTCTTCTCATGAGGTTCAAACATGGTAATATATAAGATGAGAGATTATGAGAACATAACCACTAGTAGGAATTCCACATGTTTTTGTGGGATTATATATTCCTATCTACGGGTGTTTGTGATGGTTTTTATATTTTAAGATTATTATTAATGCATGTTACAACCCATATACTTAGATGTATTTCATAATTCATGATGATAAAAGTTATTAGTGAAGTTTGATACATTGGCTGCATCAAAAGTGTCATGTCATTAATGAATAAGTTGAGGAAGGATTTATCCCTTTAATATATATAGGAACAAATATCTCAGCCCTTTTATTAGAATATAACCGTCATATTAAATTCCATGGAAATGGTGTAAAAACGTTTTTATTTCAGATAGTCAAAGAAAGACATATCGAGCATATAGGTTGGTGACATAGATGTGCAACCTTCTTGATGAGATATTGTGAAAAAATGGATTATATTACACAATGAGCATTATTATGTGGTTATGAATTTTTCATCATTAATTTTTTTCTCTTGGGTTCCTTAACCTATTGCTAGATAGTAATCTTGGACTTTAGGAAATACATCCTAATGCCAATGGGAAAGAATCCTAGAGGGTTACTCACTAAGCATTTCCACTAATCATGATTCAATTCTATTTGTGTGTAATTAATGAAATATATATTATTCTCATGTTCTAGGAATAATTTTAATCATGTTATATTTTTCACATAAATTAAATAAACATTTATTCACTAGATTGTGAATAAAATATTCATTTTTATTGAAAATTTTAATAAATATTTATTTTCTAGAATGTGAATAAAATATTTATTTATGTATAAAATACTTATTCAGTTGTTTAATAAATTCTAGAGGAGTTTTAATGGACCAAGACTGATTCTGGTGAAAATATTAACTAAAAAGACCATTACATAATATGTGTCTATGCGCAAGTTCTCACACACCAAATATTAATAATAATATAACTATTTTTTGGTTGAATGGGGTTTATTAAAGGTAATAAAAGTTATTTAAGGACCAATATGAAATTAAATAATTTTTTAAGTTAAATCATAACTCTATAAATAAATTTCTATGTCTATTGTGTAGAGCATTCAAAAAGTGATAATAGAAAATTGTTTAGCACACCGAATTTCCTCTCAACTCATTTTTCTATCTCCCACTGACAAAAAATAAGTGCAACACAAATTTATTCAAGACTGAAAAACGAGTGATCAATAATGAACAACACAATACATTCAACTCAACATGGTAGCACCCGAATATCAGGTAGTGTTTCTTGGATATCATATGATCACATGTAGATCACTACCTGAGGGATTATATCATGGGATTATCACAGTACAATGAAGGTAATCTAAAAGGATCTTTTCAAACAATCAATATTCACCAATTAAGAAAGTTCCTAATCCTAGGTATTTATTTCATCAAATATTAAATAAATTAATTATAAAGTTGACGGGCAATATCCCAACTCTTGGTTTCAAGCAAAGATTATTAAAAGAAATTTTAATATATTTCCCACCTCCACATGATTCAGCTATGCCCAGAACCATTAGCTTGAGGCACCCATTTTGGAGAAATTAGAGCCCTTCTTTACAAGAGTTTGATTCATGGTTTAGATGATTGAGATACCTTCATTCAACTTTGTTGGTTCTTCCTTGAGCGATTCCTATATGACGATCATATTTAATAGGATATTAAAATATGGGAGAGGTAAAAAAAAGAATTATATTTATTTAAAGAATTAGTAGGAATTAATTTTAATAAAAAAATAATAAATAGAATAACATTGAATAAATATAGAAGAAGGAAAAGTAGATCTCTTGGAAGGAGATGTTCCCTGAATTCGGGGACTATCTCATAGATTAGTAAGGCCGAAATCCCAAAAAGAATTCTACCCCATAACTAAAACCTATGAAAACAAATATTTTGAGGAATACCTATCCCCATATAGTTCAAACCTTCAAGATAACCATTATAATAGTTAGAACCACTTAACACCTAATTACTAGCTAACTGATAACACCAAAGTTGGAAACACCTAACCCAATAGTATCACATAATTACTTATCATTTATTATGCATTAAAATACAACCTTTTACTCAAGGTGTAATCCTTGGGGAGCTCATGGGGTAGATTTTTCCACTATATAGGATGATGAAATTATTTATCCTTCTAAAAATGGATTTTGGAAGCTTTTTTTGTGAAACCAGTGTATCAGCCCATAGTGGTGGCTTTGGAAATAGCCTTAGCAACCATGAAGTTTATATAATAGAAACTCCAACAACTGATATAGTTTCCACCACTAAATCATGTGATTTCAATTTCTTAATTAGAAGATATATACCTCCCAATATTTCCATTAAATCTCCAACCGCTCCTTATTATTTCCTTCCTATACAAACCTATAACTTTCATTCTCTCCACCTCCTCATATACTACTCAAGTGACAAAATTTGGAATATAACTTCCTAATAATATTCTTTCAACTTCTTCTTCTCTGTATCCAATTCCAAAATCACATAAAATGTTTTTTTGGATATAGAAATTTTTTAACATATAAACCCTTCCAATGTGTCTTTGCTTGGTCAAATGTTCGATACAAAAACCAAAACGTTATGTTTCCACTAGTGTGCATTGCAACCCATTGACCCCGAAAAGTACATGAGCACGATGTTAGTCACAAAAACCTCCATCAACCACAAATATCAACTCCTACCTTACCTATATACTTTTCACTATCCATTATAATTTTCCAACCATAATCAGTACTTAACTTCTCTAAGTTGGTATGAATTTCCATCAGTTTAAACAGTGTCCACATCCGTTCTCACTATATGAGGTTATTTCCATTGGGATCCACATTGATGGAAGTTTATTGTTTTACTTCTATAGTGTACAAACACAAACTGTTATCACCTTACCCAACTATGAAAAGCTTCCCTTTTTTAATAACTCATACAAAAATCACCACCATTTTTTTCACGAGTAGAGAAACTATCGTTATCATCTACAATACTTGTATATCTATATAATATAGTATAATTTTCTATAATTATTGAACTACCTCCTGGCAATGAATTCCAGCCTGTAGTTTCATTACGAATCATTCCAAAACAATGACTCTACTGTTCATGCATGTATAGTTTAAGTATCAGTGTTGAAAATTCTTTTAATTTCATGTATTGCATATTTTTACTGGGATGAGTCAGCTTCTACATTCGTGTGAGTAACAAGAAGAAACAATAGATTTTAAACTCCCGATCAAAGAGATGTTATGTCATCCTATATAAGTCATATTCTAAAATTATCATTTTTTCTCACCTATGTATAATGAATTTTCTATTTCGAAAGTATACTATTTTGCTTTATCTCGTACCACTATGCGAGGGAAAAAATATACTATTGCACCTCATTTTTTTCTTTTTCTCCCACATTCTAATGTAGACATCTCTCACTATAGTGTAACATTTTTATTATGTAATGAATACATTTCCTCATTCTTTTTATATGAAAGGTTTCTACCTATGCCCCTATGAGTCAGCTACCTCTAGTATGATCTACCTTGACTTCCTCCATTAAGGCTCTCACTCCCACAACATGAAAAAGGTGTCCCTGGTTGGGTTTTTTGGTATTTAGCATCTATTTAAACAACCATTAAATTATGCGTGATGATTTCTAAACACATCGTGTGTTTGCATGTGAGGAATCAATTCGCGGTAGGATTTTTGTGACATTTTTTTAATTCAGCAGTGTTTCATTTAGAGACATTTTAAAGAGATGCTAGTTGTTTAGTAGGGGTTATTTTTTATTTCTATTTACATAATTAATTAAATTTTTATTTTTTATTTTTTATTATTTATTTGCGTAATTAATTAATTAATTATTAATTAATTTTTAATATTTATACATATTTATTTGTCCTACCATGCATGCATATGTCACGCATGCCATACATGAATCTAGCATATACATGTGATGAGAGAGATTCGAACCCCTTACCCCTTGATTATTCTGCAAAGAATTAACCACTCGAGCAAGTTCTTCATGTGGTTTGTAAACAGTATCTAATATCCTTATATATATATATATACATATAAAAAACAAATAATGATATTAAATAATAATAAATAATTAATATATAAAAAATAAGTGATAAATAATTAAATAATAAACTAATAAATAATATATAATAGATAAATAATATATAAATGAATATTAATTAAATAATTAATATGTTATAAATAAATAATTAATAAATAAATAATTAATAAATAATAAGTAATAAATAAATAAATAAATAAATAAATAAATAAAAATAATGAATAATGAATAATAAATAATAAATAAATTAGTAAATAAGTAATAAATAAATAAATAATAAGTAGAAATAAAATAAATAATAAATACATAATAAATAAATAATAAATAAATAATAAATAAATAATAAATAATAAATAAATAAACAATAAATAATAATAATAAATAAATAATAAATAAAAATAAATGATAATAAATAATAAATAAATAATAAATAACTAATAAATATGTAATAGATAAAAAATAAAT
Source organism: Viscum album (assembly GCA_963277665.1). Lineage (NCBI taxonomy): Eukaryota > Viridiplantae > Streptophyta > Magnoliopsida > Santalales > Viscaceae > Viscum > Viscum album. Next base: position 1,678,638,164 of record OY728121.1, on the reverse strand, counting down.
AAGTAATAAAATAATAATAATTAATAAATATTAAAGAAGAAATAAATAAATAAATATTAAATTATAAATGCATAAATATTAAATAAATAAAAAATAAAAAATCTATTATATATACTATAAGCTGTGCCGATTTCTTCCATGTGTCAGCTCTATAGAGTTTCTCCCATACATGTATCCCTCTTCTTTAATTATTATCACCCTCCCTGCATCCCCTCCTCACTTCCTCCCCCGCACCCCCAATTCTCCTCCCCCAAACCCATCTCTTAATCCCCTCCCACATGTCGCCATCCCCAAATCCACCTCTTCTGCATCCCTCTCCCCTCCTTCCCCCCATCCCATATTCTATCCATCCTCCACCTCCACCTCTATATCAAACCCTGACTCCCTCACTTTCATATCACCTCCCAGAATCTTTTCCATTCTCCACCAAATCCATATCCTCTACTACCTCTACATTGATCTTTCCCTCCTACATTTCCTTTGCATCGATCTCATTCTCCAACTACGCCTCTGCATCTAACATTGGCTCTACAACTACCTCTTCCAACACCTTTGCCTCCAGCTTCACCACCTATTCATCAAGCTTTGCCTCCTGAACTACCTATTCATCGATCTCTACCTCCCCCACTGCCTCTACCTCGGTCTCATCCTCTTCCAACACCTCGTCCTCCGCCTTCGCCACCTCAAACCTTTCTTATCCAAACCCATATCCTCAATCACTATATCTATTTCATATCTTCCTCGGAATCCTATATTTAGCGGTTCTATATTTCATCTCATTTAGGTTATAATGTCATCTCTTTTATTTTATTTCACCTATAGTCACATACCTTTTGTTCAATCGATGAACTGGGTCATCCTTGACATTCCTATTTTAGAGGCATCCTCGATTTGCATAAATCTTCTTTTGTAGTCTACCTTCTTCATTGGTTCCTAATTTATCTCATTTAGGATTCCACCTTGGCCTACATCTCCAACTCTTACACTTCCCCTCAATAACTTTAATCCCCCTATCCCCATCCTTGCTTCCTTGACTCCACCTCTCCATCTCTACCCTCCACTTCATCTTCATTGCCTCATCCCCCTTGCCTCAACCATCATGTTAGATGAAGATTACTTACCCTTTATATTAATGATTTTTACTCTCATCATTCACCCGTCAATTTCCCCATATTCCTATCATTCACCCTCTAAGAAAATTCCTCCTTCCACGAGTCACAAGTGTCACATGTGAGGATGTTCATAGATGCATCTATAGAATGGAGTTTTATGAGAATATTCGATCAAAAAGTATGTTTTTTGGTGATTTTTTTTTCATATAAGATGTTATTGAACATATTTTTAAGATCCCATTTTTTGTAAGATTCCTAGTTTTGTATGATTCCTGATTTTTTTCATGGGTTTTAGGTCATATTCTAGAAACTCGCAATGCCATTCTCTTCTCAGATAAAGTATGTTCGATTTTTAAATTACTAGAAAAACATATATGAAGTATGTTTCTTGGTTTTTAATTATTCTTATATGATGTTGTTCATTTCCTTTTTTTGTAAAGATTAATAGCTTGTATTTTTCACTAGAAAACAAGGTAGTTATGCAAGTGTGATGATTTGTGTGAAAAATTTCAAAATTAGTTTACATATTTCAGTGTTTTAAATATGATTGTAGGTTCTCAACCTCTTCATTAGTTCTCCACCTCCACATTATTTCTCTAATTCAGATTGGTACTTATTTCTTCATTTTATATATACCCAAACATAGACACACTCACACCACCTCTTTGGATTAAACATAATTCATGTCTTACATTGTATCTTTGAGATATTGCATTAAATTTGGTTTTTTGATGTTAATATTTACACTATTATGTATTACATATTTATTTTTAAAGTGTATTTATCATTATATTGTATTTTCATAGAAATAGTGACAACGAATAATTTTATATTTGGATTCCAAGAGATTCGTCTTCTCAAAAGATGTATGTTTGGTTGTTAAAAAATTGTCCAACAATATATTAATTTTGTTGTTTAGTATTGAATTATTTTCCTATTTTATAATCTTTGTTAACATACAATTTCTTTAATTATTTTCCTTTTTTGATTCCCTTATAATATTAATGGTATCCCCCTATGCATTTTCTTGAGAAAGGGAAAATTTTTGGACCATTTTTAGATGCATTTATTTAATTGATTCTTTTTGTTCCAATGTTTTTGTCTCCAATACTTTTTGTGGATTTCAATAATGGCTAATATTAATTTCTATAGAAGTTTAAAAATGATATATATACTCCCAATGGTTAATTAATTTTTTATTAATATTTTCCATGCTTCATTTAAAAAAATATGTCCATGTAAATTTTCAATCTATTATATTAGTTTTAAAAAAATTCATTATATTTCTATTTCAATATAATTTTTTAAACCAACCATTTAATTTTATTAGAAAAAACTCACATTTAATATTGAGTTTATAGCTAATCATTTTCCAATGAAATGTTTATTTTTATTAGTAAACATTTTATATAGCCACAAAATTTTATAATTTTTTTGGCCACATTTTATCTATTCTATCATAATTATTCAGATGGTTTTTTATATATTATTTTAAATTTTTATAATATTACATTATATAAGAGATTAAATTTGTAGTTATATCATCCTTAAAAATGAAAAATGAGCTCCCTTTCATGCAATAGTTTGTGAAACTAATTTACTTTTAATTAGTAAACATCAATGAATCTTTTTAAGAGTATATTGTCACATACATATATTAATATACTTATATTTATCATGTAGAAATTTTACTAATTTAGAAGATTTTGGTTTAATTTTTTGGTAAAATTTTAGAGATAATCGACTTAAAATATATGAAAATCTACTATATATACTATCGATTGTTCCCCCTCCTTCCGTGTGTCATCACCACTACAATTTTGACTATGTCTCCATCTCTCCACTATTACTATCCCAATTCCTATTCCCATTATCCCTAATACTAGTTCGATCTCTTCCACTCTTAATACCTATATATTTCTATTCATTCTACTCCTCCAATACTAGATCTAGATTTACCTCTGTGTCAAATTCCTCCATCAATCCCATATTCCTCACTTTCCTCTATCTCTCCACCTTCCCATATCCTACTTCGACACACCTTGTACTCTTCTCTGATGCACCCTGACTACTCCTCCTTCCCTACCTGAAAATACTATCTAGAAAACCCTTATAGATCTCAAACACTCTTATCCCATGAATCTGTTGACCTATCGCAGTTGATTGAAATATTTTTTTTCTGGTGTCATATTAATAACTTTCTAGAAAAATCTATCATATTTTCAGATGACGAGTTCCTATTTGCTATAATTTATACCACACGCTATCACAATTTCTTCAAAAAGACCATTGGTAGGGATTTACAAATGATAAATTGAATTCACACTCCTGTTTTCCACTTTTTAATCCTAATATTGTATTTATAGATATGTACATGACTTTGATCACCAGAATGGAAAACTAGCAGTTAGACGTTGATCTGAAATCTCCATTGTCTTTTTTGGGTCCATTATTATTCTTTTCATATGAAGTACTCATTATTTCTTCATATAGACCACATGTAGTGATGTTAATTTATTTTTGGTTCTTCTTCCGGTTTCTCACTTCATGGAGTCTCACTGGAAATCATTTTCCCCCACCTAGCCTAAACCTTTGCTGCTTTAATAAGTATCTATTATAGGTAGTGATGCTAATTTGTTTCAGGTTCTTCTTTGTTCGTGTGATTCTACTTTGCTATGAAGGTACGTTACTTCTATAATAATTTCAAATTCTTCACTGTTAGTTTATTGATTATAAAATAGTGTATTTTAATTGGTTATTTTATATTTATTTTGAAAATATAATTTTTAAATTTTAAAATATTAATTCAAATTTCGAATGATTCTATATTTATCTCTTTACATCACTATCTATAATATAAAATCAATAAATCATAAACCACTTTATTCATAAAATGTGATTAAAGTGGTGATTTTAATTTATTTAAGGTGTTTCTTTCTCCTTGTTACTCTCTTGGATGTGACTGTATATTACTGCTATAATAATTTCAATTACTATATTGTTACTTTATTTATTTTAAGATATTCTATTTTAATTGGTCATTTTTTATTTATCATGACATGATAATTCTTTAATTTATAATTTCTTATTCAATATTTTGAATTTTCTACATAGTACTATTCATGGCTTTGGATATCTACTGCACAACGCATGATATTAAAGAACTACTAAGATGTGTGCAACTCTATTTGAAGTACCAGACACTAATTTTTTTTTGACACACTATTCATAACTATATTTTAGCTCTTCATTAGAATACTATTTAATTACTATATTTGTTTTAATAATTTCAATTTATTAAATTTATATTGTTGATTTCATAATTTCTATTTTAATTGGTTTTTTATTATTTATTATGACATGATAATATTTTACATTCTATTTTGTTACTTAGAGTTTTGAATTAGATATTCAATATTATTTTTGGATATAGATATATACTGTACAATGAATTCTATTTAAGTATCATTATTTTCTTCATACATCTACTAAATAACATCGCACTCTTCTCATATGATCATAAACATGGGACAAATAACTAATAATCAAATATAGGCTTGGAATGAATTCATTTTTTATATCATTTATGATTCTTCAAATTCAATTAATATTTATATTTTTTGGTTTACTTTTATACTAATTTAATCCCCCCATATTATAGGTTCATCTATTTACTGCTGTTCCTATTAACCAAATACCCAATATGGATGACATGACTCTAATGTCATGTAGTGATAATAACATATAATGTCCAAATTGAATTTCATTATCATAATTGACTATAAATGGTTTGTTTGATTTTCTATTTTTCCCTATATTTTTAATTCCATTACGATTTAATGAATTTTCAACTTCTATACATGTATAAAACATTTTTAGTTTAATAAAGTTTCAGTTTACCCAATTTATCCTAAAGTTACTACAATTATTCTATAGTCCAGATCATATAGTTTATTTAAATAATTCTTAAATGGATTAGATATTCAATGAACCCTTTTAAAAATGAAATTTTCACTTCACAATTGGTTACTAAGATAATTTCCCTTTCATCACTACACTGGTAAATATCTAATTATTGCATAATCATCATACATTTCCTCTATAATCATATTTTATACACACTGATCACACTATCCCATTTATATTATGTATAATTTCTAATTTTTTTATAATCATATTTTATGCACAAATATCATACCAAAAAACAATATTTAGTTTAATATTTTTGGAATATAAATGTATCCATTTGGAATTTGAATATCATGCATGATGTGAGTTTTAATTCACCACATTCATTCTGTTCATCTATATTTTAACTCAATAAGTTAATGAAATCTAATATTTTATTAATTTCATTCAATTTAGATTTTTTAGTGTAATAAAATAAATGGCAACTCTCGTAGTGTTAAAAATAAGAATATGATAATGTTTAACATTGTTGACACTTCAAGTCATTATGCTTACCTATTCTATCCCTTACTAGTTAGCATCATAATTCATATAAAAATTTTTCTTTAAATTATTTTCCTTTATGGGATTCATCCAAGATTCATTTTAAATGAATCTTTCACTACCAATCCCAACCTCAATGAAAATTTCATGTATGAATTCATTTATGAAATATGAAAGCATCAAATTACAGAAAAGTACTTATTAACATTTATTTATTTTATCGAAACCTACTCCTTTTATTTCCTAACATATTTGAAAACACAGTGACATTTATATATTATTACATTGATTTTAGAACATTCATTTCACTTTCATGACTATGTTTATCAATGGTTTGTTTTCTTTTTTATGATAGGTAACATGAAAACATAAAAAAGTATAGGTGGATGAAAAAGCTTTAGTTTGATAACTCTTTCAAAATCATTATATTTTGATGATTATGGTGACGTTAAATGCAAGTATTCAATTAAATTCAATGTATTTCATAGAATGTTCGCTATTTGGAACCCCTTGATCTCTTTGATTAGTTGATTTATGTGAATCTCATTTAATTGATGTTTCATGGGAATCCTTTGATAAATTACTTTAGGGGTTTTCTAATTTAACAATTCCATTGAAATTTGAACTATATTTTTCATGTCCTATTTGATACTGGTAAAGTAAAAAATAAAATAACATCCTTTCATGTAATTCAGTTTGCATAATCTATTACATGATCCACAAAAAATCAAAAGTCTTAAATTTGGTGATAATGTGATGTGCACCCATCAATTTCCTAGGATTCTTCCTCTAACAATCTTCTCCAAGGATGTTCATTATTTAATTTTCAACTATATAAGAGAAAAAATATTTTCAAGCACACAAGTATCTGGAAAAAAGATAGAGATATGAAGTGTAGTCAGCTTTAGTGCGTTCAGACTCACATCAGGCAGTTTCAAGTAGGAGGTTTTGGGGGGCATTGGTAGATACAGAGACCCTCAATTTTTCTTACATAGCCGATACCCTCATTTTTTCTTTACTAAAATTTAATATTTTATATTTCCCATAGAAGGTATTTGTTCTGATGCAAGTTCCATGAAAATTGACAATAGGAAAAGAACAAAACAATCTATTTACCCAACAATATATATTATGTTATTCCCTTTATAGTTTACTTATAAATTTTAAACAACTTTATAGAACTGACTTTCATTCTTTATTTTTGAACTTATGCTAATATATTTGAAGCAATCATTTTTATTTGTTGTACATTGGTTTTTATTAGTCATACAATCATTTTCTATTTTTCACTAAATATTCCCTTAAGGTCAAGATCTGATGAATATTGATATTTGGATATAGCCACTATATTGTGTCCCTCATACTAGGACATAATGTGATCTTATATTTTTATTTTCATAATTTTTTGAAAGGATATGTTGCTAATGTGGTATATACCCAAGAAATATTTATCACAACAATGCCTCTGAATCCATTTAGCGAATTTATTAGTGCCTTACAATCACTCTAACAAATTATTATAATAATTTTTAGATACATTGAATATAAATTTATATAATAAAATAATTTAAGACCTCATGTTCCTAAAATTGTTTTCAAATGAAACACTAATATATTTTATCCATTTATATTAAAATTTGATTATTATCTAAATGTGGGAATTAGTAGGAAGAAACAGATGGTGTGATTGTTCATCCCAAAAAATAAGTAATTGTTCTAATAGTGGAGATACTATGGATAAAAATAAGATAACTATGAGTATCAGTGGGGAATCTAGAGTTTATAGGTACTAAAAAGGAATTACACTTGTTGAATATAACCCTAAAATGAAAGAAGAAAATTATTCTCCCATTTCACCTATTGTTGGATCATATTCTCGATCATACATTCTTAGAATTTGGTGGGAACCAGATCTCAAACATCGGATTTTTCAATCTATTCATAGACTAGGAAGAAATAAAATTTACTATCTCCTTCCCTCCTCTCTCTTATTATACTGTAATTTTGAACTACATTTCTGACTACAGATGCCAAACCTTGGGTGCAGGTGACACACCTTGGGTGCATGAGCCATAACCAAATACAAATTTAGGTACCCTCTTGAAATGTTTTAAATTTTTTCCTATACTAATGCACCAGTTTCACATTTTAATCCCATAATATGTTTATTATATTTAAATAATCAATAAACTCTCAACTAATGTATTGGTATACACATATCACTACTATACTCTCAGCCAATATTTACTTGTTTGTAATTATATATAAAACTATTTTCACTCTTTTTTACATAATATAAATTCCCACGAATTATAAGAGTCTCCCTCAAGTTAAGTGTGGATATGTACAAGGTTTACCCATTGTACATGAATTTGACCAATGATATAACATTTGTTACATTTCTAGGATATGTTTTCATTTATATTTATCTTTACATTAATATTTCAAACTATTTTAATTTATTTACCTCCCCAAATAACTCATAATATTTTCTATAATTGATCATATAATTTACCCTTAACAATCATCTATTCTTATTACGGCTACCTACCCCACTACTTTGAAGAATTTCACTTTCTCCAGATCTACTTATAGAATTCTCCTTACATTGACATTATTATTTATATAGATATGAAATTTAATTTCTCATTATACCTTAAAATTCCATTTAAATGGAACATTTTATTTCAGTTTACATTGATTTTTTATTTCATTATGATTTTCTGAAATTGTGATACCATTGTCATTTAAATTAAAGCTTATAAAACATGATTGTTTTCTTGAGTTCTTTCTTGCTGAAGTTAATGAGGTTTGTTTATGGTTCATGGTGTTTTTTGGGTCTATATTTACCTTTCATGTCATATTGAGTAATATTTGTTCATTATATACATATTTGATTTAATTAGTGACTTTTAATTAAATGTGATCGATGTTATAAACATATAGAATACCCATTTTGAGTGATATTTTACAATTTTAAACATCTCTTTAAAATTTTGTTTTTACACATGAATTGATCCTTATTTAGAATTAACTACCAATTTCTACTAATTTCATTGCATGAATTAATTTTTTAAGATAGTTTATTGAATGTTTGATCTTCTTGGGATGAATTTTCTGTTTAGCTGGTGGTGTTTCATCTTCCAACATTTTTGACATAACAAAGACTCAAATTAAGGCAAGTATGACGCCATTGACTATATTTCTATCACATTAAATTACTTAATATTAATATATATGGAATATTTTAATGATTTATGTGCTCAATATATACCATCTAATGAAATCTACTTGAAATTTTAGAAAAGATATATAGTTTTTCAAATGAACATTTTATTTCATTCCACTAGATAAAATATTTTCACTCAGTTTCATTTCAAAAAATATATTCAATTTAACTATATGAATTCATGCATAACTCATGTTAATTATTTATATAAAATTTTATCATGCTGGTCTAAGACTAATTCTCTTTATATATGATGTTTCGATATATAGTTTCAATAACATATTATATTAATTATCTATAAAATTAATTTACAATCAAATTGATTTTCAATTACAAGGAAGAAAAATATTATCAATTTCTTTTACTTTTTAATAATTTATTATTTTATGTAGAGAAATTTATTAATAGGCTATGATGATGAAAATTAATTAGAAATTGATAGTTTAACTGATTTCAATTCTTCCATTTGAGGTTTTGCTGGATAAAATGGGAATTTGGATTCAAGTTTTCAAGCTATTCATGGTCCTCACATATCTCATGGTTTTGATGATTTATTTTGCTAACCATGTTATAAGAGGATATTTTTTACTTGAGAGAAGAAGTGATGGGGTTCTTTCCCTGATTTGGAAACTTTGGTGTTAGTAAGAAATTGAAGGGGAAAAATCAGTTGGCCTCTAAAGATTCTTATGCCACAACCAAAGCAGATGAAGCTTCTCAAAAGAGGTATGACAAGTTCTACCAATCTACTGTTGGATGACCTGCATGATCACAACTAATTGCTATGAAGAAATCATCACACTCTCTAAAATATGAACCAATACTCAAGTGGAAAATGTGCTAATGTCTTACCTTCTCCACAAAAATGAAAACTCATTTTCATTGTGAGTATATCTTTCCATACATTTTATTTCATTCCTTCTTGGATATTTCAGCCTCCTATACATTGTAATTTAACAAGAAGAGTATGTCATGTATCTATATTCAATTATCTATCCATGATCAGTTCAAATTAATGTTATTGTTAGACTTATATTTTTATTTCTAATTTTACTAATATATATAAACTGAAATATTAAATGAAGTAATCCAGAACTGTTGGATTTCAGTTTTGCCAAGAATTTAGGTTTTGGGAATAACATCTTCCTTAGATGGAATACTTCAAGGTACATACCCCTTTACTCTAAATTATAATAGTTTATTTATATTATCTATTAATTCAATAAAATCCCGAAATTACAGTATGCACAATGCTTTATTGAGTGAATGTACACCTGTAAGGATATTTATACAGTTACATGATCACATTTTAGGTAAATAAATCTACATCTATATGGATAATTATTCTTTTCATATTTTTTAATTGAAAGGTAAAAAAATTGAATGTTGTGACCATCAATTTCCTAGTATTTTTCCTCCAACAATCTTTTCCAAGGATCTTTATGTTAGACATAGTAAATGTCTCTCATGTTCTCATCCTTGAAATATTTCATTATTCAATCACTGGTTACTATAGTAGTTTACTCTATTAGAATTACCTATTACTCTTTGTTCAATCGTCTTTTATGGGTTTTATTAGAACTATTTCTATTTATAAACATTTTATGCTATCTACATTATAGTATTCATTAGTGAAATTATGTTTTTTTGAAATTCAGACTTTGGAAAAACATTGAGATGACTGGCTGGAAATCATTGGTTAATTTTTACCTGAATAGGTGAAAAAATGGTATTAAGAAAACAAGTATTTGGATACAAGATAGAGACTGGGAGGCATTTTGATAGGCTTTAGTAGTATCAAACTCACCACAAGTGGTTACACAAAGGGGGTTTGGGGAATTGGAATATAGATTGCTATAGGCAGTCATGCAAGAAGTATGACTTCTCTTATAATGGCTCATGTGGTTTCTCCTCAACCCCTTTCACTCATGACTATGAGGTTTTCATACACTTATTCAACCCTGAGATAATTTTTCTATACAAATTACCTCAATTCAAATGTTTTAGTTCCATGCACATAATTAAAATTTTTAAGAGTCATTAATAATAATAAAACATCTCTAAAAAATCTACACAACTTTTCCAATTTATCAATCCTTATATTTTAATATATACTATTACTTTTATATGATTTCAATCCCAAAATAACCTATTTTTAGCAATATATTCATACATTATATACCCCATGCAATTATAGTATGCAGTCCTTCTACTTGTAGTTTAGTTTTCCTCCCATGCATCTTCAACATTAACAAATTCCATATAGTATTATGCTTATAGTATGCATACATTGTTTGAAATGAAATACACATGTATGTATACATTATGCATACATTGATTTAATTTATGGATGCCTATAAACATAAATGCACACGTATAGTTATGTAAAATACTTCTTTCTACATGTCTCAACATCAACATTCACTCCATTTCCATGTGTCACGAGCATCACACTCAATCTACTTATTCTTCCAAATTTCTCCCACTCTTCCAATGACTGACATGGGTGACATAGATCATCACCATAATTTTTTTAGTGTGTGTATGAAAATATATAATTTAATAATCATGCCGTGCAAATGAACAGGTTGGGTATTAGTAATAGATAATAGATAATAAATAAATAATAAATAAATAATAAATAAAAATAAATAAAAATAAATGATAATAAATAAATAAATAATAAATAAATAATAAATAATAAAAAAATAAAAAAATAATAAAAAAATAATTAATTTCAAATAAATAAGTAATAAATACCAAATAATAAAGAAATAAACAATAAATAAACTATAAATAAACAATTAAAAATAAATAAATAATATATAATAAATATAAAAATATCAAATAAATACTAAATACATAATAAATAATAATTAAATATAAAAAAATGACAAATAAAATCAATAAATAATAAAAATAAATAATACTAAATAATTATAAACACAATAAATGACAAAAAATAATATATAATTACAAATAAATAACAAATAAAATAATAATAATAATAAAATAGAAAAATAAAAAAAAAATAATAAAAAAATAAATAAATAACAAATATGTGATTGTAAAATAAATATTAAATAAAGAATAAATAAATAATAAATAACTAATCAACAATAAATAAATAATAAATAAATAGTAAAATAAATAAATAAAAAAAAATAAAAATAAAATAATAAATTATAATATGTAGTAAATAATAATTAAATAATAAATAAAGAATAAATAAATGATAAATAAATGACAAATAAGTAATAAATTATAAACCATAGATCATAAACAATAGTAAATTATAAATAAATAATAAATAATAAATTAGAAATAAAAAATACGTAAATAATAAATTGGTAATATGTTATTAATAAATTAATAACCCATTAATAATAAATATATATATAAATAATAAATAATAAATAAATAATGAAGAATAATAAATTAATAATGAAAAATAAATCAATATAAAATAAATAAGTAGTAAATAAATTATAAATCATTACAATAAATAATAAATAAGGGGAAAATAAAAAAATTGATAAATAATAAATAATAAATATATAAATAGATAATAAATAAATAATACATTAATAAAAAACTAATAATACAAATAAATAAATAATAAAAAATAAATTAGTAATAATAAATAAAAGATATTATGTAATAATATATAATAAACAGAAAATAAGTATTAAATAATAATTTAACTATAGTTTAATAATAAATAATGAATGAATAAATGAATATATAATAAATAATTAATAAATAAATAAATAATAAATAATAAATGGGAAAAATAATAAATAATAAATAGTAAATGAAAGTAAATATCTATAAATAAATAAATAAATATAAATAAATATAAATATATATAAAAACACACACACAAATATGTATAAATATATTTAAATGTATATAAATACAAACAAGTATTCATAAATGAATATAAATATCCATGCATAGATACAATCACTACAAAAAAATTGTGCTTACTAGAGGTTATAATAACATCTACGAAATAAATACTATAAAAAAATTTATAATATAGTGGTCTTTAATAAAACCACTTCTATATTTTTTTTACAATTTGCAGGGGTTTCAATTAAACCCCTCCTAAAAGTATTTAAAAAAAGCCCAAATTCCTCCCCTCTCTTCTCCCCACCTCAACAATGACCCCCAATCCCCTCGAACCTCTCTATCCCTCTCCCATAGTCAGTGGTGACCCTATATCGGCGAACCCCTATCAACGACTACGCTAACCCCGACTCCCCTATTAATGAGTACCATCACCCGACACCCCTACCAGCTACTATAGTGACCCCAGTTCCCCTTTTCAGTGACCATAGTGACCCTAAAACCCATTACTGAAGGCATCTTTGACCCTGAACCCCCTACTGTCTACTATTAGGACCCCAAACCTACTTTCGGTGACTGTCATGACTGTGACCCCCTTCTTCATATTGTCGTGACCCTGATCCCACCCACTGGTGGCCACCTTGACACCGACCCCCCTATGGTTGGGTGATTCTAAAACACTCTTTCATTACTCATTTTTAAATTTTTATATATATTAATCCTCAATTTTGATATGATATTAATTATTTCTTTCATGTACTCTATTAAATTAAATTAAATTTATGTGATTCCACAACTCTTTAATGAAATGTTTATTCACTTATTTATAGGTGATGATTTATTTTTTATTTTAGTTTTAATTTAATATGATTGTAATTATTATATATATATATATATATTTGTTGTTGTATTTACATTAAAAAGTAATATAAATTTGTAAAGTAGTTTTATGTTGGTCATCAGTTAGGTCTAAATATTCCACCTAATGAGATTGTTTATGTCATTATCCTTCTATTAATTTTTTTTCATTTGGAGATTAAAAAAATTATGTATTTATCAATCATGGATAAAATGAAATGGTTGGTTATGTATATCATGGTATTTTCCCTCTTTTCTAGGGTGAAATTCACCATTTCCAATTATTACAGTGATCCCTGTTAGATGATAAGAATGCGACAGATATCTGTTACATGAAAAAGTATCACTATGTTTTGGAGCAGGTGGCAGTTATATAATTTAGGGTTAAATCCATCTTAGATGGTAAAAATGCGGTTGTCATATAATTTATGACATTATTTATCTATATTTGTGAGAAATAATAATTTATTTGATTCATGTTTTTATATTGAAATATTAGTAATAAAAAGTTCATTATTTGATTCATCCCATTTTCCTTTATAGTTGTTATAAAAGAGTCAATGATGAAATTGGGTGATATTTATTTTGGACTATTCCTATTTGATTAATCATTTGTATCATTATATCAAAATGGACATAGAGAATAATATCCAAGAGCTAAGGATAATTAATTTACCTCAAACAACACCTAGGTACGCCAAGGGTTTATAAGAATTTTTAGATTATGTAATTGGAATCCAATCAGTGGATAGTAGAATAAATTGTTTTTGTACAAATTTTAAATTCAAAATATGGTTGAATAGAAACAAAGCATATGGTCATTTTATATTGAAACATTTTCCTACTCAATATGTATGTTGGATTTATCATGGTGAATCAAATGTTACGAAAAGTCAAAATAATGAAAATACTATCAATGAAACACAAAGTGACTCAATAGAGGAGAATTTAGTTTGATACATGTTAAATTAAACATTTGTATTTGTCTAATACAATGTATAAGATTTTAATATATCTACAGATCCTTTAGTTGACCCTGAGTAGGTTAATATTCCTCAAAACTTTAGTGACCAAAAAGTATGTTTTATGAACTAGTTGAATATAGAAGACAAGAACTATATGAATGGTCTGCCAAATATTATATGTTTTATTTAATAATTATGTTTTATATTATCAAGTGTCTCGGTGGAATTACTAACAATGAAATTTCCAGGATTTTAGATTTTCTTCATGATGCATTTGGTGAAGCTAATATCCCTGAATCATTCTAAGAGATGAAGAAATTCATAAACAAACATATAATTGGTTATATAATGATACATGCATTCCCTAATGATTGCATGCTTTATTGGGGATAATATTATAATAAATAAGTATGCATAATATTTCATACAATAAAATGGAAGTTAATGAATAATAATGATATTGTAAATCAATGAAACCCTAAGATGAAATAAAAGAAGAAAACTCATTCAAGGGTACTGCATTATTTTCCCATGAAACCACAATTGAAAAGATTATTCATGTCATCTAAGATTGCATATGAAATAAATTTCCATTGTTAGGATAATAATGATGGCTTCATGAGACAACCTAATGATTCAACATCATGGAAGATGTTTGATTAACTATATACATATTTTTTTGGATCTTAGGAATGTATGTTTGGTATTGGATTCTGGTGGTTTTACCCTTCTTGTTACTTTAAGTACTTATTATATCATTTGGGTAGTTGTTTTAATCCCCTATAATCTACCCCCATGGATGTGTATTTATGAGGATTCTTTTATTATTTTGATGATTATTCATGGAAATAAAATTCTTGGAAATGACATTTATGTATACCTTCAACCTCTAATCAAATAATTGTGAGGATTCTGGGATGATGGAATGGAAACATATGAGGCTTAAATGAGACAACTTTTCAAAATGAATTCTACTTTAATATGGAAAATTTGTGATTTTTTTTGGACTAGTAAATTTATCTTGTTATAACACTCATACTGACTTGGCTTTTCCAATTTGTAATTTTGATTTTCATCTTAAATAATTACCTCATAGTAGAAAATGGTGTTTTATGTGTCATCATCTATAAATTTATGCTTCTCATTAATTCCGGTTTAAAAAGACATGATTAAATTATGATGTTGAAATGATAAAGTCACTGAAGGTGTTAGATGGTTCATAAATCATTTGACAATTAATGAATGTCATTGAAGATTTTGGAAAATTTCATCAGTTTAAAGAAGGGGGAAAGGGGTATGAGGTACAGTATTTGAAGCTGCTGGAACACAACAATGGAAGAAAAAGAGTATATTTTTTAAAATTTTTTATTTATATTTTAATTTGATACGTCATAATCTTGACATATCTCATATTGTTAAGAAGATATATGATAATGGAAATTTTACATTGCTTAATGAGAAGGGTAAATCTAAGGATTACCTTAATGCTCATAAGGATTTGGAGTCAATGAATATAAGGAATGGTTTTTGGGAAAATGATAATAGAAAGTATCCTTCAATTTTTTTTAGAATGAAAAAAAAACAATAAAGATTTATTCCTTAAAACTATAAAAAATGTGAAAGTTTTTGATGGATATTCGAGTAACATATCAAGGTACATTGACTTAAAACATCAAAAGTTACATGGATTGAAATTTTTGTAATCTCATATTTTTATTGAAGGATTGTTTCCCTTGGTATTTCATAAAAAATTACATAAAAAATTAACTCTGGGTCTAGTTGAGTTTTCTTCCATTTTCAGTGATCTTTGTGAAACAAATATAAACAAAACTATGATTTATAAACTTCAAAAAAGAATTTTTTTGACACTTTGTTATTTTGTGATGTTACTTTCCCCTTCATTCTTCAGAACTATGATTTATTTGAATGTTCATTTGTTTAAAGAATCTAAAATTAGTGGACTATTACACTATCGATGGGTGTATCCAATTGAGAGGCATGTTGATAATATTTTTTTTCATCACTAAATTCAATTTTATCAAATCAATGCGTAATTTTTTTTAATATGTTTTTTATTTTTTTCATTAGCTACTTAGGTCATTTGAAAACATTTGTGAGGAATAAAGCTCACCTAGAATACTTTATAACTAAAGGTTACATAGATTAAGGGTTCTTGAAATTATATTCTCGGTATTTGTATGGGATTGAAACTAGATAAAATTTTATTGGACATACTAATGATATCTCCTATAATTATCATTCTAAAAATAAATAATTGGCATTTACAACTATTAGAAAACCAATTAGAAAGGGGTCATATTTTACACTAACTAAATTGGAGTTTCTACTAGCACATAGATATGTGATACTCGATAGTGTTTTTGCTGATCCATTTATTGAATAATTATGACTGTAAATAAAGAGGCAACTATGGGGTAGAGCATGAAATGTGATGGAATTAACAAAATATTTTAATAAGGATATTGTTGAATGGTTCTCTTGTTGTGTAGTATATAATAATATTCATATTATTGATGTGTAGTTATTTTTTCTATGTTAAAAGTAACACCCTATATAATTTTGTATAGATAATGAATGTTGATAATCGAGCTAAAATATCAAATGATTTTATGTTTTTGGATCAAGGTCCTCTAAAGAAAGCTAAAAGATTTGATGCCTATGATATTACTGGCTTTTGGTTTTGTACAATTTATCATTAATAAGAATTGAAAACTCAAAATAGTGGTGTATTTACACTTGAATAGGTGGGATACTATGGGAATATGAATGATAAAATTGAATTAAACTATAATGGAATGTTTTTAGTTGTCATATTCAAATGAAAGTGGTTCAACATTGATAGGGGTATAATGAAATATTCATTACATTTTACTTTTGTTAACTTCTCCCTGTTGATTAATACTGGTGAGCATGCGTAGCATGATCCATTTATCTTGGCATCACAAGTGAATATGGTTTATTATGGGGATAATGAAATAAAATAAGGCTAGAGTGTTTTCTAAACTTAAAGTAGAGAGGCATATATGATATGGTTGAAGAAGATCAATTAGTGTTTTGTGATAGTAAACCCCATCAACCAAAAACATTGAACATGTTTTTTCTAATAAAATCTAAATAGTTGAACTTGCATGATTGGGTAAAAATGAAGGATTATTCATAATGGAGGCCAATAACAATGAAGATAATGAAGATAAAGATAATTAAATTTATAAATTGGTAATGAAAATATATTATAATTTCACATTGATAAGTGTTTTTTACATATATATGTTCTATTTTTTATAAAAAATATTTTTTTAATTATTTATACATTTAATATACCATAACCATTTGAATTATAGGAATGTTGAGAACAAAAACAATTCAGGATCATAGTCGATCAACATCTCGGATCCTGCCACCACTATCATAATCTTCTGTGGATCCTAGTGATTCTATTGTACCCGAGGCTACTAGAAACCCCATTGTTTCCCTAGATGTCATTGGTAACCCACCACCTGATTCACCTCTAGGGATGTAGTAGTTTGTTAACTCTCCCTCAAAGGGATATTATCTAATTACTATTACTATAATGTATTTAATTTTTCTAAAAAACTGTATATTTTATTAATTGGTTAATTAATTTGTTAAAAAGATAAATAAAACCATAGAAGGGATAAAAATATGAACACAAAATATGTTTGAGACTTGAAGTATTTCATGATTACCGTTCTATTTTATGAGTTCGGGGTGCTTACCGGTGACGCTTCCAAAATCTTTGGGTAGATTCATGGGAAGATTGCTTGTGAGATGATGATCTTTCCCATTAATTATAATGGTAGTAGGCATATTCCAAAAGAATTCAAAAATGAAGTATTTGATACTCAAGTAAAGGTAATTTTAATTTAATATTCCATGATAAATAATTTAAAATACATGTGTAAAATTTTGTAATATACTTATAAAGTGTTATGTTTTTTATTTCTAGATGTTTTTTTATTTTGATGTCCTTGACTTCATTTCATGACCATGAAATTTGAGAAATTTAGTCAAGAAATAGAGAGATTTTAAATGGAGATTATGGAATGAGTTTAGTGAAACTTCTTTGATCTCATGACCAATGTCTGAGAATGGTCCAAAAGGAATTTTTCATGGGAAATGTAATATTTTTGTCAATATCAATAGAGATTCATCTCATGAGGTAAATAAATATTTTATAGTATCTTAATAACATAAATACAATAAAATTATAATTTTTATTAATGCTTCTTTTTTTAGGAATTATCTAAAAAATATAGCGATTCGTGAGAATCAAGAAATTCCTCACATCATGTGGTCTCAAAGTTTTTCGAGAAATACAAAAAGTTTGGTTTTTATTTTAGTCATTATTATTTACATCATTTTATTATAACTCAATGATTTTTCTAACTTTTTTATATTTTTCTATAAATTATAACGAATTAGGTCACCCTATTAGATAAAATGAGATGTTTTTTAATGTGCATAGGAAAACCAATGGTAGTTTTGTAAATGACCCTACCAAAGTCATTGGATTAAGTCATTTTCATTTCAATTTCATATTAATGAAAAATATATTATAAAAACTAAATATCCTTAAATAGAATTAAATGTGTCTTGTTACATGGATTAAACGATTCCAATTTCATGTTGTTTGATACATATAGATGTGACCAATTAATTATGTGTATATATTGTTTGTTGTTATAATATGTTTTTCATTATTATGTTTTATTACTGATGAAATAATAATAAATAGTACAAAAAAATTTATTAATTTGATAATATTAAGAAGTTTAAATATTTTAAAAAGTAATTGATAATTTTTCTGTATTAAAAAGTTAAAATTCAAGAAGTCTAGGATGAAAAACCTTCACAATCATCATCAATTTCCCAGAACGATGCAGTTGGAATCGTTTTAGGGAAGGAAAATCCCAAACCTTTATTTGGGATGGGTTTTAGGCCTACTACATCTACTGTATTTGGTAGGGTGGCGACATCCATTACTACTACATGCGATAGGGTTTCAAGTAGTGCCATTGATGAGGAATCACAAAGAGAAATTGCATGATTGAAAGAAAAAGTGTAAGAACAAAAATCTTATAGTAAAACACATGATTAGTGGTGGTCAACAATTGATAATGATTTAGTTTCATTATTTCAGTGGATGACTGACACAATCCCTCATGAAATTTACAGCTTTATAACTCATCCCATTGAGGTAAATTATAACATCCATAGATCATTAAAAAATTTTCAAATAACACATAATACATCCATAAATAAAACTAAAACGACACTTTTAAAAATAAAAAACTTATTTTGAGTCATATCGAACAAATATTGTTCTGAATTGATATGCGGTTGATTTATAGAAGTTAAAAATTAATTATAGATCATTATCCATAAGTTTGAAGACAATCCTATCTTGTTTACTCAATTTTGACTCGATAAACACTTCTCAAGGGTACAAAAACCATAAAAAACATGTGTTGGGGGTTAACACTAGACAAAAAACATCAGATTACACTAAAAGCACAGGAGACATGCCATATATTGAATTGTGAAATATAGAAATTGATGGGACATCAGTTTGAGTTATGGTTTTCATTGGACGTCTACAAATGATTTTTTACAGTTTTAAAACACTAAAATGAGCATGGAATGGTCAAAACCATAGAAAAAAACCTCATAATGATGTGGAGTCATGGAAAAAAACCTTTTTGTTATTTTTTTACATGTATGCATAAAAAACATCAATTTGATATGCGGTGTGGTCATAATGACTTGGTAAACACTTCTTAAAGGTAAAAAAACCTTTAAAAACATCTGTTGGTGGTCAAAACTAGGAAAATGATGTTGGATTGAACTGAAATTAGAGTAAAACAACCATATATTTAATTTTAAAATGCAGAAACCTACAAAACATCATTAAGTGTAACATTTCTCTTGGTATGACTATAAACGTGTTTTTAGTGTTTTAAAATACTAAAATGTGCGTGGAACATTCCAAACCATAGAAAAAGGCCTTATATTGACCTAGAATCATGTTAAAACCACAACTGAGTTATTTTTGATGTGTATGTGTATACACCACATAAATATGACATGCTTTGTGCTTAAAATGACTTGGAAAACATTTATTAAAGGTATAAAAGCCTTTTAAACATGTGTTGGGGTTCAAAACCTAGAAAATGACATCAGATTTCTCTAAAGTTAGATGAAAAATATCATAGATTTAATTTTGACATTTATGAATTGACAGAACTTTATTCTGAATTACGATTTTCCCAGGATGACTATAAATGAGTTTTTAGCATTTTAATATACCAAAACGTGCATGGAATGGTGAAAAGCATATAAAAAGTACTCATATTGTTGTGGAATCCAGGGAAAACCACTAATGAGTTATTTTGGATGTGTACACATAGAAAACAAATCAACTTGATGTGAAATGTTGTTGGAATGACTCCGTAAGCACTTCTTAAAGAGACGAAAGCCTTCAAAACTTATGTTGGGGGTCAAAACTAGAAAAATGATGTTAGATTGCCCTAAGTTCAAGGGAAAATGATATTAGTTTGAATTATAAAATGTAGGAACTAGCGACACATAATTCTAAATTACTATTTTCCTAGGATGGCCATAAACACATTTTTAGTGTTTTAAAAGACTAAAACGTACAAGGAATAGTCAAAACCATAGAAAATGACCTCATACTGACATAGAATCATTGGAAAACCATAGATGAGTTATTTTGGATGTGTATTCATATAAAAAATATTAATTAGTTGGGAAATGTGGGTAGAATGACTCAGTAAACACTCATTAGAGGTTTAAAATCCTTCTGAAACATGTGTCGAGGGGTCAAAACCAAAAAACAATGTCATATATCCCTAAAATCACAGGACAACAACCGCAGGTTGGACTGTGAAATGTTGGAACTAATGAAATTCCATTCAAAATCATGTTTTTTCTAGGATGGTTGTAATTTTTTTAGTTTTTTAAAACACTAAAACCTACAAGGAATAGTCAAAACTATATACAAATAACTCATATTGACATAGAATCATGGGAAAACCACTATTGAGTAATTTTTGACATGTACACCTAGACAACACGTCAATCTGACATACGGTGTGGTCGGAATGACTCAGTAAACACTTCTTAAAGGTAAAAAAGCCTTTAAAAACATTTGTTTGTGGGTCGAAACTATGAAAATGACACTATATCTCCATTATATAAGTGTAAAATGACCATATATTGACCTTTTAAATATAGGAATAAAAAACACATCATTTTAAATTAAGGTTTTCTTAAGATGGCTGTAAATTCATTTCTAGTGTCTTAAAATACTAAAACATGGGTGGAATAGTCAAAACCATAGAAAATGACCTAAGGGTAATTTAAAATCATGGGAAAACCACCACATAGTTATTTTTAAAATATAATAAATGGTGTGATATGAATGAATTAAATTTTTATTATGATGACAATTTCAAGAACACCACACATCAATTTAAAATTTAATTAGATTATTTACTTATACCTTTTCAATTTTAAGTATTGAATAATATATTAAATAGCTATGTTTATGTTTTAAAAGTGTTTTTAATTATATTTTATTTGATTGATGTCAAAATATCTTCTGTTTTAATAACAAAGTAACAAATTTTATGTGAAAAATTCTTAATATAATATGTGTCTTTTCTCTTCAGCATTTCTTTACATAAATGTTCGATGTTTCATTTTAGGTGATAAATGCTATCAATAATTTGGGGGTTGACCTTTATGATACATGAAATTCTTCAGAAGTAAGTCACTACGGTTCTTAGTTTCTATGGTATGTTAAAACTTTATCAATTATTCCACCGTAATTACGATTTATTATGATTTGTTTTAATTTATGTTTTCTTTTATGTTACAGATGATGATATGATGTAGTTGATTTTAGTTGATGAGATGATGTAAAGCCATAAGGATGTAGTGGAGGTCGTGATGTGGATGTATATTGGGAACGAGTTGTTGTTGGACATATTTTATATGTATATATTGATGACTAAGGTATTGGTTGTCCATTGTATGGGTTGACTGAGACTGAGGTTATGATGACTGTGGATGTTTTTATATATAATTTTGGATGTATAACATATGTATGATGGGTTTATCATTCATTTAAGTTTTAGTTTATTTCATGTCAATTTTTTTATATTTAATGTTTTTTATTAAATATTTTTCGATTTTTTGATTTAGTGGTGGTTTTTAGTAACTGTTGATAAGTATATTAATTAAAATACGTTTAGCAGTAGTAATTATTAACTGCTACTATAACTAACCAACACTAATATATTCTATTGCGGTTAGTTTCATTTTATTTATTTTTCCCCTTGATTATTTTTTTAAAATTGAACTACTAAATAAAAAAACCACCATTAAATGCTCCAAAAAGCACACATACCAAAATTTATATGAAATTAAAGAAACCACTGCTAAATGACTAGAGATCGTGCAATATGCGGTGATTTTGGAGCTCAGACGGAAGTATTCCAAGGTTTTGAAGTCATATGATATGAACACTGAATGGGAGTTGGCTACTACGGAGGATGTGCCTTATTATGAATGTGGTGAGGATTATGACTAATATGATATGTAGCTGATCTTTTCTGGTTGGTACTGATATCTGGATGTCGATGCATGGTATGCCTGTACTCTTGATCTTTTTCTCCTGTACTTTTCCTTTATTCTAATAAAGAGTCAGAGGCCTTCCTCTAACTGATCATTCTAGTATATAAATTATAAATAAATATACATAAATGTATATAAGTACATACACCTATGTATAAGTTATAGATAATAAATCACCAAATGTGGGAAATCCATAATAACTGAAACACTACAAAAATCAACTAGAATGTAAATCAATGCAATAAATTCATATGTGACCAAAATAGAAAAGCAAGACACTCTTAAAGAAAGATAAAATCCCATTGAATGGTAAAAAATCATGATATTCGAACAAAAAACTCAGTTTTGGAGGCCTTTGGGATCTCTTTGACCTTAGAAAAATATTAACCGGGGTCCCCCTATATGAAAATTATTTTTCTCTTCAGTTATTAATTAACTAATGTCAAAACCTACAATGTGAGTTTTTTATGGAAATTTTTAGATAGATTATATGAAAATATTATTAATAGTATCTTTCATGTCGTGTAATGTCTCTGCTCAGTGTACCTCAACAACACTCATGTTGAACCATCATTGGATATCTCAAGCATGCCACTCCATACACCAAATGATATAGACTAGATATGAGGCCCCAATGACATCATGGGGAGACTATGACCTAAAAATAAATACCTCAAGGGAATGCTCAAATACTTTTGAAAATTCAGCATGATCACTTTGAATAATAGATTTACCCCAAAACCCATAAACATAACACATGGATCCAAAATTGTCATTACACTACATTATATAAAAGTAAAAAAGTATATACGATATGCATCATTATAAAAAATAATAGGAACAACAATATTATTTTCATGACCCAAACCAATGGGTCCCGTACCGTGACTACCCCAAGCCCGCCTCTAATAGGCCAAAGGGAAGTGACAAGTGTTGAGTAGGCATATCACATATATGGGAGGACTTAGACTAATATACCTGACATCTCAAAACTCATACAATGATAAACTGTAAACAACCAATAACTATGAATGAATATATCTAAAATCCCACCATCAGAGTACAATAACAAAGTACTAGAACGTAAAGTCCAAATACAGACCCACCAAAATAAACCGAAGACAAGTCGAACTTATGAAGTAGGAGTGTACTTATACCCAGAAAATCATTGGAATACACCTTAGTATTTTTGGATCACTAATCTCCGTATGGTCTTGATCCATCTCAGAATCTATAAAAAATGTCATTCACTCTCATAAGACACAATACATGTGAGAAAATCCCATACATGGGCGATTATAGCAATACACAGTAGGACAATGAAAAATCACTAAGTATTTTTCATCAATAATATAAGTCAGCTCATCAAAGGGATATGCCAGAAACATAAATAATAAGAATATCCTTATATACTAGTAGTCAAAACACAATTTTATGTGAGATCATAATCATATAACGAGCCTAGGATTCCAGCTTAAAGGTTTTAGATAAAAATCATCCATGAGAACATACTCCACAAGTTAGATAACATTGGTGGAATCCATACGAGATGTCATTCTCATCGGGTCTCACCATAAAAAGTGCATTCTAAAAGTTTAAAGTGATTGATACATAGATGGTCATCGAACCTAATTCCATGGGGTATACCAACAACCTAATATGGATTTACCCACTAAGTAGAATATCATCACTTAAGTAGTGTTGGTCATGAGGATACCAAGAACCCCACATAGGTTAATGATGATGATAGATGATCTCACACTAGGCCTCATGAAGGGATTCCAATAACTCTATCCATGACTGATGTTTTTTAGTGGCAATAACCATACTATACATAGGCCATGACTCCAGGAACCCTCATTGAAGGGATCAAGGGAAAACAAACTAATGAAATTTATCCACACTAAAGGGAACAAGGGATCCAAGTTATCTTTAAAGGAGTACATGGTGTGTATTGGAAGTACACAACCAGTTCCTTCAGCATTCGATTATACCTGTGTATCATGATTCGTGATCATGTCTGTGTCAAATTACATGGTGCCTGGCCCGCCACATGGTGTGTAGACCCACATGGTCTCCTTGGTGGGTACCTCCTTTACCCGACGAGCTACCTACCAAGGTGTACATGTCATGTGACATGACCCACATGTCATGTAACTCAACTTAGATTCCTGGGTGTGTACACCCTGTACAGGAAGAGTTAGAAATCTATGGTCACATGACATGTGACTCAAGTCAAATGGTGTTTGATACTTTTCTTTGCACTAAAACCCTAGCCGCCACTCAAGAGGTACCACTGGGTGTATAATTATAGAATGTATACCATGAGACCTAGTATTTCATAGATATATAATTCTAATTCATGAATCTTCCTCCATGAAACTTCCCCCATTGCAACCCATATAGAGAACTATGATTTGGGGTCAGCTGATCCTTGGCTTCACCGATTGTCAGGATCTGGTCTTTGAAACCACTTAGGAAATACACTTGTGTGCCATCCATAGCCACATAATTTATTTTGGATTAATATAAGTTATTGAGCCCTTACGATCATCCCCTAATCATACTCTATCATAATCAAACCTCAATCTCTAGTCGTACCCACAGTATCGATCTATGGTATCGAAGAATGATATAAGTACATGATTAACATTGGGTTAAAGGAATTTTCCATGATGAACATTCAAAGAACAAGAGAGGAAATGAAAAAAATAAAGAACATGAGGAAAAAACCTTGATCATTGTTCATGTTGGCTTCGATTCATTTCCATTAGAATGATGAATGATGAGATATAATATAATAGACAAAAGAAATCTCCCAATCCTGGATTATCTAACTTTTACCTCCAATACACATTATTTGTGAATAAATTCATTAGTTGATTGATTAATTTTCATTAAAGGAGAAATAAAATAGGGATATATCCAAATAAAATAACATCCTACATCAAGATGGATCAATCGTTGATGAATAATTAATCAGCATCATTTTAGTTTGCATGATCCTCGGATCCAATTGAACACTAATTGATGATCCATGATGAGGTTGTTGTTCGCCTGAGAATGATCTACCAATAGTCTCTCCAATGGATCCAAGGTTTTGTGGCTTACAATGATATTTCCTCATATCCATATATTTATATGAAAATTTAGATCATGTAAACTTAATTTAATTAATTACTTCTAATAAATTAATTTATTTAATCATTTGACCATGACCACACCCAACCTGAATGTCTAACATGCTCCAAGGTTATGTCGCACCTAGGGTATAACCCACGCTTTGAACTTAATGAAAACCTTTTATTTCTGATCTAATCCCCTATTTAAGGGTTATTTCACTTTTTAACTAAAAATATTCTCAAATGATATATAATATACTTAAAAAAATGAATTTTGGGCTCATCAGGCCGCAAATTATCATTTTCTCTTAGTTCATAGCTTAAAAAATAATCCATATATTATTATAAATTAATACATGGAAAATCAGATCCATTACTTTCTTCACACCATGAGGTTTTACATCCTAAAAAGATAAATGAAAGACTACACAAAGCGATGTGGGTACTGAGTACACGTCTGAGACTCCCACTCCCAGGTTCTCTCTAGAAAATTATAGTCTTGTCACTGGACACACACTAAAGGAATTTCTTTCCCATTGATGATCCTCTCCTACTGATCCTCAATCTCTATCAGTTACCCAGCAAAAGTCCCTCCATTCTTTTTGTCCAACTCACCCCAGTCAATAACATCCTACAGGTCATTCATATACCTCCTTAGCTACGATAAAAGAACAATGTCATGTACCCAGTCTAATTTCGATGGTAGATCTAAGTGTTAAGCCACCTCACCAAATCTACATAGTCTATAGAAATAGATAATGACTCTTTGAGATAACTATCCACCCTGGGAAAATATACACTACCCACGTTGAGGAGAAACCCATATGAATACATGGTTTCCCTACTATAACTCCAAATTCCTCTGTGGTCAGTATGTATAAGACTTATGCTAGATCTATGTAGTCCTCATTCACTCCTAAATGATATGAACCTTCTCTATAGTGGATCACACCAACTCCAGGCCTATAAGGGATGACTCTCCTAGGTCAATTCAACATAGTGGTTACCTACATGGTCACAAATACAAGACCTGTAATGGTTCTATATTGATGGTGGAATGGTAGTTGTTGTTGTATGAAAATCCACCAATGGTAGGTGATTCTATCAAACAAGGACAAAATCTAACATGCAAGCCTGAAGTATGTCCTCTAGGACCTGAATTGTCTACTTAGTCTATTCATCTATATTAGAGTGTAACACCGTAATTAAATGAACTTGAGTACTAAATGCCTCATGAAATCCATACTTTATCTAATATGCGAAGTAATAAACAGAATTATAAATGATCATTGAGGGAACTCCATGGAGCTGAGCTATCTTCTGCACATAGATTCATCCCACGATCTCTACTAAACTCTACGATTGGGTAACTTGGAAGTGGACTAAATTGGGTTTTCAGTCTATAATCACCTAGATGGAATCGTGTCCTCTGAAAATATGTGGTAACCCCATCATGAGGTCCATGGATATACCATACCACTTACACTCTAAAACCTCAAGTGGTTTTGCTAAACCAGCTGGAACTCGGTGCCCAAAATTCACTTGCTGAAGAGTGAGGCATCAAGATAAAAACATTGACACCCCCTTCTGTATCCATGGCCTACAAAACTAGCATTAGAGGTCCCGGTACATCTTTACCACACCTGGACATCCCACCAGTGGAGATGTATAAAAACTCTCCCAGAACCACCTCCCATAATGTCACATGTACCATTTTCTATCCTCTAAAAGGAACAAAATGCTCCCTAAATTCAGAAAATCTATCAGAAGCATGTCCTATTGATATGTGAGTATGTAGGGTTTCATAGTAAATATCCCAAAGCTATGCCTTTCAAATTTTTATAATAAATGAGGGGTAACAACCGTCGACTGAAGATAAGATTCTCCATCCCCACCCACAATGGATAAATATAATGAGGACAACTACTCCAATTCTTTAGTCAAAAGCTGAGAAAAATATCTCATACTGAGAGCATATTCTACCACATTACCGTACCCAAGATTATATACAATCTCAAGTTCATAATCATAGAAGAATTCTAGACATCACGTAGGTCTCAAGTTAAGATCCTTATGAGATAATACATAATTGAGACTCTTATGGTTAGAATACATGACAAATAGCTCACCCATAAGGTAGTGTCGCCAGATCTTCAGTGCAAAGACTATAGCTGCTAACTCAAGATCGTGGGTCACATAGTTCTTATCATGAGGTCCAAAATGATACGAAACATACACAATCACCACATACTTATACATAAAAAAATAACCAACACCACCCCCTTATTAATTGTGAAACACAATGTACTCAACACCCACCTTAGGAAATCTCAATATGGGAACAGTCGTCAATATATACCTCAGCTTCTAGAAAGCCTATGGTCCGCTCTCTATCCACATGAATGGATTCCCCTTTTGGGTAAAATCTGTTAAGGGAGATGATATCCTGTATAAATAGGGTTCAAATTTCCTGAAATATCATGCTAACATAAGGAATCTACATACCTCTGTCATTCTCTTAGGTGGATCCCATGATAACACTTCCTTGATCTTTACAGGGTCCACAACTACAATATCTACTGAGATAACATGTCCCAGAAAGAAGAACTCATGAATCTAGAAGTGTAACTTCATGAACTTCCCATAACATTGGTTCCATCGATGTACATCCACAACCATCCTCATGTGTCTCATGTGCTTATCCTAAGTCATCAAGTACACTATGATATCATTGATGGAGACTACCAAAAACTGGAACAAGAAAGGCTAAGAGATCCAGTTCATGAGTCCCATGAACACTGCTAGTGAATTATTTATGCCAAAGGAAATTTCCAAGTACTTAATAATGACCATGAGGACATCATAAATCCATATTCATGATATCCTCATCCTATAATTATTTCTAGTGATAGCTTGATTTAAGGTCAATATTTGAGAACCATCATGCCCCTATCAAATGATCGAAGAGTTCATCGATCCTCTATAGTGGATACTTGTTCTTTATGGTCACCCAGTTTAGGTTATGGTAATCCACAAACAACCAAAACCTCCCGTAAACATTATTGGGAAAAAACACTAGGGATTCCCAGGGTGAAACACTGGGTCTAACAAAGCCCTTCCTTTGTAAGTCCTAAAAATGAACCCTTAACTTGTGAAGAACTACAAGAGACATTCGATATGGTAGTGATGATATGGAGTTTGTATCAAGGTGTAGATCAAGGAAAAATTCTATCTCTTAGTAGGGAGGTAAGCCTAACACGTCCTCAAGAAAGATGCCCTCATACTCCACCACCACTATAGGAAACTGAATGCTCATAGAATCTACTACACCAAGAGTCATTCTATCCAACAGGTTACTAATAAGATAAAATTTATTATTTATGGGCCCATATTACTCCATTTGGGTTTCCTTTTCACCCATAAAGGAGATCCTTGTCCCATCAATATAGGCACACCACATCCTCTATCTAAACTAGTCTATCTATACATGAACTACATATAACTAGTTGTTACCTAGGATTTAATCATAAAGACTCATCACATCTATAAATAGATCCTAAAAGAAACTATCACCTCAAATAGTTAGTTAAAATCACTGAAAGAAGTGTGTGATCATTGAGTTTCCTCCAATAAGAGTCTACAAGCATAAGGGTCGAGCAAAAGACTCCACTAGAATATCTAAGTCTAGAACTAGATAAATGTAAAGAAAGGAATGGATCTCACCTATATCTATAAATACATTAGTTAATGTAATGTAGAAACATATTGGACCCTATATCATCCCTATAGCCTCTTGTTAATAAGCCTCGAATGCCTGCAGATTCCATCACCCCATCCTCCTAACTTCCTAAGCCTAGTGTGGACCACCCATAGTGGTGGTGGTAACAAATCGAAAATTCTACCACATCAAGATTCTCTCTCTACTCCTCTTCTATGTTCATTACCCTATGGACCCAACCTATCTATACACTACTTATACCTTGGTATCCCATCTAGTTTCCCTCTATTAGGCACACATCAGGTCAAAAAATCTTGTGAAATATGTCCCAGACCATCTTAAGAAGAGCACCATCTCTCCCTAGGATAGCTAGATCAATCCTTTGAGCCCTAATATGTACAACCTATTTCCTGGGATCTTCTCATGAAACTTATCACTTGTTTAGGTTATTGTGTCTATCATCAACTACCTTAAACCAAAGTCTAAACTCTTGTGTTACCACTACCAACACCAACATTATGCATCTTCTCATCCATGAAACTCTCAACTACCAAATAATGCTCTATCACCATATCATAGGTTGGAATGCACAGTGGAATCACACTAGTTTAGAAGTCTCTGTGTAGTCCCCACTCAAAGGTCTAATCCCAACATAACTAATCACAAAACATATCCATTGAGTACTAAGAGAGGTTGGGGAGCCTTTATGAATGCTCTTCCATAGTTGTACTACCTCACTCAAGCTATAAAATCTCCTGGATGTGTATAACTCTCAATGTAGCTGAAGAATACTCCCCTTTGAAATGGTACTCAAACTCTAAACCTGAAAGATCACCCCATCATACAACTGGTTCATTAGGACCCACTATTTTCCCA
This sequence comes from Viscum album, assembly GCA_963277665.1. NCBI lineage: Eukaryota > Viridiplantae > Streptophyta > Magnoliopsida > Santalales > Viscaceae > Viscum > Viscum album. The sequence goes on along the minus strand of OY728121.1, from coordinate 1,678,607,283 downwards.
TAGATCCATGGATAAGGCTTACTCCTAGAACCACTATCTGGTCTATAGGTATCCGGATAAAACTAAAGAATCATTTCTGTAGAGAACCGAAGATTGACGTACAAGGACATTACATTACTTTTGCGGAATACTTATTACATAACAAAAAAACACACACAAGGACCGTAATAGTTTAGTGTCTTTGGAAACTCGGAACGCAATCTTCTTAATCATGGTGAAAGATCTTCAACATCTCCCATAAAGATCTTCCCATTTTTTTATTACCTAAAACCTTTCTTTATATCCTGGGGAAAAGAAAACATAAAAGGGTGAGCTCAAATGCTCAGTAAGGGTAAACAAAAGAAATATCAATCACATCATATTCATAAGAACATAACATTTTGGAAATCTTAACCTGCAAAAGAGATCATAATATCATAACATGGGATAAATCATAGTAGTGAAATGTAATCTCAATAATCATAACTTAAAACACGAAACATTGTGGAATACACACATAATCATAGATAATCATTTCTTATTAGTCAAGACTCATTTCCAAGACTATCTTAGTGGAAAAAGTCCATTTCTGAACTGAGTTCATTCCTCATTTCAGTCCTGTTTCACTGAACCGGTTTAACCTGCCGTTCCAGCCATGTCTATCTCATGAGATATAAAATCTTTACCCAATGCATTGGAGGGAGATATAGGTACCAACCATCTCATAATGACACTATTCTTATGTGTGCCACAAAATCATAAACCATACATCAAAGCATAACCCATGTAATAAAAATGGGAATCTTAAACATCGTAACATCATAAAACAACTCATATAAGATAAAGGAATTCATAAAAATATTTCCATCACAACATAGTAAAGTCAATGTAATAATAGGGATAGAAATAGAACCCTATATTATCTTAGATGGAAAATAATTTTGATAAAACACTTGAACTCCATTCTTGAGAAAAATATCCTTTCTAAAACATTTTTCCTTTCTTAAAATGTCATACAATTTTAAACTAAAAGAATTTGATTAAAAATAAACTTGAAACATGTAAAGGAATCTTCTTGGAAATAATTTTTTAAAAATCCATTCATGCCGTTTATGTTAAAAAAACATTCTTCTCGTACTTTTGTCGGAAAAGTCAAAAAGCACCTCGTACGAAAGACGACAAAAGATTCCTTTCATATCTTTCACTAAAAACACACCGAAGGGTAAAATTGTATTTAAAAAATTTTATGTGGATGGAAATAATATTACATATTGAGGAAACATGTATGTGGATGATAAAATACGCCCCATTAAATTCCAAAGTATAAACAATCTCGGATAAAAATGAGATTGTGATATTTCCCTTACCTTAGGTCTGATTTGCTTCGTAAGTGTCCGAACCTACTGTATAATTATTTAAATAATGTCATTGACTTATTACAGAATCATACTCATTGTTATGATATCATATATGGTTCACTTATGAATTTATATTACCCGTTCTTTTGTAAATTCCATGTTAAAGAGTGTTTTGGGTAAAATTGTTTCATTTGTCGTCCGTGTTTTGACTTGTAATTATTCATATGATTACTTAGATCATGATTACTTAATTCTAGAATATAAAAAATGATTTATATATAATATATATTCAGAATATACATATATATAATAAATTAGTAAATTGAAAGAAATACACTGTTCATGGAGACGGTAGGCCGTACGTACGCATGAACGCTGTTTTCGTTTCCTTATTGAGTTGAATGGAATTAAGTAGATGGAATACATATATATACACATAAATACAGTATCATTATTATTTCATATATTTCATGATTACTTATTATATATACTTTATAATCATTCATGAATGGTTAACGTGGAGAGTGAATCTCATTGCGTCGTGGAGACGGTAGTCCGTACGTACGCACGAGCGATGATATCATTCTCATGATTGTGGGACTGTATTGGAGTGTATGTATACTATTTCAGAATCAATATAACTTTAAAATAATCATATATAGTTATCATTTACACCATTATACCCATCCAGGTAATGTGGTGGTGGAAAATAGATTATATCATGACGTGGAGACGGTATTCCGTACGTACGCACGCGCGGTGATTTCGTTTTCCATAGGATGGATAGATGGTTAAATAGGGTTGTTTCATAATTATAATAACATATCAGTATATGAGTGATACTGATGTTATTACTTTATAATGAAACAACCTAAGAAGAAGAAGTGGAAGAAGAAATAAAGTTGAAAGAATCGGTAACAGACATTACCTCTTCTTTGAAGCGCCTCTTTGAGTCCTCTTCTTAGGGCACTAAAATCGTTCTTTGAAGAATCCCAGGACCTCTAGGATGATTCTAGGGAAGTGGAGAAGAGAATTTGGTAGGGGTTGTCCTATATTGAAGGCTCAAAGTGGTGTGAGGAAGAGGGGGAAGAGGTGCCTTTTTATAAGGGAGGAGAGGGGCACCTTTGGAATAACTAAAAATATTATTTTATTATAAAGACAAATTCGGTTTTAAATAGATACAAATTGATTTATTTAGAAGATAAGGTGGGGATGGGTCTAAATACTCTCATCCAATAGAATTTAGACAAGTTTAGGTCATTATACTAACCTTATCTTTTAGTTTTAACTCTTAGTTAATTAGATTGACATTTACCATGTCACTTTGTATTTTTATATTATATAGTTAATAAACTTACCATATACATCTAAGAGACCCCAAAGTGGTCCATTAATGATAAAACTACTATGATATAAGTATCTTGGCCGAACCTTAGATTTTTATGAATAATATAACAATCAATAATATAATATTTGTTTTAAAAACTATTTTATGTCAATTTTGACACTATTCAATAGTTGATTTTTGTGAAACTCATAACAGAATTATTACTTCGAATAAAGTTAATTAAATAAATCCTAACATTACATAGTAACCTAGAAAATTAGTGTAATTCATAAAAAGTCTCTAATTATATTTATTTGGGTATTTATAATATCAATTATTCTAATTTTTAACTATTATGGTAATTACTACATCATCATTGTGTCATAAATAAATTAATTTATTTAATGTCTAAAAATTATAAATAAAATATAATTATGTAGGAAATCTTATTATCTTTCTAATTAATATTTAAAATCTAATTTATCTTATGGATAACCCTATATTAAAAATGATTTATTAAATAAACTTTGATTTTAACTCTGTTAACTCTTCTTTGAATTAAATAATAACAAATGTCCTAATCTAATCAAAGTGGGCCTAAATGGTCATATTTTATTCCTAAGGTTGTTTTTGGTCGAATTACACTTATCCAATTGAATTAGGACATGTGTTAGGGTAATAATAATATCATTTTTATCCTTAATTACCCTATTTACTTTTAACCTTGGTAAAAAAAAGTAAAAAGTTACTATTCACCAAAAATTATTTTCATCTCATTGAACCACATTTTACTTACTGACATCAACCGTGTGTCTCGGATTTTTAAAATTTCACTCACAAAAGCGGTAAAATTAAGTTTTATGAAAAATTCATTTATTTTAACTACCACATAGTGGTTTCACTATTCATCAAAAAATGAAAGTTTCTAGAAAAATACCAAAAATTAGGCCTAAGCTATATTTGATGTTATGAACTCAAAAATGATGTATATTTTACCAAATTCAAAACATATTAGTTGCATTAATTAATTTAAAAATTAATTCCCGTCGTCAAAACAAATAGCGTGTTCTTAAGACATAATAACAATCAAAAGATTGACATTTGTTTATGTCTGGTTTAAATGTGAAATTACATCCAATGACCAAAATTGTATTAAATTGTAAAAATATATTCTAAATATAATTTAAAACCACTAAAATTAATAATTTATCACTATTAATTATTTCGATTAAAAAGGTTGTTTTTGAATTAAAATTTAGTAAGTTTCACTATTCATCAGAAAATGAAAGTTATCCGAAAAGTACCAAAATTTCACCCTAAGCTAATTTCGATATTCTGAATCCAAAAATGAAGTCCATTTTGAAAAATAAAAATTAAAAAATTTCAAAAAGTGGTTATTACTATTCATATCAGCTAGTTCATAATAATATTATAATAATATCTCATTTAGTGAAACTCAGTATTGCGTGCTAAACACGCTATCGAGGAAGATTGCGATTGATTGTAATGCAAGGCAAGCCAGAGATGTGTGTTGTGCAAGATCCATTTAGTGTAGCATAAAACATAAGACATTAATTAAATTAAAAAGAATATTTTTCATAAAATCTCAGGGTGTTACATTCTACCCCCCTTAAAATGAATTTCGCCCTCAAAATTCGTCGGGGTTATAAATGGTTTACTATTAGAAAGATTCTTTGATAGAAACCCACATCGTAAAAAGGAATACAAAAACCAATCATTAGAAACAAAAGTATGAAACATAATGGTTACCCAAATAAACTAATCAATGGGTTTCCACATAGGTGAAAATATGGATATGGAAGGGAAATTTAACCATCATGTTCTGATGGAGAGTGGTAGAGAACATGGCTATGGAAAAGACAACAATCACAAAGACATAAATTTGTGATGATCTAAGGTACCGTCTGATTCATCAGATATAAGAGCACTAGGACAACATTTATGGTTTTCAAGATCATTTCCCTAAAGTTGATGAAATTGGAATTAGAAGAAATACTTTCGTGATTTCGGTATAGTCTCACCGTTGGTCGTTCTTTGGACAATTTCCACTTCATCTCTTAAACAAATGAAGTTCAATTTTTCATTCATGATGTGTTAGAAGATCATGTGATAGAATGATGGGTCATTCCATCTGTCTCAAACAAAAGGTTAGAAAAGTTATCAAAAAATACATAAGTCTATCTATAGTGAGATTAATCATATATGGTTCCTAAAATGGACTTATACTTCATATATCATACTGCTTAATATAATAAAACTAGTTTCTACTAAACAGGGACTTCCTGTAGGCCAGTAGTAGGCGATAAAGGCCAGTCGCACTTTAGTTGTGGGTTCGATTCCCACAGCCTTGTCCAACACGATGGGCTGTCGCCCTTCCTGCAGGTTGTCCTTTTTCTAAAACTACATTACTATAACATCCCATCAATAATATCAAAAAAAGTTCTATCCTTAAAGAATACTAACTTATGTCCAACATAATCCATTCTAATCTATAGGCTTATCCATAATAGTCCACTCTCATATTATAGTGAACACGATTACCATAGATTACATATAACAAGAATTTTAATACCATCGTTGATCCCTATATATCATAAGATATGTCTTTTTGGTCACATTCCAAACATTCAAAGGCCTTAATCATGCATTCTCTTGAAAAATCAATACCCATTGAATCTTAGTGAAAACATGAGTGCTGTCAAAAGATAACTCTTTCCACACACCAAAATCCTCAAAATTCTATATACTCAAAAAATGATATCACTAAGTCCTTATATCAATCATGAGCTCATGAATACTGTCAAACATTTCATTTTCTCCTTATCCCTTCATGATACGCATATCATCTGCTTTCCAAAAATATTTGAATCACTTTTCATGGTTATGAATACCTTAAAATTATTGAAAACCACAATAGAATAATACAAAAATATTCTAATACACAATAAAAGTACCTCAACAACATTATTCTTGAATACCAATACGTAAACACTTCAATCCATACTCTTCAATTATTTTCATGGAATAAGTCCTTCCTTGATTTAGAAGTAACTTTTTAGGTCAGGGCATTGAGTTGGGTAATGCCCATGTTCTCCACAAATAATACATTGAACTCCATAATAGTCTGTCACTCTATGACCCTTTTCTCCACACAAATAACATCGGTCCCTCCATTGGAGGTATTCCTCAAGGTTCTTCTTCCCTTCTTTAGAAATCTCAATATTCCTTTCTTTATGCTCCTCAACATGCGAACATGCATAATAGTCTATCTTCCTCTTCTTTGATGAATTAGGCATACCACTAAATTTTACCTTGTTAATCATATATCGCGATGACTGATTTGGCATAATCACAATATCTTTCTCTCTAGGCATTACACAATTTTGTTGCTCATAGTCACCAATTTGTCCATTGGATTCAATGTTAACCAAATTCCTTCTGGTTCCCTCCATTAACTAAAACACAAAAAGAATTCTATGAGAGGCAAAAATCATGCAAGAAAAAACAACATAGTAAAGGGGAGTACCCTCAATATCTAACATCTTAGGTTAAATTATAAGATCATTAGCGCAATTTTAGAACTATAACCTATACATATACTTAACCTTAGAGACATCCCTAGACATACCTTAGAAATATCTCTAGGGATCTCACTAACGTTTTCACATCCTAGTTTCAAAAGGTTGACTAAACCTTTCCTCTAATACCAACTGTTGAGACCTGAAGCTTGACGTATAGGGACATTACATTACTTTTGCAGAATACTTATTACATAACAAAAACACACACACAAGGACCGTAATAGTTTAGTGTCTTTGGAAACTCTGAACGTAATCTTCTAATCATGGTGAAAGATATTCAACATCTTCCATAAAGATCTTCCCCTTTTTTTTCCTACCTAAAACCTTTATTTATATCCTGGGGAAAAGAAAACATAAAAGGGTGAGATCAAATGCTCAGTAAGGGTAAACAAAAGAAATATCAATCACATCATATTAATAAGAACATAACATTTTGGAAATATTAACCTGTAAAAGAGATCATAATATTATAACATGGGATAAATCATAATAGTGAAATGTAATCCCAATAATAATAACTTAAAACATGAAACTTTGTGGCATACACACATAATTATAGAGAATCATTTCTTATTAGTCAAGACTCATTGGCAAGACTATCTTAGTGGACAAAGTCCATTTCTGAACCGAGTTCATTCCTCGTTTCAGTCCTGTTTCACTGAACCAGTTTAACCTAGCATTCCAGCCATGTCTATCTCATGAGATATAAAATCTTTACCCAATGCATTGGAGGGATATATAGGTCCCACCCATCTCATAATGATACCATTCTTATGTGTGGCACAAAATCATAAACCATACATCATAGCATAACCCATGTAATAAAAATGGGAATCTTAAACATCGTAACATCAGAAAACAACTCATATAAGATAAATGAATTCATAAAAATATTTCCATCACAACATAGTCAAATAAATGTAATAATAGGGATAAAAACAGAACCCTATATTATCTTAGATGGAAAATAATTTTGATAAAACACTTGAACTCCATTCTTGAGGAAAATATCATTTCTAATACATTTTTCCTTTCTTAACATGTCATACAATTTTAAACTAAAAGAATTTGATTAAAAATAGACTTGAAACATGTAAAGGAAGCTTCTTGGAAATAATGTTTTAAAAATCCATTCATTCCATATAAGTTAAAAAAAACATTCTTCTCATACTTTAGTCGGAAAAGTCAAAAAGTACCTCATATGAAAAACGACAAAAGATTCATTTCATATCATTTAATAAAAACACACCGAAGGGTAAAATTGTATTTAAACAATTTTAGGTGGATGTAAATAATATTGCATATTGAGGAAACATGAAGGTGGATGATAAAATACACCCCAGTAAATTCCAAAGTATAAACAATCTCGGATAAAAATGAGATTGTCATATTTCCCTTACCTTAGGTCCGATTTGCTTCGTAAGTATCCGAACCTCCTGTATAATGATTTAAATAATGTCATTGACTTATTCCAGAATCATAATCATTGTTATTGTATCATATTAGGTTCACTTATGACTTTATATTACCCGTTCTTTTGTAAATTCCATGTTAAAGAGTGTTTTGGGTAAAATTATTTCATTTGTCGTCTGTGTTTTGACTTTTAATTATTCATATGATTACTTAGATCATGATTACTTAATTCCAGAATATAAAAATGATTTATATATAATATATATTCAGAATATACATATATATAATAAATTAGTAAATGGCAAGAAATACACCGTTCATGGAGATGGTAGGCCGTACGTACGCATGAACGCTGTTTTCGTTTCCTTATTGAGTTGAATGGAATTAAGTAGATAACATACATATATATACACATAAATATAGTATAATTATTATGTCATATATTTCATGATTACTTATTATATATACTTTATAATAATTTATGAATGGTTAACGTGGAGAATGAATCTTATCGCGTCGTGGAGACGGTAGTCTGTACGTACGCACGAGCGATGATATCGTTCTCATGATCGTGGGACTGTATTGGAGTGTATGTATACTAATTCAGAATCAATATCACTTTAAAATAATCATATATAGTTATTATTTACACCATTATACCCATCCAAGTAATGTGGTGGTGGAAAATAGATTACACCACGGCGTGGAGACGGTATTCCGTACGTACGCACGCGCGGTGATTTCATTTTCCGTAGGATGGATAGATGGTGAAATAGAGTTGGTTAATACTTATAATAACATATCATTATATGAGTGATAATGATGTTATTACTTCATAATGAAAAAACCTAAGAAGAAGAAGTGGAAGAAGAAATAAAGTTGAAAGAATCGGTAACAGACATTACCTCTTCTTTGAAGCGCCTCTTTGAGTCCTCTTCTTAGGGCACTAAAATCGATCTTTGAAGAATACCAGGACCTCTATGATGTTTTTAGGGAAGTGGAGAAGATAATTTGGCAGGGGTTGGCCGAGCTTCAAGGATCAAAGTGGTGTGAGGAAGAGTGGGAGGAGGTGCCCTTTTATAAGGGAGGAGAGGGGCACCTTTGGAATAACTAAAAATATTATTTTATTATAAAGCCAAATTCAGTTTTAAATAGCTAAAAATTAATTTATTTCAAAGATAAGGTGGGGATGGGTCTAAATCATCTCATCCAATAGAATTTAGACAATTTTAGGTCATTATACTAACCTTATATTTTTGTTTTAACTCTTAGTTAATTAGATTGACATTTACCATGTCACTTTGTATTTTTATATTATATAGTTAATAAACATACCATATACATCCAAGCGACCCAAAAGTGGTCCATTAATGATAAACCTTTCATGATATAAGTATCTTGGCCAAACCTGAGATTTTTAGGAATAAAATAACAATCAATAATATAATATTTATTTTAAAAACTATTTTATGTCCATTTTGACACTATTCAATAGTTGATTTTTGTGAAACTCATAACAGAATTATTACTTCGAAAACAGTTAATTAAATCAACCCTAACATTCCATAGTAACCTAGAAAATTAGTTTAATTCATAAAAAGTCTCAAATTATATTTATTTGGGTATTTATAATATCAATTATTCTAATTTTTCACTATTATAGTAATTACTACATCATCATTGTGTCATAAATAAATTAATTTATTTAATGTATAAAAATTATAAATAAAATATCATTATGTATGAAATCTTATTATATTTCTAATGAATATTTACAATCGAATTTATATTATGTATAACCCTATATTAAAAATGTTTTAATAAATAAACTTTGATTTTAACTCTTTTAACTCTTCTTTGAATTAAATAATAATAAATGTCCTAATCTAATCCAAGTGGGCATAAATGGTCATATTTTATTCCTAAGGTTGTTTTTGGTCGAATTAAACTTATCCAATAGAACTAGGACATATGTTAGGGTAATAATAATATCATTTTTACCCTTAATTACCCTATTTACTTTTAACCGTGGTAAAAAAAAGTAAAAATGTCCTATTCACCAAAAATTATTTTCATCTCATTGAATGACATTTTACTCACTGACATCAACCGTGTCTCTCGGATTTTTGAAATTGCACTCACATAAGCGGTAAAATTATGTTTTATGAGAAAATCATTTTTTTTAACTACCACTTAGTGGTTTCACTATTCATCAAAAAATGAAAGTTTCCAGAAAAATACCAAAAATTAGGCCTAAGCTATATTTGATTTTATGAACTCAAAAATGATGCATATTTTACCAAATTCAAAACATATCAGTTGTATTAATTAATTTAAAAATTAATTCCCGTCATCAAAACAAATAGCGTGTTCATAAGAGATAATAACAATCAAAAGATTGACACTTGTTTATGTTTGGTTTAAATGTGAAATTACATCCAATCACCAAAATTGTATTAAATTGTAAAAATATATTCTAAATATACTTTAAAAACACTACAATTAATAATTTATCACTACTAATTATTTTTATTAAAAAGGTTGTTTTTTAAATAAAATTTTGTAATTTTCACTATTCATCAGAAAATGAAAGTTATCCGAAAAGTACCAAAATTTCACCCTAAGCTAATTTCGATATTCCGAATCCAAAAATGAATCCCATTTTGAAAAAATAAATTTACAAAATTTCAAAAATTGGTTATTACTATTCATAACAGCTAGTTCATAATAATATTATAATAATATCTCGTTTAGTGAAACTCGGTATTGCGTACTATACACGCTATCGAGGAAGATCACGATTGCGTGTAATGCAAGGCAAGCCAGAGATGCGTGTTGTGCAAGCTCCTTTTAGTGTATCATACAACAAAAGACATTAATGAAATTAAAAAGAATATTTTTCATAAAATCTCGGGGTGTTACATTCTACCCCCCTTAAAATGAATTTCGCCCTCGAAGTTCGTCGGGGTTATAAATGGTTTACTATTAGAAAGTTTCTTTGATAGAAACCCACATCATAAAATGGAATACCAAAACCAATCTTTATAAAAAAAAAGTATGAATCGTAACGGTTAACCAAATAAACTAATCACTGGGTTTCCACATAGGTGAAAATATGGATATGGAAGAGAAATCTAACCATCATGTTCTGATGGAGAGTGGTAGAGAACATGGATATGGAAAAGCCAGCAATCACAAATCCATAAATTTGTGACAATATAAGGTACCATCTGATTGATCAGATATAAGAGCACTAGGACAACATTTTTGGTTTTCAAGATCGTTTCCCTAAAGTTAAAGAATTTGAATTAGAATAAATACTTACATGATTTCGGTATAGTCTCACCGTTGGTCGTTCTTTGGACAATTTCCACTTCATCTCTTAAAGAAATGAAGTTCAATTTTTCATTCATGATGTGTTATAAGATCATGTGATAGAATGATGGGTCATTCCATCTGTCTCACACAAAAGGTTAGAAAAGTTATCAAAAAATACATAAGTCTATATATAGTGAGATTAATCATATATGACTCCTAAAATGGACTTATACTTTATATATCATACATCTTAATATAATAAAACTAGTTTCTACTAAACAGGGACTTCTTGTAGGCCAGTAGTAGGCGATAAAGGCCAGTCGCACTTCAGTTGTGGGTTCGATTCCCACAGCCTTGTCCAACGCGATGGGTTGTCTCCCTTCCTGCAGGTTGTCCTTTTTCTAAAACTACAATACTATAACATCCCATCAATAATATCAAAAAAAGTTATATCCTTAAAGAATACTAACTTATTTCCAACATAATCCATTCTAATCTTTAGGCTTATCCATAATAGTCCACTCTCATATTATAGTGAAAACGATTACCAGAGATTACATATAACAAGAATGTTAATACCATCGTTGATCCCTATATATCATAAGACATGTCTTGTTGGTCACATTCCAAACATTCAAAGGCCTTAATCATGCATTCTCTTGAAAAATTAATACCCATTGAATCTTAGTGAAAACATGAGTGCTGTCAAAAGATAACTCTTTCCACACACCAAAATCCTCAAAATTCTATATACTCAAACCATGATATCACTAAGTCCTTATATCAATCATGATCTCATGAATACTGTCAAACATTTCATTTTCTCCTTATCCCTTCATGATGCGCATATCATCTGCTTTCCAAAATATTTGAATCACTTTTCATGGTTATTATTACCTTAAAATTATTGAAAACCACAATAGAATAATACAAAAATATTCTAATACACAATAAAAGTACCTCAACAACATTATTCTTGAATACCAATACGTAAACACTTCAATCCATACTCTTCAATTATTTTCCTCGAATAGGTCCTTCCTTGATTTAGAAGTAACTTTTTAGGTCAGGGCATTGAGTTGGGTAATGCCCATGTTCTCCACAAATAATACATTGAACTCCATAAAAGTCTGTCACTCTATGACCCTTTTCTCCACACAGATAACATCGGTCCCTCCATTTGAGGTATTCCTCAAGGTTCTTCTTCCCTTCTTTAGAAATCTCAATCTTCCTTTCTTTATGCTCCTCAACATGCAAACATGCGTAATAGTCTATCTTCCTCTTCTTTTATGAATTAGGAATACCACTAAATTTCACCTTGTTAATCATATATCGTGATGACTGATTCGGCATAATCACAATTTCTTTCTCTCTAGGCATTACACAATTTTGTTTCTCATAGTCACCAATTTGTCCATTGGATTCAATGTTAACCGAATTCCTTCTGGTTCCCTCCATTAACAAAAACACAAAAAGAATTCTGTGAGAGGAAAAAATCATGCTAGAGAAAACAACATAGTAAAGGGGGAGTACCCTCAATATCTAACATCTTAGGTTAAATTCTAATATCGTTAGCGCAATTCTAGGACTATAACCTATACATATACTTAAACTTAGAGACATCCCTAGACATACCTTAGAAATATCTCTAGGGATCTCACTAACATTTTCGCATCCTAGTTTCCAAAGGTTGACTAAACCTTTCCTCTGATACCAACTATAGAGACCCGAAGCTTGACGTACAAGGACATTACATTACTTTTGCAGAATACATATTACATGACAAAAACAAACACACAAGGACCGTAATAGTTTAGTGTCTTTGGAAACTCGGAACGTAATCTTCTAATCATGGTGAAAGATCTTCAACATCTCCCATAAAGATCTTCCCCTTTTTTTTCTTACCTAAAACCTTTATTTATATCCTGGGGAAAAGAAAACATAAAAGTGTGAGCTCAAATTCTCAGTAAGGGTAAACAAAATAAATATCAATCACATCATATTCATAAGAACATAACATTTTGGAAATCTTAACCTGAAAAAGAGATCATAATATCATAACATGGGATAAATAATAGTAGTGAAATGTAATCCCAATAATCATAACATAAAACCTGAAACTTTGTGGAATACACACATAATCATAGAGAATCATTTCTTATTAGTCAAGACTCATTTCCAAGACTATCTTAGTGGACAAAGTCCATTTCTGAACCGAGTTCATTCCTCTTTTCAGTCCTGTTTCACTGAACCGACTTAACCTGTCGTTCCAGCCATGTCTATCTCATGAGATATAAAATCTTTACCCAATGCATTGGAGGGAGATATAGGTCCCACCCATCTCATAATGATACCATTCTTATGTGTGCCACAAAATCATAAACCATACATCATAGCATAACCCATGTAATAAAAATGGGAATACTAAACATCGTAACATCATAAAACAACTCATATAAGATAAAGGAGTTCATAAAAATATTTCCATCACAACATAGTCAAATCAATTTAATAATAGGGATAGAAACAGATCCCTATAGTATCTTAGATGGAAAATAATTTTGATAAAACACTTGAACTCCATTCTTGAGGAAAATATCCTTTCTAAAACATTTTTCCTTTCTTAACATGTCATACAATTTTAAAATAAAATAATTTGATTAAAAATAAACTTGAAACATGTAAAGGAATATTCTTGGAAATAATGTTTTAAAAATCCATTCATTCCGTATAAGTTAAAAAAACATTCTTCTCGTACTTTTGTGGGAAAAGTCAAAAAGTACCTCGTACGAAAAACGACAAAAGATTCCTTTCATATCTTTTACTAAAAACACAACGAAGGGTAAAATTGTATTTAAACAATTGTAGGTGGATGGAAATAATATTACATATTTATGAGACATGGATGTGGATGATAAAATACACCCCAGTAAATTCCAAAGTATAAACAATCTCGAATAAAAATGAGATTGTGATATTTCCCTTACCTTAGGTCCGATTTGCTTCATAAGTGTCCGAACCTCCTGTATAATGATTTAAATAATTTAATTGACTTATTCCAGAATCATAATCATTGTTATTATATCATATATGGTTCACTTATGACTTTATATTACCCGTTCTTTTGTAAATTCCAGGTTAAAGAGTGTTTTGGGTAAAATTGTTTCATTTGTCGTCCGTGTTTTGACTTGTAATTATTCATATGATTACTTAGATTATGATTACTTAATTCCAGAATATAAAACATGATTTATATATAATATATATTCAGAATATACATATATATAATAAATCAGTAAATGGAAAGAAATACACCGTTCATGGAGACGGTAGGCCGTACGTACGCATGAAGGCTGTTTTCGTTTCCTTATTGAGTTGAATGGAATTAAGTAGATGACATACATATATATACACATAAATCCAGTATCATTATTATGTCATATATTTCATGATTACTTATTATATATACTTTATAATCATTCATGAATGGTTAACGTGGAGAATGAATCTCATCGCGTCGTGGAGACGGTAGTCCGTACGTACGCACGAGCGATGATATCGTTCTCATGATCGTGGGACTATATTGGAGTGTATGTATACTATTTCAGAATAAATATCACTTTAAAATAATCATATATAGTTATTATTTACACCAGTATACCCATCCAAGTAATGTGGTGGTGGAAAATAGATTACACCACGGCGTGGAGACGGTATTCCGTACGTACGCAGGTGCGGTGATTTCGTTTTCCGTAGGATGGATAGATGGTGAAATAGAGTTGTTTCATACTTATAATAACATATAAGTATATGAGTGATACTGATGTTATTAATTAATAATTAAACAACCTAAGAAGAAGAAGTGGAAGAAGAAATAAATTTGAAAGAATCGGTAACGGACATTACCTCTTCTTTGAAGCGCCTCTTTGAGTCCTCTTCTTAGGGCACTAAAATCAGTATTTGAAGAAGACCAGGACCTCTAGGATGTTTATAGGGAAGTGGAGAATATAATTTGGAAGGTTTTGGACGATCTTGACGACTCAAAGTGGTGTGAGGAAGAGGGGGGGGGAGGTGCCCTTTTATAAGGGAGGGGAGGGGCACCTTTGGAATAACTAAAAATATTATTTTATTATAAAGCCAAATTCGGTTTTAAATAGATCAAAATTTATTTATTTCGAAGATAAGGTGGGGATGGGTCTAAATCCTCTCATACAATATAATTTATACAAGTTTAGGTCATTATACTATCCTTATCTTTTAGTTTTAACTCTTAGTTAATTATGTTGACATTTACCATGTCACTTTGTATTTTTATATTATATAGTTAATAAACTTACCATATACATCCAAGAGACCCCAAAGTGGTCCATTAATGATAAACCTATAATGATATAAGTATCTTGGCCGAAAATTAGTTTTTTAGGAATAAAATAACAATCAATAATATAATATTTGTTTTAAAAACTATTTTATGTCAATTTTGACACTATTCAATAGTTGATTTTTGTGAAACTCATAACAGAATTATTACTTCGAATAAAGTTAATTAAATAAGTCCTAACATGCCATAGTAACCTATAAAATTATTTTAATTCATAAAGAGTCTCAAATTATATTTATTTGGGTATTTATAATATCAATTTTTCTAATTGTTCACTATTATGGTAATTACTACATCATCATTGTGTCATAAATAAATTAATTTATTTAATGTCTAAAAATTATAAATAAAATATCCTTATGTAGGAAATCCTATTATATTTCTAATTAATATTTACAATCGAATTTATCTTATGTATACCCCTATATTAAAAATGTTTTAGTAAATAAACTTTGATTTTAACTCTTTTAACTCTTCTTTGAATTAAATAATAATAAATGTCCTAATCTAATCAAAATGGGCCTAAATGGTCATATTTTATTCCTAAGGTTGTTTTTGGTCGAATTACACTTATCCAATAGAATTAGGACATGTTTTAGGGTAATAATAATATCATTTTTACCCTTAATTACCCTATTTACTTTTAACCGCGGTAAAAAAAAGTAAAAAGTTACTATTCAAAAAAAATTATTTTCATCTCATTGAACCACATTTTACTTACTGACATCAACCGTGTCTTTCAAAGTTTTGAAATTCCACTCACAGAAGCGGTAAAATTAAGTTTTATGAAAAATTCATTTTTTTAACTACCACTTAGTGGTTTCACTATTCATCAAAAAATAAAAGTTTCCAGAAAAATACAAAAAATTAGGCCTAAGCTATATTTGATATCATGAACTCAAAAATGATGTATATTTTACCAAATTCAAAACATATCATTTTCTTTAATTAATTTAAAAAATAATTCCCGTCGTCAAAACAAATTGCGTGTTCTTAAGAGATAATAATAATCAAATGATTGACACTTGTATATGTCTGGTTTAAATGTGAAATTACATCCAATGACCAACATTGTATTAAATTGTAAAAATATATTCTAAATATACTTTAAAACCACTAAAATTAATAATTTATCACTATTAATTATTTCGATTAAATAGGTTTTTTTTAATTAAAATTTAGTAATTTTCACTATTCATCATAAAATGAAAGTTATCCGAAAAGTACCAAAATTTCACCCTAATCTAATTTTGATATTCCGAATCCAAAAATGAAGTCCATTTTGAAAAATAAAATTTACAAAATTTCAAAAAGTGGTTATTACTATTCATAACGGCTAGTTCATAATAATATTATAATAATATCTCGTTTAGTGAAACTCGGTATTGCGTACTACACACGCTATCGAGGAAGATCCCGATTGCATGTAATGCAAGGAAAGACATAGATGGGTGTTGTGCAAGCTCCTTTTGGTGTAGCATACAACACAAGACATTAATGAAATTAAAAAGAATATTTTTCATAAAATCCCGGGGTGTTACAATGTCACTACCTCAAGCCAATCCTCAGACACCTATGGTTCTGGATCACTTCAGAACATGAAGGTTCACTATCACTGAATATTTGGAAGTGTTATCAGCCTAAAAATATCATCTAATGGTTTATCAATAACTTCTTCCACTCAACAGGTGGTGCTATGATTGATGCACCACCTAATGGTAAAACCTTCTAAAAATGTCCCTATATCGAAGCCTCATCACTAAGGGGATCATCCTAATTATCCTATAACTAAATCATAGATAGAAAACACTGTTGAGGCATCTTGAGATAGGAAAATCTACCACAGTCAATGAGTATATCTAGATAGCTATATTAATAAGGACATTAGAACCAAAACCCATTCTTATATGATTCATGTGATAAATTTTTCCCTAAAACCAATGTATACATGTAAAAAGTCTAATGTAAGGTGGTCAATGTCATGGTGTATGGATACATCGGCTATTGCACCAACACTGAAGTCTCTATCCTGAGAGCCAAAATTGAAACACATAACACTATTTCCCCAAACCAATCTCTTAGACTCCGGTCCTATGGTAGAACTGACTCCTATGATACTACTTTTTCCTAACCTATCCCAATGGGTCCTAAACCATGATTACACAATGAACACATCTAGTAAGCAAGGGGTTGGTGACCAACACCAAGTTGGGATATCACACACATTGTAGGCCTTAGCCTAATGAATCAATACACATGAACGTATCTCCATGTCTATAAAATTCTAAAGTGTAAAAAACCCGATAAACATGCATTCATACATCAAAAATACTACAATTAGAGTATCAATATAAAGTACTGTAAATCATGGGACAAACAGAATCTCACCAAAATAAACTGAAGATAAGTCTAATATATGAAGTAGGAGTGGACTACTATTAATGCAATCACTAGAACACACATGCATCTATCCAGCTCACTAAGCACCACCTGGTCCTATTCCCTCTAGGAGTCCATTAAAGGCCATTCATCTACATAGGAAAAGATATGTGTAGCAAAATACCATGAAATGGTGAGTATGACAATACCGTGTAGGAAACCTCTAAATCACTAAGAATATAACATTAATAATATAATTCTTATCATCAAATTGATATGATAATAATACACATAACAATAATATCTATATATAGTTGTAGGAGACACAAAATCTCAAGTAAGTACAAAATCTTATTTATATCCTTTGATTCTTGCTCAAAGGATCCACATAACACTCAACCAGAAGAACACACACCACGAGTCAGAAAACATCGATAATATCCATTAGAGATATCATGATCATAGAGTCCCACCATAATAAGTACATGATGGAAGAATAAAATAATTGATACATAGATGGGGATCACACCAAAATCCATGTGGTATACCAAAAACCCAATCTAGATTAACACACTAAGTAGGGGATCAGTGCTTGAGAACTGTTGGTCATGAAAATACCAAGAACCCCACATAGGTAAATTATGATGATATATGATCTCACTCTGAGCCTCATGAAGGTATTTAAACAAATATATCCAAGAATGATGTTTCTTAGAGGGAATCTCTATCTTATTCATATGATACATCTCCATAATAAACCCTTAGGGAATGGATAAGGGGAACTCACCATAACAAAACATGTCCACACTAAAGTGAAAAAGGGATCCAAGCCTTCTCTAAATAAGTACACAATGCATTCCTTCGGCATTTGGTTCAATCCATGTATCAAGACCCATGCTTGTGTCCATGTACTTTTCCAAGTTCTTGGTGTGTGTCTTTCCACACAGCATGTAGATCCACATAGTCTTCAGGGCATGTACCTCTTGTACACATAGAGCCCCCTATCAGTGTGTACAATGAATGTGGCAAAACCCACACATCATGTAACTCCACTCGACTACCTAAATGTATAAACCTTTTACATTCCAAGCTCACTAGATATGGTGATAGGGTATGTGACTCGAGTCGCATGATGTGTGATACTTGTATTTATTCCAAAATCCTAGCCACTACCTTGGGGGCCCCAACTACATGAAACTCAATATAACACACCATGTAACCTGTTATATGACAAAAATCCAGATCTATTTCATGAATCTTAATATATTCTACCTCCACCCCAAACCTTTCTATAAAATGAGGATCAGGTTTGGTCGATTAGTCTCATCACCAATCACTGGGATACGACCTTTGAAACTACTCAATAAATGTTCTCATGTGCCATTTGTATTCACACTATCGACCAAGGATGAACAGAAGCTGTTGATACATTATGATCCACCTCTGATCATACTCCATCATCCCTACACCTTAATCACATTTTTTATCACAAGGCATACAAATGGTATTTATCCATTGTGCCTAAGAACAATCACATAATGATTGGATACCAGTTATATCATCAAACTACAGTCCAAAGGAATTTCCTGTGATGAACATGTGAAAAACATGGGGAGAAATGTAGAAATCACAATAATGAGACAAAGATCTCATGAAATATTTGAATTGGAATTGATTTTTTTTGTTATGATGAATAATGGAGATATATATTAAAATCAACAAATAGAAATCCCTTAATCCTGGAAATCCAACTTGTACCCATAGTACACATGATCTATGAATCATTTCGTTAGTTGATTGATTCACGTTCTTCATAGGAGGAATAAAATAGGTATAAATCCAAATAAAATAATGTCTTGCCTTATGATTGATTGAAAATTGATGAATAATGAATCCACGTTTTGGTCATTGTCATGATTCTCAAATATTGTTGTAAACCGATCGACGATTCATGATTTGGTTGTTGTTCTCCTATGAACGATCCTCCAACTCTCTCTCCAATGGCTCCAGGTTTATGCGGCTAACCTTGATATTTCCTCACAACCTTATATTTATAGGAAAAATATGTTCATGGTAATTTAATTAAATAAATTATTTTTAATCAATTAATTTATATAAACATTCTCTAATGACCGTGCCCAACCCAAACATTCGACATGCTCTAATGTTATGTCACTCTTATGGTAAAAATCATGATTTAAACTCAATAGCAGACTGAAATTTTGGATCTACACCTAAATTTAAGAATTATTACCATTTTTTAAGAAAACTACATAGATGAGATATTTAATATATTTTTAAAAATAAATTCGAGCTCACCCGACCTCAAAATCTAATGTCGTCTTAGCGCCTTACACAAAAAATAATCGATATAATATTCGAAATTAATTCATGAAAAAAAAAGATTCATTAAAATTATAATTGGATGGAACTTCTATGGGATTTAATTTACTAGTTATTAGGAGACAAAGGCTTTCAGGGAGAGTTAGAGGATGAAGAGGTCAAAGTAGAGTTGATATCTTATTGCAGAAGTAGCTCACAACATTAAAGGAAGTGCATGAAATAAAGAAGATTTGATTTGAGGATTGGAAGGTAAATTTTGTATTGATGTTTCAAGGGAAAAATTTCATGGAATATTTGATTGTATTTAAAAGGAGGTTACTCATGACATGAATGTAATTAAGCTTGAGGCACGTTGAATTTTGGGGGGTTTTGATGGAGGTTTCATTCAAACTTTTCACGACATGAATGGGTGTTTTACAGAGTTTGTATAATTTCAAGAGCCAAACAAAATACATATTTTCACTTTCTATTATCCCAAAACTTGGGCAGCCTCAAGTTCCTATTTTGGAACTCAATGAGACCTTCTTTCCCGTATTTTTATTCATAGTTATTGAGATAGATATCCATTTTTCTGAGGTTATTGGTGTTTCCTTGAGTGATTCTGGCCTGAGGATCATCTTCATTTTTATTGGATCATTCACAGTATTTGTTGAAACATCTATTTTGGTATGAGATTTATAAAATTATCTTCTATATTCTGGAATTATATGCTTGAATAGACTTGCTGTGGATTTTATCCTTGCTATATTCATACATACCCTTTTATGACAATTGACGTTGATCAATGAGTGTTCTTGTTTTATTGGTGTTAGATTTGGTGCCCTAGAACCAACTTCCACATACTTTATGATAACCTATTTTCATATTTTTTAATATTAATAAACTTCTTATTACCTCATGATTGTTCTTATGTGTAAAATAGTATGTGATAATTTCCTAAGTGTAGCTGCCACACTGAAAGTTAATGGAAGTTCTCAACTATGTTAAGAACACAGAAGTTCCCCAAAAGTATTCTTAAATACATGTTCTATAGAGAGATGAATCCATTTTCAAGACATATATGGTACATGGAATTAGGGGTGTATACTCATAGGACATTGAGGAAAAATCTCTTGGTGTATTACCTTAGAAATATCTTGGGTAGGATATTATGAGAATGAGACCCACTAGTAGGAAATACATATTTATAGATGTCATTGGGTGTTCGTATTTGAAGACATGTGTATTGATCCTTGGACATTAATAATATTATTAATGAGTATTAAAAGTCATATACATTGATGTATTGATGAAAACCATGATGAAATATGTTCACGGTGAGGTAGGATACATTGGGAGCGTCATAACTAATATTGTGATAATAAATAATGTGAGAATTTTTTTCCCTTTTGATCTTTAATGGAGGTTGAAATCTCAGTCCCTTTTATGGAAATGATATATCAAAAATAAATCCATGTCCATGATGTTATATAGGAAAGTAAAATTTCTATAAATTGAATGAAAAATACATAGAGCACATAGGTTGATGGAACCATCATGAAACCTTCTTGATTATAGATATCTTTATAATGATATTATATTACACAATGAGTGTCCGTATGAGGTTTTATGTCATTGAGACATTTAATTATTCTTCTGTGGGTGCCTTGGCGTGTTTCAATATGGAAACCTTGGACTTTAGGATAATTCCCCTAATTCCACTATGAAAGAGGAAAAGTGGACCACACACTAATTTTATGAAGAATCTAATTAAATAATATATTATTATTTATTATTTAACATGTTGAATAAATATTTTTCCCACACATGGTTTAATAATTATTCTTGTTTGCCTGATCACATATATTCCAGCACCAATCATTCGAGATAATATTATGTGAGCATAATATTTAATATATATTTATTTTCTATTTAGTGAATGTTAAAATTATTTATTTATTGGTGAATAATGTAGTGATATTTATTTATTAAATAAATAGTCATTATTAAATTCATGATAAAGATTTTTGAGGAATTGTAAACTGAGTTTAATGGTCGATTGAGAAATAATATATGTTGAATATTATTTGATTACATGATATTGAATTTAATTATAAAGTTAAACATATGTTGAGAAATAATAATAATATTATTATTTTAAACAAGAGGTCTCACAAGGGATTCAATAAATTACAAAGGGAACTTGTGAAATTATTTATTTCTAACCCTAGAGGTATATACACCCAATTATATTATTTTTTTATGAGAGCCAATTAATTTTTTCTGTTGTGAACAATAAATTAAGAGAATTCTCTCAAATCCCTAGATAGATCCATTATCGAAGAGTGCTCCCCTGAAAAAAATTGATCTTTACCCACCTCCCACTCTAGAGTCTAGAGAGATAAAGAAACATTATTTGGATGTGATTATCATGGTGATCAAAGGAAAATGACATAAGTGATAGGATCTTTCATACTTGAACCCATAGATTCCTATGGTGACATTTAGAGGTTTGTGGAACATGTATGGATCACCATGAGAGGGAATATACTCTTGATTCCTACAACACATTGATGGTACAATGTAGATCTATTTTCATATCCATAAATAAAGAAATAATTCTCACAAGGTAATTATTTAATTGATTAAATTAATTAAAAATTATATGTGATGATCCAACACATGGTTTAAACATTTTATCCATTGTATGTTTTCTTTGATTAAATTTTGTTGACTTCAGAATTTATCATCTTGTAAATATTGTATCGATCACGGAAAAAATCAAATCTAGGCATGACCCATTGCATGCTTCTGCTATTTCTAAAACCTATAAGTGTTATCAAAGAGGTCACATAATTATTTATAATTATTTAAATATTTTTGATTGAGTTACACATTTTTCATTTAGTTTTCAATTCATGTTTAATTTTTCTTTAATATGAATTGTGATATTTTCTTCTTCCCTTTCATTTCTCATAAATAAAATCAAAATGTTTAATTTTATGAATGAAATAAAATCTATGATCTCATTCATATGTGATGAGGACTCTAGATAGATAATGAAACAATACACACTGTATAAACTGGAGGTACATTCCATGTACTATTGTTTAATGAACCAAGAAATAATTTAGAATTAATTCAAGTTGTGTGTATTTGTTACAGATGTTTTATTGAATTATACACTGCATGATGACCAGGCCATCCTAGAACACAATCATCAAGAGTACATACTGTGTAGCCCGAATACATGGTGTGTATTCCTTTAGTCACAAATGGGCCATGTATCTTCTTATATGACTTACCTGAATGGTGGCCATGTAACTCGGAGACCAAATAATGTGTATCCCATGTAAATGCTGTGTAGTACAACTTTTTATGTGGCATGATTTACATTCTGAGTCCCTAGGATTGTGCCTTAGATAGATTATTTGAAAATTAAAGACCATGTAGCTATCTAGTACATGTCTTGTACTTATACAAAATTGTACAGAATTAAAATTAATTTATTATACTATGAAAAACTTATCAACATGTTATTTCATGTGTTTATTAAATTTATAGGACACACCATGTGATGGGTTTTAATATATATATATATATATATATATAAATGTTCAATTAATTTTTTCATAATGTTTGGATATTCATATATTGTATGAGTCAAATTACAGTTATTAATCTATGTGCATTGAATCATAACATGTGAAAAAAATTAATGTAATCTATTTAAACATTACATGGATAGTACATGTCATGAAAGTACGTGATAATTCATGAATTCCAAATTTCACAATATTAAATAGTATATGAGTATAATTCATGTTGTTTAGACTAAGAAGGGTATTAACCATGTTTCAACCAAGGTACATTTATGTACACTATTAATTTTAAATAAATAAATTTAATTTATTTAAAATAATTGGTAATGACAATCTCAAGGATATTTGGATGAGAATTAAGGTAAAAGAATTGATTTATTAATGAATATAATTAATTGATTTGAGTTCTATTTATTTAAAATAAGAATGATTATAATTGAATGATAATTTTATTTCAGGCGTAATTTATTACTAGATAATGGATCATCATGATTTTAGACCAATAAATTTGTATTTGATTGGTTTCATTTAATTTATTATTAAATCAAATTGTTGGACTGCATGTCATCTCTCATCTCATTATGTAAGGGAATGCATGCCCAAGGTTTCCTTTAATATAAACCCCTTCCACTCACATGTGTGTGAGTAAATGAATATATAATGGATCATGATAATAATATAGTGGAGGTGGTTCAAGTTTAGAGTCGAGGAGAAACCAATCCGAGGTAATTCAGGTTTGTATTCAAGGAGAAAATAATCCAAGAAAGATACATAGGTGGATAGGTAGAAAGTTTCAACACAAACCTTAATTTGTTTAAGGTGTTTCCCTTGAGGTTAAGGGTTAGTTTATTATCCTTTAGATGATCTATCCATTACTAACTGATCATGATCATACCTCTGTAGTATTTTATGTATGTCAAGTTTCATGGTTATTTCATTATGGATGTTTTGTGAAGATCACATGAATTAATGAATTAGGAAGCATGTAAGATAAAACTAAAATAAATTGGATTATGGTTAAATATTATCTAAAACATGGTTAATTATTATTTAAATCCAATTAATATTAACTATCATGTAATAAAGATAATAATTTGTAATTTATGCATAAAAGAATAAAATTTCTAAATAATACATATTAATTTTGTATTTCCATCCACTACTTTAGTTAAAATTGAACAATTTTTCAAAGTGATTTACAAAGAAAATTTGGAGCGCTTTCATTTATTGGGGAATTATAACTTGATTTTTTGGGTTTAATTAACTTTGTTCACACTAAGGGTTAACTTCCAAAGCTGGACTTGGTGTAACTGAGAGGCAAGGTTTGAGGAAATCCATTTTTAGGATTTTAGGATTGGGGATTCCACTCAACATATCAAAGAAATATGAGTTATTTTATTTGGAATTTTTAATTCAAACCTAAAACCATTGGAGTCTTTTAAATAAAAAAATTTTGGGTAATGAAAATGGGAATAAGGATCCTTACAATTAAAATTTCCCTAAAACATGATATTTTGAAGCCAATGGTGAGTTCTATTTGGTTTCAATAAAATAGTGGGCGAATAATTAATATATTAATTAATTATTTTTAAAAATTTTATAAAATAAAATACTGAAATTCTACTCATATTATTTTTAGAAATAGTAATAAAATGAATTCATACATATTACTATGATCCTTAATTGTGAAGGATAAACTTATCACTGATACAAATTTCTAAGAGTGGTAATGGTGCTTACACGTTATCCTATGCCATGAATGGAAATTATATGTGCTTGAAAAACCTATTACTGATGCATCTAAAATGAGGCTAAGGATGAAGAGTTAACTCTCCAAGAGAAACATCTGAATGATTCCACATTTGTTTAGTTATTTATGTTATTATCCATGACCAATGATATTTTTAACCAATATGAGGACATCAATTCATATAGAATGTTGTCTCACATTTGGGGTCACTATCAAGATATGTAGAGACATGATCAATAGGATATCTCCAATGATTTGTTTAAAAAAAGGGTTGGAGGGACTGCCTCCACTGTTCCTCTTGTTGTCAAGATTATTGGATACATTGTACTCTTGGACATCGTCGAGATTAAATTCCAAGATGTGTTGTGCACAGATCTCAAACATTTATCACTACCCAAGACTTTATCTACTTTAATTATTAATTATAACAGGAGAAATAATGAGAAGAGTCTTTTGAGACTTTTTACTATAATTGACCAAGTGGACAAGGATATGTGGTGTGAGAAACCCACAGTCCTTTTGTTGAAAAAAATAAGAACACATAAAAGGGGCCCAAGACTTATAAAAATTATAAAGCTCCTGAGAACCTTCCTTACAAGAAGAGGAAGATCTAGAGATTGGGAAAGGAAAAGGATATAGTATGTTTTTCATGTGGAATGAAAGTTCAATAGAAGAAGAACTGCACCCATAAGAAAGGGGAAGCTAAAAGTACATTCGTTATTGAGTGTAATCTTTCAATATTCACACATTGGGTATTAGCTACAACTTTTGGTGATAAAATCTATATCTAAATATATGAACCAATTAGATTAAAAAGAATTATAGAGGATACCTAGAGTTGAATGCAACCAATGGTGTGAGGATAGTTTCTCTAGCCATTGGTTACTACCACCTATCATTTCCATCATGAATGATTTTGGTTTTAAATGATTGTTATTATGAACCAACATTACCAAGAACATAATTTCTATGTCATAAAAGGATGAAAAATGTATTATTTTAAGGTTTAGAAATAAAATTTGTTTCTTTTATAAAGAAAAAATATGTTATGGTATGGAACATTTGAATAATGATATTTATGTATTAAATCACTAAAACCATGTATTTGATGTAGATAACAAATCTTGTTCACATAACTCATATAACACCTAGCTATGGAATTAGAATCTTGGTGGTGAATATCTTAACCAATAGTTTATCAAATTTCTATTGGAGTTTAGGATTATATATCTACTCACTCAACCTTACACACCACATTGTAACAGTGTTAGTGAAAGGAGGAATAATACCTTGTTTGAATTGGTAAGGTCGACGACGATTCCTGAAAATGTTCCATTATACTTTTAGTATATGCATTAAAAACGAAAACATATACATTAAACCTATTAACAACTGAATTGGGAAATGGAATTCCCTTCATGTTATGGAGTGTAAAGAAACTAGTTTTTTCATATACATGAGTTTGGGATTGTGAGGCATTTTTTAAGGCATTCTAAAGAAAAAAACTAGCACCCTGGGGCACAAAGTGTATCATTATAGAGTATAATAGGGAAAAAAGGATTCTACCCATACAACCCCTCATACATGAAAGTTACTATCACCAGATAAGCCATCCTTCTTTGAGAGTGAGCACATAATCAAAAAGGATAGTGGGAGAAATATAGAATTTGATAAAGTTGGTGATAAAGATACATAATATTTGGCATTTGAATAGATTCCATAGGTCCCCGTAGAATAAGTAGTTCTTGAAAGACAAGTATATCATAAGAGCACTAGAAAGGAAAGATAACTAGAGAGATATGGTTATCTTTTCATTGAGTATGGTGACTCATTATTGGTTTCCAATGATAAACCTATCTCATAAAAAGAGGAAGTAGAGAGATTTGAAGCTACAAGATGGAAATTATGCATGAGTATTGAAATAGATTCCATGTATCAAATCAATGTTTTAGTTCTTGTTGATTCGCTAGTTTATGTAAATCCCATAGGGTCAATATGAGTATTGAAGATAAAACTAGACATAGAAGGTAAGGTAAATACCTATAAAGAAATTCTAGCAGCTAAAGGGTTTATACAACATCAAGGAATTAAATAAAATGAAAAATTTTCACTAGTATCCATGATTAAATCCATTATAATTATACTTGTTATAGAATCTTAACATGACTATGAATTTTGGAAGATGGATGTCAAAACTACTATCCTTAAAGGGTACCTTCAAGAAGATGTCTATATGAAACAACAATATGGTTTTGTGACTCCAGGTGATGTCAATAATATTTTCAAGTTGTAGAGATATATTTATAGATTGAATCAGGCATCTAGGCCATGGAACATTCAATTCAATAAAGCTAAAAAATAATTTGGTTTCATTAATAATGAATGTGAGCCATGTGTTTAAAATAGATTTAGTGATAATTTATTCATTATCCTAGTATTATATTCTAGAGACATATTACTTATTGGAAACAAAATGCCAGCTTTATAGTCTGTTAAGGACTGGTTGAACATGTGTTTCGCCATGAAAGACATAGGTGAAGCATCCTACATTCTAGGGATCAAGATCATTTGTGATAGATCCAAGAGGCTACATGGACTATGTGAAAGTACAAACATTGACCAGATACTAAATAGATTTCTTATGGAACAATCCAAGAGGGGATTGGTTCCAATGTTGCGTGGTATACATCTTTTTAAGAAAATGTGTCCCTAGAAACAACATAAGAGAGAGATAATGGGTAATATCCCATATGTTTTAGTGATATTATCAATAGTGTATGTCATGTTATATACTATACTTGATGTTGTCTATACATTGGGCATGGTAGGAAGATAAAAAGTAGATCCAACAGATTAAATTGGTATGTTGTTAAGACTATCCGAAAATATCTAAGAAGAAATAAGGATATACGAGGAGATGAGGAGTTGGTCATCAGGGGTTATATTGATGATAGTTTCCAAAAATATCAAAATGATCTAAAGACACAGTCAAGATATGCTTTATGTATCAACAGAGGAGCCGTGAGATAAAAGAGTTAAAAGAAGCCCATTGTTACTGATTCAGTAGTGGAGTAGGAGTATATAGTATCTTCTAATGTAGCCAAGGAAGCTGTTTAGATACCTATATTTTTCTGGGAGCTTGATGTGGTGCCTTGAATTATAGGACCTATCTTATTGTATTATGATAATACTATAGAAGTGGATTTTGGAAGAGTAATGTTCACACCAATGATCAATGAATATACTCCACAAGTATCACATCTTATTTGATTTTTATTAATTGGGGTGATGTTTCTATTATAAGAGTTCACAAGAATGAAAACGTGGTGGACCCCATGACTAAAGGCCTATCTTAGTAGAATCATGAGTATAATCTGAGATCCAGTGAAATGAATATTGTTAGGAGTTGGATCTAGTGTAAGTGGGGGTGTATCGGATTTGGTGCCCTAGAAACAAATCTTGTTTACTTTATTATAAACTGTATTCATATTTTTGAATATTAATAAATTTTTATCACATCATGATTTTTATTCTTCATAACATAGTATGTGATCATTTCCTAAGAGTAGCTATTTCACTAAAAGTTCATAGAAATTACCCACTATGATGAGAACCCAAAAGTTCCATGAAATTATTGTTAAATATATGTTCTATAGTTGGATGAAATGATCATAGGGACACAAATGATATAGGCTATTAGGGGTGGAGACTCATAGGCCATTAAAAGTCCTTATCATGGTGTACACCCTTGTTAATATTTAGTGTAGGATATTATGAGAGCAAGACCTACGAGAAGTAAATCCACATTTATATCTGTCATTAGATGTTAATATACATAGATGTGTGTATTGATATTTAGACTTTAAGATTACTATTAATGATTATTTAAAGGTGTGTACTTTGATGTATTTATGAAAAATATGGTGAAATATTCTCACAGGGAGCTAGGATATGTTGGGTGCGTCATGAGTAAAATTGAATTAATGAATAATTTAAGGATTTTTCCTGTCTATTTTATAATGGAAATTAATGTCTTAGCCCCTTTGATTGAAATGATATATCCTAAATAAACCCATGGCCACGGTGTTCTATAGGCAACTTATATTTCCATAAATTCAAAGAAGGAGACATCGAGGACAAAGGTTGATGGCACCAAAATGAAACATTCTTGATTAGAGATATTGAAATAAAGCGATTATATTACACAGTGAAAATCCATATGAGGGTTTATGTCATTAGAACATTAACTTCTTTCTTTATGGATTCCCTGGCTTGTTTCTAGATGCTAAACATAGACTTTAGGCTACTTTTCCAAATTCCACTAAGAAAGAGGCATAAAGGGGACACACTAAGAGTATCCATAATCTCAATTAAATAATATATTATTATTTATTATTAAATAAATAGAATAAATATTATTCCATCACATGGTTTAATAATTATTCATGTTTTCTTGATCATATATATTCTATAACATGTTATTTGAGAGAATATTATATGATTGGAATATTTAATAAATATTTATTTTCTAATTAAAGAGTATCATATTTTTTATTTATTGGTGAATAATGCAGTGATATTCATTTATTAAACCATATTTTTATTAAATGAATAATGCAGTGATATTAATTTATTAAATGAATAATGCAGTGATATTCATTTATTAAAGAGTATCATATTTTTATTTAATCTATTAGAGGTTTGTTGAACATGTGTGGATAGTAGAGGGAATCTAATCTTGATTCATAAAACACAATAGTTGCACAACATAGATCTATTTTTAGATACATAAATGGAGATATAATTCTCAAAATAAAATTACTTAATAGAGGGAATCTAATCTTGATTCATAAAATTACTTAATCTATTAGAGGTTTTTTGAACATGTGTGGATAGTAGAGGGAATCTAATCTTGATTCATAAAACACAACAGTTGCACAACATAGATCTATCGTTAGATACATAAATGAAGATATAATTCCCAAAATAAAATTACATAATAGATTAAATTAATTATAAATAATATATGATGATACTATGCTTGGTTATGGTATTTTATCCCTTGTTTGTTTTCTTCGATTCAATTCCAATGATAACAGTGTTTTTTATCTTGTAAATCTCAGATTGAACATCAATCATGATAAAATGAAAAGTTGGGAATGACCCATAATATGCTTCTATAATGGCCAAAACCTATAATGGGGAAGGTAAACATTACAAAAAATCCATAATTTAGAGTGAAATAAATTGTAGATGAAAAATGGAAAGTAGTAGTTAGAAGTGTTGAGAGTCAAACCATAAGAACTATTAAAACAAAAATTTAGAAGGAATTTCTTTCAAATGACTACCTTAAATAATTATTCACATCCCATTGACTTAGTAATTAAAAACTAGGAAAAAAAACTACCTAATTACCACATGAAATCATTAATACACACAAATAAAGAACAAATGGAAACAAAAAAGCACACAAATGAATTATGTGGTTCATAGAAAAGTCTTATATACAAGGGAGAACACTAAAATCACTATGATAAAAGAAAAAAGAGATTAAAAACTATTTACTATCCCTATCTTCATAAATTTATAAAAGAATAAAAATTAAGATCTACTTATGAAACATCTCCATAGATGGTTCCACCATATATTTATATATTTATTCTCTTGGTAAACCGAATCCACCACCCTCCATGATTTAAGATTTTCCTTCTATTTGTCAAGGAAACCTTTGATACAATGCCACAACTTCAGATGGATAGATTAAAATTGATGGACATGAGTTCTACCTAATTATATATTTTTTTCTTCTTATACTTCCAAAAGAACATAGTAACAACATCAATCAATCCGATTTATTCTACAAATTCCAAGGGCCACAACCGCTAACAAAAACATTTTCCCCAAAACACTCCTTATGAAAAAGATCCTTCTATAAATATCATTATGAAAAGATGAATGGAGATAAAAAATACCAAAATATACCTCTTGATGATTGATTTAGGGATTCTAAAATCCTTCACCATTCATGTGAGATTATCTCCATATAGTGTGTCCACTGTTAATTATCACCATTAGTTCAGAAAATTATAATTTATGCGCATTGTTACCTTAGTTTTATTGGACTAGAAGCTTTCTGAACATGTCCCCATGATTATTATTTCTATCTAACTTCCATGTTCTGACACTCTATCTCTCAATAGATTCCAAATTGCAAAGAAATTTAAGGACGGTGTGTTTTGTTTTTGCATAAGAATCAATATTATTAGAAAGGTTAATAGAAATTTGACCATCCAAGAACAAAATTCCTTCTTATAATTCTTTCATGTGACACATAATCAATTTCACCAACTAGAAAATCTCATTTATTGCCTTTATAACATCAACATATTTAGCTTTCATTGTTGACAAGGTAACCATGATATACAATCGATACATACAACCAACAATTTTAATTTTAAAAGTGAAAAAAACCTATCAGATATCGTAAGATCCATTTCATAGCCTCTCAGTTCCTCCTTCATGGTTTTTACATGAAACAATTCAAAACACCAACTACAAAGGAAATATCAGACCACTTTCAAATCATTACATACATAAAACTTAAAATAGTTCAATTGTATGGAAAATTTTCTATGATTTTGACTTCCTCTTCCAAATATAGAGAATGTTCCTTTGAAATGCACCTTTAGAACCATTGATTCAAGTAATCTCTCATAAGTTTCTATACCTTTAAAACTTACTATTATTTCTTTCAAGTTATTTGGAAGTGACGTTCCTATGATAATCACATTCTATTCAACTTGATCTTTAACATTTTATTTTTCCTAAACCCACTACAAGAAAAATAGAATTTGAGATGTGTTATTTTTGATGGAATCCTATACCATTGAAAATAATAAAAAATTACAGGTTATTTGTGATGGTATAGAATTCATGTCATAAATAAGCATAAATCATATGGAATTTACAATGTGATATGGGTCCATTTAAATTTATTTTTGTGCAACTAAATTCCATTATAAGGGAAGGTTTATTTGTAATGATCCATCAAAAATAACTATGAATATGTATTTTTTTAGTGAATATCATTATTTTTCACTATTAATCTTTATGTAAAAAATAAAACTGACAAATAATGATATTCGTCACAATTTTTTTTTCAAAATTATTTTTTCAATAGATTTTCAGTCGCTATTAACCCATCAAAACTAAAATTAAATTAAAATAACACATACCCTTTTTTATCCCCTCCTCTCATGATTTTATTTTCCTTTGCACAATGGTTACTATTATGAAACCCTCAAACAACCCACCACAAAAATCACCCATTTCACCTGATTTATTACAGATTGAGGTTTGAATCCCCCAAGCACGAACTCATCTTCTCCCCCATTCATTCTGTTTGTGATTCCCATTCACTCTTATATAATTTTTTTGGTCAAACACTAGGTCAAAAATTTTACATTATTTTTATGGTTTATTTGGTATTCAGGTTTATTATAAATTTATTCTTCCCCATATGGTTGTTCACCATTAAATAAAACATGTTTTGGCTCTATAGAAGTTAATTACAACAGATTTAAGGTATTTTCCCCAATATTCAACCTTCAGATTTAACATTTGTTATTTCTATTTGGGTGTTCATCTTCATCTATTTCGATTTTTTGGCTACCCCAGTAACTCTCATTGTGCATGTGCCTACTAACATATCACACACTTCTTGTGTGTGTTTGTGTATATATATAATCACACACACACACACACATATATAAATGATTGAAAAATATTCCAACTTATATATATATATATAGGAGAGGAAACATTTTAAACTTATATATATATATATAAACATTGATTTCTTTTTTATACCTATATATAGATATATATATAATTTTGTGTAATGTGTGTATTTTTAGTTTCATCAAAATAATTTGGAATTTATTATTAATTATTATTTTTAGAAATATGATTATTATGGTAATTATTTATAGTGGTGTTTAATATTTATATAAATGTTGAAAATGATTATATAAATCTATTTAATATGACAATTATTGGTATTTCTGGAAATATATATTATGAATTTTAATTTATGGAATGATAATGGCATATAATTTTAAAGTATTAGGAATAGTAGTAGTGTAGTTACTAAATTTTAAAAAATGATAAAAAGAATTTAATATAATATTTCATGATGGGAAAAAAGAAGACTACAACCTTATAAAGATAAATATTGAAGAAATCATAATTGTAATTAAAATCATGTAAAAATGAAGCATTGAATTCAAGCATAGTGAATATTGCTAATTTTTTAAATAGTTTCTTGAATTCTAATAATTATTATGATTATTTGGAAAGTTTTCTTATGAAGATATTGTTTTTAATGAATTTTGTTAATGCATGGTTTGTAGTCGTGATGTTAAACAATATTCGATTATTATATTATGATTGGTTTTCATTTGGTTAAAACATGTGAATGTAGTCTTAAAAATGTTTGGCTATATATATATATATATATTAACACGTGAATAAAAATATATAAATGTTTTAAAAAATAATGTTTGGTAATTGATATATATATATATATGTATGTATGTATGTATGTTTGTATGCATGTATGTATAGTTATGATATATGGATTTGTTTAAAAAAACTTGTCAAAATATATTTGATTAAAAAATCATGTAATATGTATATAATGTATGAAATAAATAAGAAATGAGTGTTTTATAAAAAGGATGATAAAATAAATTAAAATAAAATGTTTCATGAATTTTTTTATAAGAAAAATATTTTGTTATAAAAAAAATTATAAAAATTGTTTTAATGAAAAAATAACTATTAAAAATAAGTAATATTTATTAAAATAATATTTATTAACAATTAGTATAAATTATGAAATAACTTGTAAAAAAATATCAATAATACTAACAATTATTAAAATCTCCCAATAATTTTTAAAAATGTAGTAATAATTTAAATAATTAGTAACAAATATTAATTACTAATTATTATTCAAATTTAGTAACATTTATTAATAATTCAGTTAATATTAATAAATAATTAGTATTAATTTATAAATAATGTATCAATTATTAATTTTTTTTTAAAATTTTAATATTTAAAAATTTTTGTAACACATTGTAAAAATATAAAAAATACGAACAACTCTTATAAATTCATAACAATTAGTAGAAATATATTATTATTTAAAATAATTTTTAATAATCCATAAATAATTTTTAATAATTAGCAAATAATTTATCAATATTATTAATAATTAGTAAATGTTAGTATTAATTACTAAATATTATTAATAATTTTTAAATATTAGTAATCCGTGAAATTTTGTAATAAATTGTAAAAAAATATCTGAAATACTAATAATTAATAAAAATCAAACATATTTATTAAAAATCAGGTTAAAATTAATAAATAATTAGTATTACTAAATAATTAAATTTATCAACTAGTAAAAATTTAAAAAATATTTGTAATACATTGTAAGAAATATAAAAATTACAACTAATTATTAAAAATTGACAATAATTAGTAAAAATGTACCATTAATAAAAATATTTAGTAACAATCATTAAATAATTTTTAATAATTAATAAATAAATAGTCAATATTAGTCATAATTAGTAAATGTTAGTATTAATTAATAATTATTATTAATAAATTATTAATTTTAGTAAATTGTGGTATTTTGTAATTAATTTTATAAAAAATATATAAAAACCTAATAATTATTAAAAATTAGTAATATTTATTAAAATTTTCTGAATAATTAATAAATAATTATTATCATTTAATAAATAATGGTATCAATAAGTAAAATTTAATTTTTTTTTAATAATTTTTAAAAATTAGTTAGAATTCATGATAAGTAGACATAATTAGCAGCAATTAAAATATAATAATAATTTTTAATTAATCATAAAGATTAATAATTATTCTTTTTTTGATTATTTTCTAGATAAATATAGACTCAAAAAGTAGACACCAGTTTCTATTATGTGATCATGATATGAGAAATCCTCATAAAATACCAATGGATCTTGTATAAATCCTCTCTATTTTGAGAGCATTGAAACATTTATATCATTTTCATTATAAAATTATGAATTTGTTTCTAATGTGACAATTAAATTTCTATATAAAAAATGTGATCTTATGAGATTAAAATTGTTTGATAATGTTGGATTTCATCTAATACGTTTTGGTTTTCAAAACGAATATATTTTTTTGTATTAACATGGTGAATGGAATTCAGTATAAAAGAATTTTTTTTTGGTTCCATATCCATTATTTCAGAATTTAGTGGATGAGGCTATTGACCTATCTGTTCATGAAAAAAAACTTAGAATGATATTCCAAATCTTGAAATATATCCATCTTAATTTTCAATTTTTTGAAACATTCAAGGGAGACCATACATCCGGGATTCCAGATAATAAAACTTGAAGTTAAAAAATTTATTTCGATCAAATCATATTTTAGAATGAGAAATAGTTTTTATAATCATTTTTTTGGTTTAATAGTTGTTTCTTGAAGAAAATACATTTCCTATAAGTTTCTTTGAATGTAAGAAGCTATGCCATAATTTGGGTCATAGTTATAAAAAGATACATGCATGTTTAAATGACAGAACCTTATATTATGGTGATTATGAATCATTACATAATTATAGAATATATGGAGAATCAATATATAAAGAGGAACAGAAAGGAAATTCTATATTTCCTATGAAACAGTGGTGGTATTTTTTAATTACACCTCAATTATAGTGCCTATTTATGTATTGAAACACATATGGATTTATAAAGTGATATAAATAAAATATTTCAATCAATAAAAGAATAAATAATCCATGTGAAAGTGACTAATGGAAATAATTTGACCAAATAAATCCTTCTTTTACATCAGAACCTCATAAATGAGTTTTGAGGATTTCCACTAATAGGTTTTCTCCATTTGATGTTTATCATAGTCAATATTCTCATTTACATATTTTCATAACTCTTGATAACTCACATCCATGGATAATGATGAAGGAACCATATATATATATAAATATATATATATATATATTTGGAGTTATTAATTCTAGGACATCCGAAGAAGAATATTGATTTTTATTTGAATCCATTAATTGATAAGTTAATTTCATTATAGAATGATGGTGTAACTACATGTGATATAGTTTCTAATCTGAATTTTACATTAAAGGTTGCATTAATGAGGATAATCAGTGAATTTATAGTGCATGATATGTTATTTACATGGAGTTAACATTGTCTAAAATCATGTTCATATTCCATGGATGAGAACAAAGCATTTATTATTATCAATGGAAGAAAGAACTATTATTTTGACTTTCATAATATATTTATCCTTATGGATAAAACTTTTCAAAGGAATAGAAATAATTTTACAAAATTTAGAATAGAAAGTGATGAACCTCGAATAGTGAACTTGTGTATTCAGGTAAAATATTTCATCTATTCATTACCTTCTATTAATTTTGAACTAACTACGACTGAAAAAAATAGTATATGGTTTTGGGAGAGATCATAATTGGACAAAGCAGAATATTTTTTGGGACCTTCTATATTGGTGTAATTTGTTATTTTTTCACACGATAGATGCATTGATTAT
This sequence comes from Viscum album, assembly GCA_963277665.1. Classification (NCBI taxonomy): domain Eukaryota; kingdom Viridiplantae; phylum Streptophyta; class Magnoliopsida; order Santalales; family Viscaceae; genus Viscum; species Viscum album. The sequence continues at coordinate 1,678,570,191 of OY728121.1, read as the reverse complement.
TGAGAATAATTTTTTTGATAACAAATTTTATACTGTATTGGAGACACAAGTTAAGACCAAATATAATGTCATGGAATAGTTTGATGTTGGAAAATTTTGTTGGAATTCTCAACATTAATTATTTGAAGATGAAATATCACAAAATTTAACAAATATAAAAGAATATTATGAAATTTATAAATAAATTCATTTATTATTCTATCAGTGGATTAGTTATTTGTGGTAACCAGATGGTTATGCTTCTAATTTGTCTATTTGAATCAGAAATGGATATATTACTGAGTTAAAAAGTCATGAAATCCATGTCATAATTCAATGAATACTACCTTTTGGTCTTAGATAGATACTTAACACATGAATCTAGGATTGTTTGACCAAAATATAATATTTATTCCAATATATTTTTACAAAAACATCCAATTATGATGTATTGAGTACGGTGTAAATGGATTTTGTTTTAATTTTATGTAAATTAGGGAAAATATTCTTGTTGGCCTTATTTGACTCAATAAAACATTTAATATTGAATTTTTTATATGATGATAAACATAGAGGGCTAGTAAAATTATGATGGATGTACCCATTTGAGATATTTATAAAAAAAATAAATAAGAAATTAGGTAACAAGGCATTGGTTGAATGGTCAATTATAGAAGAATATTTACAAGAGGAAATTAAAAATTTATTCTCTTATTATACTCAATCTGAATATCATTCAAAATATAATCACATGGGTTTCAATGATGTTGATTATGCCACGGAACTTCAAATATTAGTTTTTAATCAACCTGAGTTTGGTTTTGGTGGGAATTGTGAATGATGGATTTCAGATGAAGAACTGTACAAAGATCATACATATGTTTTTCTCACTTGTAATGAAATGACATGATTTATACAGTATGTTACTTTTTTTTTTCATTTTTTAAAATATATAAATTTATATAAATTATTCTATTTATAGAATATATGATGAAAATATAATTTTTTTATAAAAATTACCCCTACTTCTCTTGATTAAATTTCCTAATGGAATTTTGCATATTATTTTAAATACTGGTAAGTTATGTTGTTTATAATGGAACATTAAATCAATTTTGTAATAATATCAATTACAAATAGTTTTTTTATTTTTAATAGAAAACACAACATGAAATTAAAATTTATATTCGATTATGTGTGCTAAAAACCCTTCACTAGAATTGGTTAAATCCTACAATGTGTATGTCGTTAATGGATTTCAGTTTCATGCACACATATTTGGTGAATCAATAAAACAAATGAATAGTGGTGTTTATTTGAAAGCATATAATCATAATGAGAGTGAATTTTAATTTTATGGTATTCTAGATAAAATAATTAAGTTATTTTATCTAGGACCAAATTATGAAACAATATTTAAATTTCTTTAGTTTTATACTGATCGAGGGTAGCGAGTTTATCCATGACATAGAGTCATTGAAATTAAATATAATTGTCTTCTTTCCATAAATGAACCACTTAGTTTGGAACATCATGAACATCAAGTTTATTATGAAAAGTTTTGTACTATTTCGAGATATTTAAATGACTATCATAGTGTAAGAAAAATGAAATCATATGAAACGAATTTTCTTAAAAATCTAAATGGTAATTTTTTTGTTATTCATATTGTAATATTTAAAGAAAAATACCCAAATATATATTTTACATGATGAGGTATAAATATTTACAATTAAAAACAAAGGGCTGATGATGTTGTTAATGTTGATAAAGTAATGAGTGATTATGAAAAAGAAAGTTGTATGGAAGCTGATAATGTTGACGATGAAGATGAAGACACTGTCATTGATGAATATGAAAATAGAGATGAAGAATGATGTATTATATTTAGGTATTTATTATTTTTTATATTTTATATCTATATTAATAGGTATTCATCGACAATATTGTATGTTTCATATGGTTGGAGATATTCTCAATGATTTATTCCCTACCCTCACAATTTTTAATATTTATTAGTTTTAAATAATTGATATTTGTGTTAATATTATTGATAAGTAATAATAGTATATTCTTCATGGTATTTATTATTTTTTTATATTATATATATTAACAATTATTTATAGGTAATATTATTATATTATAGTATTTATATTCATGAAATTATTATATTATGGTAATTATTAGTTTTTTATATATGTATTAAAAATTATTTACAGGTAAGATTACTATATTCTAGTATTTAGTAGTTTTTTATATTTGATCTCTATATTAATAATTTTTATAGGTAAGATTATTTATTTTATATGGATAGATATGATCTTAATGATCTATTTCATTCTCTCACAGACGCCAGAAATCCAGATGATGATCTCGATTCATCATACCTCTAGGATGCTGCTACAACATTGCCTATTAGGAGGGGGTGTGACCTTAATTGTTTAATGCTTCTAGACCCAATTCCAAAAATACATCCATGCCTTGATTTTGATCATCATTTATATAGTTATGTTGAATTTTTTAACATATTTATTTCAAATTATATTTTAGTATTAATTATGATAATAATATTATAATGATTTGTTTTAATTTTCACATTTTCCACATTTAGCTGTTGGGAAGGCTGGTACAATTTTAAGAAATTTTTTTCTGTGCCATTGGTGTCATGGGATATGGTTCCCAATTTTTTTCGACAGAATTAGCTCGACCAATAGATTATCCATCAATAAATAATATATTTTATTTTAAATTTATTTGATTAGTAACATGTGGTTTTTAATTATCTGGCTTAATTTATTTTCTCTGATTGATGATAGCATGAGAGTTCTTATCTGAGTGGCTTGAAAGATTTGTATACATGAACATTTTCCTCAACTTTTACCAAAAATAATAAAGAGGGTTTTGGATAGAGCTTCTCTTACTATTTTCGACCATCCTTTATTTTCACCTCAATCTGAATATATCTCATCTTTGATATGGGATAGACTGTTCTCCTCTTGGCTAGGAGATACTTTTAGGAGGAGGACATCATCTAAGCCTTAGAACTCAGGGTGGAAAGAGGTCACACATATGGAATAGACTAATAAATTTGATATACATCAATAACATATGTAAATTAATAACATTTATTAATTTATATATACTCTAATTATATGATGTTTGTTATTTTATACATCCCACTACTGACCCCACAATTACAGTGCTAGAATTTTACATGAAGATATACACAGAACCCCGTATATAATAGCTAATCGGTGATCTACATCACCAAATTATGGTTAGTAATTTTTTTTAAAATTTTAATGATATTAATTTTATTATTATTTTAATATCTAATAGTATTTAAAGGAAATTTATGAGGATAACAATTCTCCTTAATGAGAGAATAAATAATAGAGTGTATGAGATGCCACTTGTGAGTTAGGTTTTGATGAGGGGGTTTGGTTATAGGTGACTTTACATGGTTTTGAGAAAGTCAAGGTGACCTATATTGGTTCATGATTGACACATAATAGTAATTTTAGTAGTTTGGTGATGTCTTCATTCATCTAAAAGGGAGATCATGCAGACTCATCATCATTTTCCACTACACAGTATGAAGAGAGGTTATAGACTTAGGATGAAATGATACAAAAGTTGCAGAGATAGCAGGAGGAGGAGTGTGAGAAGTAGTGTTAGAGAGATGAGTAGATGTTGGATTATATGTGATGGATTTTCTTTCTTGTGGGTATAGAGTTACTAACATTTAATTATTTGGGTGATCCTCCTACCCCAAATACTAGATGGCTGTTATTTTGACTGTATTGTGACTATTATGTATTTTTTTGGCACTCATATTATGTGCGAAATGGTGTAACAATGTTATTTATTATTATTTTTTAAATTTTTATTTAATTTTTTAATCATATAAACAATTTTGACAGATCACTAAATCCATCACAATTAGTTAAAAAAAATACTTTGAATAATTTGTGATAGAAACACTATTTTTTCATAAATATGAGTATTTGTGATGTGACATCATAATTAGTTTTTTAGAAAAAATTGAGATTATTTTAAATGGGGATTATGGTCCATTTTAATAAAACAATATCTTTGATTTTCCATTGTAAATACTTATATTTGCAGTGCTGTTTTTTTCTAGGGTATTTTTGTAATAAATTCCCATTGAAAAAGTCACTTTTTGATGGGAATCTGTTGCAATCAGACCATTAAAAAAGTATTAAAATCCATTTTTACCTCTTTCTCTACCATGTTCTAATATATATATATATATAGGATTCTCATTGAAGAGAAAATATCTCTCCTAGATTACTTAATTCTTATCATCCAACCAAAAATGATATCCAATGTTCCTATCACCATATTTGAAAAGAAACCACATTTTGGTTTATCCTATAACTTATCTTAGTCCTTGGAATCAACATTATTATATTCAAAACTTCCATAACTTTTAAGATGGTTCACTTACAGTATTTTACATGACCATATTTCTTTAATAATTTCTAGTCCCAGATCTAAAGTAGGACTTATCTTGACCAATAATACTACCGTCTTTATAGATTCTACCCAAATTACCTAAGTCATTTTGGAATTATATCTCAGACACCTAGATTTATCAAGGAGATTCCAATTCATTATTTTAGTTACTCCATTATTTTCTGGTGTTCTTAGAGTTTTCTTCTCATTCCCAACTACATTATTTAGACAAAAGTTGTGGATTTTGTTTCTGGTGTATTCTCCACCCAAAGGCACATCCGCTTCTAATAAAACTATCTTTCATATAAATATTTCAAATGAAGAAATTCATGAAAAAAACTAGATATATTATTTAAGAAATAGGACTAGACCTTCCAAGTGGCATCATCAATAAAAGTCACAATGTACATAAATCCACTATTCGAATTCATATGTGAAGGTCTAAAAACATCAAAATGAACAAGTTCCAGATTCAAATTTTTAGGATTTTATCCATCTAAATTTAAAGAAACTATCTTTTTTTACCCCAAGATAAAAATTTCACATCATAAAAAATCCATTCGATTGAGTTTAAGTATGAAATTTTCCATAAAACTTTTATATTTTTCTCAAACAGTTGACCACATTTGTAGTTTTATACTTATATATATTTCAATGAAATTATATTTTACATTGATACATTATATTTTATTTATGTTAATAATAAAGTTAAAATTTTCATCCCATGGGAAATCACCATCAATCCTTTGGTTATTTTCTAATACCCATTCAAGAAAGCAGTTATAAAACCTACTATATCATGTTGTCTAACTGATATGAAGTTCTTCAAAAGATATGGATTGTTTATTACATTCTATAGCATCAACACACCTCCATTATATATTTGAATATTGAAATTTAATTTTTTAATTATTTCTAGAACTACATCATCAACCAGATTCACTATTCCAAAGATAGTAACTGTAAAATATACCATGAACCCCTACTCACCAGTTGAATGGAAAGATACACCGAGTCAATAGTGAAAAATTATTCTATAATGTTCAAACATAGATTTAAATTATAACAACATTACATTGTATTGATGAAATTTTTTCTTTTGAAAATTGATTCCTTTCTTTTATACTCCTTATAATTTCTACTATCCTTCTTAATTTGTAACTTCTTTCCACAAAGCCTATAAGCTAGGTCTTGACCAACCCATCTAATATAGCTAATTTCTTTGGACTTATCATCCTATTACTTCTTCAACTAGTCCTTACATTGAGGTGATCATCCTCTTCTGCTAGTTTTGAGAGCACTTACAAAGGGCACCTTGACTTCCTTCAGCCTCAACTTTTCATTAAGAGTTATATTATTAGTATCATCAAATACAGGGTGTGTATTTCCACTCACATTACTATTTTTTTTCCATAACTTCCAATAATTCTATAAGTGAATATAAAATAAGCAACAACAAAATATCATTTATGAAAGTAACCTTAACTAATTCGATCTATACTCAGATCATGATTAAATAATTCATAAGGACCACTAATTTCCTTTCTTCTTATAGTCTCAATATGTATAATAATCACATTATAAATACTTTTTTATGTTCCAATTATTTCTCATATATATAAGCCAATGATTTCATTACTTCAATAGATCTTTTCATCTATTGAATATTGAATGCCAGCTTCCATGAAAGAGATATTCTTACCAAGATTAGAGACATCTTTTACAACTACTACCATTCTAATTTATATATATTATTTGGATTATCTCTAGAAAATTGATCATCCAAATATTTCTATATCAGAATATATTCCAAATAAATTTACCCAGATCCTAATTTTGTCATATAAAATATGTAAATTTAGATATTTTCTTCACCTAATTCAATTCATGTATAATTAAAATTTTTCTTTGATACCAATTTTTTGGAGGAAAGCTAGAAGAACTCTCATAATAACAATTCATAGGAAGATACTCCAAAATTATTACCATTTGAAAGCCTTCACAACCCCTTAACTTTGTGTTCTAGATCTAAAAAGAACAATAATATAATAATGACATGAATTCATTCAAAAAATATAATAAAATGTCGAATAAAAGGAACATGGAAGAGAAAACATAAATTACATGGTTTGAAACAATGTCTTACATCCATGGGAGAACATAGAAATCACTATGATAAATGAAACTATAAGACATTAAAAAATTCTCTAATATCCATCACATTATACATAAACTAGAGACTGCAAATCTAAATATAATTTTTAATTAAATCAAATGATGGTCCCAACTAATATTTATAGTGTTATTCTCCATATAAAATGATTCCACTACCCTCAGAGATTCATGATGGTCTATCTATTGATTAAGGAAACCTCTAATACATTGTTACACCAATAGATTGATCGATGGAAGTCGTTGAACATTCATAATTCCCAAGTATCAAAATTATTTTGTCACTTCCAAAAGAAAATCTAAAAAAATGAATCAGTCAAACTTTTTTGAAAAATATTGAGGTTTATAGGCTGTAAATTATATTTATTCTTGAAAACACACATTCCCTAAAATCTAATTCTGAAAATATCATTTAAAGAAACTGAAGGTAATTGAAAAAACCCAATAGGAAGAGGAATGGGGTATTGTGTATAAATTATTTTTTCTATGTTATTGATATATGTCATCTATTATCAATTGATTTATCTTAATATGATACTTTGTTTCTACTATTTTTAATGATCCTTGACACCTCTATAAATAAGTAATCACTTAAGTATGGTAATGTGAGTAAGGAATGTTGAAATCTAGAAAACCTAAAGTGTTATTAATATTGGATGATTTTTTTATGTGATGAGTTTAGTTATGGAGCTACCAAATATTAATGAGAAGACTACTTGTTATAGAATGTAAAAAGGATGGGAAAATTTATTAATGCAAAGATTTGTGGAATATGGTAAAGAGGGGTTAATAGATTGTACATTAATTAATAGCATGCTATTGATTTATGGTTGGAGAATTTATAATAATTGGATTATATTAAAATAGAAACAATTCATTGTTGATGAATGAGATAAATGGAAATGGATTTATTGAATATGATCAATAGTGGATGGATCTAACCCTGAATCTAATGAGTATTGAATTGACATCTATGGGTAGAGGAGTTATAGTTGGTTGAAATTAAATAAATACAAGGAATTTTTGATGAATTTCACATGAATGAAATACTAACACATCTAATTATCTTGAGAAGGAATGTTAATGTTAATTTTAGAGGAAATGGAATGATGAGGAATTTTGAGGTTTTAATATATGTGTATTTTTATTCTTAAATCTGGTTATGTTATCAGTGAGAGACATTATCCGGAAGTATGTTACTTTATAAAATTTTGATGAATTATTGTTAATTATGAAGGTTGTATTGTTTATTGGTACATGATGTACTAGAATACCCCACACGTTAATGGATTAGGAAAACCATATGGGGTATTTTTTCTAGAAGACTCTATGTGATGTTGGATATGGTAGACCCAATTGTGTATTGAGTAGTAGAATACATAATGGTAGACACTAAAATGTGTTGTTTATAGTGTACCCACTAATGAATTTGTTCTAGAAGACCCTGTGTGGAATTGGTATAGGATGTACCGACAAGACTTATGCGATATTCTTTTTAGAATACCCTATAAGGTATTGGTCCTAGGAGACCCTACGGGGAATATACATATGACATTGTTTTTCCAGATGTCCCAACTAGTTATTGAGTGGTTCTTTACGTAATAGAAGAAATTATGGGGTAATGATTAGTATATTCTGTATTAGAAGACTATGTGCATAATAGCCCAATGTTTTATCAATGGAAATTCCTTTCTTATAAAAATGACATATAATCACTTGAAATCACAAAAATTGAACTAATATGTACTATGTGACATTTAAACATAAGTTTGACACTTACGTGATTTTGATTTCTAAAAATGATATTCTAAAATTGTGATCAGTAAGTTATTTTGAGTCTGATAAGGAAAACTTAATTTTTGATGAATAGTAACATAACCTTATGAATAGTAACATACCCTTATGAATAGTAACATACCATTATGAATAGTAACGAATAGAAAATCATCCAAAAAATAGAAACTTCACCCATTAATGTATAAATAGAATTTAGAAATCTTAAAAGTGAAAAAAAATCATAGTATAAGAATTGGTATTTTTGTATGTCAAAAATATTTTATTTATAATTTTATGGTTATAATATAATTTTATGGGACCTTGATTAATTTTTTCATGGTGTTATAAAACAAGTCATAGTTTTAATATTGATTTTGTTGAAAAAATTATGATTTTATTTAAAAATTAAATTAAAAATATTTATAAAAATATTTTAAAAAATGGATTTTATTTTTAATCCTTCACGTCGAATAATGATTAGGGTGAATTTTTTGGAATTTTATAAAATACTATAATTTTTCGGGAATTGTAAAAATAAAGTTTTGAGTTTTCGATAAGTTTAATGAAATCATATTGATGCAATAATTATTATAAAGTTTTTTTTGACTTATGTAAAATAATATATGACCTAAGGTGTCCCAAGTGGCTAATACCATGGGTAAGACCATTTTTTTTCAAAAACCACTAATGAGGTGTTCTTTGAAAATAATAAAAAACTCTCTCTTTTACTATAAATACCCACCCTTTCCTTCGTTTTCATGCATTCCATATCCATAATCCTCTAGGATCTGGGGGTTTTATCTCCCTAGTATCCCTCCAAAGGTTTCCTCAAGATCCCAAAGTCCCAAACATAAATATTTAGGAGTTACTCTACAAGGTAAGGGAACCTTTCACCCCCCTCTTTTAGTCAACACTTCTTTTATGTTATCTCTTTAAATTTCCATTTTCATATGTTGGTGTTTGATATTATGTATCCCTATTACTATAATTTTTATTTCCATTTTATGAGATACCCATTTTCCTCTCATAAAAATATTTTATGAAATTTTAAGCAAAGACGTTAGGCTACCAAATTTTCATAAGGGATATCTCGACTTTGGTTTTGTTTCCAAGTTCATTTCATTTATTTTTCCTTACCCACCTCCTTTCATCCAAATGTTTTCATGAATCGAGTACCCTACATGTACTAGAATTTTTTAATGATAAAGGAATAATTCTTCATCATATATCCTTTCCCATTCTTTAATACTAAAAATGAAAATGCCATCTGAGATGTGCAAATTTACCACATTCAAGGACGATGAGTTTTCAATTTCTATTACAGTATTCAATTATGGTCATGAAACCATTTTAATGGTTTAACCAGACCATAATATATATATTATGTCTCATACATGATTTGTTAATACATTTTTACACATGGTCTGAATTTATAATATAAAACATGTTCCTTGTGGCCAAAAACCACTAATTATCCAAAAAGGTTATCGCTAATGTTTTATATAATGATTAATCATAAATAGAAGTAACAAAATGAAATTTACATCCATTTAACCTTATAGATATATAATAATATAATATAAATCCAATTCTAGAAAACCATCTCCATTTTACATGATTCCCTGAACATGAATATAAGTAAACCGACCATTAGAACCAAGGAAACAAACGGTCCTGAACAATGAAATTGAACCACATAACCAATCAAAAAGGTTGTGAATGAACTCAAAAAGGTTGTAAAAACTCATTTTATTATATATGATGTTTTTAAATTATTAATTAATGAACCTAATTTTATTATCCAGGTCATTAATATCAAGTGTAGAACACCATCAGACTTATGCTAGGGGATTCTACGTGAACCACTTTTATTCCTTCGGGTTGCTCCAACATTATTTTTACCCAAATTAAGAAGTCATTTATTTTTATTTAAAACATATAAATACTATTTTTATGGTCAAAAATAATGTTTCTATATCCACCCATCATTCACTTCTGGGTATATAAATGTTTTTAAATGATTCCCTCCTTAATTCTTTTCGATAAGCAAACCTATTTTGAGGGAACATCACAAATTTTTACCCAATTTATAGTGCACTATATCCTATAGTTTAATAAACCATTGTCTTTATAAAATCATTATTATTATTATTAAAACATTATTTTTTCATTTTTTGTTTTATATAAAAGTTTATTCCCTTTTCTATTTTAAATTATCTTTTGTATTTTCCTTAAAACCGCTCTAAAAGTTTTAATTCTAAGAATTTCTGTAGTACATTCCTTACATGTTGTCACTTATATTTTACATCACTTACCATGATAAATTATTATTTTAAATTATTAATGTCCATTTATGTTTTAATTATTTTCTCTGTTGAACACTTTTATGATATGCCCATTCATTATTCTTTATGACATGAATGTGATAATAATTTCTCTCAATGGGTTTCCTTATGTTTAAGTATGATTTATTAGGTATGATTATTTATGTGGAAAGCATATTCATGAACATGTTAAGATGGTTTATCCAAGATATATCTCTAATGAATTGTGTAAAGTTAAGTCTCATGATATTTTATGTGTGACGGTCTTGACGGTTAGCTTTGGCTTGTGCTCCTATGTGAAACGATCTTGGTGGCTAGCCTTGACTCATACTAAAGTCATGTTTTTTTGTTTCTGCCACATTAATATGGTTCCATTTTTATATGATCCCATGTTTATATTTTATGATTACCTATGATCCATTCTTTTGTTATCATTGTGTCATGCCTTATAACCCATGTTATTAATCCTTATTCTTATGTATACAACCTTTTTGGGATTTTTAGCCCATCACTTTGTTCTTGTTTTCCCCAGGGTATCCTATGCATATGTACGATCACAATGGAAGATAAGAGATAATTTTGAAGTTTAAATAAATGGTTGTTTTTATAATTCTTGATTATGTACCTAGTCTACTAAGACACTAGACTTTACGATCCTTGGCCTGTACTTTGATGTCTAATTATTCTTAAAATCATGTAATGTTACATGTAAAAGGTTAGGGATGATATAGTTGGTATCAGAGGATAGTATAGTTATTTTTGGAGATTTGGAACTGTGCACCTTAGTGATAACCTTAAGGATGAGACAAAGTATAATAAAACACCCCTATGTTTTGGAATGTATAGAGTAAGTTTTTTATCTAGAAAATACATCCCTGTCTGAATAAAAATAGGAAGAGGATACTCTGAAATAAATTTAAGTAGGAGTGAAAACATTGACAAGGAGTTTCAGGCCTGACTCGGGGTATCCTGGGACATGACAACAGGCCTTGCTGCACTCTTGGTTTGACGCTCTCGGTAAATATACCTTGGTAAATTCATGAGTTTGGTACAAATAATTATTAAAGTAATATAAAAAACCAATAAGAATATAATTTATGAAATAGATCAAGGATAACTGAGATTTAAACCTAAGGAATCACAAGTTAGGATATATTTCTCTCCTACATGTTTATCCTTTAATATTCAAATGTTTACTTTTTATTTTCAATAACTAAGTATTATTTTCCTCAAATTATATGTTCTTTTTCTTAGCTAATGGAAGTAAATAGAAGAACACATTCCAACAATCAATGTGAAAGAGAATGTGAATAATTTCCAAATGATATGCCTGATATGATGGGAACAGGTGCTCCAAACTTCATGATAGTACTTTCTCAACTGGCTCAAGTTATGAATAATTACTTGAATCATGTGCAATAACCTCCTCCTATAAGAATAGAGAATGTTTCTATATAATCCTTCATGCGGTAAAGGCCTCCCATGTTTATTGGATCTTCTAATCCCTTCCTCGCAGAATAGTGGATTAACTCCATTAAAAAGATATTCTATGTCCATAGGTGCTTAGAAGAAGAGAATGTTGTAATGGAGGTTTATCATTTTGATAGGGAATCTGATCAGTGGTGGAAACTGATCAAGAATACAAATTTCCAAGTGGAAATTGATTCCATGGATTGGGAGTAATTCTTGAGGATGTTTTTTCAATAAATATTTTCCTCAAACCCTTCGTCTCCAGATGGAAAGAGTGTTCCTTAGACTCAAGTAGAAGGAAGATGAGTACATTGGGGAATATGAAGAAAACATTAAAAGAGTTTCAAGGTATGACTCTAGATTTTTAATGAACACCGAATGTAAGGTTGATTTATTTTTTAGTTGACTAAGGTCAAGTCTATAAAAAGTGGTAGTGATTCGAGACTTCGAAAGTTATGAGGAGATTATCCGTTGTGCCCTCAAGGTTGAAATGAATATTAGAGACACTTAGTGGTCTTGTGGGCCTTGTGACAAGAAGGGAAAAATGGAGAATAACATGGGTGGTTCAATAATCAAATCCCATGATGTAAAGAATCCCAAATATCCCACTTGAAAAAGTTGTGGGAAGAAGCAACCTGGGAATTTTCTAAAGGGAACCAGGAATTTCTTCAAATGTGGAAAGCATGGACATTTAGCCAAGAACATCCAAAGGGATATAAAAAGTCCCACTAATGTGGAATAAGAAAAGAATGTTCAGATGAATGCTTAGCCAGTGTTGCGGTGTTATAACTGCAAGGCACCTGGGAATTATGAAAACAATTTCCATAAGCCAAGGGGTGTTAGAGGAATTCAACAAAAACCTTAAAGGAAACAAGGATGGGATTATGCTTTAGCTAGTGTGGATGTGGATCTGGAAAAAAATGTGGTGAAAGGTATGATAGTTATTCATTCAGGAATAGATAATGTACTATTTGATTCTGGTTCTATGGATTCTTTCTTATCTTGGAAGTTTAGTAGAACTATTCAAATACCACCAAAAAATTTGGAAGATAATTTATTTATGAGAAAAACCAATGGAGAAATTAATACATCCATGGTTTATAAATCCTCCCCATTTAATGTTTGTGGACTAATCCTCCCACAAAACTTGTCATACTTCTTTTAGTAGAGTTCGATTCTATATTTGGCAGGGATTAGATATATTAATACAAGGCCAAAATCAACTATCGAGGAAGGGAGATCACTCTTCACATCTCAAAGCATAATCAAATTCATTACAAGTGTAAGGAGGAAGATGAATCTATTTTGTAATAAGTGTCTCAATTGTGGATATTAATTCATTATGAGAAATCATTTGAAGTTCAAATGATTGAGACAAAGGAGAGAATCATGCTTGAAGACATGCACATCGTTAGGGATTACACTGATGTATTCCCTAAAGAGTTTCCTATTCTTCCTCTTGATTGAGAGGTTGATTTCTCAATTGAACATATTCTTGGATATCTACCATTATCAAAGAAACCTTATAGAATGTCCACTATATAGATGAAAGAGCTGAAGAATTAGTTACAGGAGAATCTAGAGAAGGGTTTTATATTCCCAAGTGCTTCACTGTGGGGTGATCTATTCCTCTTCTTTAAGAAGAAGGATGGATCAATGCGCCTCTACATTGATTATTGTGTGCTAAATAAAATCAAGATAAAGGGAAAGTATCCCCTACTACTGATAGATAAATTGTTTGATCATCCTTGTGGGGCCATTTATTTCTCTACAGTGGATCTCTAGTCGAGATATCACCCATTAAAGGCGAGGAAGGAAGATATTCCTAAGACTGCCTTTCGAAAGAGGTATAGACACTATGAGTTCATAGTGATGCCCTTCAGAATCAATAATGCTCCAGAAAGTTTCATGTAATTATTGAATAGTTTCTTAAGAGATTACCTCGAAAAATTTGTTTTAGTCTTTATTGATGATATTTTCATATACTCCAAGAGGAAGGAGGAACATGACGAGCATTTAAATACTGTTCTAAAAACATTGCGAAGGGAGAAGTTGTATGCAAAGTATAATAAATGTGAGTTATGGATGGAAGAAGTACCATTATTGGGACATTTTATCACCAGGAAAGGGATATCTATTGAGCATTCCAAGACAAAGGTGATTGAAGAGTGGCCTAGGCCAAAATCTGTAATTGAGATTTAAAGATTTCTAGATCTAGCTGGTTATTATCGAAGATTTGTGAAGATATTTTCACAATTTTCAAAAACAATGACTAATATGATATGGTAGGGAGTAAAGTTTACTTGGACTCAAGATTGTTAAAACTATTTTAAGGAGTTGAAAAAGAGGCTATTCACTGTGCCAATACTCATACTCCTAGCAAGTGGAGATCATTTTGTGGTGTATAGTGATGCTTATAAGAAGGGATTATGATTTTTTCTGATGAAAAATGATAAAGTGATAGCCTACGCCTCAAGGAATCTGAAAATCCATGAGAAAAACTATCCTACACATGATCTAGAGTTGGAAGTAGTGATCTTTTCTTTGATAATATGATGGAATTATCTCTATGGGGAGAAGTGTGAGGTATATACTGATCACTAGAGTCTCAAATATATATTCACACAAAAATAGCTTAATATTCACCAGCAAAGATGGATAGAGATCTTCAAGTATTATGACTTCTCAATTCACTACCATTCTAGTAAGACAAACAAGGTGGTAGATACTCTAAGTAGAAAGGATCCTATATCTTTATCAATGATGAGAATTGAAAAGCATATGATCTTATTAGATTTGGTGAGGATGGGAATGAGAATAAATAAGGGGGGACATCATCAATACTTTTTCAAATGATTGATCAACCATCACTCATAGAGAAAATGAAGGATTATTAAAGAAAATATGTGGAAATTCTGAAAAGGTTGGAAGCTATCATAAATGGGGAATCCAATATTTTCAAAATTGATGAAGAATGAGTTTAATGATTTGGATCAAGATTTTGTGCACCATCTAATCCAGAGATAAAGAAGGACCTTCTGAATGAGACACATAGCTCAACCTACTATATCAACCCCATGAGCACAAAGATGTATCGAGATCTCAGAGAAAACTTTTGGTGGGACAATATAAAAAGGATGATTAATAAATATATATCAAAGTTCCTGGTATGTCAACAAGTGAAGGCTAAAAGATAGAAGTATAAGGGGATGATGCAACCACTACCCATACCAATATGGAAGTAGGAGAACATCACTATAGTCTTTTTCACTAGACTTCCAAGGACATCCAGAGGAAACAATGCTACATGGGTAATTTTATATTTTCTTACAAAGATATCTTACTTTTTCGCAATTCGAGAGGACTTCTCAATAGATCAACTTGAAAAAATTTACATCAAATAAGTGGTAAGGTTGCATGGAGTACCAATATCTATTATATCTGATCGTGATTTTAGATTCACCTCGATGTTCTGGAAAAGTCACCAATATGCTCTAATCATAAAACTGAACTTCTGTATGGCCTATCATCCTTAAACTGATGGAAAATATGAGAGAACAATTCAGAAACTTGAAGATATGCTGGGAGTGTGTTATTTGGACTTAAAAGGAGGATTCTAACAATATCTTCCACTAGTTGAATTTTCTTACAAAATCAGTTTCCACTCGAGAATTCAAATGGCACCATACGAAGCCCTTTATGGGAAAGAATTTAGAACATCGACCTATTGGGATGAAGTCGGTGGGTATAAGTAGATTGGACCTAAAATGGTCAAATAAATTTTGGAGAAGGTGAAAACCATTTAGTAGAAAATCAAGGCATCCCAATTTCTATAGAAGAGTTATGAAAATAATCGTTAATGAGACATTGAGTTCAAAGTTAGAGACATGGTATTTCTATGAATATATGTTTGTAAGAAGGTCATGAAGTTTGGGAAGAAAGGGAAGCTAAGTCTCAGGTACATAAGCCCCTTAGAGATCCTAGATTGAGTCAGAGTTATGGCCTATCGACTAGAACTTCCACCAACCATTGCCAAAGTATATGATGTATTTCATGTATCCTTCTTAAGGAAGTACATACCAGACTCTTCACATATACTATATTTATAGGTGGTACAATTGGAGGATGATCTTTCTTACGAGGAGCAGTCGGTGAATATCTTGGATCATAGATATAATGTTCTATGTTAAAATATTACTCACCTGGTAAAGGTACTATGGAGGAACCATAAGTATGCAGAATAAAATGGGAACTGGAGGAAGAAATGAAGGAAAATTACCAACACTTTTTTATGGCCTAGAATGTGAAACATAATTTTGAGGGTGAAATTTTATAAGGGGGGTAAGAATGTAACAACCCAATGTTTTATCAATGGAAATTCCTTTCTTATAAAAATGTCATATAATCACATGAAATCACAACACAATTAACAATTAAATACTGTGTGACCTTTAAAAATAATTTTAACACTTATGTGAGTTGAATTTCGAAATACAATCTTCTACAATTGTTATCAGTAAGTGATTTGGAGTCTGATAAGAAAAACCTAACTTTTGATTAATAGTAACATACCCTTATGAATAGTAACGTACCATTATGAATAGTAATTAACAGTAATTAATATAAAATGGCCAAAAAATAGAAACTTCACCCATAAATGTATAAATACAATGTATATATAAAAAAAATGAAAAATGATCATAGTATAAGAATTGGTATTTTTGTATGTAAAAAATATTTTATTTAAAATTTTATGACTAATTAAATAATTTAAAATGGAAATTTATTTTGATAAAATGTAATAGTAAATTTTTACTTTATTTTCATAGGGTTATAATATAATTTAATGGGACCTTGATTAATTTTTTCAAGGTGTTATAAAAACAAGTCATAGTTTTAATGATGATTTTGTTGAATAAATTATGTTTTTTTAATAATTAAAATTAAAATATATATAAAATTATTTTCAAAAATGGAGTAAATTTTTTAATTATACATGTCAAAAAATAGTTAGTGGGAATTTTTGGGATTTTTATAAAATACATGAATTTTTCGTGAATAGTAAAAATATAGTTTTGAGTTTTCAAAAAGATTAATGACATCATAATAATATCATAATTAATATAAAGTTCTTTTCGACTTATTTATAGGACTAGATTACGTGAGGTGTCCCAGGTGGCTAATACCTTGGGCAAATACCATGGGTAAGCCCATGGTTTTTCAAAAACCATTAATGAGGTGTCCTTTGAAATTAATAAAAAACTCTTTCTCTTTTACTATAAATACCCACTCTTTCCTTAATTTTCTTTCATTCCATATCCATCATCTTCAAATATCTATTGGTTTTACCTCCCTAGAATCTCTCTCATGGTGTCTTCAATCCCTTATGGTCCCAACCTTCATATTTTAGGAGTTACTCCACAAGGTAAGGGAACCTCTCACCCTCCTCTTTTAGTCAACACATATTTTATGTTATCTCCTTGAATTTCCATTTTCATATGTTGGGGTTTGATATAATATATCCCTATTACATTAATTTCTATTTTCATTCGATTAGATACCCTTTTTACGTAAATAAAAATATTTTATGAAATTTTAAGTGACACCGTTAGGCTGCAGAATTTCTATAAGGGATCTCTCAACTTTGGTTTTGTTTTCAAGTTCATTTCATTTCTTCTTCATTACTCACCTACTTTCATCCAAATTTTTTGATGAATCTAGTACCATAAATGTATGGAATTTTGTCATTATAAAGAAATAACTCTTCATTATCTCTCATTTCCCATTCCTTGATACTAAAAATGAAAACACCATCTGAGATGTGCTAATTTACCCCATTCAAGGACGATGGGTTTTAAATTTCTGTTACAGTCTTCAATTATGGCCATGAAAAAATTTTCAGGGTTGAAAAAGACCTTAATATATATATATATATATATATATATATTATGTCTCATACATTATTTTTCAACCCTTTTGTACACATGGTTTTGATTTATAAAAAAACATGTTCCTTGTGGCCAAAAATCGCCAATTAACGCAAAGGGTTATCACTAATGTTTTATATAATTATTAATCACCACTCCAAGTAACCCAATGAAATTTAAAACCATGTAACCTTCTTGATATTAAATAATAGAATATAACTCCAATTCTGGAGAACCATCCCAATTTTACATGATTCCCCGAACATGAATATAAGTGAACGGACCATTAGAACCTTAGAAACAAACGGTCCCAAAAAATGAAATTGAACCTCATAACCAATAAAAATGGTTAGGAATGAACTAAAAAAAGGTTGTACAAAATCATTTTTTTATAAAATAGTTTCTGAAATTCTAAATTAATTAACCTAATTATATTATTCAGGTCATTAATATCAAGTGGAGAACACAATCTGACTTAAGTTAAAGGATTCTACTAGAACCACATTTATTCATTCATGTCACCCCAACACTCTTTTTACCCAAATTAAATTGTCCTTTATTTTTGTGTAAAACTTATACATACAGTTTATATGATCCAAACTCATGTTTCAAGATCCATCACTCATTATCTTTTGGGGATATACATGTTTTTTAAGTGATTCCCTCTTTAATTCTTCTCAATAAGCCAATATATTTTGAGGGAACATCCTGAATTCTTACCCAATCTCAATTTCACTATATCTTATATTTTAAGAAACCATTGTCTTTATAAAATCATAATTATTATTATTAATTTTTTTTTCACTCATGGTTTTATATAAAAGAGTATCCCCATTTTGATTTTAAATTCTCTTTAGTATTTTCCTTAAAACCGCTCTAAAATGTTTTAATGCTAAGAATTTCTTAAGTACCTTCCTTACATGTTGTCACTTATATTTTACATAACTTACGATGATAAATTATTATTTTACCTTATTAATGACTATGTACATTTTAATTCCTTTCTCTCATAGGCACTTTTATGATACACCCATTCATTATTATTTATGACATGAATGTGATACCCATTTCTCTCCATGGGTTACCTTATGTTTACATATGATTGATTATGTATGACTATTTATGTGGAAAGAATATTTAGGAACATGTTAATATGGGTTTTCCCATATAGTTCTCTAATTCAGTAGGTAATGTAAAGTCTCATGAGATTTTATGTGCAACGGTCTCGGTGGTTAGGCTTGGCTTGTGCTACTATGTGAAATGATCTTGGTGGTTAGCCTTGACTTGTACTAAAGTCATGTTTTATGTTTCTTCCACATTACTACAGTTCCATGTTTATATGATCCCATTTTTATATTTTATTATTCCATATTATCAATGATTCTGTTATCATTATGTCATGCCATCTAAACCATGTTCTTAATCCTTATTATAATGTATACACCCTAACAAGGATTTTTAGCTAATCTCTTTGTTCATGTGTTCCACAAGGTATCCTATGTAGATGTATGATAAAAATGGAAGATTGGATCTCATTTTGGAGTTTTAATAAAATGTTTTTTATAATGTTTGATTATGTACCCATTTTCCAAGACACTAGAATTTATGATCATTGGATTGTACTATGATGTACAATTATGCTTTAAATCTTGTAATGTTATATGTAAAATTCTATGGTAGCTATATTGTGGGGGTATTGGTATGATAGTTGATGCACTATAAGACCCTAAGGGTTATTTATGGGATGTAATTTATTAATATATAAAAATAGAATATTGTAATTACTACAGGTGATGGAATAAATAAAGATAATTCCAAGTGGTCATATATAATTATTGGTCCTATTTTGATGTTGATAGAGATTCATGGTAGGGGTCATGCATGGTAGGGGGTGGTTAATGATCTATATATTCATGATAACCTATTATAATTAGGATTTCAAATACACAATTCCTATAGGTGGGGGATTTACATAGAAGTAGGAGGTCACAAGGTTGATCTCCTTAATGTTTACATTACCCCAATGAACAATGGTTGGAAATTGGAAATGTGGTTATAGGTTTCCAGGGTTTTGGGATAATGTGATGATACAATCTTGGATTCTATTTAACTAATATATATATTATTCCCTGGTGATATTTATGACTTATGATTTACTACCATAGTTATTCTATTTTCTGTTGATGATTAAGTTCGACTATTTTTCTTGGTTTATTATCACCCATGTATACTATTTAATATTTATTACACATGTATGTCAATTTTTTTAGGATGATGTTCCTATTGTGTTCTCAAAATTTTCTCACCCAATAACATATTTTTAAGTGTTTGTAGGATATATCAATGGAGTATTATTTTTATTTAGGTATCTTGGATGGAGTTGGTATCTATCTTAGAGTTTGGAGATTCTCCTCACATATCCTCCTAGTGATTTAAATTTGATATACTAGTATATATTTCACTCTAGGATGGTTTTTAATATTTTATATCTATGTGATCGAGTTTTATAGTGGTTGTTTACACCTTATCCCATTCTTACTTATATTATTGAGGGAAATAACTCTCATTGATTTGATTTATATACCCTCAATGTCTATCTCCAACCCATAGCCTATTAGAGGTGTGATTTGGGGTAATTATCTCACTTTCTTCATTACTGGTCCATGTGGATTACCTTTAGATGTAGGGAGTCATGATATAGTGATATGAAAAGCTGATGGTAGAGAGATTGGATAGAGATCAAAGTTAGTAACATGTAATAATTTTATTGGATTGGTAGGGAAGTGGTGAAACTCAAACCTAACATGTGATGTAGACAAAGGAGTCCAACTAATAAATAGATATTTATGGTCCTATGTGATTTGATTTTAGGACATTTAAACCCTATTGAAATGTTTAAGTGGGAGAGTAGCCGTAATAGGATAGAAATCATAGGGATGTACATGAATCATGTCATTAGTTTCACTGAAATTGCATCCTAGATCTTATATGAGTTTTTTTTGATCAAAATTTTGTGCCCTCATTGTAAATAATTGTCTTTTCCTTTCATAACTAGTTGAATAACTTTATTAAAGAGATGAAAATTTTGAATTAATTAAATATGATTCTTAACAAATAACTTATTGAAACTATTATGTGTTATTCCCTTACACACAACAACATATTTCCTTTTAAAATGTTTTTCATTTCTGTTAGAAAAATGTGTAACATATAGATTAACCTCAGATATGTTTAGAGTTCTTAGAAAATTATGCTCAATATTTTCTTATTTTATTAAATTTTGGATGTTGAAAATATATATAAACCATAATTTCCCATGATGTATTTTGAATTATTATGATGAAATGATTTTTTACAGCCATGCATAAAAATATTTTAATTCTTTATAATGTGGTTTTTGTTATTTTTTAGTTTCCACTCATGAAATATAATATACAGGGGTCAAAATTTCTTTTAAATATGCATTTTAATTATATATTTTGTAAATTTTTGGTGGATGATAAGCATGATCAGTAAAATCATTTTAATTGGAAACTTATACATGAATAAAAAATACCTTTTATTTTATGAATTGAGAGAGTACTATGTTTATAAAATATTTATGCCTTATATGATTAGGTTTAAATACTATTCCATGTGTATCTAATAAGGCATTAAAATACATTCTTAAGGGTAATTTGGTTATTTTAAATATTTTTTTATGTGAAATTAAGAGTAAACATGGACTACATAAAAAAATGGGAATGTGTATGGGTAAACATAAATTGTTAATTGTATAAATCATGTGTAGAGATGAAGTCGGTTTTCATGGATCATTTACTTAAGAACATTGTGCGTTGAACATATCATGCCTAAATAATGAAGTGGAATCTTGTTATCTTAAAATTTGAATGGAAGCATGTCTCATTAATAATAAGATGTATCCAAATTTTTTAATTTGAATCATGATATTTTTGAATAATAATAATGAATTCCATTATAGTTTTATGTTGTGATTGAAATTAATATTACACATGTAGTGAAATGATTAAATAATAATTTCCTGGGAATTTAAAATGTGGTACCCAAGAATATAGAAAGTGTAGATTTTAAATTTAAATTGTAAGATAATGTTTTTGTGTTTTTGTTGAAATGTATGTATATGGATTTTCTTTTATTCTGACTTGTGTAAGTTTAGTGTTGTATATGATGTGTCATTTGATGATTAACTAATTTAAAAGGATGATGTTTCTTCATTGGAAATATATAGTTTGAACTATAAAATTTGTATATTAAAGGCTAAATAACATGGAATGATTCCCTAATAGAAAATAATCCTACAAATTCTATGATATTTTCTTAAAAATAGAATGTTGTTATTTATTTTTATGATGTTATTTTCATCAATGATTATGAGATATTTTTTTGATTGAATTAATTTAATAACCTTCTGTGAAAAGGATAATCATTTAAAGTTGGTAATGAATAGGTTTGTTTGGAAAATCTGAAAATTGGTGATGATGTTTTGTTGTCTTCAATTAAACCTTGTAAAAAGAATGGTGAAAAACTGTTATTTTAATTGTGTTTTCTTTATTTTATTTGTTTTAATTTATTAAAATATGTTGTCATTGATTTCTTTGATTCATCTCCCATATAAGGATAATCACTTAAGCATTATAATGAAACAATTGTCTAAGAATTTTGAATTTATATGAAAACACCCATGTAAGAGAAGATTAGATAAATTGAAATCCATTTTCAAATAAAATGGTATTAATGAAATCTCAAATTATTTTTCTTTCATGGACGTTATTGTGTTTTTACTATTATAAATCAAAATTTTTAAGTCACTTGGGGGGGGGGATGTGTGATAATGGTGGTGATCAGTTTAGAATTTGGGTGAGTTAGGAAGAATTGTTTTAATTTATTACCTTTGTGGGATCGAAGGGTTATGATTTGATATAGTAGTGATGGTTTGGATAGTAGTTTGGTAAGAGGAAGAGTTGTGTGGGATAGTTTGTTTTTATGGATTTTTTCTATTCTCTAAGGTGTTGTTGTGATTTATTGGTATTTTTTGTGGATTTTAGCATGTGTAGAGGGGGGAAATATCCCCCCAAATGTTTTCTTTAGTGAAAAATATAAAAACCATGAAAGAGAGTCAAGGTAACCAAAAGTAGACAATATCTTGATGTTATGGATGGGTGACCTTGATTTATATACTTATGGATTCTCTATTTATACTAATGTGGGAACAATCTAAAGTTTTAATTTCAAGATATCTTTTTGTGGATGAGGTAGGGTTGGTACTTTGGTGTGTTGGGTAGTGTGGATTAGGAATATTCCCTAAGTGGTATAATGGGATTTGGTTTGGTTCACAGTGTGTGTATAATGGACACAATTACCTTTCTATGGTTGTTGAGAGGGTATGAGTTGGATTTTCATGGGTGATGCTTTGGTTTTTTGACATGGGCTGTAAAAGTGGTATTTTTTCAGTATATGAGAATTGGTGATGGTTGGTAGTGGGAGATATATATGGTGGTTGGATTGTTTTAGAAAGCTACTCAAATGTAGAGGGAGATGAAGTGTGGTTACTCAAAAGAGATTTCATTAGTGGGGTTACTTGGGATATTCATGCAGGATTTATACTCCCAACTGAACTTGTCAGATTTTATGAAGTAAATTTAAGAGATTTAGTAGAGGATACAAGCATTTGATGCTTTAAGGTTCACTTTACGAGTCTGAATAGATGGTTTCCACATGTTCATTCTGATGAGATAGATAAAGATAATTTTTTCAAGTATACTTTGAGGCCAGAGGTCCAACTATTTTTGTTGTCTCTTTAGTTGAGATCCTAGGAAGTTGTGAAATATCAAGTAGAAGTTGTGGAGAAATAGTTTTCTATGATGAAGGGTTCTAGTGAAGACCCCTTCCATGTGGTTGGTATTGTTGAAATGAATAATTCAACTTGAAAAAATTAAGGCCTCTAGAAGAGGAGAGTGAGGAGATCATCTAGAATACATGCACAAATTCACACCCTAAGGATGAGTATCTTGTGTTGTCTTGTATCTATTGAGATTATTTAATTATGATGTAATGTTATGGGGAATTTTACAGTATGAGATCCCATGATTTAGCATGTTTCTTAGTCTTCAGTGGAGAGTTAGCTGAGGGAATGTCTTGGGATAGTCCTTCAGTTTCGCTAACACCATCGAAATGGATTTTGAAATCTTCTTTAAACCATTATTATTTTTTATTTAAAAATATATCTTCTAAAACATTGTGTTTTTTTAATTTCTAAAGTTAAATCTTTGAAAAATATTGTTAAAAAAGGTTTTCATTTTGAAACATGGTTATGGTGATTATGGTTGTTAGTGTGTGGTTGGTTTTGATAAAGGTATTCGTGGTAAGTCTATTCTATTCGAGAGGAATCTTTACTCAAGATTGTTATGTTTGGGGTTCTGGTGTTGCATGTTTTTAGTGCTCATTATTCTTATGTGGTTTTATTCTAGTTATAACAAGGTCCCATAGAGGCATCTTTAGGATGTTTTTTGGACCTTCCACTTCTTCTCCCTTCTGGGTTATTATTTTAATTTTTAAGGATATGAATAATTTTTGAGGTATTTGATGTAACATTTTAGACCTCCCAGTGGTGTTATTTTATTGGTTCTTAGGATATATAGGTGATCATTTAGTGTTATAGGAGAAATAGGTTGAGATGGAGATGAAATCCTATTGCATTGTCAATTCATAGAATTTAATGTTGTTGATGATGTGAATGAGATTTGATTATCAACCTAAAAGTTCATTTGTGTATTAGTGTTTTGAGAAGAGAATTTTTGGGTGGATTCAATGGTATTCAAGTATAGATAGTTAATTGTGTTAATGGATGATTCATGATGTGAATGAATTTCAATTTTATGTGCCTTGAATTTTTGGTGTGATTTTTATGAAGGTTTGATATAAACCTTTCATAGTGTAAAAATGGAGTTTCATGGTATGAATAATTATTTCCTCCTAATTATTAGAACTTTGGGATCCAACCTGATTTTTTTCCAATTTATTTTTCTTAAAACCCTAGGTGTTATAGAAAACCCATTTTTGAGCACTCAAAGCCCTTAAATCCCGGTACTTGATTCGTGGTTCATGAGATGGGGATCCCTTTGTTCATCATTGTTGGTTCTTCCTTGAGTGATTCTAGTATGATGATCATATTTATTAGGGTTCTAAATATTAGGGAGGTAAAAATAGAATAATTATATTTATATCAAGAATAAAAAGACAAGAATTATAGTATAATAAAGAAGAAGAAGAAGAGAATTAATGAAATATAGAAGAAGAAGTAGATCTATTGGAAGGAGCTGTTCCTTGAAGCCATGGAATTTCTCATTAACTAGTAAGGATGAAATCCCCAAGAATTTTTTACCTGATAAAAAAACATAGGAAACAATATATAGTGTGGAATACCTATACTCATATAGTTGGAACCTTCTAGATAACCTCTCTAACAATTGGAACCACTTAAAACCTAATTACTAGCTAACTGACAACACCTATGTTGGAAGAAACTAACCAAATAGTAGCCCCTAATTATTTATCATTTTTTAATCCTTGATATACTACCATGTCCTAATGTTGTATTCCTTGGTGAGATAATGGGGTAGATTCTACTTATGAAGTTCTTGATTCCACAACAGCTCCTTCTGAAAAAGGTTTTTGGAACTATTGGGTTGTGAAACTGGTGTGTAGGCCCATGGTGGTGGCTTTGGATGTAGACATAGAAACCATGATGCATTTACAATATACAATCCAACATTTGATATAGTTTCTATCACTAAATTATGTTATTTAAATTTCTGACATTGAAGAGCATTACATCTTGCTGCTTCTAATAAAAATCCAACCAATCCTTATAGTTTCCTTCCCATCCAAACATAAAAGTGTCATGTTCTCCACCTCCACATATATTACCATAGATAAAAGATATAGAATATATGTTACTCCTTATATTCTTTTTAAATTCTCTTATTTTTCTCAATTTTTAAGTGTATATAATTATTTTTACATAAGAAAATACTTCACATATCCACCCCTCACATGGGTCTTATCTTGGTCAAATGTTTGAGACAAAAACCAAAAATTTATGTTTCCCCTAGTGTGCATCGCATCCTATTGGTCCAAAAACCGCATAAAACCACAAATATCAACTCTTTCCTCACCTACATACATTTCACTACCCATTAAAATATTTAAACTAGAATTAGTACTTTCCTTCTTCAAGTAGGTAAGAATTTCCATCAATTTAAATATTGTATGCGTCTCCTCTCACAATGTGAGGTGATTTACCTTGGAACCCAATTTGATGTTAGTATTACATTATTATTCCACATCTTTCAGCCAAAAAATATTATCACCTTCCCCTACTATGACATAGTTACTTATTAGAAAACTTATCCCAAAATTACCTCCTATTTTTTCTTGATTGGAGACATTGTTGTTATTATCTTATACATTTTAAACTATAGATAATGTACCATAATTTCCTATCATTATTGAAATACCTAATAGAATTGAAATATAGTATGTAGATCTACTAATGAATATTCCATAACATATACTTTTCTCTCCCAGCATGTATGGTTTTTGTAATAGTGTTGTAACTTTCTTTCTTTTCTTTATTTCATTTTCTCACTATTATGAGTTGGATTATCCATTTGTGTGAGTAACAAGAAGCAACATTATCTTTTAATATCCAGATCAAATAGCTGTTATGTCATCTTATGAAATCCATATTCTAAAATTGTCATTTTTTCACATCTGTATGACTTACTTTTTATTGTCAAATAATAATACATGTTTCATCTTCTACCTCTATATGAGGGAAAAAATATATTATTGCACCTTAGTTTTTTCTTATTTATCAACTCTATAATTTAGTCATATCCTACTATACTATTACATTTTCCTATGAAACCAATAGTTTTCCTCCTTTTTATTTGAAATGATACTACCTATGCAACCATGAGTCAGATGCCTCTGGTGTGATCTACCTTGAGTTCCTATATCAAGGCTCTCACTCTCCCCAAACATCTAATAATAAAAATACCAAATGATAGGGTTCAAAATTTTAGTGAGAGAGAAAAAAATATAATATTTATATTAATACCTAAAATCATCATGAAATGTTTACAATAAAATAATGAAGAAGTTAAAAAAGAAGGTGGATGAAATATATAAGATTAACAAGTAGATATTCTAGAAGGAATTTCTCCTTGGAGCCATGGCATAACCTATAAATCAAGAAGGAAAAACTCCCAAAAAACTATTCATACCCCACATAATACCTCTAATAAAACACATATAGGCAATTCTAGGTGGTGATATATAGTGGGTGGTGATATTTTTCAGTCGATGGAGATAAATGGTTGGGGTTATGAAAGGTAGGGCATTTCAAATGGTTGATTCTCTAGATGTTCATGATAACTTATTATGATGAGTAGAGCATAGATATGTTGGTTATAGATATGGGATGAACATGGAAATAGGTTGGTGTGAGGTTGATGTCCTTTAGGTTTAGAATACCCTATTGACTTATGGATGGAACATGGATATAAATATGTGGGATTTTGAGATTATAGACTAACGTGATGATGTAGTTATGGATTTTATATTATTAATATGTCAATTATTCCCTATTGATATGTTTGACCTATAATTTATTATCATACTTATTAATCTTTCTATTAGTGATTATGTTTGACTATATTTCTTAGTTAATTATCACCCATGTATGCTCTTGAATATTTATTTCACACTGATATAAATTTTTTGGAGGGTGATCTTATAGAGTAAGCTCAAACTCCCCACACCACCACTGGTTTTTATGTGTTTGGAGGATATATAACTAGATTTAGAGTTTATTTTTTCGGTATATTGGATAGTGTTGGTATCTAGATTAGTGTTTAGAGTTTCCCTTGCATGTATTATCTTGATGATGTACATTTGATATGATAATATCATTGGTGAAATGGGATGGTTTTAATTCTTTTATATCTATATGGTGGAGTTGTCTGGTGACTATTTATCCCATCTCTTGATCTTACTTATATTATTGAGGGTAATTTCTCTCAGTTCTTTGATTTATGTAACGACCCAAAGTATTATAAATTATACCCACCTTCCAATTTATTTAAATATATTATTATATAATATAGTTTTAGAAAATAGATGGCCTTATTTGGTTTTATTATATCTTATTGGATTTAAATTACCATTATTCATCTTTACCATCAACAATATAGACATTTAATAGTGATTACATGATTAGTATAAATATATGGTTTTGAAAAATCCAATTGACACAGACAAAGGAAGTGATGACATCAACCCATAGGATTGTACCCTATGAATCCCATTTATTGGAGATTATGAGGGAGATATCATCTCTGGTCATCTATCTTTACCAATCCAATTATGATATCCAACAATTAAAGCATGAGTGAAACCGTTTGTGGGAGAAGTTCGATCTCATAGAGATCATAACCCAAACAATTTACACCAAACCACACCATGAAAGTCACACCATCACATACAATACCCGTAGGGTGTTAACTGGTGTATTAAAGGGATATATATCAATACCCTATAAATATGTACATGTACATTTTTTATAAAAATAATAATGAATATATTTTCATCCTATTTTTTTTACGTTATAATTTATTTTATTCAATAAAACAAAAAAAGTATTTTGGTTAATATTGAATTTCAAGAAAGTAATTTATTTTTATGAATTAGTGTATTTTTCAAATAAATAATAAATTTATGAAATATTATTATTAAATAAATTTTATTAAAAATAAATGTTCAATTAATTTTTATGAAGTTAAAATTAATTTTTATAAGGGTTTGATAACTGCAATTGTCAAAAAAACCCAACATTTATAAATAAATGTAAATTTTAATTTAGAATTTGAAATTAACATATTAATAAAGGTTTTTAGATAAAATAAATTTTATTTTTGGAATAAAAATTTCAAAACTATATGGTGGTGATTTTTTCATAATATTTTAAGACAATCAGATTTTCAGTTAAAACTAAATTCCATATAAATATACTTTGCATATTTGGACATCATAATGACCCAAAATGATGAAATAAATACTTTAAATGGTATCCAAGATCAAATATATGTTTTTCGTTTAGAATAATTCTATTTTATGTTTATTTTATTAATTTCATAAATCCATTATAAATCCTCCAAAACCATTAATATATTTTAATGTTTTAAAATAATTTCATTAATAGTATGACTCACCTCTACATAAGAAAAGAAATTATTTAATTAATTTAAGCCCTTGAAATTATAAAATAATTATAAAAGCCTCCATTTGGTAGAAACCAAGGGAATAAACCAGGGGATTGTTTACAGATTTGGTTATTTTATTATGTAGAGTCCAAAACCTAAAGAAGAAAATAATCCCACTCTTTTCCTATATAAAACCAGCCAGTACCCAATTGATATTAAATAAAACTCATTTGAGCACATCCATAATCTTCCATTCACAATCTAGATTTCTAAAAAGGTATGTGAAGCTCTCAAGAAGCCCCTCCCAAGCATTTGGGGTCACACACCCAATTAAGGGATTTCTGTTTTCTCATTTCCATTCAAGCACATCATTTATGTTATGTCTCGTAAATTCTATTTTCTTATATTGGTATATGTTCTTACATATTCCGCATAATGTACAATTAATGTAGAAAATATCATAACCCCTTCCACTCTCATTATGCCTCCCATGATCATTTATGTACACCCATTACCATGCCAAAATCTAGTTAGGATTATTTTCATTATTCATGTTTTTTAATTAAATTATGAATTCAATTTCCAATTTATAATATCAGGATATATTTTTCCATGTAACTATTACTTAAAATATTATTTATATCTGATTATGGAGCACATTATCTCTCATAAAACTATTTTATAAATCTTTAAGTGACTTCGTTATGCTGCAAAAATGTCACCGTGATTTTTCCATGAAAAAAATTTGGTAGTGAATACCATACCAATTTACTATCATGGGTGTTCACATTTATAAACATATAATTTTTTATTGGGGGATTAAATATATTTATTACACACTGCTTGATCATGGAATACATTAATATGATGAATGAATCCATTTTTTATGATTTATGTGGCACACTAAAGCATGAGAATGAAATGAATGTGATGGGTGTGCCTAGAATTATATAGTGCTCTAATGCAATGAGTAATGTTTTGTATCATGATAAATCATGGGTTTATAGGTAGTATACATGATTCCTTTATGGGAATTGTTACACCATGATGTCTTGGAGGTTTATCCTTGACCAATGTATATGATGTAGTGTTTTAAGTGGTTTCCACATTTCCCATGCTAGGATTATCACGCTATATCATGTTTCATTGTTCATGTTTATGATTCCTACTATTTTAATCCCCATTGATATTTCTATTTTATATCATTTATAACATTATTCTATTTTTATTCCCTTAATGGTCTTTATAGATAACCCCTTTATTATGTTTTCCCTAGGTTATCCCATGTAGTTTTACAAGCCGTGAAATTTTAGAAGTAAGTTATGGAAATTTTAAAAAATGTTATTATATGCCATGTTCAAGATGTTATTATACATACCTAATTCATAAAGAAACTATAATTATTGATATTTTGGTTTCTATTATGTGTTATTTTATTTAATAAATCATGAATTAATTTATAATAAATAATTGGGTTATATAGTTTGGGTCAAAGGAAAATGTTAATAATTTTTGGGATTAAGATAAGAAAACTCTAGAAAAAACCATAGGAATAAGAATATGTATAAGAAAGCATCCCTAAATTTTATAAAGTACAGATTAAGTGGTTTATGAAGAAAGTACATCTATATTTGGATACTACAACTGTATGTGGTTCTAGTACAGATGTACCTAGGGGTAAAAACTATGAAAAGGTGTGGAGGGCTTGATTCAGTGTAACCTAGTACAGGACAACAAGACTTACTGTACACCTAGTTTAACACTCTTAGGGGATATTGTTAGGTAAATTCATAAGATTATTTTGAACCATTATTAAGGGAAAAAATGTCCATAATAATATATTCTAGGAAATAGATCATGGATAATGTAGATTGAATCCTAGTAATTCATAAGTTAATAAATAATAGTAATTTATAAGTTATTCCTTAAATTTCATTGGATTCCCATTTATGAGTTAATATTTTAAAAATAATCATCCCTAAATTTTTCTTCTATTCTATAAAATTACTTGAAATATGTTGAATTGGGTAAAACATCAATGCAATGGAAATGCGATGACTGCACCAACGAGATGCCCAACCTGATGGGAGTAGGAATCATGAACTTTATGACAATAATATCTCTATTGACTCATGTTCTAAATTTTAAACTATATCATAAGGATCACCCAAAACCTCTTAATAGATAACAATCCACATTTGAGAGCTTCATGCGATAAATTCTTCATAATTTAAAGGGATCATTTAATCCATTAATTATGGACTAATTGATTAACTAAATTGAGAATATCTTCTCCATACATAAATTTTACAAAAAAGAGAAGGTTATACTAGATATTTACCTTATGGAGGGTGAATTTGATCAGCAATGGACGTTGATCAAGAATACAATGCCTAAGTAAGAGATCTATGTGATGGAGTGGAAGGAATTATGGAAATTATTTTTGAAAAATATTTTACTTGCACTCTCCTAATTAAAATGAAATGGTATTTACTTTCCCTTAAGAAAAAATATGAAGAATATATCTGGGTATATGAAGGAAAATTCACAATACTTGCATGATATGTCTCTTTCTTTATTGTTACCCCTGAATTTATGGTTTACAACTTCTTTGGTGGGATAAAAATTAGTATATGAAAAGCCCCAATGATCCCTGGCTTTGAATGCTATGAGAAAATTGTTTGATGTTCCATAAAAGTCAAAATAGAGATTAGTGAATCTCAAGGGTATCATAGGAATCAGAAGCATAAAGTGGAGTTTAATTTTTTCAGTTTGATGGAGAAATATAATGGTGCTATGAAATATCTGCATCCCACTTGTTAGAGGTGGGAATGAAGTACACCTGAATTTTCCTAAGGGGGGGGGGGGTGAGGAAATTTTTTAAGTGTGGGAAGGAGGGGACCCTAGATAAAAATTTTCAATAGGAGAAAACCATTAATGAGATGAAGGAAAGGAATGCCCTAGTCAATGCTCAACATTTTTTATTTGTAAAACTACATGGAACAAGGGAAATTTTCAAACCAATGCACTAAGATAAGAGTTTTAAGAGACATACAACTAATTCCAAGGAAGAAGGGGTGAGATTTTTCCATCCCAACCATCGAGGTGGATCCCGAACATGAAGTGGGGAAAGGTAAGCTGGTTATTTATTTAGGAATAGAGAACATTCTTTTTGATTCTAGTTCTACGCATTCCTTCATATCATAAAAGTATATTATAAGTACTCAAA
The DNA here is from genome assembly GCA_963277665.1 of Viscum album. Classification (NCBI taxonomy): domain Eukaryota; kingdom Viridiplantae; phylum Streptophyta; class Magnoliopsida; order Santalales; family Viscaceae; genus Viscum; species Viscum album. Next base: position 1,678,537,550 of record OY728121.1, on the reverse strand, counting down.
AACGGCCACAAAGAATGTAATTGGTGTTATCAAGGAAAATGGAAAATGGGACAATTATTATATCTCAGGTATAAAACTCATCCCCTATCAAAAACTGTGGGAATAAATTTTTAGATAACCTTTTCATACTCCCATTCGTGTAATTTGATGCAATTATAGGCATGGACTGACTTTCCCTATATAGACCCAACATAAAATTCTACAAGAAGGAAATAACTCTCTGTATTGTGAATCGACCACTAATTCTATATATGTTCAAAGGGAAGGATGACTCTTCTCTATCACAAAATTCTCAAGTATGAATATTATTTCCCTATAATAATGCATATCTAGCTCAAATGATTTATTATAAGGAATTAACCATCCTTGAAGACATGCCTTTTGTGAGGGAATACACTGATGTGTTTCCTGAGGAAATTTTTGGTCTTCCTTCTAGCCGAGACAATGATTTTCAGTCAATATTATACTAGGGTAATTACCATTTTCCAAGACTCTATATAGAATATCTATTATGTATTTTTCTAGCTAAAGAAACAACTACAGGAGAATATGGATAAGGGGTTCATACACCCAAGTGTTTCACCATGGTGAGCACTTTTCCTCTTTGTCATGAAGAAGGATGTGTCAATGCCTCTTTGAAATGATAATAATTAACTCAACATGATCATGATGAATAAAAAGTATCCTATGAAACAGATTTATTACTTGTCTGATCTTCTATTTTTAGCACAATACTTCTCTATGGGGGATATATGGTCAGGATATTACCATGCTAGTGTAAAGAATGAGGATATCACCAATACCACTTTTCGTATAGGGTACGGGAACTATGGGTTCATAATAATGATATTACAACTGACAAATTCTCTAGAAATATTTATGGACTTAATGAATAGAGTATTTAGGGATTACCTAGACAAATTTTTGGTAGTATTTATAGATGATGTTCTATTAAAATTAAAATCTAAGGAGGATCTTTGGGAGAATCTGAGATCTGTGCTAAAAACTTTACAAAATGAGAATCTTTATGACATGTACAAAAAAAAATTGATTTTCAGTTGAAGAAAATATCATACATGGGGAATATAATCAAAATAAATTTGAAATATATGGACCATTAAAAGATATATGTAATTGAAGGTTGGTTGAGGCCAACATATGTGAAAAATATCGATAATTTCCTTGGATTAATTGGGTTATACTTCAATTTGTGAGAAATTTATTAGGATTGTCAAACCCTATAACCAAGTTAACGTAAAAGGGAGTCAGGATTTAATGAAATGATAAATGTAAAGAGAGATTCAATTAACTAAAAAGGAGGATTATCTATAAGGCCCCAGCCTTAAACATTACTTAATCTTGAGTTACTTCAAGAATACACATTGAGGATCTTTTCAGGTTTAGAGTTTTAGAGAATTAGATCATATAACATGCATTACATTCCACATTTAAACAAAGTGGTTACATAAAATATAGTATTAATTTTTTCCCATCAATGGATACATATTTAAAATAAAACATGGATTCTTTCTTGACACTTCCTTGACACAATCATCACATCATGTACCTTTCCCTTGACCTGTGAAAAACAGTTCAAAAACTTGGGATGAGCATAAAAAGCTCAGTAAGGGATGTAAAAGTATGAAATGAAAACATCAGTCCATGTATGAAATCATACATTACTCATATAACATAATCACTTTGACATACCTCATCAAATCATGAATAAATAATATAAATCATAAGACATAAAGGTAACTTTAGGCATTCATAACATTCTTACGTAGGGAGTAACCCTCATGGTTATGTTTGGAATACCCATCATAGTATATTCCCTAAATATATTTGGAGAAAACTTAACAATAAAATCCTTCGCGTTACCCAATGCATTGGAGAGAAATATCAGGCTCACCTTCCCTTAGTTTATCACGGAACCACCCGTCTTCATAATAATTCCCAAGAACCATAACATAATTGTATCACATAAAACATGCATAAAGGAAACACAACATTTCCACTTTTCAATCACAATATATCAATACAAAACATTTATATAAAAAAATTATGAAAACCATTTTCAATACCAAAATAAAAGAAAACTAAAACATGGTATTTATTTTTCATTCAACAAAAGTTATGGCTTGTAGAGGAAGCCGAAACTCAAATAATGGTCACGGCGGCGGAGAAGTCGTTGTCGCCGCATACATACGACAAAAAAAACATTCCCTTTTTTCATTTAGTAAACGCTTAAAATAAAAATATCCCTTTTGAATAAAAGTAAAAGTCAAAGGGTTTTATACACCTTATAAAAAAAAGTTGTGTATAAAACAAAATATTCCCCAATGAAAGGAGATTGAGACGATGTCCCTTACCTTGGGTCCAACATGACTCGATCGTTCTTTAACATCATGAATAATAAACTTGAGTTAATTTCTACTTGCTTGATAACCTTTTTCAAGTTCATTATTTCTTTTATATCACTTATTATCATGTCATGAACACTATGTAATTATTTAAGTTAATAATGGTCGTTTTGTTGATCATTGGTACTTGAGTAAAAAAAAAACTCTTTATAATTACAAGTTTTTCATGTGGTAAAATATACATTATATTCAGAATTATATTCATGATGTAGATATAATATATATCATATATATCTAGTATCTTCATGCATTTATAATATTACAAAACATTTAGAGGTAATAAGTGAAATGCACCGTTCATGGAGACGGTAAGCCGTACGTACGCATGAACACTACTTTCATTTATATTTCATATTTAGTGGAATGAAATAATAATGATATAAAGATATATTATAATTCAAGTATAATATCATATATAATATCATTAACTCTATCCTTTATACGTCCCACATATGGCATTAACGAATCAAATCACTTTGAGGGGGCAGTAGTCCGCACTTCCTAAAATAAAGATATCGCGTTTACCCATAATGGAAACCATAAAGGTATGAAATAAATGAAAAATACAGAAGATTAAGGAAAACATAAACATATTATATATCATATATAAATATAGTGACATCTTAATTGCCACCTTTGAAGGTGTTATAAGAATATTGAACAATCATCGTTTCGTGAGGCATAAATTTTCCATCCACAGAAACAGTATGCTCATTAACCATTAGATGTAGGTGTGTGTAAGTGTAGCTCTAATACTTCTTATAAAAACATCCTAGTATATGGAATATACTGGTTTTGTTACAAAATAAATGAATAAAAAGAGTTTAGGGGGTTGGATAAGAAAAATAAAACAAAAGAGCATTAGAGAAGACTTTACCTTTGAATCAGATAACTCCCTTTGGTTTGAAACAAAAGGGTTTCTTGAAGAGCTTTCTGCCTAAAGTAAGGCTTCTAGGATGAGGATAGGTATGAAGAGAGACAAAATGAGCATCTCTTGGCTGATCCAAAGGCTTAAGATGTGTGGGTAAGGAGGTAGAGGTGGGGGCCTTTTATAAGAGGAGAGGAGGGGCACTCTTGGAAAGGTATAAAATGTTACTTTATTTTCAAATGAGTTTCGGATTTTAAAGGTCCCAAATTGATGTATTTCGAGGATAATGTGATAAGGGTTCGAAATATAATCATAAAATATGTCTTTTACAAGTGTGAGTCTTATATTTTACATTATCTTTTCATTTTATTTAAATCCTTCATTAATGAGGTAATCGCTGCATCATCATGATGTCATAAATAATTTAATTTATTTAATGTATAAAAATTATAAAACAAATACTATGATGTAGGAAATAGTTTTATATTTCTAATTAATATTTATAGTCTAATAGATCATTTATGTAAACAAAATTAAAAATGTTTTATTCAGGTGATACATTCTTTGTTATATTTAACTTTCTTTAAAAATAAAAAGATAAAAAGTCATTATCACACAAATGTGATTCCATTGGGTCCCCAAGTTTGGCACAAGTCATACCATGGTCTGTCATGACACAACCAGTAGAATTAGGACACATGTTGTGGTCATTTTTAATTATTATGATATTATTTTATCATCCTTAACTACCCGATTACTAATTAATCAAGATAATTAAAGATAATTACCGTCGTTACTATTCATAATTTTCAAAAACAAAAAAGTCTTGATTACATAATTTGAACCTTATGATTACAAATATTTAATCCATTTTACCAAATTCCAAACATATAAATTGAAATAATTAATTTAAAAATAATTCTCGTTGTCAAAACAAATAGAGGGTTTTTTTAGAAATAATATCAATGAAAAGTTTGGCACTTGTTTACACCCAATTACAAAGTGAAATTAATCACAATGACCACCATTGGATTACATGGAAAAAATGTATTCTAATTAAACTTTAAAACCAATTAAAAGGATAATCTAACCATATAATTATATTAGATGAAAATGCAGTTTTGATGTAAAATGCAGTATTTTTCACTATTCATTAAAAAATGAACATTGTCAGAAAATTACCAAAAAATTATCCAATGTAAATTTAAATGTCCCAATAATAAATAATAATTTTATTTCAAAAAATAGAGCTTATAAAATTGTCAAAAGTTTTATTTAACAATGGATTTCCATCAAAAGTCAGTAAAACAATCTTTTAAAAATATTAGTGTATTCCATGCTTAAGATTGGATTTATTCTCATTTTAAGACTCTAAAACACTATATAATTCATTAATATACATATATAAGAATATATATTATTCATTAATTACTTGGGATGTTACATTATCACTACCCCTATGCTCACAATACCCACAAGTGGAGAGCATTTAATGGTATTCAATGATGCTTCAATGAAGGGATTGGGATGTGTGTTAATGAACAATGAAAACATGATTTCCTATAATGTAAGGAAGTTTAATGTTCATGAAAATAACTATGAATCACATGATCTAGAATTAGATGTAGTGATATTAACTTTGGAAATATGGAGGCATCAGCTCTTTGGGGAGAAGTGTGGAATATATACAGATCACAAAAGACTCAAGTGTATTTCCACATAGAAAGAGATGAATATGTGCCAATGAAGATGGTTAGAGTTAATCAATGACTAGGATATCCCAATTCACTACCATATTGGAAAAGTGAAAAAATCATAGGACACTATAAGTATTAAGGATCCATAAATTCTAATATTAAGAAGATTTGAGAGGTATATAATCTTACATTTAGAAAGGATGGACATGGGAATCATAAAGTAATGAAAATCATAAATCCTTTAACAAATCCTTACTCAACCACCCCTTCTAGAGAGGTTAAAATATGATAAAAGTGATGATATGAGAATTTAGATGAAAGTGGATGTTATAATAAAAGGTAAATTATAAGATATCAATGCTAATGAAGAAGTATTTGTGAGATATGGGTCAACACTACGTGTTCCATCAAATCCCAAGATAAAGAAGAACCTGTATGATAATGCACATAGATCAACATTATCCATCCACCTAAAAATAAAAAATATGTATCAAGATCACCATGAACACTATTTTTGGGACAAAATGAAGAAGGGGATCACTTTATCTACATCAAATTTATTGGGATGTCAAAAAGTGAAGGCTAAAAGAAATATTACTAATTGGATGATGCAACTATTACCCATACCTACATGGAAATGGGAAAACACAACCATGGAATTTGTCACTGGTCTTTTGAAAAAATAAATATGGAATAATTATATATGTGTTGTGGTGGATTGTCATCAAAATACTATTCACTTCATTACAATTCAATAGGATTTATAATTGGATCAACTTGCATAGATATATGTTAAAGAAGTGGTAAGGATTCATGAAGTACCACTATTGATTATACCCGATCAAGATATGAGATTCACCTCCAAGTTTAGTAAAAGTACCAAAAATTCTATAAAAACTATTATAAACTTTAGTATGGCATATCATCATCAAAATGATGGACAATCTATGAAGACTATTCAAACACAAGAAGATATGTTGTGATAATGTTATATGGACATAAAAGGAGGATGTGACCAAAATGTTCCTCTTATTGAGTTACCATACAAAAAATGTTTCCAATAAAGCATCCAAATGGTCCCCAATGAATACCTTTATGAGAATAGATGAAGAAAACTTTCATGCTGGGATGAAGCTGGGAAAAGAAAACTAATAGATCCTAAAATGGTCAAGGAAATCGTAGAGAAGATTAAGACAATTCTGTAGCACATCAAGCATTATCAGAGTTGACAGAAGAGCTATAATGAAAATAGTCAATGAGACGTAGAGTTTTATGTTAAAGAAATATAAATTCTCTATATATCTCCTTGGATAAAAGTGATGAGATTTTAAAATAAGGGAAAGCTTAGTCCAAGATACATCAACCCCTTTGAGAACCTTGATCGCCTGAGTGGTGGATTACTGACCTGCACTCCCACCTAACTTATCTTAAGTAAATGATGTATTCCATGTATCCGTCTTGATAATGTACATACCAGAACCCTTACATGCCCTCAACAGATAGTTGATACCATTGGAGAATGATCTTTCATATGAAGAGAAGCCCGTGAAGATCATATAGCATTGAAAAAAAATTATATAAAATTAGATAATGAACCTTTTCAAAGTGTTGTAGAGAAACCAAAAGTTTTAAGAAGCAATATGGGAGCTAGAGGAGGTGATGAAATAGATTTACCTTCATTTATATTGCGGGAAAAGAAAATTTCAAGTGAATAATTTCTTATGGGGGGAATATTATAACGCCCCTAACTGTTATAAATAAAATTCCCATTTACATTTATTTAAATGCATTATTATGTAATATGGTTTTATGAAACACATGAAATTATTTAGTTTTATTGTATCTAATCAGATTTAAATGACTGATAAGAATAGTTAGCATTGGTAATATATCGGTTGAATGGTGATCACATGATTAGTATAAATAAAAGGTTTTGTAAAATCCAATTAATATAGACAAAGGAATTGATGGCCACAACTAGAAGGATTATACACTATTAATCCAATTTAATGGATATTCCGAGGGATATAGAATATTTTTTAATTTAAATTAACCAAGACCAAGATGAGATCCAACAAATAAAGCATGAGTGAAACTGTTTACGGGAGAAGTTCATGCTAACAGAGATCACAACCCAAACCATGTTTACCGAAACACCCCATGAAAGTCTAACCATCATGCACCTTAACCATAGGGAATTTGATAGTTTATTAAAGGGATATGTATCAAGTCCCTAAAAATATGAGTATACAAATTATTTTATTATAGAATATTGAATTTATTTTATCCTATTATTGTTACATTAGAAATAAATTTTATTCAATAAAATACAAATTGTATTTTTTGATAATGTTAAAATTCAATTAAGGAATTTATTTTGATGAATTAATAGATTTTTTAAAATAAATAATGTTTTAATAAAATATTATTGTTAAATAATTTTTATCAAATATAAATTATCATATAATTCTTAGGAAGTAATATATATTTTTTATAACGACTTGACAACTATTATTGTAAAAAAAACCCAAGATTTATTAATAAACATCAATTTCATTTTAAAATTGTAAATTCAAATACTTTGAAACTAATTTCGATAAAATGAATATTTTTTTGGAATTAGAATGTTGAAATTATCATAAGTGATTTTTTCATAATTTTCTAAGACAATCAAATTTTTATGTAAAAATTAAATACCATATAAATATACTTTATATATTATGACATCATAATGACCCAAAAATGATTTAATAAATATGAGAAATGGTATAAAATACCAAATCTATGTTTTCCCATTAAAATAATGAAATTTTATGTTTATTTGATAATTTTGTAATGCCACTATGAATCCTCCAAAACCATTACTATATTTTATGGGTTTAAAATCATTTATTTAATCGTATTACTCAACTCCACATAATTAAGGGAATTATTTTATTATGTAGGACCTTGAAATTATTAAATTATGAGAACCAATCCCATTTGGTAGAATCCATGGGAAAAATCATGGTATAGTTTGTGGTTTTTCTTATTTTATTATGTTGAGTCCAAAACCTAAATAATAAAGAAATACCTTTATTTTCATATATAGACCCACACATGTTCTCATTTATATTCGCTAAAATTAATGGGATTACATCCTTACTCTTTCCTCCACTATATAGAGTCTTCAAAATTAATGAAAATCTCTCAAGAAGCCCCTCCTGAGCATTTGGAGTCACACACCCAAGTAGGGGATTTATCTCTTATCATTTCCATTCAAGAACTTATTTTATGTTATGTCTCTTAAATTATATTTTATTATTCTGGAATATTTTGTTCCATATTCCTAGTAATATTCATTTAATATATAAATTATGAGACCCCCCTTTCACTCTCACTAATCCTCCCATGATCCCTTATGTACACCCATTACCATGATGAAATATAGTTACGATTTGTTAATTTATTCATGTTTCTTCATTAACTTATGCCTTAAATTTATAATTTATAATGCTAGGATATGATTTTACATGTATATATTACTGAAAATTTGATTTATATTTTATGAGAGACACTCTTATATATCATAAATCAATTTTTATGAATCTTTAAGAGACATATTTATGTTATCAAAATTTCTTTGTGATTTTCCCATGACAAAACAATTTTGTAGTGAATACCATATCCATTTACTAGCAAGGGTGTTCACATTTATGATAATATAATTTTTGATTGGTAACTTACATAAATTTATTCCTTAATCCTTGATTGTGGAATAAATTATGATGATGAACAAATATATGTTGTATGAGATATGTAAAACACTTATGCATGAGAATGAAATGAATGTTATGGGTGCACCTAGAATTATATAGTGCTCCAATGCATTGAGTAATGTCTAGTCTCATGAGATGTTATGTTGGGATAGGGAGTTAACATGATTCCTTTATGGGACTTTTCACACCATGATGTGTTGGTGGTGTATCCCTGACCTATGTTTATGATGCAATGTTTTAAGTTATTGCAACATTTCCCATGTTACGATTATAATGATATATCATGTCTCATTGTTAATTTTTATTAGTTAAACTCTTTTTATACAAATTGATATAGCTATTTTCTAATAGGTATCACTTTATTCCATGATTACATTACTAGTATTTATATCTCACCCATTTCCTATGTTTTTTCCTAGGTTATCTCGTGCAATTTTAAAAGCCTTGGAATTTTAGAATCATGTTAAAGAAGTTTTCTATAATGTTATTATATCCCATTTTCAAGATGTTATTCTACGTAACTAATATCCAATTTCACTATACTTGATGATCTTTTTGGGTTGAATTATGCATAATTTAATGTAATAAATTATGAATTATTGAGTAATAAAGAAATAGGTGGTTATAATTTATATACCTTTGGTGGTAGTCTCCAACATGTGATTTATTGAAGGCAGGATTCAGGAGTAATTATCACCATTTATTCATTGTCATCCTAGTAAGGTTACCTTTAGAGGGAGGGGTTCATTAAAAATAAACATATCATACATCTTAAATAGTAAAAAAGTTAACCTCTTGGGTGATAAATATGAAATATGACTAAAAAAATTAAATGAAATAAATTGGACTCTGAGAAAGCTCACTTAAATATTTGGTTGAATCATATCTTTAAAAAACACTTATTATCCCACACCATATATCTAGCTCCAAGTTGAAACACATACACTATGTAAATAATATTTAATGTGGCTAACCTAGATCCAACTTTTTATGTACATTGATTACCACTACATGTATACAATTTTATATATATACATGTGTTTATCTTTCCATAATAATTTTGATACTTATAAGTCCACTATATTTATGGTAATGTCCTTAGATTATATGTCATATCAAAGTGTTATAGTATATCCTAGCCTATAATGGGAACATAGAGATACTATGATAGTAATCTTAATGTAATTTCACATGGTCTAGGTACATCATACTAATAAGACATAGATGATGTGTGACTGTCTGGTGCTGGAGGATCATAATCATTGAGATTACATCTCATGAATTTCGAATTTGATGATCCCTAGAAGTTGAGATCATTAGGACATACTCTCTAATAGGAACACCACATGTTTCATGTGTTATTGGTTGTTCATATCTAAAAAAATGTGTATTAGTCTCCTGAATTGATATCATTATCAATGTGTTCCATTTGATCTCATAATTTGATTCAAGGTGAATTCAAATACAATGATGTCATGGAGAGGTAGTTTGAATTGGGTGCATCATTGGTGGAATGACATTGGTTGAAGGATAAAGATAAAAATTTTCACTTCTGTGTTTAGGAAGAGATATCGTTGAATTGGTTGATAAGGATTATAGCACCTTCATAAATCTTTTTCCATGGTAATAGAAGGTAAATCAATACAGAAATATCAAAAAAATAATAAAGAAAGAAACTGTGATGACACAAGTGTGTCTCCTGCTTTATGAGACATCGTATGAAAAAGAGATAATATTACACAATGCATGATCATAAGTTTTTTGTCATTGCTATGAATTTCAATTATCTATTTAGGGTCCATGATGGGTTTCTAGACCCCAATATTGGCCTATGAATATGATAAACTACTATTTAGAAAAGGGAATAAAGGGTCACACACAATTTCACATTTAAGAATATACCATATTCTGCTGAATAGGAATATAGGACATGGTGGGCCTCACTGTGGGGTCTAAGTGTTAAAATGTTCTATCAATCACCAATAAATAAATAAATTCATTATTATTATTAATGTAAAGAATAATTGGGTGAATTTATTTATTACATTTACTTATAAGTGATTAAGTGAATACAAATATTAATATTATATGAATGAATATTATTTTTAATATTACAGTTTTTTTTAATATTATTAGGAGTTACGAATCAAGTTAATGGATCATGTTTATAATGTAATATATTTAATATATATTATAGGTATGTGATAAAATATAAATAATATTATGGATTAATTAATTTGTCATAATTAATTATTTATATCACTTATTTAGTGGATGTTCAATACACGGTGGGTGGGTAACCCTAACTGGGTGTTATGGATATCAACTATATTAGTGTAGAGAAGCTCATCCCAAGGTAGAATTCACCTTGTTGGAATTGAGTGCCTCTTTCTCCTCCAAATTAATATAGAGATAATTTCTCAACCCACGAGTATGATCCATTATTTCCCTCATGCATTTAAGGGAGAGGATCATAGTAATCATCGAAGCCCAGCACTATCACCAAGAATCTAACAAACAACATATGTGTAGATTCAATAATGTGTGTGGATGATCTAGAGGGATTTGACAATAGATCCGTCAAGAAAATAATGCCTAAAACTTATCATGGATGAGTGTGCATAAAATCACAATAAAGTAATCATTCTTTTTATTTATTGTACTTTGATTAAACCATGTAGGATCTTAGGACCATACAGGGGCTAGATTGTGGAGAAAATAAAGTTTCATCACTTAAATGATTGAAAATTTTAAATCCCCGACCCATAGGCTTCGGCTATGGGTCCTAGTACCATCAATTGGTTTCATAGGGATCAAATGTTGTTTTTGAGACAAGTAATTTATTTTGATTTAAATTAATATAGAGGGTATTAAAATGGTACAAATGAATCCAACTGGGCATCAATCTATTTTTAGATGGTCAAGTTATGGCCATTTTAAAAATTTTATATATCGAAACACTGTTTTTCAGATATTTTTATCTTTTTGAAGAACACGTTAAATTTTTTTTAATGTTTTCTTGTTTTTTATATATCCACCTATTTTTATGGGTATTACGTACTAATAATAATCATAATTATTTTTTTTATAATAATAATTATTGTTATTTTAAAAGTGTATTTAATGAGACTATATAAGATTAAAGGATCTTAAATTATTCCATTGATAGAAATGGAATGTAATATTGACTAAATATTTAATAAAAACATAATAAAAATCATCCATTAGAATATTTTTCACTACTGTGAGCCATGCCTGAATTTGGAAAATATAACAAACAAGACATTGCTACTTGCTATCACCCTCCTATGGTGTGTGACCTCATCTAGTGGCCCTACCTCCTCCCACTGGGTACCCTGGTGTGCGGTACTTCCCTGTGTCCACATCTCCCTCTAGGATGATCCAACATCACCGATGACCACCCACTCGACCTTCTTCCCTAATTCTCAAGTGACCTCCCTCCCTTCACCTAGGTATATCACTGTTTTACTCTATGTGGGACTCCGTCCTCCACAACTACCGACCCAAGGCCATGCCACCCCCTCTCATTCACCATCATCCTTTACTTACCAAACCTAGTCATTTATCCCATTAAATCACCCACACACTCATCCCACTGATCGAGATAGCCCAAAGACCACCAATAGGGTCTTGTTAGTTAGATCCCACTCTGTCGTGAGCTTCGATCGACCAGATATCCATCGTTGTTCCTTGTGCCTCCTCTATGAGAATCATGTTTAAGGATGACATCAACCCGTACACCAAATCTCATCATGCTCTCCTGGTCCAGCCATCATAAGTGGCCTCCCTGTTTGGTCTCACCATCATTCCAAACATGGTTTCCACCAGATCAGACCAAACACCCTCCGGTAGACCTCTCAACAGCTGACCAAGGATGGAGGTTACCCCAACAGCTGATAACATGGGTCATTACAAACCAAATTTTGCCATCCATTAGTTAGGGTAGGTCTTTCTGACCCAAAAAAGGTTAGGGAAGTCCTGCCTAGTCCAGAATACCCTTTCACCAGGTTTTCTAGGCCTAAATAAGCCAGCAGGGCTATGTTCCAGTCTGCAATGGGCCTCGATGGGGTTTTCATGGATCAATTGAAATTAATATTTAAATTAAATTTGATTTATTAATTTTTTTAAATTAAATTAATTAAAATTAATTTGGGTTTTAAAAGTTTGTAGTCTAAAATGTTAATTTAATTTGAGTAGTAAATTAAATTAATTATTTTACCTTAATTTTTGTATTTAAAATTAAATTAAAAATTGAATCAAATAAAATAATTTATTTGAAATTATTTAAATTAATTTAATTTATTTCAATACCATCGTACTATTAAATTTATCCAAATTTAAATTATTTATCATGATTTTTTTATACCGATTGGTCTTGATCTAGTTATTGACTCATAAATGTATATATGTATTATTAAATTATTTATTTCTTGCATACTATGATTTTAATAATTAGATACTTAAATGATAGTCTCTTCATCCACTTATTTTTTTCCTAAATTTATAAGGGCCTATGCATCCAATTCACCTATTATAATTTTCACCCCTAGACCCCTCACCTATGCGTGAGTATATTTTTATTTATATAATAACTATTTAAGATGAGAACCCCACAAATTCATGGCAATAATCCATATGAGAATAAAATAAATTTGATTGGGGTAAAGCTTCACTATAATCCATGAATCAACTTAGGTGTGAAAACCTCACAGGTGAAGATTGATCAGTTATCGATTAATCATATTTAGATGCTCAGGACTAGTCCGGTTGATTTATTTCTTTTATGCATCTTTTTTATTTTATGAAAGTGAATGACTATTATGGGATCACATAAAATAATAAACATGATAAAATGAATAAAATCGTGACATATCTTTTTCTATTTCATGTTTAGTAGTGAGCGTGACAACATAGATTGAACAAATTTAATATAAATGGATTGAATTTTTTCAGAAATAAAAATTATATAATGTTATATTACATCCAAATGTCTTCCATTTCTCACATTTAAAAAAAATTAGGTGTTAATGGTGCTCATCAGTCATAATTGAGAGTTCCCCTCACAACCTAAGAGTTATTATGAGAGTATAGGCTGAGTTAATTGAAGTGAGTAGTAAAAGATTATTCATATCTTACATTATATCACTTTATATGAAAATATTTGAGGGAAATAAGTTAAAATTCCAATAATATAGGACTATACTCAAGAGATCAAGGAACCACCAGTTAAAGTTGTTGACCAGTCTAGATCCTACATTGAAATACTCCAAGTAGTGGTGTATCCATAACTTATAGACAATGATGGGAGGTTTCTAGGATCCTTTCCACTAGAATAATCAAGATATAGAGTATTTAAATCTAATATTTTGGTTTATTAATGTTTGATAAAATAGTATGATACATTTAAATTATATAATGATCCGTTAATCATAAATGCCTAAAAGGAAATCAAGTGAAATTACTGACTGCTAAAATTTATTTTTTATAGATCTAAGATGGTAATCACAAACACCACCAATACATTATCTATATAGTCAATTTTGGATAAATAAAATATCATTTCTATCTATAAATTCTAGGAGTGGTACATGCGCTTGTTTATATTACCACAACAAGAAAGGAAGCGTTATGTGTTGGAGTCCTCACTTCCTTCTCAGCCTCCTCAGGCAAAAAGAAAGGCGGATAAAGAAATGTGGAAAGAGCATATAGATGATTCACTATATGTTTTTTTCATGTTGTAATCCATGTACCGTCAATTTTAGAAAATTCACGAGGATGAGGATGCCTACAAAATTCTGACTCACATTCAAGAATTGTTTTCGGAGAGAGAAAGACAAGAATGACAAGAGATTTAGAGTTCCCTATATTGGTGCAGGATATAAGATGGAAATACTGAAAAACCTCATGTACTCAAGATTATTTAGTACATTGAGAATATTAAAACTCTTGGGTTCAAACTGAATCAAGAACTATCAACATATATTATTTTTCACCTTTATCGACCTTTTATTCGACATTAATTTTATATTATAATAGGAACAAAATGAAAAAGTCACTCTTGAATCTATTAAATTTATTTATCCAAGATGATATATATATTAAAAAAATGAATTGTTCAATACTTATAGTGAACAAGCGGAGGAAGGGTAAGGCTATGGGGTCTAAGTCTAGGTCCATGTCAAAGATACTAATGCACCATCCTTCAAAAAATCCAAGGATATAGAGGTAGGTAAATGACCCAGAGGCGGCCTACTTTTTATGTGGCAAGAAAGGCCACTGGAATAAAATTTTCTATACTGGGAAGAAGAAGAAGCAAAAAAACTCTTATATATTTGGTATCTTTTTCATTGGATGTAATCTTTCATTATCTATAAGTTGGGTATTAGATAAAACATGGGGTTCACACACATGTATTCATATACAAGAACCAATTAGATTCAAGAATATTAAAAAGGGTGAAGTGGATATTTGAGCTAAAAATGGTGCAAGTCTAGAAACCTTGGTAGTTAGAGATTATCACCTAACTTTTCATAGTGGTTTGGTTCTTGTATTAAATAATTATTATTTTGTACCCTCTATAACTAGGAACATAATATAAATGTCATGTTAGGGCACAATGGGATTTTATTTCATGTTCAAAAATAAATATTGTCCCTTTTATAAGGATAACAGGTGTTATGGTATGGTGCATCATTATAATGGATTATATGTACTTGAAATTGGAAAAATTGTAAGGAAAATCAATGAAAAAAACAATGAGCAAGACTCATATAACACTAACTTATAGAACATTTGTCTAGGTTATGTAAAGAATAAGTGACAATAGAAATTAAATCAAGAAGGGTATTTATACTTGGTTCAGTTAAAACTCTTGGGTGTATGTCACCCTTGTTTAAAATTTAAAATGACCTAATCACTCTTCTATAGGAAGTGAGAAGGAGCCAATGAAATACTAGAATTAATTTTGTATTGACCTATGTGGTCCATTTATAGTAGATGAAAGGGGTGAGTTTTCATTATTCATTACTATTACTGATGATTATAGTAAGTATGGATATATATAATTAATGTGGTATAAGTAATATTCCTTTCAGAAGTTTATGGAATAAAAACCTGTGGTATAAAACCACCTTTGTAAGAAGATTAGGTTACTCCGCATAGGCCTAGGTGGAGAATACCTTTACTAAGATTTCATTGATCACATGATGGATTGTGGGATAATATCTGAACTCACTCCTCCAAATACACCATTATTGAATGATGGTAGTTAAATAAGGAATATAACATTTCTAGACATCTGGAAGTTAAGAAATTTAATATTAATCTCATCAAATTCCTATTATTATATTTTTTTGACATATTAATTATGGGAAACAAAGTGAATGTCGAACAGCTAGTTAAGACATTGTTAAATGAATGTTTATCCATGAAAGACCTAGGTTTTTTTAAAAGGATGGGGCCGAAGCCTCATTTTTATTATTAAAGCAAAGCAAAGACTACTTTAACTGGGTAGAGGGAGACCCATTACAGAGCCCGTAGGCCCAATGAAAATTTATCCGATTACATATCCCATAGGCCCAAATTTTAGGCCCAAGACCCATTCTGTGAATAGTACTACTACAGTACCCGCACTGCTACAGTACCGCATAGTACCCACTGCCGCTACCGTTCCCCTTCCGCCACTATAGTTCCCCTGCCACCGCTATAGTTCCCCTACCGCCGCTACAGTGGCGCCATTGCAACAGTATCTCGGCTGCTACAGTAGAGCTACAGTGCCACTACAGTACCCTACGCCCCATGGGTATCAATCTCTTGAAGAAAATGTGTCCACAAACATGGAACGAGATTGGAAGAATGAGTTGAATCACATATGAATTGGTAGTGTGTTGTATCATGTATTCCATGCTATGTACTAGGTTTGGTTTTTCCTTTTCATTAAGCATAATGGGAAGATATCAAGCTAATTGATCGCAACATGATTCACTGTTTCATTTTCACCCTTACACCACAGTGCTAAACTAGATTGTTTTGAAAATTAAAAAAATAATAATAAATTTAACATCATTTTTGATTCCATTATTTTGTGTTTATCACCATTAAACAGGAAATGTTACTTTTTTTTGATAATATTATTGAAGGTGGAGGTGATTTGTAGGGACCATAACAAAGTTCAAGAAAAATGGGCCAAGCTGCGCATGATCCAAGAGTATGAGTTTACTAAACAATAAATTGATAAAAACCCACAATACAAATTGTCTTAAATTTTGTGTAAAAATCCAAAATTTAATGGGATACATTTCATATGAATTAATACAAGCACAATTAATCTATGAAGAGTTCTAAATGAAATGATCTGTCTAATACACTGAATTTGAATGAATTCAAAAGTAGTGTGTTGTGATATCTCTATATCCTGAGCTGTAGGTGTCCAAATAAATCCAAAAATTTGGTGGAGACATTAAAGATGTTGGAAACCACTTTTTAGTTTTTCCTAAAGAAATATAAGGCTTTATATCAACTAGAAACAATGGGATAATTGGTTTTACACAATATGTGTGCTCAAACCACCTTCCACTTTGCTTATAAAATGATACCTTTGGCCCCTCATTTGGATGTTAGACCATGAAGAAAAACTCTTGTATTTTGGAGACCCAAAGGATTACTCTCCTCATAAAATATGTTTTAGATTCCTCTATCCTCATATGGTGATCATGGATGAAGGAAAAGTTCCACCCGAGCCTCCTCCTCCTCTCAATGGAGAGCTAAACAGTGGACGATCATTTCGAGGGAGCTACACATACGTGGGAGGGAGTTATGGCACTTTTTATTCCACTAGTTTTGTGTAATTTGTGTGTTAAATATTTAACTTATATTTAACAACTATTCTATTCTTTTATGTATATATATTTATTGTTATAATAATGTGAAAAACTTTTTATCTCAACACTAATTAGGTTAAGATTTCAATGGGGATCTTGGGTTGTTCAGATTGGGCCACAAAAGAATCCTATTTCTCTCAAACATACTGAAGATATTTTTATTATTTGTTAGAATTCAATCAATTATTGAGGTCAAATCCTTTAAAACATGATTTTTGTTTCATGGTTTGGTACTTTGTGCAATGATTTAAGAGGTAGGAGGGGAATCAAGATCTTGGAATCTCTAAACAAAATAATTAAACGAAATCCTGTGAGTATTTTCAAAAAAATGAACTATCCAAATGGGTAGTGAACTTTGAATGATCTCCCTATCTCCTAATTATAAAACACCACTTTTATTTATGTACTATTAAACTCTTTAAATCATGACATTTTCTTAAAACTATTTTCGAAACCACCCCCTCTTTTGTTCCTTTTATTAAAAATTCACACTATAAACCACCAATGCTCCTTGAGATATTACCTAAGTTATGCCCTATAATATAAATCAACCTTAAAATGATATTCAATTTTATGTTTCAAGGAAAAATGAACAAATTTTGGTGCCATTTCTAGGGAGTGCTTTGTATTTTAGTGCATGTATTTGATAATATATTTTTTAAATCCTTGTGAATATTTATTTGTAATATCTTTTACCATTACATATATTTTTGTGTTATGGTTTATTTATTTTGTAGGTTCTATGCATGAAATGTTCCACTTCAGGGGACTTACCACGTTTTTAACCCTAACTAGAGAGTATCCTATGACAGCGACACTGATACATACAAGAGAACTCTTTGACAGAGGATACACAATACATCGACACTATTCTTGACCCTTTTAATTATTCCACTGAAACTCACATTAAAAATGAAAATAACTTGACTAACATGGATGAAAATAACCAGAAATTAATATAAATAACCTCACCTAACATTTATAGCCAACCCAATTACTTTCAAATTCAAGGTGAGGCACCCAATTTTGAATGAAAATCCGGTCTAATTCATTTATTACCAAGATTTTATGGACTCACGGGAGAAGATTCACCCATTCATTTAAAATAATTTCATATTTTTTGTTTAACATTGAAAACATATAATGTGTATGAAGATTAAGAAAAACATAGTGTGTTACCATTTTCATTATAAGAAACTTCAAAATATTGGATTTACTATGTTTATTCACCAATTAGGGGTAGGGAGGACATGAAACACCTTTTTCTTTAAAAATATTTCCCAACCTCTCAAACTAAAACTATAAGGAATGAAATATGAGGTATAAGGAAATAATAATAGGAAACATTACATGAAAATTGGGAATTATTTAAAAGGTTATGTTAATGTTTCCCACACCACCAAATAGGTGATCAACTTTTTATTCAACATTTTTATGAAGGTTTAATCCCTATTAATCGAAATATGATCGATGTTGCTGCATGTGGTTCACTAGTGGATAAGAACCCAATTTCTACAAGAACCCTAATTGAGAACATGGATAATAACACTTTAAAATTTGGTATAAGGTCTAGATTAACCATTCAAGGGGTCCATGAGGTGAAAAGTACTGAATTAGAGAAGAAGATGGACACAATTTTTGAAGAGGTAAGTACTCTTCTTTGAAAACATTCCCTTTCTCAAGGAAAGTCCCATTCTCCTCCTCCTATCCGTTGTGGTATATGTTCTTATAAAACCCACTACTCTAACCAATTCCCTCAATTAAAAGAATATTATGAGAGTTGTGAGGTAATATTTCTATGACACCCCAATGAATAACCCTTTAGGAAAAAACCATACAATCCATCCAAACTCGGGTGGAAAGAAAACCATGCTTATAGGAAAGGGGGTATTCAAAACAACCTCAAAAACAATGGAAATAACCGAGGCGGTTTAGTAATCCACTAAAACCTTGATATCCTAAACCAAAACAAAGGAATTTACAACAACTCCCTAAAAATCATGAGCCTATCCTAGAAGATATGATGAAACAAAAGGCTACCTATAATCTCCAATTCCAACAAACCACACAAGCTGCCTTACATGACATAAAACCCAATTAGGCCAACTAGATAACTTGGTGGGGGGGGGGAAATAAAAAGTCATGAGTTGGGTAAAATAATCTCTAAATGAGTAGTTAACCCTTGGTATAAAGGAAATTTTAGTTCCATAACCCATAGGAGTGGCACTCATCTTAAAATCCAAATGAACCATCCAATAGAGTCATCTCCTCATAATGAAACCACCATCCCAACCACTAATAAAAATGGTCCAAGAGAAGAAAATCCTTATCCTTAGAGAATACATTTTGAAGGAATGACTGTGTCTATTGATGAGTCATCTATATCAACTATTCATCTTCTATTTCCCCTAAGGTCCACAGAACAAAGAAAAAAGGGAAACTGAAATTGATAAGGAAATATTGGAAATATTAAAAAATTGAAGGTCAACATCCCATTGATTGATGTAATAAAGAAAAATTCATGATATGACATATTTTTACAGAATATGTGCACACATCAAAGCATAATTCAAGGTGATGAAAAGGTGAGACTGGGGAGAAATATATCAGCATTGATAGATCCATCACTTCCAACCAAGTGCAACGATCCTGAGACATTACTGATTCCATGCACCATAGGGGAGTATTAATTTTACAATGATATGATTGATTAGGGTGCTTCTATAAGTGTGATTCCTCAATCCATTTACTCTTCATTGTAGGTTGGGGAATTGAAGCCCACTGGAACTATTGTTCAAATTGAAAATTACAGTACAATACACCATTATGGTGTGTTAGAGGATGTTCTTGTAAGGGTCAAAAATTTATTTTTTCGTTGTGATTTTTATGTGGTAATAATAGAAGATGATAGGATGAATAGACATTCCCTGATTATATTTGAGAATAACTTCTTGAAAGCTACCAAAACCATAATTAATGTTCATAATGGTATAATATATATGGAGTTTGGTGGTGAAATTTTCCACTTCAACATAATTGATGCCATGAAGCTCCCCACAGAAGAACATTCCTCTCTCTCTGTTAATTCAATTGATGTACTCCCTTCCCCTAAAAACATATTCTCTTTACCTTTATCCCCTTTTGGAGTTTTCATCACTTATTTAAATTCTATGTAATGAACCATGAATTGATTATTATAGTGGTTTAGGAAAATGTCATGCATGTTTTTTAATTGATATTTTCTTAAACACAGAGGTTAAAATGACCATATATGATACAACTTAGATTTTAAAAGCTCATTAGTCACTTGAGGATGATACTATTGAGTAGTTAGATGAGATTAGTGACCTATTTCTTTCAAACACACTCCCATCAATCCAAAATCCACCTGAATTGGAACTAAAACAACTACATCAAGATTTAAAAGATTCCTATCTTGATAATGGAAACATGTTTCCTGTCATCATTGCTTTTTCACTCCTTAATGAGGAAGAATTGTGACTCCTTGAGCTTTTGTGAGAGCAGGAAAAAGCATTCTGGTGGACACTTTTGGACATTTCTGGTATTATCCTATCGATTTCTAGAAATTATATATTGTTAAATGATGAGGCTAAACCAGTGAGGTAGTAACAACATAAACTGAACCCAAAACTTGACGATGATGTTAAAAAGGAGGAAAAAAAATTATTGGCTACTAGAATAATTTACTCAAACTACGACAAACAATGGGTCAGTCACATACAATTGGTTAAAAAAACTAGTCTTATAGTAATTAAAAATGAAAATAATGAATTGGATATAACTCATGTTTAGAATAGTTAGTGTGTCTATATATACTATCACCAACTGAACCAACTCACTAGGAAGGATAATTTTCCATTTCCATTCATAGAGCAACTGCTAGAGAGGATAGTAGGGAATTCCCATTACTGTTTCCTTGATGGGTATTCTGGATACATTCATATCCATATTTACCCAGAGGATCAGGAAAATACACCCTTTAATTTACCCTTTGGTAAATTTCTATATAGGATGATTCCACTTCATCTATGAAATGCTCTTGGTAGTTTCCAGTGATGCATGGTTAGTATTTTTTCGGATTACCTAAAGAATTGCATGGAAGTATTCATTGATGATTTCACTTTTTATGGATCTTCATTTTAAGAAAGTTTGAGTAGTCTTGGTTCATTCATACGACACTATATTGAAAATAATCTCTTATTAAATTATCAGAAATTCCATTTCATGGTGATACAAGGTATAGTTTTGGGACATGTCAATTTTTTGGGATGACACCCAAGTAGATAAATCAAAATTGGACATAATTTCGTCCCTACCATTCCCCAAAAAATGCATGTAATGTGTGGTCTTTCCTAGTTCATGCTAGATTTTACCGTCATTTCATTCATGACATTAGTAAAATTTCACTCCCTCTCCCAATTTCTCCAAAAGGAATAGTAATTTGTTACTGATAAAGAATATTATGAGGCTTTTAATAAGTTAAAGTGGAATCTCATGAAACCCCCAGTAATCCAACCACCTCAGTGAGATTTACCATTTTAAATCTTGTATAATTCCTCCAACTATGCAGTTTCAGTGGTCCTATCACAGAGTGTTGACCAAGAACCACATGTAATACCATATACCTCATGTAAACTAGACCCTTCCCAAGAAAAATACCCCACAACTGAAAATTAATTTCTTTCCATTGTGTTTTTCATGGATAAATTTATGTTGTATATTTAAGGTTCTAATGTTATTGTGTTATCAGAACATGAATCCCTCCAGTATATCCTTAAGAGACCAGAAGCCAAACAACATCCCATTCACTTCATGCTCCTCCTTTAGGAATTCCATTTAGAAATTAGTGATAAAAAAAGCAAAGAATGTGGTGGTTAACCATATCTGTAGGATCCACCCATCCTCGTAAATTGACTAATCGTTATGTATTCCCATAAATGACATGTTTCAAGATGAGAAATCATATGAAGTGAAATATCTTACTCCTTGGTATGCCAAAATTATAAACTATTTGGTTGTAACTTTCATTCCAGCTGATTTAAATAAAAAAGAAAACTAGGCCAACTGTCTAAAACATGAGTATTTTTGGTATATTTGGGATGACCCCAACCATTGGCACACATTTGGTGATCAAGTCCTTATTCGTTTTGTTCCTAATAGTGAGTTTTAGTATTTCCTTAGGTTCTACCACACTCTATCCTATGGGGTCCACTTTTTTTCCCAACAGACTTCTCATAAGGTCCTTGATTTTGGTTTCTTTTGGCCAACACTTTTTTGGGTTGCCCATGATTTTTGTAAATATGGTCCTCTCTATCCAAGAATGGGGAATGTATCTAAAATAAATGAAATTCAAAAACAACCCTTGACCATACATGATATTTTTTATGTTCCGGGAATTTCCATTATGGTACAACTCTTTAATTCATATGGGAATCTTTACATTCTTATGGTAGTGGATTATGTTTCAAAATGGGTAGAAGCACACACCACAAGGAATGATAATTCCAAGACTATTTTGGAATTTTTGGGAAGCCAATTTTTTGGTAGGTTTGGATTATGTAGGTTCATCATCTATGATCAGTGTTCTCAGTTCTACAAACGAACTATGGAGTCTGTTTTGTGTCGGTATGGGGTCAGGCATCGAGTGTCTACTGCATATCACCCACCAAATAATGTTCAAGCTCAGGTGTCAATAAGATAGGTAACAAAATTCTTCAAAAAATAGTTCCACCCAATAGAATAAATAACAGTCTTAGACTTGATGATACATTATGGGTTTACCATACTTCTTTCAAAAATCCCATTGGAATGTCACCATATTGGCTTGTGTTTGGAAAGAGTTATCATCTCTCTATTGAGATAGACCATGGGGCCTAATGGGTAATTAAATAATGAAATTCCCTTCTTTCTAGGGAAATTTATCAAAGGAAGTTAAAAATTTTAGAGATAGAGGTAATGAGAATAGATTCATATGAGAACTCTTGGATTTATAAGGAGAAAACCAAGGCCTCCCATGACCTTCTCATCGTTCATCACTAATTACACATTGGGTAGAAGGTACACATCTACAATGAAAAGTTGAAATTTCATTCATGTAAGCTTCATTCCCACTGGTTTGGACCATACACAATTAATAATGACTCTTTATTTTGTCTTGTTGAGGTTCAAAATGAATAAACCAAGCAAACCTTCGCTGTCAATGGGAAGCGAACGAAGCACTTCCATGAAGCCATTATGGAGTCCCTGATGGAGGAACTCTAAGTTCAAGAAGCAGTCTACGAATGACACTCACCAAGTTTTATCATAATATCCCACAATTTATTATATTATAGTGAGTACACTACACCCTATAGGTGTGGGGGGATGGGTACATTCCAAGGTTAGTTATGAATTTTCAACATATTTCTTCTTTTCCCTTTTTAGCTGGATGTATAGTAATGTTACATTCCACCTTTCCCTCCCCCTCACCTTTATTACAAAATATTACCTTTTTGTACCCAATTTATCATAGAATATTATGCATATTTAATCATAGAAGTTATTTAAATTTAATGTGGAAATATTTTATTTCATGTTGTTTTATCATTCAAAAACAATTTCTGATGAAATGTGAATTTCAACAAGAAGTTAATACTGAGGTGTGATTTTCTTTCCAAATTTAGTTATTTATCGATGATATAAATGGTTGTATAATTTTAATACCTTTGAGAAGAATGGTACCTATTGTGTGAATAGTTTAAGATAAAATTGTTTCAATTAATCTCTCTACACATCTTTATAACCAACCATGAAGTGTAAAAAATTTCTAACTTAATGGAAGATAAATATAATTTAGGTTAATTTTTCTCTACCTTCAAATTTTTTTCCCATACATTCATACCTTATCCGATCTATTTCATTACTATACCAGATTGAACTATTCCTGTGTACCTATTATCCAATTATTGTACACCCTCAAAATAAAAAAAGGGTTGTATATTGGGAAAGAGAAAAACCACCCTTCCTCAAACTTTGACCTTATTATAACCATTACAATTACTATCGCGAGGATATCAAACAATGGTTGGTAGAAGAGTGTGAGATTTGTTTGAAGTGAAACTTTGGAAAAAAAAAATATATGAGGGGAGTGATGAAATATGAAACAAATGGGGATATCTAGGTTTGGATATTATGGTTTGACATCTTTTAATGATTATGTGAGTGGGTTTTGGAAGTTGATTTCAAAGGATATAGGTTAGGTTTGGTGGAAATGATCATGTAACTAGACAATTTTTAAAATAACTTATATTTAATTGATAAAAAGTGGAAATAATAGAATGAAATTGTTGTCACAGACATACACTTGAATAATTAGTGATGTGATTGACTTTTAAATTATTTTATTTTATTGGAATCATGAATCTCTAGGAATTTCATTTGGATATAATTTTTGATACGTCCTTTTCCATGATCACTGAGAATAATTCCTTTGTGTAATTTTTTATCTAATCACATTTATTTTAGAAATTAAATTTTCATTGAAAGTTAAATAATTATGATTTTTGAAATATATACATGCATAATTTTTGGAAATATCACTTTTACTATGAGTCTAAATGTTTATGTGTGGGTGTGTGATCGCATTGCGATTCACTGTTTCATTTTCGCACTTACACCAATGTGCAAAACCAGTTTTGTATTTAAAATTATAAAAATAATAAAAAATATCACTTCATATTTGATTCCATTATTTTGTGTTTATCACTGTTAAAAAGGTCAATGTTACTTATTTTTGTAATTGAATTGAAGGTGGAGGTGATTTGGAGGGTCCATGACGAAGTTCAAGAAATATGGGCCAAGCTGCGCCCGATCTAAGAACACCAAATTACTGAACCATAAAATAACACTAAAACGTAATCAAAATGGCCTGAAATTTTGAGTATAGATTCAAAATTGAATGGGATACATTTAATATTAAGGAACCCAAGACCAATTAGTCTAGTAATAAATCTATATGACCTGATCTGTCTAGCACACTGAATATAAAAGAAGTCAAAAGTGGTGTGTTGTGATCTGTCCATATCTTGAGCTATAGGTGTCCAAATAAAGCCAATAATTTGGTGAAGATATTCAGGATTTGATACCCTCTTTTTAGTTTTCCCAAATAAAGATAAGGATGTCTTCCCACTACAAACAATTGGATAAGTGGGTTTACACAATATATGTGCCCAAAATCACATTCCACTTTTCCTATAAAAAGATACCTTGGGAACCCCATTTGAAATTTCGATCAGGAAGTAAATATATAGTATTTTGGATACCCAAAGGAGTCCTCTCCTCATCCAAAAAGTTATGGAGTCCCAAATCCTCATATGGGGATCAAGTATGAATGCAAAATTTTACCAAAGCCTCATCCTCCTCTCAATAGAGTGATAAATAGTGGACGACCATTTCAAGAGAGCTACTCATAATTAGGAGGGGGTTCAAACACTTTTTCTTCTTCTTGTGTTGTCTAATTTTCATGTTAAATATTTCACTTATATTTAACCTTGAATCTATCTCCTATGAATGCATTTCTCTTGTAATAATTAAGTGAAAAACTTTTTATCTCAACATTGATTGGGTTAAGATTTCAAGTGGGGGTCTTGGGTTGTTCTGATTGGGAAACACAAACATCCCATTACTCTCACACAAAAATATAATATTAGTATTATTTATTTTCATTCACTCTATGCTAGATGTCCAATCCTTGAAAAAATTATTGTTGTGTTAAGGGTTGGTACTCTGTGTAATGATTTAAGAGGCAAGAGGGGAATCAATATTATGGAAACTCTCAACAAAAGAATTAAACAATACCATGTGAATATTTTAAGAAAAATGAACTATAAAAGATGTGTAGTGAACTTGAAATTATCTCCTTATTTCATAATTCTAAAACAACACCATTATTTATCAACTATTAAACTCTTTAAATCAAGTCATTTTCTTAAAACTGTTTTTGAAACCACCCCTTCTTTTGTTCCTTTTTATTATTAAAAATTCACACTATAAACCACCAACGATCCTTGAGAGATGACCTTATTTTTTCCCTATAATTTAAATCATCATTAAAATACTAATCAATTTTATGTGTCATCAAAACACAGACAAATATTGGTGCTGTTTTTGGAGAGAGATTTCGTTTTTAGAGTGTGTTTTTGATAATTTCTTTGTAAATTTTGGGAATATTTTTTTTGTTTTATCTTATACCTTTACCTATATTTTTGTGTTCTAATTGATTTCTTTTGAAGGTTCTATGAATGAAATGTTACAATTTTTGAGACTTACCATCTTTCTGAACCAAAGTAGAGAGGATCCTATGTCAGTGACACTGGGACACACAAGAGAACATTTTGATGGAGGACACACAAAACATCAACACTCTTCTTGACCCTTATAATTATTCCACTGAAACTCACATTAAAACTGAACATAAAATTCATAACATGGATGAAAATAATCTTACATTAAATAATATAACCTCACCTAATGTTGATATCAAACCCACTTACATTCAAATGCAAGACGAGGAACCCACTTTTGCAATAAATCCAGTCTAATTCATTTATTCCCTAGATTCTATGGACTCATGGGAGAAGACCCTCACAAGAATTTAAAACAATTACATATTGTTTGTTTGAAATTTAAACCTTCTAATGTGGATGAATAACAAGTAAAAATTAGGATGTTATTATTTAATTTAGATGACACTACAAAATATTGTCTTTATTGTGTTAACTAACCCATTAGAGGTATTGTAGACATGAATTTCCTTTTTCTTGAAAAATATTTCCCAGCCTCTAAAACAAAACCTATAAAGAAATAAATATATATAATAAGTAAATAATAAGTTGAAACATAACATGAATATTGGGAATGATTTAAATGTTTAAGTTCAAGTTTCTCACACCACTAATTAAGTGATCAACTTTTAATTGAGTATTTTTATGAAGTTTTAATCCCTATTGATCGAAATATGATCGATGCTACTACAAGTGGTTCACTAGTGGATAAGAACCCAATTACTACAAGAACCCTGATTGAGAAAATGGAAGATAAAACTCAACAATTTGGTACAAGGTCCAATTTACCCATTCAAGGTGTCCATGAGGTGAAAAGTACTGAATTCAAGAAGAAGGTGGACACAAAGTTTGAAGAGGTAATTACCATTATTTGAAAACTTGCACTTTCATAAGGGAAATACCTATTTCCTCCTCACATCCATTGTGGTTTATGTTCTTCTGACACCCACTACTCTTAACATTTTCATCAATTGAGATAAACTTCTGAGAGTTGTGAGGAAATATTTCCAATCCAGCATTATAACCAACCCTTTAGGAGAGCACAATACTATCCATCCAAACCTAGGTAAAAAGAAAACCAAGATTATAGGAAAGGGAGTATTCAAACCAACCTCAACAGCAATGGAACCAACTAGGTCAAAGTAGTAATACACAAACACACAAAAATCCTTAACTAGAATAAATGAATTTCTAAAAACCCCATCCGAAACCCGAGCCTAGCCTAGAAGATATGATGAAAAAATGGCTGCATACAATCTTCTATTCCATAAAACCACCCAGGATATCATAGAATACTTAAATCCCAATTAGGCCAACTAGATAACTAGGTGGGTAAAATACAATGTCATGGGTGGGGTAAACAACCCTCTCAACCATTAATTAACCTTAGGGTTAAAGGAATGGTTAATTCCATCACCCTTAGTAGTGGAACTCAGATTAAAATCCAAATGACCCCTCCAATAGAGTCATCCTATCTTGAGGAAACAACCATCCCATCCACTGCTAAAAATTTTCTAACAGAAGAAAATCATTGTCCTGAGAGAATCCCTTACAAAAGAAAGAGTGCATCTATTGAAGAGTATCTCATCTCAACCATTCCTCTCCCATTTCCCCAAAGGTCCAACCTAACAAGAAAACAAAAGGAAAGTAAACATGATAAGGAAATATTATAAACTTCCAAAAAATTGATGGTCAACATCCTATTGACTGATACTCTGATGAAAATTTCACGATACACCAAGTTTATAAAGGAGATATCCACACATTGAAGGATAATTCGATGTGATGAAAAAGTGAGCATGGGGAGGAATGTATCATCATTGATAGATCCATAACTTCCCACTAAATGTAACGATCCTAGGACATTCATGTTTCTGTGCACCATAGGGGAGTATTCAGTTTTCAATGCTATGGTTGATTTAGGTTTTTCTATAAGTGTGATTCCACAGTCCATTTACTATTCATTATAGGCCGGGGAACTGAATCCCATGGGAATTGTTGTGCAACTCTCAAATCAACGTACAATAAACCCTTATAGTGTGTTAGAGGATGTTCTTATAAGGGTAATTTTTTTAAATTTTCATATTAGTTTTCATGTGCTAAAAATGGAAGATGGTAAGATGAATGGACATGCCCCAATTATATTGGGGAGGCCCTTCTTGAAAACCACCAAAACCATAATTAATGATTATAATGGTATATTATCTATGGATTTTGGTGGTGAAATTGTCCACTTCAACATCCATGATGCCATGAATCACCGCATAGAAGAATATTCCTCTCTCTATTAATTCAATTGATGTGATCCGTTCCCCTAAGAAAACATCTTTTATTTCCCCTAATCCCCTTTCTGAGTTTTCATACATGATTGATATTATATGTAATAAATCATGCATTTATTTTTGTAGTGGTTTAGAAAAATGTAATTCATGTTTGTAAATTGATAATTTCTTGAACACAGAGGATAAAATGACCATCGGGGATAATGATAAGCTTGTAAAAGCTCATTCCTCATCTGAGGATGATACCATTGAGTAGTTAGATGATATTAGTGACCTCTCATTTTCAAACACACTCCCATAAATTCAAAATACACTTTAATGGTAACTAAAACAACCACCTTAAGATTTAAAATATTGATATATTGATAATGGAAACAAGTTTCCAGTCATCATTTCTAGTTCACTCCCTCATGAGAATGAATTGTGACTACTTGAACTTTAGAGGGAGTATAGGAAATCATTGGGATAGAAACTTGTAATAATTCCTGGTATTAGACTATTAATTTGCATACATAATATATTGTTAGATGATGTGCCTAAACTAGTGAGGCAGTCACAACGTCGAATGAACCCAAACCTCATAGTTGTTGTTAAAAACAAGGAAACTAATTATTGGCTACTAGAATCATTTTCCCCATCTATGATAGCCAATGGTCAGGCCATTATAAGTGGTTCCTTAAATAACATTTCTTATAGAAATTAAAAATGAAAATAGTGAATTGGTCCCAACTGGTGTGCGTAATAGTTGGTGTGACTGTATAGACTATTGCCGACTAAAACAACACAATAGGAATGACCATTTCCAATTTCCATTCATAAACCAAATTCTAGAGAGGCTAGTAGGTATATCCCATTATTGTTTCCATGATAGGTATTCTAGGAACATTAAGATCCACATTTCCCCTAAGGATCAGAAAAAGAAACCCTTCACTTTCCCATTTGGTATATTTTCATATAAGAGGATGATTTGACTCTTTATGGCTCTTATTTTGATGAATGTTTTATTAGTCTTGGTTCAATCCCACGTTGCTATATTGAAAATAATATCATATTAAATTATGAGAAATGCCATTTTAGGGTGGGACAAGGTATAGTTTAGGGACATGCCATTTTTGGGGATGATATCCAAGTATATAAATAAAAAGTGGACGTCATTTTTTCCCTACCATTCCCCCAAAAATGTACGGGAAGTTTAGTATTTCCTAGGTTATGAATGATTTTACCATTGTTTGATTCACAACATTAGTAAAATTGAACTTCCCCTCTCCAAATTTCTCCAAGAAGAAAATTATTTTTTTATAAATAATTTGATTACGCTTTTAATAAGTTTGATGGAGTCTCATGACACCCCCAGTAATTCAACCACCTCGGTGGGATTTACCATTTGAGATCATGTGTGATGACTCTAACAATACTATTGGGGAGGTCTGATCACAATGTGTTGAATGAGCTCCCCATGTCATAGACTATGCCTCATGTACACTAGACCCTTCCCAAGAAACTACACAATAACTGAAAATAATTTATTTCCATTGTGTTTTACTTGGAAAAATTATGGTCATATATTTTAGGGTCCAAATTTATTGTGTTCTCAGACCATGTATCCCTTAGATATATCTTTAAGAAACTAGAAGCCAAACCTTGTCTCATTTTCAAGATGATCCTCCCTCTAGAATTAAATTTAGAAATTAGAGATAAAAATGAAGTAGAGAATGTGGTGGATGAACATATGATTAGGATCCATGCATACTTAGACATTGACCCATACCTTTATATTACAATAAACGACTTGTTCTAGATGAGAAATTGTACCAAGTTCAAGATGATAGTCCTTAGTATTCCAAAATTGTAAATTATTTGGTAGAATCTATAAATCATACTGATTTCAATAAAAACTAGGCCAACCATAAAAAACATGAATCCTTTAGGTATATTTGCGATAACCCCTACCTTTGGCACACATGAAGTTATCAAGTAATCAGAAGTTGTGTTCCTGATTGTGAGCTTCATTCCATCATTAGGTTATAACACACTCTTTCCTGTAGGGTCTACATTGGTCCCCAACAGACTGCTGACAAGGTCATTGATTATGGTCTCTATTATCCAAAACCATTTTTTGGGTGCCCATGATTTCCATAAATCTTGTCCTCTCTATAAAATAATGTATAATGTATCTAAAATAAATGAAATTACAAAACAACCATTACTCTTAAATGACATTTTTGATGTTTGGAGCATTGAATTTAAGGGAACATTCACTAATTAATTTGGGAACCTTTAAATTCTTCTGGAAATGGATTCTGCTTAAAAATGGGCAGAAGAACACACCACAAGGATTGATGATTCCAAGAATGATGTTGATTTTCTGAGAACCATAATTTTTTATACGTTTGGATTACCTAGGATCATCATCAATTAATAAGGTTCTCATTTATACAGCTGAACAGTGAGGTGTCTTTTGTGTGGGTATGAGGTTGGGTATCGAGTGTCTACTACATATCACCCACAATACAATGGTCAATATGAGGTGTAAAATAGAGAGGTGAACCAAATTACTCAAAAAATAGTTCAACCCAATAGAAAAGATTGGATTCTAAGACATTATGATTCATTATGGGATTATCATACTACCTTTAAAACTCCCATTGGAATGTCACCATATCAGCTAGTGTTTAGAAAGAGTTTTCATCTCCCCATTGAGTGAGATCACCAGGACTACTGGGCTATTAAACATTACAATTGTCCTTTTTTGGTGCAGGTTCTCAAAGGAAGTTACAAATTCAAGAGCTAGAGTAAATGATAAGTGATTCATATGAGAAATATTATATTTATAAGGATAAAAAAAAGGCTTGCCATGACCATATCATCCTTCATCATCAGTTTCACATTGGTCATAAGGTCCTCATCTACAATGAAAGGATAAAGTTGCATCCAGGTAAGCTTCATTCCCAATATTTTGGACCATATAATGTTACTAATGTCTCTCGATTTTGTACGGGTCGGGTTCAAAATAAAGAAACCATGAAAACCTTAACTATCAATGGGAAGCAGATGGGGCACTTCCATGAAGCCATTCCAGAGTCCCCAATGTAGGAACAAAAAGTCCAAGAAGTAGTATATGAATGACACCCACCGGGTTGTATCCTTCCTTCCCACATTATGTTTTATTATAGTGGGGAAATTGCACCCTTTATGTGTGGGGGGATGGGTATATTCCTGGGTTAGTTAGTAATTTTCAGCATCCTTTGTCTTTTTCTCTTTTTAGCTATCTGAATAGTATTCTTACTTTCCCCTATTACCTACCCTCACCTTTGTGCCATAAAATAACATTTTTATGCCCACTTTATCATGAAAAATAATAACTATTTATTCATGGAAGTTATTTAAAATTAATGTGGAATTTCCCTATTTCATGTTTTTTAACATTCAAAAGAAAATTCTGATGAAATATGAATTTCCACAACAATTAAATACAAGGTTGTGACTTTCTTTAGAAATTTAGTTCTCTACTGATGATATAAATGGTTGTTTAATTTTGAATCCTTTGAGAAGAATGGTACACTTTGTGTGAATAGTTTAAGAAAAAATTGTTTCACTTAATATCTCTTTACATATTTACAACCAACCATGAAGTGTAAAATAATTTTACTGAATGGAATGTAAATATAAGTTAGGTTAATTTTTCTCTACCTTAAAAAATGATTTTCCATACATTCGTTCCTTATCCAATCTATTTCATTACTATATCATATTGACCTATGCATGTATACCTATTATCCGAATATTTTACACCCTTAGAATAAAAAATGGTTGTATATTGGTTAGGTCAAAAACCACCCTTCCTTGACTTTTGATATTTTTATAACTATTACAATTTATGTCATGAGGAGATCAAACAAGGGTTGTGAGAAGAGTCTGATATTCATTCCAAGAAGTTTTTTTGAAAATAAATAAATAAGGGGAGTGATGAAATATGAAACAAATAGGGATATCTAGGTTGGGAGCTCATGGTTTTACTTCTAGGAATAATTAAGTGAGTGGGTAAGGGAAATTGATTTCAATGGATATAGTGCAGGTTCTGTCGGAAGGATCATGTAAGTAGAATTTTTTTAAAATAACTTATATTTTCTTGAAAGAAAGTGGAAGAATATAACGAAAATTTTTTCACACACACGCACACATGAAGAATTAGTGACATGAATATATTTTGAATTATTTTATTTGATTGGTATCATAAATCTCTTGGAATTTCATTTGGATATAATTTTTGAGATGTGTTTTTCCATTATCACTAAGAAAGAATTCTTGGTGTGATTATTTCTTCGATCAAATTTATACCAGGAATTAAATTTTCAATGAATGTTAAATATTTTTGATGTTGGAAATATCAAAATGCATAATTTTTGGAAATATGACTTTTCCCAGAAGTGAAAATGTTTTGGTGTGGGGGTGTGATCGCATCGCGATTCACTGTTTCTTTTCCACACTTACACCATTGTGCTAAAATAGTTTTGTATTTAAAATTATAAAAAAATAAAAATTTTACTTCCTGTTTGATTCCATTATTTTCTGTTTATCATTGTTAAAAAGTACAGTGTTACATGTTTTGATAAATTCATTTATGGTGGGGGTGATTTTGAAGGCCCGTAACGAAGTTCAAGAAAAATTGTCCAAGCTCCGTACATTCTAAGAACACCATTTTTATAAACTACACACTTCTACTAAACTGTGCCTTACAATAGGCTGAAATTTTGTTGTATAATCCAAAATTTAATGGGATACATTTTATATGAATGAAACCAAGACAAAGTCAGCCACTTAAGGGTCCATCCAACCTGATATGTCCAGCACACCGAATCTGAACGAAGTCAAATGTGGTGTGTTGTGATCTATCCATATCTTGATTTTAAGGTGTCCAAATGATTCCCAAATTTCTACAGATACATTTAAGAGGTGGGGAAATAAATTTTTAGTTTTTACAAGACCAGGATAAGGCTATATATCAACAAAAAACAATGGTCTATGTGGTTTTACACAATCTGTGTGTCCAAAACTGCCTTCCACTTTGCCAATAAAATGATACCTTGGGAACCTAATTTGTATGTATGAATAAGAGGAGAATATCTAGTATTTTGGAGACCCAAAAGATTAATATCCTCAACCAATAAGTTCTAGAGGCCCCTATCCTAATAGGAGGATCATTTATGAAGGAGAAGTTCCACATAATCCTCCTCCTCCTCCTCCTCTTAATGGAGAGCTAAATGATGTATGATCATTTTGAGGGAGATAGACATATTTGGGAGGGAGTGTAACACTCCAAGATCCATCAGTACATTTTCCTTTTAATAATGTAGTAGCTTGAGTTTTACACAACTTGGAGTTTTAACCCACCACAACCAATCCAACTAGATGTTATGAATAGTAATACCCACTTTTTTAAATTTTTTTTTCAAAATGGACTTCATTTTTGGATTCAGAATATCAAAATTACCTTACGGTGAAGTTTTGGAATTTTTCTAAAAACATTCGATTTTTGATGAATAGTGAAAAACACTACGTTATTGTTTAAAACTGACTTTTTATTTAAGTAATTAGTTATTTAATTTTAATTTATTTTCTGTCCAAATAGATACATAATATGTATATATGTTCAATGTAATTCATTGGGTTCATTTTATAATAATTTTAGATATATAAAATTTTATTGATCTTTTTACCGTCTTTTACCCACCTTCTAAGAGAATTTGAAAATTTTTAGAAAACAAAATTTTTCTGATCCTAGAAGTTGAATTTCAAAAATCATAAAGACACGGTTGATGTCAATAAGTAATATGTGGTTCAATAAAATGAAAATCATTTTTTATGAATAATAACTTTAGACTTTTATTTACCACAGATAAAAGTAAGTTGGGTAATTAAGGGTAAAAATGATATCATAATTACCCTAACACATTTCTTAATTCTATTGGATAATTGTAATTTGACAAAAAAACCTTAAGAATAAAATATTATCCCTTTTGGTTCACTTGGATTTGATTGGGGGATTTATTATTAGTTTATTTAAAGAAGTGTTAAAAGAGTTATATTCAATGTTTAATAACTAAAAAATTTTTAATATTGGGTTACACACAATATAAATTCTACTATAAATATTCATTAGAAAGATAAATAAATTAACTATATAATTTTATTTTAATTAAAAATTTTAGACATAAAATAATTTAATTAATTTATGACACAGTGATGATGCAATTATTACCTTATTAATGAATGATTAAAATAATTGATATTATAAATATCCAAATAAATGTAATTTGAGACTTTTGATGAATTAAACTAATTTTATAGGATAATATGACATGTTAGAGTTTATTGAATAATTATTTTCGAAGTAATCATGCTGTGATGACTTTTACCAAAACCAAATACTAAATAGTTTCAAAATTGACATAAATGAGTTTTTAAAAAAAAATTATATTACTAAATTATATAAGAGTCCAAAAAAATCTAAAGTTGTTCCAAAGAACATATATAATGATATTTATATAATTAATTAACCACTTGATATTTTTTTGGCATTTTATTGTATGTTTATTAACAAATTATTTTTATAGTACAAGAATACATGGTAAAAGTTAAACTATTTAACTAAGAGATAAATCTAAAAGATAAGGTTAATATGGTGACCCAAATCTATCTAAAACCTATTTATTGAGAGGTTTTCGACCCATACCCACCTTATCCTAGATATAAATCATTTTTGAGAAATTAGAAACCGAAAATGATTTTATTATAAAATAATATTCCAATCTTTCCCTATGGTGCCCCTCACCTCTCTTATAAAAGGGAACATCCCCTTCTCTAAAAATCACACCTTTAAAGCCATTTAGATCAGCCAAAATCTGCCCAAATATCCTTCCAATTTCCCTACCATCAACCTACATGCATTATTTTGATCATAAATCCAACCTATGGAGCCCTTTCGATCAACTCAAAATGAAACACCCAATGAATAATTAATAATCTCACCACCTCTTTCAAGTTCATTTTCTCTTCCACTTCCTATTTGTTTTTTTGTTTCAATTCTAAAATACAAAATCCAGTATATTCTATATAATATGATGTTATTATAGAAATGGTACAACCATATTCATTATTCTATTCATAATATGAATGACAAAGTCACCATATGTGCGTACACATGGCTTACCGTCTCCACGTCATGGTGTAGTTTCTTTTTCAAAAACATCATTATTGGGATTGGTATAATAATTAATATAACTGAAATAAATAATAAATATAACATGTTAATGATTCTGTATAGATGATATACCATCAATATAATGATATTGTTGCTCGTGTGTATGTACAGATTACCATCTCCATGAACATGATAAGATTCATTCCCCATCGTAATACTTTAAGAATAATTTTCATTTAATGATTAAAAATAATATTTAAGAACTTAATATAATTTTGGATATGAGTAAAATTCATCCAATCCATAACAAACACGTGTTATGTAACTCAACATATAAAGGAAAACATATCAGTTAACACTTGAAATGATGAAACTACTGAAATATTATTAAGAAAGTAATATTAGAGGATCATATATGATATCATATTTAAGAATATAGTTATTGTATAATTTAATAAGAATTTTTTATCTATTATACAAGTGGTTAACATACCATCTAATAAGGAAAAGTACAAGTAAAGGGTTAATTTTACAATCTATTTATTATCCGAGGTTGTTTTTACGTAAGTATCTACTATGAACTCTTTATCATCCACATATGTGTTTTCTTAAAAATGTAATTAAAAACATTTTTACTATTTACTATACTATGGGTTAAAGTAATTAATACCCTTATTTTACCATATATGTTTTGAAAGGAATCTTTCCCTCATTTTCCAAATAAGATACTTTATGACCTTTTCGAAAACATTAATGTAAGCAGGTGTTTTTTTAACTTATATAGCGGGTGTGGATTTTTTCCGCCATTATATTATTGTCTAATATTACCATAAAATCTTATAAGAATAGTATCAAAATAAATGTTTTCTTTTATAATTATAAGTCTTTTAAATGATTTAAAAATAAAAAGAGATATTTCTATAAAAATGTTTTTATTTCATTTATGTCAACATCATTTGATGGATTTTAAGCTTGTTTGAAGTTGATTTATTATGATACAAGACTTCAATATTGCATTGAAGGTTTTTTTGATATTTTTTACTTTGGAGGTGTAATTTTTACACCATTCATGGTTCATGGATAAAGTTTTGACATTTCGTATGCTAGTTTTAATATGAATGTTTATGTTATGTTTAAACATTTTCACATGAGGAATGCATTTGACTTAGTAAGTGATGGGTGGATCCCACTATAGCTACTCGATAAATCCATAGGTCTCATGAGACAAACATGTGTCTTGGCACAAGGACTTGACAAAATCTTATTTGTAGTATTAGAACAAGTCCTTGACTATTTGGTTATGATGTCTGGAATTATGAATTCCATCATTATGAAAGTGTCTATTGATATTGAATGTGATTATTCAACTATTAGAATATCTATGTCATTAAGTAAATGAAATTATTTGATTTTATATTTTCCATATTATGCCGAATTTTTAGTTTAAAAGGATTTTTTTAGTCTTATACATTGCCTTAAATGTGTATGCTTATTTATGAAAGTTTCCACTATATTATTATCCTTACTGAGCATCTTAGCTCACCCCTTTCTATGTTTTATTTTTCCCAGGATGTGAATAAGTATTTTATGGTTTTACATTAAAGAATAGGATAAGGATATAAGTGTGTTCAAGATGGGACATAATGTTGTTTATTTTTTTTATTTCATGATTTAATGTAAAACTATGAATGTATCTAGTAATTCCAAGGCTAATAAACTAATCGGCCTTTTGGGAAATGATTCCTTATATCATTTCAATGTTATATAATAATTCACAGACTCTAGGTAACTGTATTCAGGGAATTATAGTTGGTATCAGAGGAAGTTTAGTACACACTTTGGAAGCTATATTTAGAAAAGTCTCTGATTAGAGAACATTACCCTAAGATAGTCTTTGAGGATTAATATAAAAGAACTTCCTAGAATTTTGGTAATGTTGAGATTGTTTGATTTTTCCAAGAAATACATCCATATCTAGATAAAAGTAGGTAGAGACAGCTCTGGCACAGATGTACCTAGGGTTAAAACCTGAAAACACCGCTTTAAGATAGACTCGAACGAGAACTGGTGCACAAAAATAGTCCTTACTGCACTCTTGGTTATGACACTCCCAGGGGATATGCTTATGATAATTCTCAGTTTGTTTACAAATGATTTTGAATGGTTTATGAATATATACATCCTCAAAGAAAACATTTTAATGATTATGGATTATATCCATAAACTGTTCAATTTATGTTACCTATTTTACAAGTTTGTAATTATGTATTGTGATTCATAAACTAATATAGTGTATGCCATTTTTTAGAAATGGAAACTAGTTGAAGGAATGGAAAACGTATGAACCTATGTAAATAATTTAGGGATTTACCTTCTATTAAAGATTAATTATAGTGGAGCTGGTGATGCAACTGGTGCTGATCATCTTATCACCATACTAGGACAACTCACTTAGGTTATGAATAATAACCTTACCCATATGAAGCACCCTGATCCACAATGAGGAGGATCAATGTTAGACTGCTTCATGAGGAAACAACCATGAACATTCATTGGGAGTAAAAATCAATTAGTAGCTTAGAAATGGATATATTCCATAGAGAAAATATTTCATACTTTTGGGAGTAGCGAAACGGAAAATGTTTTCATGGCAGTTTATCCCCTCACGGGAGATGCAGATCAATGGTGGTCATTAATACAAAACACAAAGGAAGATGAAGAAGTAAAAAAAAATTAATATAGGGAGTTTAAATATATTTTCATGGAAAAACAATTTCTTCATAACCATCAAGCGGATATGGAAAGAAAATTTATGAGTCTGAGGCAAAATGAGGATGAGAATGTCGCAAAGTATGAGGCTAACTTTACATGGTTAGCAAGGAATGAAATATATTATATACATAACCTAAAGAGTAATATTGATTGATTCTTTGATGGGTTAAATCCATTTCTCCATTGAGAAATAGTCTCATAATCCTTCTCATCATACGAAGATATTGTCTCATGCACTATCAAGACAGAAAAGGAATTCTCTATGTCTTACGACTTCAAAGTAATGCAAGAGATAAAGAGATCTGTTGAACACTTTGGAAATGGAAATACTGGGAAGAAGAGAAATTTTTAATATCAATCCTATGGTAAATGTGGGAAGAAACACCCTGGTACTTGCCTGAAGGGAAAGGGAGTATGTTACAAGTGTGTTGAAAAAGGCCACCAAGCTCGTGATTGCAAGGGGAAGAAAGAGGATAACAATGTTTAATGTTATAATTGTATAGAGAAGGGGAATTATGAAAATTAATGTCCTAAGTGCCCAGAGAAATTACCTCAGAAAATCCCAATGGAGTATGGCTAAGATTAAGCGATCACTACTGTTGAGGTTGAAGCTCCAAAAGGTGTGGTGGGAGGTAATTTAATGGTTTCCTTAGGTTTATACAATGATTTATTTGATTCTAGATCATTGTGTTGTTTCATATATTCTTAGTTTTCTATGAAAATTAGATATTTTCAATTTGACTTAACAAGGGAATTGTTAGTTAAAACAACCAGGGGAAGTATCATCTCAAAAATGTTTTGTGAATAAGTTTCCATTAGGGCATAGAAATTTTCTTTATCTAATAATATCATCATCATTATGATGATTGAATTTGATATAGTACTAAAAATTGATTGGCTTTCAAACCATGATGAAAAAATTTATTGTAAGAAGAAGGAGGTTATAATTTTTGATGATGATAAGGAGTACCTTATCTTTAGAGAAGAAACATCACTGCCTGATTCTTATCTAGATCCACCCCCAGATGATCTACTAAATTCAATTATTGGGGAGGAAGAGAATGAAATAACTATGGGTGGGAAAATAATGTTCAAATAGAGTATTTACAAATTGGGAAATAATATATTGATGTGTTTCTTGAGGATTTACTTGGATATCCTCTAAAGCGAGAAATTGAGTTTTCCATTGATTAAATTCCAGATTCAAGGCCCATATAAAATTCCCCTTATAGAATGGCCACTGTGGAATTAGTGCTACTAGGGAAACAATTAAATGAATTGGGTAATAAGGGATTTATTGGACCTAGTGTTTCTTTATGGGGATCCCCTGTTCTTTTTGATAAGTTGAAAGATGGATCTATGAGGTTGTGCATTGACTATAGGGTGATAATGCTATAACAATAAAGAACATGTATCCCCAACCTTGAATTGATGATTTATTCAGCCAAGTTCATGGAGCTCAACAATCGATCTAGATATCATCAGTTGTGTGTAAAGAAGGAAGATATTTCGAAAACAGCATTTCGAACTAGGTACAAGAATTATGAGTTTACAACAATTCCTTTTGGATTGACTAACTTACCCTCTATCTTTTTCGATCTAATTAATAGAGTTTTCAAGTAATATCTTGATGAATTTTTAGTGGTATTTATTGAAGATATTTTGGAATACTCAAAAAGCTACAAAGATCATAAAAATCACTTTCACATTATCCTAAGGACTCTTAGAAGAAATGAATTATTTGGGAAATTTAGCAAGTGCGAATTCTAGATTCACGATATTTTGTTTCTTAGCCATATTATCTGTTAGGATGGAATCTCTATTGATCCTTCAAAGACAAAGGAAATCCATGAATGGCCAACACTGATGATTATAACTAAGTTACACAATTTTATTGGTTTATCAGGTTATTTTCGGCATTTTGTCCGGAATTTTTCCAGATTAGCAAACCCATTAACCAAGCTCACTTATAAAGAGGATAAATTTGTTTGGAAAAAAAGTGTGAAGAATGTGTTGAAGAACTGAATAGAAGATTAGTCAATGCTCTTATCTTGACTCTACCATTTGGGAATGATGGTTTTGTTATTTATAGTGATGCTTCAAAGAAAGGACATGGTTGTGTCTTTATGCAAAATGATAGAGTTATTGCCTATACATCACGACAGATAAAAATTAATGAGAAAAAGTATCCTACTAATTATTTTGAGTTAGCAGCTGTAATCTTTTTTTTTGAAGATATGGAGACGCTATCTCTATGGTGAAAAAATGTGAAATTTATACTGATCACTTGATTTTGAAGTATATTTTCTCACAGAAAGAAATCAACCTGAGGAAAAGATGATGTCTTGAAATACTCAAGGATTATGATTGCACTATATACTATCACCTGGGGAAGGTAAATAAGGTGGAAGATGATTTGTGTAGAAACGATCATGGAGTTTTGAATAAGAAGAGAGTTGAAAGGGATCCTATTTTCATAGATCTAGTAAAGATGGATATGGGAATAACCATTAATGGGGAAACATCAATACTTTTTCAAATGGTTTCCAAACCATCTTTACTAGAAAAAATAAATAGTTCTCAGACTGATGATATGGAGTTTCAAAAGAAGTTTAAAACAGTTAATGATGTGAGATTGAGTGAATTCATATATGAAGATGGAATTTTTAAATTTGGGAAAAGATATTGTGTTCCTAACATACCTGATCTAAAAAGGGAATTGTTGGATGATGCTCGTATCTCCAATTTCTCTATACACCCTGGGAGCACCAAGATGTATAGAGATTTGAAAGAACATTTTTGGTGGGACAACTTGAAGAGAGATATTCCTGATTTTGTGTCAAGATTTATGGTTTTTCAAAAAGTGAATTCTGGAAGGAAAAATCCTAGTGGAATTATGCAACCTCTTCGCATACTTGAGTGGAATTGAGATAATATTATGATGGTATTTATCACGGGGCTACCAAAGTCTCCTAGAAGGAATGATGCAATATGGGTCTTTATTGATCATCTTACCAAGTCATCACATTTTCTTGTTATAAGAGAAGATTTACCAATTAAATGTATGGAAAGACTATATATTAATGAAGTTGTTAGAATTCATGGAGTACCTTTATCGATTGTTTCTGATCGTGATCCCCATTTTACATCAAGATTATGGTAAAGTCTTCAGAAAGACTTGGATACTGAACTTCGTTTGATCACTACCTACAACCCTCAAACCAATTGAAAATTAGAATGGACTATTCAAACCTTATAAGACGTTTTGAGATCTTTATCACGTGACTTTCAAGGTATGTGGGATCAATATTTACCTTTGGTATAATTTTCCTAAAACAATAGTTTCCATTCAAGTATTCAGATGGCACCATATGAAGCATTGTACTGAAAGAGATGTCACACACCAACTTGTTGGGATGATGTTGTTGAAAGAAAAATCGTAGGTCCAGAACTTATTGAGTAAACAATGGAAAAAGTGAAGATTACACAAACCGACATCAAATCAGCTCAAAGTAGGCAAAAGTGCTATGATGATAACTGAAGGATGGATTTGGAATTTCAAGTAGGAGATATTGTTTTCTAGAAGGTATCTCTATGGAAGCATGTTATATGTTTCGGTAAGTAGGGTAAATTGAGTCCCAGGTGTATCAGACCTTTCAAAATTCATGAACGAATTATAATTATAGCTTATCATTTGGAAATGCCACCAAGTCCCTCCAAAGTTCATGATGTGTTCCACATATCAATATTGAGAAATTACATGCTTGACCCAACGCATGTACTCACCTATGAGGAAATTTAACTGGAACTTAATCAGTCTTATAGTGAAGAGCCTATCAAAATTCATGATACTAGAGAACAAGTGCTGATAAACCAGACGGCCCGTGTGGTAAAAGTTCTACGGAGAAACCATAAAATGGAAGAGGCAACGTGGGAACTAGAGGAACTTATGTTGAAGAGCCTCCCAAATCTTTTTATGTAGTAATATTCTTGAAATTTAGAGGAAAAAATTATTTTAAGGAGGGGAGAATATAACACCCAAGATCCCATGATACGTTTCCATTTGAATAATGTAGTAGCTTGCGGTGTACACAACTTGGAGTTTTAACACACCACAACCGATCAAACAAGCCATTATGAATAGTAATACCCACTTTTTTGAAATTTTATAAATTTTATTTTTCAAAATGGACTTCATTTTTGGATTCGTAATATCAATACTATCTTATGGCGAATTTTTTGTATTTTTCTAAAAACTTTCAATTTTTGATGAATAGTGAAAAACACTACATTATTGTTTAAAACCAAATTTTTATTTATGTAATTAGTTATTTTATTTTAATTTATTTTAGGTCAAAATAGATACAAAATACCTATATATGTACAATGTAATTCATTGGAGTCATTTTATAATATGTTTTGATATATGAAATTTTATTGAACTTTTTACCGTCTTTTACCCACCTTCTAGAAGCATTTGAAAATTTACATAAAACATAATTTTACCTCTTCCGTGAGTTAAATTTCAAAAATCTGAGAGACATGGTTTATATCATTAAGTAAATTTTTTTTTTCAATAAGATGAAAATAATTTTTGGTGAATAGTAACTTTTGACTTTTATTTACCACGGTTTAAAGTAAATTGGGTAATTAAGGTTAAAAATGATATCATAATTACCATAAAACATGTTTTAATTCTATTTTATAAGTGTAATTCGACCAAAAATAACCTTAGGAATAAAATATATTCCCCTTTGGTCCACTTGGATTAGATTAAGACATTTATTATTATTTTATTTAAACAATAGTTAAAAGAGTTAAATTAAAAGTTTAATAACTAAACCATTTTGCATATAGGGTTACACATAATATAAATTAAACTATAAATATTCATTTTAAATATAAAAATATTTCCTATTTAGTGGTATTTTATATATAAATTTTTGACATTAAATAATTTAATTTATTTATGACATAATGATGATGCAGTAATTAAATTATTAATGAAAGATTAAAATAATTGATATTATAAATTTCTAAATAAATGTAATTTGAGACTTCTGAGGAATTATACTAATTTTATCTATTAATATGACATGATATGGTTGGTTAAATAATTTTTTTAAGTAATCATGCTCTGGTGACTTTCACAAAAACCAAAACTAAATATTGTCAAAATTGACATAAATGAGTTTTTTAAACAAATATTATATTATTAAATTATATAATATTCCTAAAAATATAAGGTTCTTATAAAGAACATATATAATTATAGTTATATCAATAATGGACCACTTTATGTTCTCTTGGCATTTTATAGTATGTTTATTAACCAATTTTAATAATAATACAATAATACATGATAAAAGATAAACTATTTAACTAAGAGTTAAATCTAAATAATAAGGTTAATATGGTGACAAAAACCTATATAAAACCTATTTTTTGAGAGATTTTCGACACACACCCACCTTATACTTGAAATAAATCATGTTTGATCCATTATAAACTGAAAATGTTTTTATTATAAAATAATATTTCAATCTTTTCCTAAGGTTCCCCTCACCTCTCTTATAAAAGGGAACTTACCCTTCTCCCAAAATCACACCTCCAAAGCCATTTGGCTAGGCCAACACATACCAATATATCCTCCCAATTTCCCTCACTTCTACCTACAGGCCTCAGTTGGATCATAAA
Source organism: Viscum album (assembly GCA_963277665.1). Lineage (NCBI taxonomy): Eukaryota > Viridiplantae > Streptophyta > Magnoliopsida > Santalales > Viscaceae > Viscum > Viscum album. Next base: position 1,678,492,611 of record OY728121.1, on the reverse strand, counting down.
GCCAACGTAAGGATCCCTTTTTATCAACTCAAAAGGAAACACCCGAAGAAGAGGTAATAATCTCACCACCCGCTTTCACATTCTTTTCTTCATCCACTCCCTCTTTATTTTTTGTTACCATTATAAAATAATAATTCAAATATATTATATATACGGTGATGTAATTATAAAAATTTTACAACCATATTCATTATTCTATCCATCATACTAATGAAAAAGTCACCATACATGCGTATGTACGGCTTACTGTCTCCACATCGTGGTGTCGTTTGTTATTCAAAATCTTCATTATTTTGATGGATATTATAATGAGTATAACTGATTTAAATAATAAATATAACATGTTAATGACTCAATATATATATATGATATACCATCCAATTACATATGATTTCACCATCAATATAATGATATTGTCGCTCGTGCGTACATACAGATTACCGTCTCCACGAACGTGATGAGATTCATTCCCCATCGTAATCATTCAAGAATAATTTTTATTTTATGATTAAAAATAATATTTAAGAACTTAATATCATTCAGGATATGAATAAAATACATCTTATTCATAACAAACCTGGCTTACGTAACTTGGCATATAATGGAGAACAGATCAGTTAACACCCGAAATGAGGATACTACTGAAATATTATTAACAAAGAAATATAATTGGATCATATATGATAACATATTTATCTATATAGTCATTTTATAATTTAATAAAAATGTTTTAATTTTTATATTGGAGTTTACCATACAATAAACTAAGGAAAAATACAAGGTAAGGGTAAATTTCACAATCTCTTCATTATATGAGGTTGTTTTTACATATGTTTCTACTGGGATCTGTTTATCATCAACATCCTTGTTTTCATAAAAATGTAATTCAAATTTTTTAATATTTACCATAATATGGTTTAAATGTATTTATACCCTTGTTTTAACATATATGTTTTGAAAGGAATATTTTTTTCGTTTTCCAAACAAGGTGCTTTATGGCCTTTTTGAAAAAATTAAGGTAAGAATGTCTTTTTTTAACTTACACGGTGGGTGTGGCAATTTTCCACTATTATATCATCGTCAAAGCTTCCCATACAAGCTTATAAGAATATTTTCAAAATAAATATTTTGTTTTTTAATTATATTACCTTTAAATGATTTCAAAACAGAAAGATATATTTCTATTAAAAGGTTTTGATTTCATCTATGTCAACGTCCTTTGATGGATTTTAATCTTGTTTGAAGTTGATTTATTGTGATACAAAACTTCCATATTGTATTGAAGGTTTTGTGATATGTTTGAATGTGGATGTGTTATTTTTACACCATTAATGGTTTGTAGATAGATTATTGACATTTCGTATGCTAGTTTTACTATAAATGATTATGTTATGTTTAAACCTTTTCATATGAGGAATGAATTGGACTTAGTAAGTGACAGGTGGAGCTCTCTATAGCTCCTAGATGCATCGGTATGTCTCATGAGACAAAATAGTGTCTTGGCACAAGGACTTGACAAAATCTTATTTGTAGTTTTGGCACAAGGCCTTGACTATGTGGTTATGATGTCTCACATTAGGCATTACATCGTTATGAAATTGGCTATTGATATTGCATGTTATTATTCAACTAATAGAACATCCATGTGATTAATTAAATGGAATTATTTGATTTTTTCTTTTCTATATTATGAGGAATTTTATGTTTAATAAGATTTTTTGTTCTTATACATTTCATTAAATTTTTATGCTTATTTATGAAGGTTTCCGCTATATTGTTTTCCTTACTAAGCATCTGAGCTCACCCCTTTCTATGTTTTATTTTTCCTAGGATGCGAAGAAGTACATTATGGTTGACCGGAAAGGATAAGATAATGACTTAAGTGTGGTCCAAAGGGGACAAAATTTTGTTGATTTTTGTATTTCATGACATAATTTAAAACTTATGAATACATCTAGTACTTCTAACACTACTAAACTGATCGGTCTTTTAGGACATGATTCCTTATATCATGCCAATGTTATGTAATAATGAACCAACATTAGGTAACTAGGGTTGGGGAATTACATGGAGTTCGAGAAATTGTTCTTCTATTTGTTTTTTTAATTTATGTGTCAAATATTTAACTTATATTTAACCATGATGTGCTTATCCTCTAAATACATTTCTATTGTTATAATTAAGTGAATCAATTTTTATCTAAACACCAATTGGGTTAAGATTTCACATTGGGGTCTTGGGTTTTTCTGATTGGGAAACACATTCATCCTATTTATCTCACACATGTTTAAGATATTAGTATGATTTGGTATCCTTAACTATATTCATGAGGTGCAATCCTTGAAAGCCCTATTGTTGTGTCAAGGGTTGGTACTTTGTGAAACTATTTAAGAGGCAAGAAGAGAATCAAGATATTTAAAATTGTCAAACAATGAATTAAAAAAAACATGTTAATATTTTCTTAAAAAATAACTATCCAAGATGTCTAGTGAAATTGAAATGATATACTTATCTAAAATTTTTAAAACACCACATTTATTTACCAATTATTAAACTTTTTAAATCAATTCATTTTCAGAAAACTATTTTCTAAACCACGCCCTCTTTTCTGCTTTTTTATTAAAAATTTACACTATAAACCAACAAATCTCCTTGAGATACAACCTAATGTATTTCATATACTATAAATAAACCTTAAAATCATAATAAATTTGACAGAACATGACAACATGATCACTAATCTAGGATACCTTCACTAGGAAACTATTAAAACAATCCTAAAGTACATGATGCATACAAAGGATATGTTCCTAGTGTATGAAGGAGATGAGGAACTAGTAGTGAATGGATACATTGATGCTAGTTTCTATATATATCATAATTATATGAAATTATAGTAAAGATATATCTTTTTCATGAATTATGGTGTAGTGAGGCGAAGAAGTTCTAATCAATCTGTGGTCACCGATTCTACAGTATAATTTGAGTATATAGCATATTTCGATTCATAAAAGGAAGTACTTTTGATAAAATTATTTATCTTAGACATTTTTTTGGTCTAGAAGTGTAGACCCTATTCTAGTTTAACGTGATAATATTTCTATAGTGGTGCGATCCAAGGAGCCTAGGACACACTGGAAGACAAATCGTATACTTCATAAGTTTCATGTCTTGAGGGATTTTACTCAGAGAGTTGAAGTCACATTAACAGAGTATCCACATAGGAAAATGTGGAAGACCCCATGACTAATGAGATATATCATAAGAATCATGATTCTCATGTGAGAGGTGGTGGATTGAGACTTGTTAGTAGTTGTATCTAGTGAAAGTGGGAGTGTTGAAAGTGGTCACCCTAGACCGATCTTGTGGTGTACTTTGATTACAACTACATGTATATAGATTTTTAAATATATATGTGGTTATGTTTCCAGAATAGTGTTTATAATTCTTTATCCACTATATTTTTGGTAATTTCCATTGATTTCATGACCTATCAAAGGGTTATAGAAGATCCAAGGTTATAATGTGAACCTATAGATATTATGATAGTAATCTTGAAGTAATGTCCCATGGTCCATATACATCCTAATGAAAGAACATAGATGATGTGTGACTATTAGGTTCTATGGGTTCTTAAGTATTGAGACTTTATTCTAACGATGTTCACACTTGGTGATACCTAGATGTTGATATCATGAGAACATACCAACCAATAGGGGCACCACATGTTTCAAATGTTATTAGTTGTTCCTATCCACAAACATGTGTATTGGTCTCATGAATTGATATCATTATCAATTTGTGCCGGTTGATCGCATACTTTGATTCATGGAGAAAACCATTACAATGATGTCATGGAGAGGTAGTTTTTATTGGGTGAATCATTGGTGGCATGCCTTTAGTTGAATTATCAAGATAGAATTTATCACTACTGTGTTTAGGAAGAGATAACTCAGGATTGGTTTATTAGGATGGTTGTAACTTCATAAATCCATGTAAATGGTAGTAGAAGGTAAATCTATCAAGACATATCAAAAAATAAAAAAGCAATAAAGGACAATTATAGAAGTGTGTATCCTTCTTTATGAGACATCATATGATAAAGAGATTATATTACACAACATGTGTTCGTAAGTTGGTTTTCATTTCTATGAATCTTACTTATCTCTATAGGGACATTGATGGGTTGATAGAATCTACTCCGACTCCATGAATATTATTCACTACTGTTTAGATAAGGCCCTAAGGGGTCACACATAATAGTTCATTCAAGAATATTCTTAATTCGGTTGAATATGAATATAGGACAAGGTGGGCTTCACAACAGGGTCCAAGAGTTATCCATGTACTATAAATCACAAATAAATAAATAAACTCATTATTATTATTAACGTAAAGAATAATTAGGGAAATTTATTTATTACATGTATTTACAAGTTATTATGTAAATAAAATAATTAATATTATATGAACGAATATTATTTTAATATTCCTGGTTTGTTTAAAATTATTAGGATTAATGAGTTTAGTTAATGGATCAAGTTTACCTGTAATATTTTTATATATATTATAGGTATGTGATAGAATATAAATAATATTATGGCATAATTGGTTCATCATAATTAATTATTTATATCACTTATTTAGTGGATGTTCAATACATCAGGGTTGGGGAACCCTAACTGGGTATTATGAATATGCACTATATAAGTGGATAGAATGTAATCCCAAGGTAGAATTAAGCTTTTTTGAATTTAGAGCCTCAATATCCTACTAATTCCTAGAGATATAATTGATCAATATAAGGGTACAATCCAAGTTCACCTTCAGGCATTTAAGGAAGAGGATAATGGTGACAGTCGATGTGTCAAAGTGATCATCTAACCTCCATGCAAGAACTCGGAATCAAAAAATGGTATTCATGAAGATTTGGGAAGCATGTGTAAATGATATATAGGGGTTCAATGTCAGATCCTTTATGTAATGAACATCAAAATCATGTGAAGGATGATCATGCATCAGATCACAATAAGTTAATGATTCATTTTATTTATCGTGCTCTGATTCAACCACACATCATTCTCAGACCATACCAGGGATGGATTGCTAGAGATAGCAAAGTTTCATCACTCTAGTGATTGAAATTTTTTAAATACCTTTCCCATTGTCCTCCACTGAATGCCCTTATACTGTAAAATAATTAATTTTTTTATGATGTGCTATTTTTGAAAGATTCCCATTGTAAAACCTTATTTGTGATGTGAATACTATGAAACTAGAATATCACTGAAAATCTTATCACAATTACTATTATTTATGATAGACCATAAAAATTAAAATAAAGTTCATATTATTTGAGAAAAAAATATTTATACATCACAATGAACTCTAAATAAATAAAAAATATCGTTAAAAAATAAATACTATAAATAACGATTCCTTATAAAATAAAAACACATATAATAATTTTTTTATAAAAAATGAAATAGTAATGGAATTTAAAGGACGAGTGATCAAATTCATCATGAAAAGGGTACTACATCCGTAACAAATGATAAATTCACCACATATATTCTATTATCTACTCATAATGATACTACTGGTGATGTATAAACTTCTGTTGTTGTCATTACTCTACCCTTTCTCTAGTCAGTCTCTGTATAATTTTGTCTAGAGGTTTTAGCCTCACCTCATACTCTATTGTAGAGAAAGAGTATGATCTCAAATGAGCTCCCTTTTTGAAAAATGATGATGTATCTTTAGTACAATAGTAGCTATCTATATTCTATTACGATCCAATACTGATCAACCAACCTTTATCAATACCTCTCTTCATTTCTTGTTGCTAATTCACATAGTCAAAACTGGACTCACATATTGAGCCCTCATCATCCGTACTTTATATCTCTGCCTAAATATTTTGAATATGAGATGTCTCTTTATCATACGTCACATAAAAATTTATAAATAGAAATTTAAAATGGTAGAACTGTATTATATTAATTTTAGTAAAAAATAAATAAATATTAATCACAATCATTAATTGTCTATGACCAAAACTTTTCCTAATACAAGGAACAATTTACATCCTACTAAAGCCATCAAACTCCATATTGATTTGATCAATCATATACTAAATAAATATTTCATATAAATTTATTATTATATATATTATTAAACAATATTATATAACTATTTTTGAGGATGTATACTAAAACTATCACACCAAGCTCTATGTGTGACATCTTCTCTCCCCTGATTCGATCAAACAAAATACAATCTCCTCTTGAAAGTATACCATATGTAATAAGTGCATAATACCTCCTAATTATATGAGGGGGTGTCATCAAGTTGATAACACACACAAGACTCATCAAATAAAGTCACATATGATCACTATATAGCTATATTTTGAAGGTTCAATAAAAAAATATGAAAACAATCAAGTAGGAAATCCTACCATGCCTTCCAAATAGAGGGTCTCATACTTTCATCAGCATGAGACCAAAAACCCTATATATATTTAATAAGAATATAAATTAGACATTATATAAATTTAAAATAAAATAAGGTGTTTATTTACATATCATATAGTACTTGAACATGTGATGACCTATGTTGATAGAAACCTAATATCATGACACTCACAGAATAGACAAACACTTCCTTATAATAATAGTAGTTTAGTCAACAGTTAGATGTGAGAAACTATGAAAATAAGAATAATTAGAAATAAAATTAATAAATAAAATTAGTTAAATAAAAACAATAGAAAATTCATATTTAAACTTACTTTCTTCAATGAGGATCCAAATCAAGATTTAGATGCTACTCAAAAGTAAGATCCATAATGATCAATCACATAATGTCTCGACACCTCATAGTATCCTATGTCATGATATCACTCTCATCTGAATAATAGGTGGATCATCACAAGGGAACTCATCCATAATCAATCTAAGTATCAAATCACCAATTTATTCTTGATAAATGTTGAAAAAATAATTAATTTCAAATCAAATTATGCATTCTATAAAAAACAAATAATTTAATTTTTTTACTAATTTATTAGGAGTGTTTATAATATTCATTTTTTAATTATTTTATTTTTAATATATTATGATATATTTATTTAATATATAAATATTTACAAAATTTCTTATTAATATTTAATTTATTTATAAATTATTATTTATTAGTTATTTTGTTTTTAATAGATTTTTTTTAAATTTATTTTCCATTTCTTTATTATTTATAAACTATTTTTTCCTTTAAAAAAAAAATATTGTTTTAGTTTTTGATTAGTTTTATTTATTTGTTTTCTATATCTAAAAAATATATAAAAAAATTATTTTATTTTTTTAACATTGTTTATAATATTTAATTTATTGATTATTTTAATTTTATAATCAGTGTTCTATAAATATATCAGTAATAACTAACGAAATTAATGTTTTTTAATCTTTCATTAAGATTTTTTAATTTTTTATTATTTAATTTTTACTATATCTAAATTTTTAGTAATATTTTAAAATTATTATTTTTTATAAATGTATAACGTAAATTGAAAATAAATTAAATTATATTAGTTTAATATTTTATTAGGTTTTTTCTAACTAATATCAATTTTGTATTTTTCATATCAAATTTTTTTATATAATAAACATAAAAAATGTTTAATATATATATTTTTTGTTTAATAATTAATTATATTATTTAAATATTTGTATCTTTTAATTATTTTAAATAAAATTAATTTACTATAATATTTGTAATTATATATTATTAATAATTTAATAATTTTTGTATATTTTATAATTTTTTGTATATTTTATCACTTTATATAAATTCAAAATTTTACTTCAGTTTTTAATGTATATTATTCCACAAATTTAATAGTTTTCATTAATAATATTTTTCTATTAATTTAATAATATATTTTCTAATATTTTTTTATATATTTATTTATTATTATAATTTTTTTAAAATATTAAAAAATTAAATAAGTTTTACTAATTTTCAATATGTTTTATTACTTATTATATATTATTTTCATTAAAATCATAGTACTTTTTTTAACATTATTAAATTTCTTATTTTTATTAGTATTTACCAAAGTTTATTAGTAATTATATATATATAACTTAAAATAAATATAATTTCACCAATTTTGTATTAGGTAGTCTTGCATATATTTTTAAAATAATTTACCTTTTTATATTCAATTAGATTTTTTCATTTTTTTTCATTTTTTTCATTAATTCAATATATTTTCTTTTTTTACCTAATTTATAATGAAATTTAATATTTATTAATTATTTAGTATTGATAATACTAATTTATATCATTATATTATAGAAAACTAACTCCAACTAATTTTTAAATTGCAATAATCTTTAAAATTAAATATTTCTTACCAAAAAAATTCAATAAAAATATTTAACAAATTATCTAGTAAAAACCTAAGAAAAAGTAAATAAATAATTATTTTAATGAAAAATTTTATGAAGACACCTCTTAGTTGAGTAGAAAAGTATTAAAATTAGTGTTGAATTGATAGATCTAGATCATAGTAGGGTTTTCTCTGGAAAACTAAAAAGATTTTGAGTGGAAATAATCAATTTTTAGATGGAGAAGAGTAGTGTGTGTGGGGAAGATGATGGGTTCTCATGTTTATTTAGATAGAGTTTTTTGTTGCATATATTTTCCATTTATGTGATTCCATCATAAATAAGTATTTTTGATGAATTTCGTAATCTTCTATATAAATTTATGATGGATGCTTAATCTATAAAAAATAATCTGACACAGTATTTAACAAATCTTTTCATTTTTAATTTTTTTTGATAAACTCATTTTTTCATAAATAATTTTATGTTATTTTATTCTTTTATTAAAAAAGTAATTGTGACATATACCTAAATACATTGCAAATAACACCTATTTGCACTGGAATTATTTTGTTAAAAAAATATTCTTACATTTTTAGATTGGAAATTAATTTGAGTCACAATAAATAGTTGCAATATATTTCTAACTTCTTCAAAAATAATCTCTATTGTGATGAAAATTTATTTTCAATCTCAAATGAGCCTTTTTCAGAAAAACTATTTGTGTTGAAAGTTTTTACCATAAAATATAATACCAATTTTTTTTCAGACATTTTATAACATCATAAATGTGTCTTACTATTTGTGATAGAAAATTTATGTCAATAAAAATATATTTTTTTGATTTATTAATAAAATTTTCTTAAATAATATCTTTTGGGATTGATATTTACTTTCTATAACAAATGATTTTTACTCATGTGATGGCACACATTCGCTCAAAAAAAATTTGCGATAGATCAAATTTTATTGATAACAATCCATTATAATTGAATATATATGTGGTGGAAATCAATTCCATCACAAATATATATCTTAGAAACATTTATTTAGGTTGTATATGTTGTCCATCACAAATAAACCATCATAAAAATCTTATTTTTTATAGTAGTGCCTTTTATGAAATATAATGTAACCCCATGTACAATAAAACTCATACCATGTATGTTTTTAAGTTTTGAGTATAACAATCATTTAGGTAATCCCCAACCACATGGACTCAATGAGTGTTATTTATCAAGTATATGAATGTGAAATATTATTGTGAGTTTCACACAAATATTGTAAAATTGTAACCCATCCATGAACATAAAATACCGACACACTAGTGTTCTATTATGGCGTATAATTCAAAAACACCCACAAGAATGAAAAATGAACTACCAATTTAATCACCATTCTCGTATAGAGCCTAGTCCATCACAACACAAAATATAGCCACCAATAGGGAAGGGTACATCAATAGGAGAAACTATCATCAATTGATCATATCATCATCTATCATTGTTAACACACAATAAGAATCACAAAAAAACATTATCATCATGGTCATAACTAACATCTAATCTGTATCAAGGTTTTATCATGTTCACTGAGGTCAACCAAGACCTCGCCTCCATTTCTGATATACCAACCTGAAAATAATCATACCATAAGCTAAATGTTTTATGAAATATATTTCATCCCTTAAATCCAAAATAACTTTTTATGTTTATAATTTTAAATAATTTGTAAGTCGTTACAATTTGGAAAATTCCACACTATATCTATTTTCCCATAAAACGTGTTCTTTATAAAGACACACTTTCTTTTTTCAAGGTAACTCCCATAACTATAAATATGAAATTATTAACATTCTTAATCACCCTTAAGTCCTATGATTTTTTTTAATATATGTGATGAGAAAAAAATCTCAGTAAGGGAATTACAATAAAATAAAGCCATTATTCTTTTTATAAACCTGAAAAATCCATAAGAAAGTTTGTATGTTTCATAGTAATCATTGGAGACAAAATATCTATTTAGTTTTCCATTAATATAAGTTAAATTTTCAGTATATTTAATAACAATTTCATATGAAATAATAAATGAAAAATCAAAATGAAAAGGTTTTATTAAAAAAATGAAAACTCATGAATAAAATTAATTAAAAAATAATCCTTTAACCTTTAAAACAATGTAATATGCATTCCATAAAAACTTAACCTCATTTTAATACCTTTTAAAATAAAAATATTTTGTTTATAAAACATTACAGTAAAATTATATAGGAATGTTGGGGAATTAACTTTAAAAGAACCCATACAATTTAATCACCTAACCAGATAATTCTCATATCTCTTTGGAGTACCTATTACTGACAAACATCATCACTTTACCCAACACATTGGAGATCTATATTGGTCTGACCCATCATCAAAGCTATATAAATATCACCCATCAATAAAATAATATTTCCATGAACCATAACATGAATAAAAAACATATAAATATAACTTTACCCATAAAAGTAATTTTAAATTGCATTAAATCTTATATGAAATAACACTTTCAGTAATATCAAAAAATTGAGAAGAATTTCCATTTACATAGAAAATATTTTTTAAATTAAAAATTCTAAGTAGATATGAAATAAAATAATATTTAAAAATCCATGTTAACATGTACATGAATATTTATAATGGATAATTTCTATGATGTAAGTAAAGGTTAGAGAAGTTGTATATGTTAAACAAACTTCTTTTTGGATTTTTTTTAAAAGTAAAAAATCTATCTAGAAAAAAAATTAATAAATTACTTTTTATTACTTTAAAAATAATGTAAAAAATAATCAAAAATAAATAATTGTTTTGAAAATAAATATTTAAATTCTTGAAATAATTAAAAGAGTATTAACTTTATAGAAAAAGAGTTGGAAGGAAAACATTAAAACAATATTTTAAAAAAGAATTACCTTACCACAAATCACAACTTGTTTCATTTGTATGTATAGAATCCTCAATAATAAAATTATATTATTTCTATAACATTTGAGGAACATTTTTCATGTTCATTTTATTGTTATTATTCCCTTTATTTTATTTGTTTTATGATTAATTATGTTACTAAATTTTTTCAGTTCACATTAGATGGTTTGAGGACGTTCAATTTATAAGTCCCAAATGACTTTAGTGGGTTTCCTAAGGTTAAAAGGATCCTAGTTACATAATAAACATACTCATAATGATGAAAAATTTATTCTGTTTATACATTAAAAATATTTTTAGAACCATCCACGGATGGCGGATGTCTAAAATCAAATATTCCATATCACAGAGGTTGTTGTCCACATGTACACACCAGCGAAATTTCAATTTTACTGCTTGATGAAAAAATATATAATATTTTATTTTTCCAGAATCATAATTATTTTATAAATTTCAATTATATTTATTATTTCTATCCTTATAACCAAAGATGTGAGACATTAGTTCAAAACGAATCCCATCGCTTCGTTGAGGAGGTATTTCACACATACACAATAGGGACATTATCATTTTCTAACTATGAAACGGTAAGAAGTTAAGTAGTATATTATATTTATAAAATCATAATAATTTCATGAAAATATTATATATTAATTAATTATATCTTTATAATCTTTTATCTGAGATGATGATGGAAAAAACATGTTTCTTTGGATATGTGGTAGTCAACACATACACATGAGCCATGTTTTAATTTACCATATGATGTAAAAGATAGAGAAATGTGTTTCCCCATTAACATAATATCATTTTATGATTGATAATAAAATATTTTTATTGTTTCATAGTAGTTAAAATTTATTTTAAGGAGATAGGAGAAGAAAAAAAGATGAAAGAGGTCAGTTAGGACTTATACCGCATCCTTGGATATCTCCCTTTATATCACACCTTAGGTATTCTAGGATTGGTATTTTTTTGATACCATGAACTCTAGAGTGTTGGGAAGATACTTGGGAATGTTTTTGGGTATTGTTCTTCCAAACTAAGCGTCTTAATTTGTTTTTGAATATATGAGGATAATATGTTTGTTTTTATAAATGAGGGGAGTGAATTCCTATAAATAATTTATTATTTTTGAACTAATAGTTCTCTCTCTCAAGGTATACTGGAAAAAAATTGGAAAAATTTAAATAAAATATAGATTAAGAATTAAATACACTCAAATAACAAAATTTATCCATGTTTTAGAGATATTTTATGCCTCATCTCATAGTTGAACCCCCGTTAACCCGTTTTACTATTATCGATGTGGTAATGTCTTAGCATTGTCACTATTCATTATGAACAAACATTAAATTGACAAAATTAAAGAATTTGATTGTGAAACTACAACCCAAATCACTATGTCTATGACAAAGTTCCGCATTACCTCATGCACACCTCCTCATATGCAATATTTTGGCAACAAGCAGTGAGGACTTCAGAGGCCTCGTGAGGAGACTACTCCCTTGATAACAAACAATCAGCATAGGATACAATGGAAGTAAAATAATAATAATAACTTTAATAAGGGAAAATAAATAATCTAATATAAAAAACACACCTAATAAGAGTATAAACCCCATTCTATAACAATGCGACATGTTAGTGATAATATCAATGGAAAATAAAGGATCCTCACAAGTAGTGAATCATGTAATTAAATTTGGAAACAACTATGTCACTTGTAAAAATATATCTAATTCCTTTAGTCTTCCTCGACATCACCTAGAACATTCCTGACACTTTTACTAAGCCTCCAACTGTAGGGACCTTTCCCCTAACCAGACCCCTGATCATGAAATCTATATGTGCATTGAGATTCCAGTATAGGGTTTGAGTATAAAACCTAGTAGGGAACCACCAATGGGTCCTTAACATAGGTGCACAAAATATATAGTGTATACTATTTAAAAAATAATTACATAAGTAGACCATAATAAATCATACATTTACACCCATATTTAATGTTCTTTAAGAGAAGCTGTAACTTCTTTTTCTCTAGGGCAAAGGGAAAATCATATGTTTTCCTAACATATTCAGCCAACTGATAAAGAGTCCACATACCACTTGAATGGATATTCATGCCCACCATTAATGGAAATAAACATATCAACCTAATTCATAGCTCTGGGGAAATTGATACACCACATTTCAATCCAATCTCACAGATCTAGGGAGAGGCATCGTTTTATGTTGACCCAATATCACGACTCTAGGGAAAGTGATCACATCATTCAAACTCCACCTATAACGGAATAACTATCCCACATGACTAAACCTTGAGACTTAATTAAAATGAAAGATAAAAAAATATGGAACACACAATGCTATAATAAGGATGTTCATACACACATCATATTAAGAATGTATAACACAACCTACCCACGTCCACATGAAATCATATCAAGCATAGGTATCACAAGGCTATACATGAACCCCACATGATAATCATATAAACAGTAGATATTAAGTGGATATAAATGAAAACTAAACAATAATTCTAAATCTAATTACATATACCCAATTTACTATGAACTCCCTACCTTAGGTACATTGATATTATGATGTAAAGAATCACCGCCCAAGTCATGTTTCACCATAAATATCCCTATATGTATCCCCATTTCATCACATGTGAACTCTATGATAAAGATATAAGGCGGTAAAAACACAAAAAGAGAAATAATTTATTAGACATACCTAAGAATTGTTTTTACCATCAAGGGCCTAGTTCCAATCATGAATTATATGCCAATTCTCAAAATATTGTTTTTGTCTCTATTAGAAATTGAAAATTTTCTCATTAGACCATACTATAACTATTAGATTTGACTATAAGCTCATTTAACAAAGGTTAATCCCAATATATGGAAGAATATTGGACTATAATGGATGGAACTCACCAAGAAAGAATCACCGGATTTATTGATGGATCATAAAGACAAGTGTCATTCGGGAAGAATCCAAAATCACCAGGAAGGATCCTCTAGCACCACTAAAACAGAGTGAAGGTCAATGGAAATATAGAAAAAAATATATTGTTTGAAAAAATATTTATATGGACACTAACCCCATCTCACCCTTTCTGAATCCACTGACTAGATTATAACATTAGATAGAATTGTGGTTTCCAAAAAATCCCACAAGTTTGATATTGTCTTTTCACTCACTAGCTAATGGGATCTGCAACCTTGCTGTAGAAATTATCACATCCATAAATTGGACAATGGGTTCTATTATTTTTTTCTACCACACTACCTTCACCACCGACAATCGAGTGGTGATGTACTAGCTATCTGGTGGTTCTATAGTAGCCTTAGTACTACAGCCTCAAGAAATAAACCATAAATTTATATAATTTATATTATGGAACACCTCAATCATATAAAATTTCATTTATTAATATTTTTAAACGACATATCAAATATTTTAATTAATCATATCATAAAATTTAGGGTGTCACGAATCTTCTCCTTCAATGGCTTCACATCCTCGATAAGTTTTTTCAATGGTCTTCCTGAACAACTCAGGCAAATGATCTCAGATGTTAGATTCTTAAACATATATATCTTCTTGGATATAACGATTATACCATAGTACCTAAAGAATATGGTATGAATTTCCTATTAACACTTTATCAATTTGGTTTAAAACTGTAATTAGTTTGTCCACATACGATGCATAGGGTTCCAACTCAATGCACTCACAGTTGATCAAATGCGTAGGACCGTGCTTGTACTTCTGATCCAGGGACACATGGAACACATTATGAATACCTTGATATCAGAGATTAAGGTCCAACTGATGCACCACTATCCTAAAATATTCAAATATATTGAATAATCTAATTAAACAAGGTTATAATTTCCCTTTCCTCTATAATTTTTGTTTTCCCAACTAAGGGGATGCCCATAGGATATCCCAATCCCCAACATTGAACTCCCAAGGTCACATCCTTTGGACATCATATAATCACTATCTAATATGAGTAACAATAATATTCTCTTGAATAAAATGAAACCACTATGAGGTATATTTTACCATACTTGGCCTAATAACTGTAGACTCGCCCACCTCATGCCGGTAGAGCAGTGAATGTCATGATGGACCATAGAGAGCCTCAAAAGGAGAATTTTGAATTGAAGTCCAATTAAAGATTGAACAAATTCCTAGAGTCTATACTATAAGGTATAGAGTTTTCTCTCCATCTATCCATTATTATCCAAATGATAAGACTCACTCAGCTTCAATTGATTCTCAATCACCTTATGTAAACCCTAATAAAATTAGAAGTCCAAAAAAAATAATCCATATCATAAACTATGTTAAAAGTTACTACATTGAGCATCCAAATATCTAAAACATATATATTTCTTATCTCATATACTAAATGAGTATCCAAAATCAGTAAGTAATGATCCAATTTTGTTAGATGATGAACTATAACCCATACAACAACTCATCCAATTAGGGTCCAAGGAAATTCCCTAAAATATTCCATAATCTATTCATACAACTACAATTTAGGCTTAAAAAGTGGCTAATGTAATCCACTAGGTTGCTAATTCTCAGATTTGATCCTCTAATAGGTTAAATAGAAATATACCAAGCCTACAATGTCTATATTAATATCATGACTCTAGAATCATCATCTTATATCATGAAACATATTGGATAACCCTTGGCGAATTCTCTATTATGAATCATGAAATTCCAACATTAGATCATCTCCATTATAGAAAAGTACCACTACTCTACCATGAATATAAATCACATCACATTTTTTTGTGTCCATCAAAAAACAAAGCTTTCTATCACTAATCATTCATGAATCATGTTGAAATACTCACCAAACTCTCAATTTTATTTCAATAACTCTACAAATGAATATGTAATTAATGAGGGTGAACAAGACACTACCTCATGATCTTAATTCATTCCCACATAAAAGTTTTCTATCCTAGACATCAACTACCACTCTACTTCCAATGTCCTCTATCCAAGTTCCCATATCTTCCTATTAATAGTATATATGTAATCATTCCATTTTAGGGGTGAATACACCATCTCAATGTTAAATGTTTTTATATACACTACCCAATTCCTTTGATAAAGATTTATGTTCTACTTGGAGAAGATATACCACAAAATCTTATGGTATGTTTATATAAAAAATATCTTACTAAAGAGGTAATGTATCCAAAACATCAATGATTGAACCACAACATCTATATTTAGGTCATTATTATGGTATTTATTATCTTGGGGTATCAACTATCAAGACTTATAAGGAACTACATGATCATTATACATAAAAATAGCTCCCAATACAATCCCAAAAGAATCTCAATACTATATATACCCAATTATAGGTCTAGAAAAAATCATAACTAGAGTTAATTTGAAAATCCAATTATTTTCTCATAATTTTTCTTTATAATTATCCATCAATTCAATCATTAACATCTTCTTGGTATGTGTGGTCTTGGGTACTTTCAAGTGGGAAAATTCCTGAATAATCTATCTATAGTGACAAAAAATCCAAGGATACCATGATTATTGAACACATTCCTAGTCCATTCCTAATACATAACATCCCATACCTTCTTTGGATTAAAAAAATCCCCACCTTTTAAATCATATTCTATAGGAAACATACCTCATAGATCTAATACTGTCATTTAGAGACCATAGTGTAAAGCCTATGTGCATAAAATTTACTCAATACAATCTCAAGGTCTCTAGTATGTGATTATGAGATATTTAAATATATAATGATATCATAAATGAAAATAATGATGAAGTAGTCCAAGTAGGGGTGAAATATCATTTTCACGAGTTCCATGAACACTGATAAATAATCTGTTATCCCAAAATGAATAAAAAGATACTCATAAACCTATACCTACCCTTAAATGTTTTCTCGGGTATCCTCCCTTCCCTAACATGATCTTGGTGGTTTCCAGAATGTATATCAATATCTTAGAACCCATGAGCTCCCCTAATCTTATCAAACATGTCATTAATCATTCAAAATGGGTACATGTTCTTTATAATAGTTTGATGTATGTCACTAAATCATGTATAATTTGAATAAAATAATATTATCCATTATTAATGATCCATAAACTCTTGGTTGTGGTCTGGTTTCAATGTATCATATGGGAATTCCTTAAAGAAGTGGTTCTTATTGGATTCCCACATTAGCAAATCATGTATTTCTAGATAATTCATAATAGAATACCCCCACATACGTACTCCATGGAGCATATAAGTAGTAGGTTTCACCATTTTATCCTCTAGAAGCACCACCAAGTCGAATATCATTTCAATGATATCTCTCTATTTTTACACATCATGGGGTCCTTCAGTGCCATAGATGGTTGGGAAGGTTGGTGCTAAAGTTGACGAGAAAATTGGAACATTAAACTTTTAACTCCTCTACCCTAAGTAGGAAATATCCCTGAGAGTGTGGTTTTGATCAGTTTTATGTCATGATATACTGGATTAGCTATGGGAGAATTCATATTTGAACCCTTCTCTATAGAGTGTGGTGCAACAGGGTCATCCCCCCTGTAGGAGAATTCTGATCAGTTTCTCATGGTGGTTCCATAAGAAATTTCTAAGGAAGGATATTATGAAATTCCAAAACAAACAATTAGAAAATCTCATGAAACTAGTCTAAGAAGACCATTAATGATTTTATAAGCATAGTTAAGAAAAATAAAGCAAGAGACTCCTCCTAAGAGTCAACCCACAACATAATATACAACCCCCTAAACACTACCCAAGGCCTATGAAAAGTCTCTAGAACTTTCACATTAATCACATCCATATATATACATCATGCATGATCAAGATCAAATAATCCAAATTTCACCACAATATTTCACAATAGAACAAAATAATACACTTAATTAAAATATATACCATACATAGTAAGAAAAAAAATCTATGAGATGTGATTATATGTTCTTGTTTAATATCCATAAACACACCAAAATCATTTAAACAATAATAGAAAAATATTATTAGGATCAAAATAAACCCTAAATATAAACTATAATAATAGTCCCATCACTGCTATATTTGATTTCTGTTACATAAGAGCTGGTCAGGAACTTATGTGAATCACATACTTGAGTTCCATACAGATTAACTCCTTTATACCTTGCCAAAAAATTATTCAAGAAGAAATTAAATGGAAGACATCGTTTTAAAACACTTAATAACACACCAACATGAATCACTTATTCTAGGACAGAATGCCATATGTCCTTATACGCAACTACCCATATGCAAGAGTATTCTGACTATCAGTAATAACCTGATAGGAATTGTGGGTAGAATATTCTCCCAGTAATAGAAAACCACTAGAGGATATAACATGAGAAATAATAATAATAATAGAAATAAATATTCTAATCTAAATAAGTCTAAAGGACAAGAGTATAAAACCCATGCTATAACAACATTTCTTGTCAATCATATTTTCAATACAAAATAAAGGATCCCCAAAAGCAATAAATGAAGTTCTAAAATATGGAAAAAACAAAGTCACATGAAATCAAAAAATTATAACCTAGAGTCAGTCTCCAATATCACATCGCACCATAAATCTTATCCTACTCAACCACCCCCACGTGGCCCTTTCATATAACTGGATCCTTGATCATGAAATATACACACACTGAGATGCTTGTGTAGAGTGTGAGTGTAAAACCAAGTAAAAACACCAGTGAGACCTTAATATACGTGAACAAAATACATATTGCACACTATGATTGAAATAAATGTTCAAGTGGAAAACATGTAATCATACATCGACACACATATACCGAGTCCTTGAAAACCAAATCTGCTTCAATGGATCAATACTAGAGGGAAAATCAATGGTTATACTAATATAATCATCCAAAAAATCATTTTTACACATCCATCTTGAAGGGATAGTTAGTACCTTCTTTAAGGTAAATACTGATGTTGAAATAATTAATTTCTCCAAATAATGCCACAAACCACATTTTGACCCAGTCTCAATGATCTAGGGAAATTCATCACCATGCATCGAACTAATCTCACAGCTCCGGGGAAAGTTGTCACATTAGCCATACTCCACCTCTAAGGGACCTAATAGATTGCATGGATAAACATGGTCACTTAGTTTTAGAGATATATAAACTAAACATGAAATACAAAATGCTATAATAAGGAATTTTATAAGAACATCATGTAAAGAATGAATCAAATAACCAAGACACATCCACTTGTGAATCATATCTATCATATAAATCACATGCATACATAAGCACACCATATGTAAATCATATCATGAATAGGTTTCATTAAGCTACACAAAGACTCTAAAAAAATATTTCAACACTTTACATACGCACTATATTGTATGAACTCCCTACCTTAAGCTCAAAGACATTCTGATGTCAATAATTTCCACCCATGTCAAGTTTCACATCAACAATCCCTTGATCCATCCCCATTCTATCAGGTGAGAACTATAAGACCCGTTTATAAGAATGAAACCCACCAAAATGGTTGGAATAGATTTTATATACATAATAAGATCCAATAATATCAACAAACTAGGTCTAACCGAGATACAATTCCAATTATTTAAATTTGGTTTCCCTCTCAATCAACTATTGGAAATTCTCTCATTAGATCATACAAGAGCTCTTATATTTGATCATAATATCAAGGATAATTTTTTCACAAGATAAAGAAGATATTTGGGATATAATAGATAGAATTTACCAATTAAGGATCACCAGATCTATTTATGATTCAATTTGACAGGAGTTGATAGGTAAGAATCCAGAATGACCAAGAATGGATATCTAGGATCACTAAAAAAAAGATGGCTGAGGGAGTGCAGGAGGAAAATAAAAATTTATTTCTTACAAAAATCTAATAACCTTCTACCTACTCTCACTCCATTCAAATCCATTGTCCAGATAATTTATTTGGATAGAATTGTGGTTTCCAAAAAATTCCACTAGTTGGATTTGGGATTTGGAACCTTGGTATTGTACTTTCAAAATCCATAAGTTGGACATCAGATTAAAGAAATATAATACAATTACATAGTATCTTTAATTAAAATAAAATTTCAATATTTTGTCAAATGATCAACCATAACCCAAATCACACTATTTATTCTAGATGTATTTGTTAATACCTCCATAAAATCCTTTAAAATTTTCTCCCATTTCAATTATAGAATTTACAATGACTAAAGAATACCTATATGTAAATTCCATTCATCTTTAAAACTTTAAAAAGTCAAATATTTCATAGAAATATAAGTTATATCCTTCTCTATAACATCCCCCAAAAAATATTCCTAAAGGTTTATATACATATTAATTCTACCAAGATGAAAAAATTAAATAAATCTGTGAG
Source organism: Viscum album (assembly GCA_963277665.1). Taxonomy (NCBI): domain Eukaryota; kingdom Viridiplantae; phylum Streptophyta; class Magnoliopsida; order Santalales; family Viscaceae; genus Viscum; species Viscum album. Next base: position 1,678,471,793 of record OY728121.1, on the reverse strand, counting down.
ATATACTTAAAAATTCCCTCTTCAACTAGGAATCATTAAGAACAAATAATGTCTTTATTAATGTAATAAAAATTTTGTCCTCAATATTAAACTCATTAATTTTAAATTTTTTAAAAAATTATAAACATTCTTATATACCATGATTTCCAATCTGATCCTCCTTAATTAATCATAATAAAAATGACCTCACTAATACCGGATCTAAAAATGAAGGAAATTTTGCATACAAAATTTATGGGAAAATTTTATTGAATCATTAACTCAAGGATCATGATCCAAAAGTATCATAGTTATTGATTCATTATCTTTTCGACTCAAATAATCAACTCTCATTTTTTTTACTTTAGTAAGATGATAGTGAATTCTCTAATCAAAATCCTTAAACAGTTTTATCAATCTTATTTTACTCATTGTCAATTATTTTTGTGTGAAAATATAATTTAAACTTTTATAATCAGTATATATTTCACATTTCTCACTATATAGATGATGCATCTATATTTTTAAAGAAAAAAATATCATATCAAAATCAAGGATAGGTGTAGGATAATTATGCACAAGAGATTTTGATTAATGAGATGCATATATGATAACCAACCATTATGTATCAAGATACAACCAAGGCCCCTCAAAGAAGAATTATTAAAAATGAAAAATCCATATTTCTAGATGGAAATGATAACATAGGAGAATTAGCCAATATTTTTTTTGATTCCTAAAAACATTTATAACCTTCCTGTATCTAGAAAAAATTTACTCCTTTTCGAGTTGACATGGTTAGTAGGTCAGATTACCAAGAATAGTTTAAAAGAAACTATTAGTAGTAACCTATAAACCTAAAAAAAACATTGAATATTAATGAAATTTATAGGTACTGGATACTCTTCCAACAAATTATTCTTAGTAGCAGAAACACTTTATCTATTTTTATAAATAATATATCCAGATAAAGAGATCAACTATGATATCACAAACCTAATAGTCTAAAAATTTCATAACCAAAATAAAATAGTGCATTACATACATTTCCAAGACCATTTAGGTTTAGATTATTAGATGATTACACCAAAACAGTAACTAACAAAACCCATTTTCATTGAATCAATAGGATATTTTTTCCACTATATGAGAAAATAATTAATCCATAATAAGTCTTTAATGTATCCAAAAAATCCTCCATAAAGATTTCCTATTAGATATATCTAATGTAATAATTTTATTAATAAACTATGGAAATAGAAACATAAGAAGTAATGAGGTCAAACTCTTACTAAGGGTAATCATTAATGAGAACAGTCAAATATCATCAATGAGATTAAGATAAACATATGTTTATGAGAATTCATTGAAGGAATAAAAACATGAAATATATAATTCCTATCCATTCCTATAAGGAATTAGAAAATATACCATAGTGGTTTGTGTTCAACACCCAATCCCATAAACCATGTTGATATTTTACCATAGTGTAGTGGGTTCACTCCGCCTTCCCATTTAAATTATCTCATGATATATAAAGTATTACCCACCGCATTGATGGGATATATCATTCCAAGTCTACCAATCACAAAAAAAACAGTGTTCTTTAGCTTACCGCCGATGTATTATAAATGGTATCTCATGATATTAAACCATTAACCAATGAATTAGAGGGATATATAATTAAATGTTTAACCTTTACATAATTAGAAACATAATATGTACAGGAACACTTGTTCCATATGAGGGATATAAACCATTCATAAAGTGTAAGCATGATAAAACCCATGCGAAATAAGTAGGATACATAATATTTTATTAAATAATAATTTAATAATATTTAATAATTATTCACAAGGGAATAATGAATTAAATTATATTTTAATGTTCATATAATAATAAATAAATATAACTACAAAAAAATTGAGTTCCAATTTAGGAAAAATCCTGAGAAGGATAAAGGAGAAGTAAAGATTAATTGCATATGTGACACTTTGTGAAATGTACATATGATATTTTAAGAAAATAAATAAATTATAATTTAAATTCATACTATAATTTAATAGATATGGGTTTTCAATAAAATAATGAAGGTTTTCAAAATATATTCTAGTGAAAATAATTTCATAGGGGTGACACATGTCATGAAATAAAATAATTACCTTTTTATTTTTCAGAAAAAACATTATTGAAATTAAAATTCATAATATGGATAATAAATATTGATCCTAAAAATTAGAGAATGAAAATATTAAGGACACATGATATAATTCAAAATTTTATTTGAAATTAAAAAGGATAACATTGGAGAGAAGGTAAATTATGAACAAGAAGTGGAAACCATTGTTTAAGATGATGTGAATTATTCTTAAGATAGTATCTTTTTCAAGAAGGTATTTAACTCATAAATATAGTATATTTGGATAAAAATTTATCTAACATTATGTGAATGGGGAATTCCATGTGAAAATAAATATGAATATCCTGTAGAAACACTTTAAATTAAGAACCAAATTAAGTTATAAAAAACAATTAAATTCTTGGGAAGATATCAACTATAGCCTAAAAAAAGTAAAATCAGGAATACAAGTGATTTTTCAAAGATCAATAATAATTTATTATATTATATATCAAGGGAAAGTAGGTACAACTTGAAAATGAAGGTTGTCTCATAATATAAAACATGCCTCAATATATGGTGATCGAGATTGAAACCCTTACCTTTTGTCTTGATTTACTCGAATGTTTTCTAACATCATATATAAAACATTTATTATATAAATTACTTATTCTAAACCAAACTCATTAATTTTTCCATTTATAACCATCATTTAAATTTGTCCTATATATTAATATTAGTTAGTCTTTACCTATTTTCAATATCATGTGTGGTTAATCTTTATTATTTTGAAATAGATTCATAATAGAACTATCATTATTTGTTACTTTTATAAATTTCATAATAACTTGACCATTAATATTATTTTAATTTATTATTTGTAATTTTATAATTTAATTCCATGGGATCCTTGACTATGATTATTGAAGGAGAAATTAGGGATTAACAAGTTTAAGTTATTTCTAACAAAATAATAAAGATATCCTAATTAAGAAGTATAATATAATTTTAACATTAAAACATATAAAGAAATTATTTACTTAATTTTATCATATATTATCATTATTTAAGTTCTCATAATCATCCATGGAATTACGTTATAGTATTTTTTAATTGGGTGGTAAAATCAACCCAAAGAAAATCATACTATAATTTAATGGATATATTGGAAGTGGTTAAGTTTTAATATCACTATAATAGAAAAATAATAGTACTAATTATTTTTTATATGTGTGATATATCAAAATTTAATTTTTTTGAGAATATAATTTATATAAAGACAATAAATATAATAAACTGATCATTTTTTTCTTAGTGTGGATGTTCTAAGATGGTTAATTTTATAACGATTGATTAATGTTTATATATTCAATGTGTTATTAAATTTGTCTTAAAATAACCTTAATAAATATATAAAAAATCTATTTAACCATTGAACAGATTCATAAATCTTTACATGAATGGAGATAATTGAAAACTGGACACACTATTCCTTGAAGTCAGTAATCCACACACAAATAGGGACGATGCATTCATTTTCCTTACAATGGGAATGAGGATTAATAATGTTTATCATTTTTTAATAATAAATAAGTTATATTTATCATAATTATATATTAGATTAAACTTTTTAAACCATCCTTGTAATTAAGTTAAGGAAAACAAACAGGTTACTTTGTGGAGGTAGTAGTATACACGTACACACGATTCATGTTTTCGTTTTTATTAAAGAAAAATGGAAATGTGGTTAATTAATATACCAAAATATTATAAACCTAAAATTATTTGAATGATACTTATGATATCATTTTAATATGCTATAAGGGTTTCTTAGTATGGTTAATTTTACAAAAATAAATAGAATGAAGAATGAATGGTTAGATGTTTATGCCTCACTTTCTGGGTTATATCATTTGAAAATGGATTAATACCCAAAAGATGGTATTTTGAGAAGAATATAACCTATTTTGGGTGGATAGTAATGTGTAGGGTAGGTTTGGGCTAATTTTTGGGCCAACATAATGGGGTTTTTCTGTAAGGGTAAGTGAGTAGATGAGTGCCCCTTTTATAAGTGAAACAAGATGGTAATTTTTCAATTAACCAAAACATTTCAATAATGGGAAGTCCCCGTCAGGAAAAGTGGATAAAATTTTTATAAATAATACATATGTGAATAGACAAGGTTGGTATATTGCTTAATGAATTATTCCCACACATGTTGTAAACATGTTTTCAAATCATTACCATTATATCTTTATCATTCACCATTTAAATTTTTCTATGGTAACTTGTTTTTACCTAATTTACCTATCTCTTATGACAAAAAATAAAATGGTAATTATTGAATAGTTTGTCCATATTAATTAATTTGTTAAAATTGATTTCATTTGGTTAAATTTCTAAAAATTATAAAATTAATTGTAAAAAATACGAAATGTATATTGTATTATAAATACATTTTTGAAAATATAACTTAATTTCTAAAATATAAAAATTGGTTTTAAAATCAAAACCAAAATTTTTATAATTTTAAATTCAATTATAAAATACAAATTTTATCTTAGAAAAATGTGTCATGAATTTACAATTCGTACCAATATACCAATAACATCATAAAAGTCTTGTTATTTTTTCAAAATGGTTGTTTTTACTATTCACTAACTAATTAATATTTTTAGGAAAATACCAAAAATTCATATTAAAATAATATTTAAATTATAAATAAAAAAATTAGTTTTTTCACATTCAATTTCTATAATTTTCTATTTTAAATTTCAGATAAAATCATAAAATTCAATGCTAAACTTTTATTATAGGAAAATAACTTTTTTAAATTAGTTGATATTATTATTTTTATTTTCTATAAATAACTAATAAATCAATCACTAATCAATAAATAAAATATTTCTTTAAAATCATCATTTTACAATAAAAACAATATTATTATTTAGGAAAAATTATAATGCATAAAAATATATATTCATAAAAATAATAATGAATTATGTAAATTTATATAAAATAACCTTTTTATATAAAAATTTATATATTATTAAATTTCATAATTTAATTACTACAATTAATAAATTAAAATTCAATGAATACGTTTTAATGGCCTAAATATTTCATAATTTTTTTAGTTTGGCATTAAATATAGAGAAATCTATTGAAAATATTTGACATAATTAGAGGAAAACATATATTAAAATCTCAGTTTGTTACATTCTCCCCCTAAAATAAATTAAAACTTCCTCATTTTGAAAATTAAACAACGTGTGTAATTTATGAAGAAAGATCCTAATTGAACATAGTCTGTTATATGGTCATTGACTGATTTAGTATGTGAAGTGAGATTTCACAATATTCAATTTGATATGAACCCTTTGTTAAAAGTGATAGTACATTCCTAAAAGAATCCAAATAAGAAAAGAAGAGATAAATTCACAAGATGTAACTTCCACAACCCTTGAAGAATATACTTATACTTTTAATATAATAATGATTCCACCAACTTTTTTTATAAATCAATATATAATAGATTAAAACTAACATGGCATAAAAGGTTAAATAATATAGGTTTAAAACTCACAATCTAATTCCAAATAAGTTTTTTCATACACATTTCATTTTTACCATATTCTATGAAATTATTTATAACTGTATTCCTTATCATCTCTTTGAATAGGGAATTTATTTTCATAATTTTAAATTTACATAAAATTTTTAGAAATTTATTTTTTTATCTTCTCACATTACCTCACAATTTGAGTTTGATGACCTTTATCTCTTAAATTATAGAATTTATGAATCCCTATATGGAAATTAACCCATCATTTTCCACATTTTTGACATGTATGGAATTTCTTTCCTTCATTATCATCATCACATGAAATTTTAAGAGACTCCATCCTTCTATTATTTAGTGTGTTTGGGACTTTGAATATGTTCAAATTTTAAATTTGATTTCATGATAGCTAGTTTGGAATAATCACAACATTTATCATTCCATATCCTATTCCAATGGGTGGTTCATTGAGGTAATATATGTATTGTCACTCACAAACATGGTTCCATATTGTTCCATCAATTAATAAAACCAAAATGGTATAACATTATAATGTTATTCCCATAAATAGTCATAGTAAAATTTAACTACAAGATATCCTAATTTATGATAATATCACGTTAACTGAAAATTATTTTACTTCAACCTATATCACTCTTAGTTCCACATATATCTTTATTGATTTAATCTTTGTTACATTATGTTGGATTTTATAATACTTATTAACTAAATACCGTTAAATAATTTTGGAATCAGTCCTTCATAGTGGTTCATAAAGAGCATATGATTAAATAATGCATATCCCCCATGATTGTTAAGCTAAATGTGTAGTCATGCCTCTTTTTCATGCACTGGGTATAGGTTGAGTTAATACCCAATGATTCATTAAAGGGTTATTTCCCATATGTACATCTGTGCTAGAGTTTTTATCCTCTTACCAGTATCTATAAAAATACGTAATTTTTAGTAAATCCACTCACGATATACTATACGAAAATTCCAAGATGTTATCCTATATTTATACTTATCCTTAGGGGTTTCAATAGTGTTATCTCATACTAATCCACAAAATAGTTAATATTACCTCCAACAACCTAACTTTTTATCCATAGCTTTTAAATTATTATTAATCATAGCTTATCAACCATAAAATTATCCTCAACTAACATCTAACTTCAAAATTTATCTAAAACATTTTCGGATACAAACCATGAAATCCCGGAACTGACCACCTAGTAATTACACAACCTAAATAAAATATTTCATTACATATATTCCCCATAACTTTTAGGTTTATATATTTAAAGGATTAACAAAAAATAATAACTAACAAAACCCATGTTATTTATATCAAAATGATATTTTTCTAGTGTAGGAGAGACTACTTAATCCATAATAAGTCTTTAACATCTCCCATAAATTACCCACATAACCTATCCTATTAGTCATATCATGTAATTTCCTCGACTCAGAATCCACTAAAATGATTATCTAATCCTGGTTTCCATAAGACCTCAAGCACACCACCCCATATGACAGAGGTTTCTGACTAGCATCGAGGGTCTAATATAACACATGGGGAGACTATATCCACTTTACTAGAGTAAGCCACAATACATGACACATGAAATAAAGTAAACAATAAACAATGAACTAGAAGAATGCATTATTAACCATTTCCAAATATGGGACAAACCTAAACCATCAATAAACATGCAATTTCATTATAACCATTCCAAAAGTAAAGAAAACGATAATATATACAAACATCTAAATCCGAAAAATAGGTTTCGACTCCATGTCTAGATCCTCATCTATGCACATCCCATGCCCAACTCAAATCCCTTGTATAGGTCCCTTTCCCATATCATTACCTACAATTATGAAGTCTTCTTGGGTTCCCAATGGAGGCTCAACAAGGGTAGAGTACAACTCAATAGGCTACCACCAATAGTGTCTACATAATATTTAATCTAAACATATAGTTTATGAAAATATTAAATAAACAACATGTTAAAAAAATGTAAACTGGGTGTCATTTATTAAAATTATTTTCTTAAACCATTTCATTATATGTTACAGGGGTTAATAAATTTATTTATAATACAATAGCCTATGAAATTACACTACTATGAATATTGGTGTAAGTGAAGTTCACTATCTCACTAGGGAAAAAATTTCATAACATTTACATTGCACTTACCGTGAAGCCTTAGTCTAGGTAGTTTATAAAATGCAACTGTTAGGGGCCTAGAGCCTTAGTCCGACTCACTAACCCATTAATTCTAGGGTGGGGTTTAGAGCTTCAGTCCAACTAGACCCATGGGAGGAGCCTCATTCCATTATCCCACACACCACCATAACATTTTCACATTCTTATTTTTCTATTTACCAGATATACCATATCACAAACCATACATGATCAATACACATTACATTCATGTTTCCTAATTATTCAACATATAAACTAACATGAAGACTTAACCCATTATCATGTTTACCAATTATGTTACATAGCCCATTTAATCTATTTACCTTTATCATTACTTAACACATTAAGTATATTAAACAATTTCTGTATCACTGACATAAATTTTTCAATTTCTATATCTTAATACATTACACATTTTTGTTACAACTCATAATCCATTTGACACATTTTTATTATTCCATTTAACCCATTTTCATACCATGCCAAAAAATACCTTATGAAACATCCAAAAATTAGACACCAATATCCTTAATACCTATTTGTAATCTAAACTAACATATCAACATATTTATCATGGGATATACTTTATTACATGTTAATTCATTTATCAAAATTACAATTTTCCATATTTGTGAACATTGATATACCCCATGGGTTTCCCTAATATGATCTAATCAACCTCAAAGAATACCAGGAGAATCATGAGGGGTTCAATTTACTGTTTAATCAATCAGTTTATCAAAACCCACTCAAGGAAATTAATTCACAATAATAGTGAACCATTAACACAACTACACCTGCACAAATTAACTTCATGAATATAGCATATACCTTACAAATCACCTACCATTAAAATGTATATGAATTCACTCTTAATCGTAGATGTTGATCTAAAATATAGAACCATTGGAATCCCCAACCTAAGATCCACTAGAATAAAAGGGTTTAGGGATTCAAAATAAGAAGAAAGAAACCACAATCCCTAACCCATGAAAAGAGAAGAAAGACGATAATTATATTTACCCAGAGCTTCGACCATCACCCAATGGTTCACTAAATAGCCTAGAATCAAAGGCGATCAACCTTTGGGAATGTTTGGAAGTTTTGGTTCATCAATAATTCTTGAGGATGACGAATACGTAAGAAAATTGAGTGAAAACCGTGAAATACCAAGGTGGAAATTTGATAAAATTATAGTTTTAATGAGGCACATGGTATGACCTCATGGTTCACCAATCTATGATCCAACCATATGACATCCTCTATCCAAGTGGGGTCCAATTTGAATTGTTAAATAGGGATACTTCACATTTTGAAAAACCATGAACCAACCATGTGAAATGACTCTATCCAAGGTTGTATGGTTTGTCTCCCCCTTACACAATTTACACAAACCATGAGAAAATCATGAAACGAGAACAAGATAATTGAATTTCTATTTATTTCATATCCAAAACCCCTAGAACACATGATAGCTTCCTCATACATATGATAAATATTTAATTAGCATAAATTGAGGGATTCAATCAAAAATTTAAACAAGGACATACCAATAATATGTACGGGATCTTTCAACCTCCCCAGCTTATGACGAATCATCCTTGAGCTACTCTTCCCAAGATTCACTGGGATTTCAAGTAAAAATATTGGCCTATTGAGACCACACATATGAATATCTCTCCAAATTTTCTTTTAGAACATTACTATGTTGGCCCAAAACAATAACCAAAGTCATAGTCTTTCCCCACAAGAATTTCTCACTTTGATCTAAAAAATGAACAATATTTTCCTCAAAGGAATCATCAATCACAAGCTCAACATCCCCAAAATCAATCTCATAGGATAGGCAAGGGTGATACTACTGAAGTTGTAACACATGAAATATGTTGTGAATAACACTATAACATTGTGGAAGATCCAATCAGTATGACATTTCTATGATCATATCCACAACATCAAAAAACCCCATGTACCTGGGTACCAACATGCTCTGATTCCAAATCAGATGGTGACCCAACCTTGGAAACACCTGAAGAAACACAAAATTTTCCTAGCCACATTTCCTCACCTATTTATAACCACAAATCGAGTCTTGATAATCCAATTAAATAATCAAACATCAAAAACACAAAGAAAACACTCAAGTCATTCATCAAGTCAAACCCCATTCAATAATCGTTATCAATTCCAAGTCACCAAAATGGTACATAATCAAGTACCTTGACCCCAAAACACTAGTAATATCACAACCGACCATTCTCACACTTTGGTGATCCCCACCACACAATTTATCTTATGCCACAACCTTCTAGTTTTTGGAACCTCTACTATCAAAGAACTACCATCAGAACCTCAAATAATATTTCATAACATACCTGATGTGTTTCCCAAATCATGACACCTGAACATCCATAAGGTCTTTACCCATTATTTTCATCCATTCTTTTCTTCAAAACAACTTGGAAGGACATCCATACACCATAATATTTTGGAATAAGAAAAAAAATCCTATTAAAAGTATGACTTCATTTACAAAAATAACTTTCCACTGTGGACATAAAACTAGAGATGGGCCATGACTTACCATGCATATTCCTTTTACCAGATCATGTTGGAAAACCCCCCTAATAGCTTGTACCTGAACACCCATCTTCTACAATTGATACTCTACCCCATCACCATCCCATAGACCCAACTAATTTAATGACTATAATTAAAATATAACACACTTATCATGGTCATTCCTATAATTCTTGTATAACTCCACCATGACAACATCCACAATAATCAAAACAATTATCTTGATCCATTACACCCATCAAAATTCCAAACATAAACACTTCCCCCATCCATACACTGACTAAATAAGACTAGGTTCTTACTTAAAACCCATTTTCAAATTTTAAATGTACTTTTCAATCCAAAACATCCCTTGAATATGGTTTATAAATCATCAAATTCAACCCTTTTCACCTAGCCGAGACGATCAGTCCCTGAAAGACTCACCCTAGAAATTATTAACTTCACTAGTGTGATGCCATTAACTCACTGGGACAAGATTAATTTACACCTAAGGATTCTTCAAGGTCACCACAACACACCTACCATAGGACATACTCGACCTACAATGAGGTTCTAGAATCCATCATCCCATACCAAAAACGATTTTCATTTCCTACCACACCCTTCAATCATTTTAACAAAGGAATCTCGAAATTAATTTATATCCACCCCAAGCCCCAATCCAATGCTTGGATCATTCAACAACCCCATCTAAGTCTCACATAAAATTTTATTAGAAACCCATCATATACCTTACATGTTTCTCATGGGAATCCCAATGCCACCACAACAACTCCATGATCTACTCTACCATCCCATGATTGAATCATAAGACCCCACCTTAAGAGGTCCTTTTCTATCACTTTAAAGGAATTATAACCACAAAACTAATGATTTTATCATAATATGAAACTCATAACCTTGTTTTGGATTTCTAGATCTTCCCAGAACAAAAAAGCATACATCACTCGATACCCATTCTTGTATTATGAGAATGGAACTTATGACATTAATTAACACATGGTGCATCCTGAGGACCTTACCCATAGATTATTTATGGTGTAAAACCCACCATTTTTCTCCAAAAAGCACCCCAGAGTGTAACATTCATGTTTTCCCATGCCCAACCTGACACATTCAAGTCTCTAAGTGTAAGTCCTATGTTTTATCAATGTATCCGAGAGGATTTCAAGATGTTGGGCATGATATTCACTACCTACAAGTATGCAAAGAATTTCTTGATGAAAACCACCACAATTTATCCATCATCAATGTCACCTCCCAAAACGAGTACACCTTAACCTGTTGAGAGTCTTAGGAGTCCCTACCTATAACGTACCATCAATACTTGGACGTCACAACTCAAGTGGGGGTACCAACCAAACTCACCACCACTTCACAACCCTCTACCAAGTAGCAGTGAACCAACTTTTCCTTTGGAACTATTTCCACCACACCACTAGAGTTCTTCCAGCATTCCCTTGATAGTTAATAATCAGAACACAAAGTTCCACCTTACCAATCAAAAAACAAAAGTCTCCCATATATCCATACTTCCCACTTTTTTTTCATAAAGAACAACATGCGCTTATCCTGAGTCTCTTGTTCTCCATCCCGACTATAATTGTGCATTACCAATATGTTCCCACATCTAGAACTCATTAGAGCACTCATGGTTTTCAACTTTCCTATGAAAAAAACACTAAGAATGGATTTAGATAAAAAAATAAAAACATCACCATGCCTAACCCAATGCCCACTTACTCACATGACCATGCCTCCTGGATCATTATCCTAATCATAATTTAGAAATTATTGATTTCTCACCCAAAAACTAAACCATTTCTACAAAATCCAACCACATGACCATCCTAACATCAGGTTTTACCTTCATAACAACATAATCCATCCACGATACATTAACCCTTGTCTCATCTTCCCAAAATCAACATTGACGCCTCTACCGATCATCGTACAATAGATGGGTTAAACATACAAATGATACAACCACTAAAAACAAACATACAACCAACTTCTTTCACTCAGGTAAATTTCTGAGAGAACCATGGAACGACCATATCATTTACCAAATCTCAATGGAACTCATTATGCATCGATTACACATATGAATCTTCTCCCATTCATTATATTCCAAGGAACCTACAATACAATGCTCACCTCCCATTAGGTCACCCTCAATACTCCCATTACTATCAACTCATTGTCACAACTCGAGTCATGTCTCCCTAAATAGTTGACCTTCCCAAATAGCCCTCTAGGCCAATCCCAAAACTATCCAAATCCAAAACACCCACCTATATCTCACACACCCAAGAGAACTCAAACAATGACCAACCACTCTCATAGGTCACTTTTGATGGTTAAAGGACACAAACAAACAAACTAGTGTTAGGGGAAACAAGTAACTAGGCCCTCTCTTTAGGAGATAAAAATTAATCATCTAACAAGTCCCCCCTCACGGGTGGTTCTCCTACCCCCATTCACCAAAAATAAATCCAAATCATTGAGAAAGTATTTACTCTAGGTTCCAATCCCATAACAACATGACCACTGGCATCAAAACCATGAACCAAGAAATCCTTTTCAATACTAACATAACATTCCCGAGGACAACCCACAACTGTTACCTCATCCAGGGTATCCGAAGATTCCACTTGACCATGAGGACACAACATAACCAAAGGTACACCAAGGGGAACCCCTCTATCCAACACATCAATCTCACAATGGTATTTAAACTAAGGAACTCTCACTACCCAAATCACCTATACAGAAAATCTGTTTACAACACTAGGGATACTAATCTCCAGTGTCCCTTAATATTGAAACCTAACACATAATTGAAACTCAAATCCCCCCTTTACATAAATAATCAAATGGTTTTAAACTGAAACTCTCTAGTCAGATCAAACATACTTAGACTGAACCACCCGGGGTCCCATTTCATTAATTTTATAAAACAATCAAGGTTCTCATAGGATTGTTCCTCTCCTTTATTACACTAAATATATTAGTTTTCTTCCTCCACTTCAGGAGGTTCATTATCAGTGATATATTCCAATTTCCCCAACTAGATCACATCATCAAGGTGACATTTATCTACAATTCCAAACACCACCCAAATTAAATTACATAAAACATCCACTACCTTCAATAAATAAGTCCTTCCACTATCCATAAACAACTCATTCTACATACATTATTAGTACAAACATAGTCATATATAGAACACTAACCTCAACCACCTCCACCATGGTTCATGGAAAACATGAATAAAACCAACATACATAGTCACATGTATTTCATTAGATTGTTCCTTTTAAACCATTTTCAGTTTTACAATAAAAATATTTCTCTTCTAGTCATCTTTCCCATTTTGAAACTTGTTACATACAATATTTTAACTTATTAACAAATATCAATAAGGAAAATTATTTAACTATTTCTTAATATTCATTCCATTTACCCATTTTTATCATCTTTATTAGACATCATTTTCTTCAAATTTTCAAGAAAGTAAAATCCATCCTATACTTTATGTCCCACACACCCATCATGTGTCTTCCTATCTTGATGCATGCCACCTATATATCTAGGTCCCTATAATAATGCATGAATGCACAACCTCATTTTGTCTTGGTGATGAGAAAAATAATATAAAATATTCACATCATAAAACATGTGCATCACCCAATGCTGAAATAACTTTCAACTATAACAACACCTATCAAGAACAAAAATTCCCACCATATGTACTTGGTTTTTACCTCATTCATGGGTTAGATACCCCTATGAACAAGTTCATTAAAAATGTTTGAAACTTCTTAATCTCACTTATACCTTCCAAAATAGAAAGATAATAGAAAAGATACCTCTAATACTACTTTGTATCATCTTCGACCAGGGAGCCACTAAACCGGTGTCTTGATCCGGGTTACCACCTAACCTCAAGCGTGCCACCTCATATTCCAGAGGATGATGACTAGTATAGAGGGTATAATACATCATGTGGGGAAATTATACCATATTAACTAGAGTAATCAATATCAAATAATAATATAAATAAAGGAAACTATAAATAATGAACCAGAAACTAGCATTTCAAACCATTTCCCAAGAAGGGTATAAACCACAACAAATAATTAATATTTCATGTCATGCTAACCATGCCAAAAGTGATGAAAACCTAAAATAGATACAAAGAACTGAATCCCCAAAATATGTCCTAACTCTATGTAAAAATCCTCATCTATGAACATCCCATGACCAAATCAACTCCCTATCGTAGGGACCTTGCACTTATCCTGACTTGAAACCATGAATTATTCTTAGGGTCCCAATGATGGCCCAAGAATGGTGTAAGTACAACTCAATAGGCCACTACCAACAGAGTCTAGAAAATTTCTTGTCTAAAAAAATATTGTATGAAAGTATGAAATAATAAACAAGTTAAATATAAGTAAATTGGGGTCCATTAACTAACATTATTCCGTTGAACCATTTTTTATATGTTACATGGGTTAATCAATTCATTTATAACACAAAGTCCTATATCGAACCATTATGATGCATAAGGGGGATGTCATGTTCCCTATCTGACTATGTAAAACATTTCATAACATTTTTATCACACTTGCATTGGAGCCTTAGTCCAGGTATTTTCATACAATTGAATCATTATGGACTTAGTGCCTCATTCCTACTCCCTAACCAGTAGATTCTAGTGGTGGGGTTTAGAGACTCCGTCCGACTAGACCTATGTGTGGAGACTCATTCCATTATTACACCCAACACCCACACATGTTCACAGGCTTATTTATCCATTTACCACATATGATATATCAAAAACCATACAAAATCAATACAGATAACATTCACATTTCATAATCATTGAACATATAAATTAACATCAATCCCTAACTGAATAGAACATTTACCAATTACATTACATATCCCATTTAATATTTTTCCATTTATCATGCCATAACCGATTAATCATATTCAATAATTCCCATATCATTAACCCATATTTTATTATTTCCATGTTTAAATCCATTATGAATTTTAGTTAAAACTCATAATCCATTTGATACATTAATGTTATTCCATTTAACCTTTTTTCATACCATTCCAAAAAATACCTTATGATACTTTCAGAAATTGGTAACCACTATCATTAATACATATTTATAACCCAAAATAACATGTTAACATATTTATCTTGTTATCTACTTCATTATAGTTCAATTAAACTCTTAACTTTACAATTTTCCATATTCGAGAATATTGGCACACCCCATGGCTGGAGGAAGTCCTTTATAATCGACCACAACACATCCCATGGGGATCATGAGGGGTTAAATTCATCATTAAACTAGTTATTTAAGAAAAACGTACCCATGGGAATAAATAAACAAAAAGAGTGACTCATTAACACAACTACAGATTCACAAATCAACTTCAAGACTATGTTATATAACTTGTATACCACCTACCTTGAATACATAGATGAATGCTCTCTTAATATTATCCTTAGATCTAGATTCAAGATTTCATGTCCCCTCCAAGTGGGGCTCATTCCATGACTCTCCAATCCCACCTCCAATAGGCCAGGGGATGGTGACAAGCATCGAGTAGGTATATCACAAACACAGGAGTCATTTCTTATATACCTTTATGCACACACACATCTCCAAGTCCACAAAATGAAGAAATGGAAAAAACACTAAGAAAACAATGCATGCATACCACTATATCCCAACCAATAGAGTATGATAGGAAAGCAAAGAAAAGTGAAACTAGTCCAAACAAAATCCCACCAAAAGAAGTTTGTAACCAAAAGTCTATCCTATAAGCAAAGATACCAGGATTGCTGCCTCTAGCCATAGGAACACACCTTAGACTACATGATCGCACAAATCTCTGTCTAGTACTGATAATACTAGGACTCTATCAAAAGGTCACTCATATACACAAGAAATGACATGTGTGGGAAAATCCAATGCATGGGTGAGTATAAAAATACTCAACAGGACACCCTGAAACCAAAAAGAAATTCCCAAAGCAAAGAAACAACCAGCTCTAAAAAATTATATGACTACAAAACATATAATAATATATTGATACATTTAGTCCAAGACACACAATCTATAGGTATGTCACCACTATCTAATACAAATAATAGGAATTTAAATCGAAGATTCCATGATGCACTCTTCTTGGGAAGACAATCTGGAGTTCAATAGTACTGATGACATCCATCAAATATGTATTGTTCCTTGGGAACCATAATAATATAGATAAGATGATAGATCTAAAGAGAATGCTATACCACCGATGGGGATCATAACTAGGTCCATGGGGTAATACTATCAACTCCATCTGGAGTAACATGCTAAGTAGAGGTTCGAAACCCTATAATGTTGTCAATGTAAATACTGAAGACTCTACCTATGGAATGGAGAATGAATAGAGTACCCTTCTTCAGGCATCTCGAGGGATTCCAACAACTCTATCCAAGAAGTCCTGTTGAAGGGATCGTAGTCCTATGAGTAGGAAATGATTTGTACTTACCTTAAGGAAAATGATGAGGGAAACAAAACATTAAGGAAACTTTTCAAAGATACGGTGGAAATGTGAATCAATCCACATAGAAAGGTATACACAGAGTTTAGTAGGGTCACATGCTATATCCCTTGACCCCAGGTACTACCCATGTACAAAAACCCATGTCATTCCAACTGTGTCATGTCTAAGATGGGTACATGGAGTGTAAAATATGTCACACACCGTGTCCTTCCATCTAGCATCCACCCATGTACTCCAGCTGGGTGCCACTAAACAATGTCAACCCATGTATCTATGCATGCGTACGAGTACATAGCGTAGTCCATGTAATTTTCCTAGGACAATCTGTGTGGGAGAGTACACACCTTGTAGATAACCTATATACTCCACCCCGTGACTGTGTATCTCCCAGGATACACGATGAGTCTATAGGAAGGGCATAAACACCATGTGATTGGGGTTAAATGCTGTGTAAAATTTAAATTGCCCCAAAACCCTTACCACCACTCAGTTGGAGCCACACACTATGTTACCCTAGGTTACACACCATGTTCATTGGGATCTTCCAGAATTTTTGGTTCTTCCTCCAAAATATTCACCCACTAATCTAGATCTCATTATTATTGTCTAACAACATCCAAACTCTAGATTTGGGGCCATTTGACCACCACAACTGCATATTAATGATGTTTCAGACTTCATTCAGCTCAGAAATATGATTATTTTCATCCTGACACAAATTGTTTGAAGAACAGTTTCCTTAGACCTTTTCAGATTCGTCTGTCACCATCCGTGCAACTCCTCTATTAGGCTATCCAGATGTCATATCATCAATTTCAGATCATTTAACCAAGAAATGAAGGTGAACAAATCCATTGTTGAAAAACTCATTGACGAATGAAGAACACATAGAGAACGAGGGAGAGAAAAGCACAAGGAAAAAATCAGATGAAAAAACCTTGACCATTATTCCTTTTGACCCTGATCAATTCCCATAAGAATTATCATAAAATTAAATCAATTCTCAGATAATCAAACCCCAATAATCTTTCAATGTATAACTCATCTAGTAAGAAATGATCAAACCATGGATTAACTTGTTCTTATGGTGGTTTGCGTTCATCATTGAATTTAAGAATGGGGAAATCAATACAAAATAATGCATCCTAATTTGGAATTGGAAAATTTTATATTGAAGATCTATTTCCTCTAGAAAGATATATAAAAAACGATGCTCCTTGATCATCGATCCACAATTCCGTCATCGCCCGTCGATAGAAATCTCCAGGGTTTCTCTCTAGAGCCTCCAAGGAATTTCTAGGGTTATGAGAATAACCATGGATTCCGACTTAAAGTATTATATAAAATAAGAAGAATCACAACATCACTGTGTTGACAAAACAATAAAATAAAAAAAAATTCCAATTTATTTTATTCATTAAAATCACCCAAAACTACTTTTCATAAATGACTCACACTAGCCGATTCTAGGTCATTCCTAAAGGTAAATATGTTTATTTGAACACAATTAATCCATTATATTTATGATATGGGAAACCATTTATATGTTATTACACTTTTTAAGAAAACTATATGTGCATGATATTTAATATTTTAACATCATTCAAAAATTTATTCCAGGCACACTGGGCCTCAGACATGTATGTTGTCTTAGTCCATGGTCTTGAAACTAAACCATATAAAATTTAAAAATAATACACTAAAAATATAGGACATTAAATTTTCCACACCTTGGGGATTTACATCCCAAAAAATAAAAAACAAAGGCTACTAAAAAATATGAGGGTATTGAGCATGAATCTGATCCTCCTGCTCCAAAGTGATCTCCTAGAGTTTCCCATGCTGCCACAGAACACACACTAAATGAATAAATTGCCCACAAAGGATCCTCTCCTACCTATTCTTGATCTCCGATCGGTACTCTGAAAAACTTGATCCATCATCGATGTTCAACTTTCCCTAGTCGATGGCATGTGATGGGTCATGGACGAACCTCCTTAGTTACAACACATAGAAGGCATCATGTACCCGATCTAACTGTAGAGGTAGGGTTAAGTGGTACACCACCTCTCCAATAATACATAGTATCCATAATCGGATCATAAACCATAGAGATAACTTTTCACCTCATCCAAATCTCCATATTCCTCATTGAGGTGACACATGAAGGAATATATGGTCTCTTTCCTCGAAATCCATAGGCCTATGACACCTTTCATCATAAGATTTCTGACAGCTCTAGGTTGTCATCATCCATTCCTAGATGATCTACACCTTCTCTATAGTAGCTATAACTAATTTCAGGCCCATGAGTACTGACTCTCCTAGGTCAGTCCAACATAGTGGTGACCTCTAGGGTCTCCCATAAAAATCCTCAAATGGTTCCATTCAAATAGAGGAATGGTAGCTGTTTTTGTAAGATAAATCAACCATGGGTTTGTAATCCTCCCAAATATAGCCAAATTACAACATGAAATCTATCAACATGTCATCCATAACTTATATTTTATGCTCCATCTAGCCATCTATTTGTGGGTGAAACACTATTCATATGCACAATTGGGTCCCAATCTCCTCTTGTAATCCCTTCCAAAATAGGTTATAAAATGACAGTCACGATCTGAAAAAATCATTGATGGAACTCCATGGATTTGAAATATCTCCAATACCTAGGGGATTCCCATGATCGTTACTGAAATCTACTATTGGATATAAAAGAAGTGGGCCAACATGATGAGTTATTCAATGATCAACCATATGAAATCATGTCCCCTGGATATATGTGAAAAACATATCAAGATGTCCATCAATATTCCATCCCACTTTCGTTCTGTCACCTCAAGGGGTTTAGCTTAACCCTTCAGAACTTGGTTCTCAGCCTTCACTAGCAGACAAATAAGGTATCAAGAAATGAAATCAGCCACTTCCTTATTCATTCCCGATCCCCAAACCTGACATCAAAGGTCCCAATACATCTTCTTCACACCAATATGTACCACCAAAGGGGATGTATTATGCTTCCTCAAAACCTCCTCCAACAATGTCACTGGTACTGCTGTGCATCCTCTAAAAATAATGACATGCTCCCCACCATGTGAATATCCATTTTGAGAAAACCTTGTGGACATATGAACATGTAAGATCTCACAGTTAGTATCCCCATGAAATGCCTCCCTAACTCACTGAATGAGTGGAGGGGAAATAACCATTGACTAGAGGTATGTTTTTCTATCTCCATCCAAAAAGGATATTTGTAATGAGGCCAACTTCCCAAATGCCTCAAAAAAATACAAACTAGATATCATTCTAAGAGAATATGCCACCACATTCCCATTTTTAGGGGTATATAAAATCTTAAATTCACAGTCCTGCTGGAATTCTAGTCATAACCTATATGTCAAGATTAGATCCTTTTGAGAGAATATATACTTGAGACTCTTGTGTTCGATGTAGATGATAAACTGCTTGACCATCAGGTAGTGTCACCGCATCTTCAATGCGGAGAATACCAATGCTAACTCAAGATCATGGGTCATATAGTTCTTCTCATGTGGTATCAACAGCCGCGAAACATAGGAAATAAATGATTTACTCTACAATAGGACACAACTATGCCTAGTCCTTGATACATCATATAAAACTACATACTCGACACCCTCCTCCAGAAATATCAAGATCAGAGTTCTTATCAAAAACTGCTTCAACTTCAAAAAATAATACTAGAACTTCTCTATCCATATGAAGGAATTCTCCTTTAGAGTCAAAGATGTCATCGATGTTGATACCTTGGATAAATCAGGTATGAATATCTAATAATATCCTGCAAACCCGAGGAAGCTCCACACCTCCATCATTCTCCTAGGTTTCTCCCATCATAACATTGCCTCATCCTTGGATTGATCTAGAGACAATACTTCTACTGAAAAAACATGTCCTAGAAAGTGGACTGCCTAAATCTAGAACTAAAACCCTGAGAGTTCCCCATAATGCTGGTTCACTCAGAGTACATCAATAACCATCCATAAGTGTATCACGTGATCTTACCCAGATGCGGAGTACACATGGATACCATAAAATAATGACTACCAAAATATGGTCTAAATAAGTTTGTAAGATCTGATTCATGAGTCCCATGAACACTACTGGGGAATTATTCAAGAAAAAGGGCATCACTAAGTACTCATAGTGACTGTAGCTTCATCTGAAATCTATATTTGGTATATCCTCATCCCATACTCGTAGATGGGGATAGCCAGATCTGAGATCAACCATCGAGGACCATCATGTCCCTCTCAACTAGTCAAATAGGTCATCAATTCTTGGTAGTGGATACTTGTTCTTCATGGTCACTTGGTTCATGTCCTTCCAGTCCACACACAACCTCAAGAGCCCATATGTCTTTTTGTAGAACAAAATAGGGGCCGCCTATGAAAAAACAGTGGGTCTCACAAATCCCATCCTCTACAAGTCCTCCAAATACACCCTCATATCACTAAGATCTAGGGGATACATATGATATACAGATATTGATATCGGTTCTATCATGGGGTGTAAATCAGTGAACAAGTCTATCTTATGGTGGGGAGGTAATCCTAGAAAATCATCAGAAAAGACATCCTCATACTCCACCAACATCACTAGAAACTGTAATCTCATAACATCTATTGCACTGAGGTTAATTCTATCCAACTAATGAGTAATAGGATATACCCTCCTATACATGACTCCATACTGTACTACCTGGGATGCCTTTTCACTAAAAATGGAGAACCTCATTCCATCACTATAGAGACACCACACCGTTCTCCTAAAATAGTCAGTCTGGGCATTGAATATGAATAAATAGTCCATACCAAAATGGATGTCATAATGCCTCAATGCTTCCACCAAAAGGTTCCAACTAAAACTATCACCTTAAAGGGTTAGGCCACACTTTTAGAACATACGTTTGATCACCTAGTCTTCTATAGTTGTTGTCCCCATGAGTAAGGGTCTAGTCAACTATTCAACCAGAATCTATAGGTCTCAAACAAGATATGTGGTGATAGTGGAATGAATAGAACCCATGTATATCAATACTATATCTAATTTAGAAAAGAAACAGACCAAACCTTGAATCGTTCCCAGAGCCCTTGGGTCATATGCCTCAACCGCATGTAGTTTCCTCCACCCCTGTCCTCTATCTCCCTGATCTTGGCGTGGACAACCTAGGTGTGGTGGTGGTAATAGGTTGAAATGTTGACCACCTCCTACTGCTCTACCTAATCCTCTTCCATGTACACTGTCCTACAGAATTGCTAACTCCTATCACTATCTCTTCCTTAATGGTCCATCCACTGTCTCCCTGTCAACAATACAATGGGTCAGAAAATCATGGGGGAGATGTCCCATGTTGTCACATGAATAAAACAACCTCTATAAATGATAAATAGACCAACCTTATGATCCTTGAATTGTAGATCCTATTCTTGGGAGGTCCTCCTAAAATGTATCATGCATCCAGATCCATGAGACTGACATAGGATCCATGCTGCCAAGGTCTCTGCACATTCTCATCCACTGCTGACTACCACTAGCTATATCTTCTCATCCATGAAGCTTTTGACCACCAATACTTGCTCAAAAACCCCAACATAAGTAGGAATGCATAGAGGGATAATGTTGGCTCAGATGTCTCTATACAGACCTCTCTCAAAGGTCTGAGCCTTGAAGTACTAATATCTAACCATATCCATCGAGTACCTAGAATGGTTGGTGAACCACGATAAATAATCATCCATGGTCATTATACCCTATTATAGATGAAGAATCTCCTGTATACACACATATCTCAGTGTAACTGGTGAGAATTACTCTCTAACAAGACGCTCGAACATTATCCATGAAACAGTCACCTTGTTATGGGTCAATATCCAAACTCCACAATCACCCTATCGAGAATTGTAGAAGGTTTTCTGCAAGGACCACAATCAGATTAGCTGGTGTCCTAACTAGATATAAAACTTGGGTCACCACCCAAAGCCAGTACTTATCCACATAATGGTTGGGGTCGCCTTGGAAATTTAGGGGTATTTTTGTAACGACCAAAATATTCATTAATGAAAATTTCTCTTGGTATATTTAAATATCTTCTTATGGTTATGTAGAATGTATACACTTATTTTGTTTTATGTTTTGGATTTTAAAATTCCGTTAAGAATTGTGACCGTTTCTAAATATAGATATTGAACAATGATAACATGATTAGTATACATATATGGCTTTAACAAATCCAATTTACCAAGACAAAGGATGTGATGGCCTCATCCTATAGACTTTCCCCATATAAAGACCATTTGTCCGAGCTTATAATGGACGTGGCGTCATCCGGCGTCGCTTTTGACCAATCCCAAGCTACGATTGAAGCTATTATGCTGGAGTGGAACTACCTATGGGAGAAGTGGAAGTTGATATAGATTACCACTAGAGTGATGTTATCCAGGCCACCCCAAGAGTCTATCACCATCACAAACCATACAATTCAGTCTTATGTGGGTGTTATAAGGGGTTATGTACCACAAACCTAGCATTATAATTATGTAAATTATTTTTGTATATAATAAATAATATAATTTATTTTATTAATGTTACTTTGTAAATAGTTTTTAAAGGAAAAATATTATCTTCTTGTTAATGTTCAACTAAGGAATCTATTTTGATAAATTAATGGATTTTTGAATTAAATATTAATTTAATAAAATATTATTGTTAGTAAATTAATTTTTATTAAGTATAAATTATCATATTATTTTTATGAATACAATTGTAATTTTTATTTTGTTTTGAAATATATTGTTGTCAAAACCCATGAATTTTTTATAAATGTTGGTTTTTATATTAAAAGTGAAAATTCACATATTTAGAAAACTATTTGGATAAAATTAATATTATTTTTCAAATTAGGAAATTGAAATTATCCAATGGTGAATTTTTATAATTTTCCGAGACAATTGAATTTTTGGGTAAAAATTAAACACCATTTTAATATATAATGTGTTTTATGACATCATAAAGACCCAATAGGGATATAATAAAATACTACAATCATTATATTCTGATAATATATTTTTTTTCCATTAAAATAATGTGATATTTGTTTTATTTATTTATTTTACAATGTATAAGTGTACCCTTCAAGATTTATAAAACATTTTAGCTTTTTAAATTGATTTCCATGAATGTATGACTCACCCCCACATATGAAACCCTATTATTTTAAGAAGTTAAGGCATTGGATTTATAATATATTGATTTCCAATCCCCTTTGAAAAAAACTTTGGGCATAAACCATGGGCTAGTTTGTGGTTCTGATTAGTATAATGTGTGGTGTCCCAAACCAAAATAATAAAGAAATTTCTCTCCTTTCTTATATAAACCGACCCAAGATCCCACTTCCTCTCAACTGAATTCCTTTTGAGTTAGTCCTAACTCTTCCCTCCTCTCCCTATAATCCTCCCAAGCTACCCAATCTCTCAAGAAATCTCTCTCAAGCCCCCCCAAGCCTTTGGGATCACACTTACATGTAAGGGATTCTCACTTTCCTTATTTATGTCCATGTTTCCTTATATTGTTATGCACTTTTATTTTAAATTATAAATGTAGGGGTATGATTTCTCACCTTCCCCATACTTCCATTTTAATTTTTGAATATTGAGATATCCCATTTCTCTCTCATTAATTCCTCCAATGTACACCCATTACCATGCCAAAATTCCATAAGGAATTTCTCTCTCCTCATTTACATTCAAGAAATTATTTTGTATTACATATCTAAATTTAATTTCATATGTTTTTACATGTATCTATATGACCCAATTACTAACCATTTCATGTATATATGATGATACACCCATTTATCTCTCATCAACCATTTTTATTAATTCTTATGTCACATCGTTATGCTGCCGAAATTGCACCGTGTTTTACCAAGACGAGATCATTGTGTAGTGAAAATAATACCCATATCTCTATTATGGGTATTCACATTTATGAACATATACATATTGAATGGAACATTCATTTATTTATTCCAAATTCCTTAATCATGGAATAACTTATGATTTTGATTCATTCCATGTAATATGATCCATGTGACACACTTATGCATGAAATAAAATGCTTTAGAAGGGTGCACCCAAATAGCACTCCAATGCATTTGGTAAAGTATAGTATCATGACACATCATGTGTAATGAGTATTGACACATGCTAATTCTTGGTAAACAAGAGTTTACTTGGGATTCATATGCAATGAGGGTTTACTCATGCTCCATATGCAATGATCATTGGATCATGCTAATGTCATGTTAAATGTTGTTGCCCCATCTCCCTGTTATGATTATCTTGCTTTATCATGCCTTTATGTTTATGTTACCCATGTGCTCCATTTATATGCCTATTGTATAACATGTATTGTATTAATCATGTTATTCCATGTTTATTACCTTAATGGGATTTATAGCTCACTATTTTCTTATGCATGTCCTCAAGTTATCCCAGGAAATGCTATGTATGAGGGAATGTAGTGGTAATTTATAAGAAGTTTTCAATAAAGAAGTTGTTTTTTTATGTTCTAAGTTGTTATGTAATGTTCCAAATCCCTAAAGACACTAGAACTCTTGATATTCTATGTTTTATGAAGTGAATTTTATGAAATAAATCAGGTTTAAGTGTGTAATAAAAATCATGGTTGTTGTTGTAACACCCCAAGACTTCATAGTATGTTATCTTTTAAATGCAATTCAATAACTTGTGCTACACACAACACTGAATTCGAATGCCCCACGACTTACCAAACTAGCCATTCAAAACATATTTATGGATAATATTAACTTTATTTTGAATTTTATATACTCCATATAATTTTAACATCTATATTATGTGTTTCTTAGACATAATATAAGAATAAAATCAATTTTTCAGAAAATGAAATTTTACTGCCTTTTAATGGAGGCTTGCCAACCATTTTTTTCCATTCTCTAATAGCCGGATTTTGGGTAATAAGTTCCCATTCCAAGCACTTCCAATTTCCAAATTTCAAATTCAAATCTAAACATCATCATACCATATCTCTGACAATGCCCCTATCATCAAAGCCTTTGTTGACACCTTCAATCCATTGTCGAACATCACCGGAGAGAACCCCCTCGTCGCCACTGCAGAATCAAGGACCCATCCTAACAACCCAGTAGGACACCGGCGGAACTAAGCCATCATTGTCGCCATGGGACTGTCATCAACCCCCATCATCACATCCACTGGAAAAACATTCACAGCCTGTCTCGAAACTCAAAAAAGAAAACAGATTATTCGTATCAGTCAGAACACAGTTGATCATCACCACCTTCAACGGTCTAGATCCAAAACAACCAACCCTCCATGGCCAAGAACAACCAGGCCGAAGTCAAATACCCAGAAACCACCACCAGATAAAAGAATACCACAAAACAACATCCCCCAATGAAAAGATACCAACGCAACACCTTAATCGTAGCTCAGTAATCAATAAGAAATCCTTCTCAAAATATTAAGGCAAGTCCTGGCCGACCATTGGCATATTTGGGTCAATTTTGGGACCTCATAGAGCCACCTAAGAGTGATAATGACACTTTATTTTAATTAACTTAAAGTAAAGACACAAATGACAAAAACAAATACCTTTTTGTAAATTAATTTTTACTTGGGGTTATATAAGTTATCCTTTGGACTATAAATACTCTTTGAGAAGATAAAATGTTTTCGTACATCATGGTATTTTTTTTTATAATTTTTAGACATCAAATAAATTAAATTATTTATGACACAAATAATGATGCGGTATTTATCTCATTAATGAATGATTTAAATAAATAAGATCATAAATATTAAAATAACATCAAAAACCTATCCAATTATTATTGGATGAATTTATTTAGACCATGAGTCATCTTATCTTCGACCTTAATGATTTTGGGACATTTAGAAATCGAAAATCATTATATAATAAAATAATATTTTCACACTTTCCTAAAGAACCCCTCCCCCCCCTTATAAAAACACCACACTTATAACCCATTCCCCACACCTCTAAATCCCCTTTGATCATCCAAAACCTACCCAAATAATCTCTAAATATCCCTCTCTTCCTCCTAGAAGCATTACATTAGTAAAAAAGCACTTCAAGACGTCTTTTTGGTTCAAACCAAAGGGAGTTACCCGAATTAAAGGTAATCGTTTCTCTTAAATTTTTTTCTTTTATTTTACTTCTCAATCCAAAAAATATTTTCATTCCTTTATTTTATAAAAAAATCAGTATCCTAAATATACTAGTATTTTGTTATGATAAGGATTATAACTACACTTAAACACACCTCAATCTAATGGGTAATGAACACACTGTTTCTATGGATGGAAAACTAACGCCTCATGAAATGATGATTGTTCAATTTTCTCATAACACATCTTATGGTATCCATTATGATGAAATTGAATTTATATATCATATATATGATGCTAATTTTTTCTTTATTCTTTTTTATCTTTAATTTATTTCATACCATTATGATTTCCATTATGAGTTAACGCGATAATTTCATTTGAGGATGTGCATACTACCACCCACTCAAAGTGATATGACTCATTTATACCATACATGGGACATATAAAGGATGGAGTTATTGAAATTATATATGATATTATACTTTAATTTTAGTATAACTATGTATCATTAAGTTTTCATTCAATTAAAATATGAAATAGAAATGAAAGAATCATTCTTTCTTACGTACGGATTACCGTCTCCATGAACGGCGAATTAAATTTCTTATCTCCAAATGTTATGTACTGTTATAAATACATATATATATATACTCGATATATATGATATATATTTTATCTAAATCATAAATATAATTCTGGAGATAATGGACTCTTGACTACATGGACAACTTGTAATTATATTGTGTTCATTTTTGACTCAAGTACCAAATATCGACAAAATGACCATTATTAACTTAAATGATTATATATTGTTTATAACATGATAATAAGTGACATAAAAGGAATAATAAAAATGGAAAATGGTTCTTAATGAACTATAAATTAACTTAAGTTTATTATTCATTAGGAATAAAGAACAAACAAGTCACGTCAGACATGAGGTAAGAGGTTTCTTATCTCACTTTTAATTCCATGAGATTTCCATTGTTCGCCACTTATTGCATGTGGTGTATTGTGAAATTACATTTGATATATATTATCATTATTCTCATTATATTCATGTTATTATATGAATTATTTTGTGGTTATTATCTTTTTGTCATACGACCCAATTGATTACAATGTGGTAAGGGTCAATTCTACAATCTCTTCATTATCTGAGGTTGTTTATACATAATTATCTACTGTGACCTCTTTATCATCCACATCTATGTCTTATTAAAAATTTTATTTCAAAATATTATTAATATATACTAGAAATTGGGTTAAAGTAATTTATACCCTTATTTGACCTTATATGTTTTGAAAGGAATCTTTCTGTCGTTTTCCAAACAGGGTACTTTATGGCTTTTTCAACAAAATTAATTTAAGAATGTTTTATAACTTATATGGTGGGTGTGGATATTTTTCGTCGTTATAACATCTTCGAAGATTCCATTAAAATATTATAAGATATATTTTCAAAATAAATGTTTTCTCTATAATTGTGCAACTTTTAATTTTTTCAAAATAGAAAGAGTTATTTCTCTCAAATAGTTTTGATTTCATCTACGTCAACATCCTTTGATAAATTTTACACTTGATTGAAGTTGATTTGTTATGATATAAATTATCCATATAGTATTTAATGTTTTGTTATATATTTG
The DNA here is from genome assembly GCA_963277665.1 of Viscum album. Taxonomy (NCBI): domain Eukaryota; kingdom Viridiplantae; phylum Streptophyta; class Magnoliopsida; order Santalales; family Viscaceae; genus Viscum; species Viscum album. The sequence continues at coordinate 1,678,442,869 of OY728121.1, read as the reverse complement.
ACTGTGGATGAGTTATTTTTATTCCATTCATGGTTTATGGTTAAAGTACTGACATTTCATGGGCTAGTTTTACTACGAATGTTTATGTTATATTTCAAAATTTTCTTAAGATGAAAGTGTTAGACTTGTATGTTCCGGGTAGGGGACTAGTAAAATTAATCCCTCCAGTTTGGTGTCCAGTTACAGTAGACCCTCTAGGTTGGAGTCCATTTATAGAGGCTCTCCGGGTAGGAGTCCGGTTACAGAGGCTCTCTGGGTTGGAGTCCAATTAAAAAGGCTCTCTAGGTTGGGGTCTGGTTACAGTTATCCCCTAGGTCCTAACATGAGGCATTGACACATAAATTAATGTCTGGTACTATAAATTCCCTCATTATTAAATCAGTTATTACATATGATTATTCTACTAGTAGAATATTCATGTTCATGTTAATATGGTAATTTTGGATTTATTTTTTCAATATTGTCTTCATGTTTATGTTTAAAAGGCTTTTGTTTTTATTACACATCTTGCATTAAATGTTTATACCTTATGCTAAATTATTTACCCTTATTGAGCATCTGAGATCACCCCTTTCTTATGTTCCATTTTCCTAGGATCCCAAGAAGTGTTATATGATTAATATTGAGGGTTATGATAAGGGAACAATGGCATTCTCAAAGAACTATCTATGCTGTAATGTATGTTAGAAAGTGTAATGTAATGTTCATGTATGAAATCTATTTTTCATTAATGCTAAACTAATCATTCCTTCAGGACTTGATTCTTTGTAATCATGCCAATGTATTAAAATAATGCATTGACTCCCATAACTGGGGCCAGGGTGTTACAATTGGTATGAGAGGATGTGTAGAAATAACCTTGGAAACTGGAATTAGATAAACTCTGATTAGAGAACATTACCATAAGATAGACTCTGAATATTAGTATAGATGAACTTTATAGAATCTTGGTAATGTATAGATTTTGTGAGTTTTCCAATTAATACATCTCTATTTGGATACAAGCGGGTAGAGGTGGCTCTGACACAGATGTACCTAGGGGTAAAACCTAAAAATACCAATTTGAGCTAGACTTGAATGAAAACAGGTGCATGACAACAGGCCTTACTGCACTCTTGGTTATGACACTCCTGGGGGATATGTTTAGGGTAATTCTCATTTTCATTATAATCCATTATGAAGGATTTAGGAGTAAATATTTCCTTAAAGAAAACATTTTTTTGATTATGGATTATATACATAAACTATTCAATTTAAGTTAGTTATTTTATAAGTTTGGAATTATGCAATGCAATTCATAAAATGACCTAGTGTATGCCATTGTTTATAAATGGTGCCCAATAGAAACAATGGGAACTCCAACAATACATTTGATCCAAAGAGTAATAAGGATCATATGTTTCATGGTATTAAGCCAAAATTAAGAAGGAAAATATTCTCTGACATATTCTCATCATATGAAGAAATTGTATCATGTGTTAATAAGGTAAGTAAATAATTCTCTGAGTCCTATGGATTTTAAGGTAAGAAAGAGAATAAAAGGATGATAGAGAGAATTATGGATAAAGGAAAAAGGACCCCAAGTATGTGATTTAAAGGTTAAGAAAAATGTTTCAAATGTAAAATGCTTCATCAACAAGTAGTCCAAACACTACGCGTATCAATTCCCCAGTCATCAAAGTATACCGAAAATGATTTTATTGGATAATATTCATGTTATGATACTACCACAGATGAAGTGGAATGACTATGGTTCCTATGTTGTTATTAAATAATTATTTCATTTCGGTGTTGTATCGAAGATGTACCAATTATATGAATTATGGAAATAAATAAGGATTTCACTACAATACTATTTCATTGAGGATTTGATATTATATACTTATATGAAAAGTTACTCAACCAAAAGTTAAAATTCATAGAAAATACATTATTGGAGGAAAGATAATCCTTAGTATGGTCATGATACTGAGGTAATATGTTTGGAATAAGAGATGTTTGATTTGGATAAATTATATTGGATATTCTTGACTACCTTGGAACTGATTAATGTTTTGTTTATTTCATCATTGTTGGAGTATTAAAATTTTTTGGTTATAAGGAATGAATATAGTATTATATGAGGAATAAGGGAGCATGAATGTAATCAATGTGGTTTTATGGTAATTTAGGGTATTACCATGTTTTAAAAGTATACATGATGAAGTTATTCACATGTTTTTACATGAAAAAAAGATCTTCACTGTGTTTACCTTCCTTATTAATTTTAGACTATGAGTTTGGACATAAGTATTTTGTATAGCTATAATGGTTTGAATGGATTAAATTTAACTCTAGATAGTATTTATTAGGATTATTTTTGGAAAATTATTATACTATATTTTTAGAAAAAGGACAACCTACAGGTCGGGTGATAACCCATCGCATCGGACAAAGCTGCAGGAATCGAACCCATATCCAAAGTGTGATAAGGCTTTCTGACCTACCATTATCCTACAAGAACTCCCTCGTTATTATAATTTTTTTTTCTGGTTATATAGAAAAATATAATATTTTTGAGTTCTATTATCTTTTGGGGTGAAAGATGAGTTTTTTCTAGAAATTAGTTAATGGGTGGAACTTTACTTGTCAAGTATATAAAAATATATATTAATATTTCTTATTCTATGAATAAATTAATTCTTAAAATTTAGGTAAGGGATATTATTACCAAAAATGTTTTATCCTAACACTACAACATAAATCGTCTTTAGCGGCAGTTTAAGAAGCTGCCACCAATCCTTTCCCTAAAATGGTTTAACAATGGTTTTTTAAAAACTACCGCCAAACCCATTTAATTTTTTACAGTGGAAAAAATACCCCCACCCGAGCCGACCCTCTCCCCCAACACCCGCGATGCTTCTCCCCCAAAGAGCCCCACCCCAAGCTTCGCTCCCCTCCCGTGCCACGGGTGACCTCACCGCTCATCGCTGCTGACCCCCCTTCTCCCCCAACCCCGTTGATTTCCTACCCTAGGTTAGCTCTCTTCCCTTGCTGCCGGTGGTTTTCATAGTCATAGGTATTGTTTTTCATATATTTTTGGAGACTTAAGGGCATAAATTTATAGAAATATGCAACACTTTTGGTGTATAAACATGTCTTGTAAGAGGTTAGTGTTCAATCATGATTCATATATATTCACCTTTGTTGGTTTGGATTTGGATACCAATTCTGTTTAATTAAGAACATAGATTGTACAACCAAGTGATGACTTGGGTCAATGGGATGGGTTTCTAATCATGTTTTTGGGTTATTAATTTGGTCCTACATAGATTTGGGATGTACTAGGTTAGTTAAATAGCTCACAGAGGGGAAGTTTTAGGGTATTTTATGGGTGTGTGATTTCATGATCAAGATGTGTGCTATAGTGTGAGTTTTTCACTGGTTATATGTATCTTATTCACATGTTTTTAGCATCACTTTTATTTTATATAAAATGTGAGATATCTTGTTTTTATTATAGTATCATGTGTAGGATGTCTTTGGTTGATTGTTTACTGGGTGTACATACTCACACCCCACATATGCATCTTGGTGCATATGAAGTTTGACATGGTATAGGTAAAGGGAAGAACTCTTATTTCTTTATAGGATCACCTTGATTTTGCGTTTATTGGTGATATTGGTAGTATATTAGAGATATTGGTGGTTTATAGATTGTTTTAGTTCCATGTTTGGCTCCCTATTCTACCTTTTTAAGTCTTCTGTCTTATAAACTTATTTGATGATATTATTGTTCATTGTATCTCTGATTATTTTATAGTTTGGTTTTCCTTTCTCATGCATCATATTTATATTTTACCATATTAGTTATTCCATTGAGGGTTATGTATTTTAAGGGTAAATCATCCCCCTGTAATATTCTTAACCCCATGTGTTTATTTCCAACCTTTAGTGATTGTGGGATGGAACTAAGGTTAATGGAATTCCAATATTATCTAAGGTTATCAGTTGGGGTTGTGATATTGAAAATGATATCAGTTTGGAATGATCTATTAGTTAGGAAGATAATTATGGATATATGATGTTTTAGGAATTCAAATATAGGGTATATAAAGTTATATATAACTCTTTATACTAATATTCAAGTTACTTAGGTGTTCTAAGTATTAAATGTGTTTTAAAACACTTCTAGGAGTGTTTTTCCATCATCATCATGGGTTTATCCAATGAGAGTTATGTATCAACATTATTAAAGAGACTTACCACCATAAATTCATCATTCACATGATATTTCATGAGTTTTTACTTTGAAATTTTTCCATTTTGATCTTTCTTGTGTATTATTACAAACTATAAAACCTTTAACTAATGTTTTGGGTGGTGACTAAGTAATTATTTTAATAACATCGACTATCGTTATAGAAAAAAATACTACTGGTTAAAATACATAAAAATTAGCTGGAGTGTGATACTAGGAATGTAGTTTCACCTAAACCATAAGTAAATTAGTAACTATTAATAATAATAGTGAAATATATTTGGGTATTGGAAAAGAAATAATTGGAATTAATAACCACATTATAAGGATAAATCATTGGAATTTCGATGGAAAATCCTGCCAAAATTATAGGGTGACTTGGGACCTAAAGATTCAAAGTCATGTCTAGGTTGTATAAATAGGATCTTAGATTTTCAAGGAACTATATATGGGAATAAATTAAATATAGTAGTGTGCATACTCAAAGGACTATCATGAAACTAGTGATATTGAGTCATCTATGTTATGGTTTATCAATACCTTACCTCAGATGGATTTGAGGATTTTTGAAACAAACAATTCTACCTACATACCTTTAATGTATTAAGAAAAAAAAATATTTTTTATCTTAATCATAGAGATATCTTAGGTATGTAATATAGAGCCAAATTTACCTACCTTCCTCACATTGTACTAGAAGTAGCATTTAGTTAATCTCTCAAATCATGAGTGTTTGAGTTGGTTCTGTGACTTAAGAATCACTCTATGGTTTTAATGTTTTTTATTGATAATTTCACTGAGATTTAAGAATAACATGATGGTAGAAAAGGTGTACATTATAGGGAATATTAGTGAAGGGAACACCTTTTTTCACATGAGCATAGGTGGAAACTTCGGTAGTGGAAATAAGTATAGAAGGAAAAATTATCCCTAGGCTAGAAGAGCACCATATAAACAATCCACAAGGTCGGTTTACTTTTATCCACTTCAAAATAATTAGTTGGGTTAATTACAATATGTCTCTTTGGATCACTTAAAAAGGGAATGCATGAATGTACTTTGAGAATTTCACAACTATGGCCGAATATGACATCTCAAATGTTTCTATACTTATCATCTAAATTAAAAATGAGGAAATGGTTTTAATCTAACTCAATCCTCTCTTGAGAAACTAGTATGATATCATTAGATTATTTTTTATCCACAAAATTCATTTATTTATCGTGATTCTAAGAAAAACCCCAACATCCCAGCAAGTCCTATCTCAGCATGGGGGCAGGAATTATCAAGGAGGGGCTGAATGATTTATATTTAGGGATAATAAAGCTATATAGAATTAATAATTGGTTCCATTAATAGTGTGATGTAATATTAGTATTTATTTGACCATAATGCATATATTTCTTAACACTAGTGTTTCCTACTCTTTTAACTAGTATCATGTGAATAATAAAATAAGGTTATCTGTAGAAATTATGCATCATTTCATTGGTAGAATGTTTGAACTTTAAACATGGATACTGCTAAATTTACTCCTTTTTATTAGTTATTTTAGATGATGAAACTTTCATAAACTTCTCAAATTTATATTCCAAGGCCTCTTACCTTCCCTATGTGAAATATTCTTAGAAGGTTTTTTTCTTAAAATATTATTTCAATTTTTCCTAAGGATTATTTTTATTTATTCACTAACTTATCTGGACTTATTTTCTTATTAGATTAATATATAGGTTGATATGAACATGGACCAATTATATGAATATTACTTCTTTATACATCAGACATATTTTCAAAATTTCCAATTATTTTTTATGTATACATGTTTCTCTTAACCTTTGGATGTTTCTTCTTCATATCTGTATTTCTATCCCTTAGAATTGGATTCCTTTCTAATTTATCATTTAACGGTCTATACCAATAAACTAATTCACAATAAATGAATTTTTCACAACACCAACATTGATCCACAACCCATGATCATCTTATTTCATTTGAATAATGACATTAGGTCTTGTTTATAACTTGTTTATATTTTTAAGGGCAACCAATATCCTTAATATTCTTATCCACCTTTGCTAAGATGAAATATTTCTTCAAACATTTCAAAATCCATACATGTACATAATTTTTTTCCTACCCTCTCCCTACATAAAAATAGATTTACAGGAATTATTACGAGATGGTATGGATGATACCTATTCCTTATTAGTGGTATAATTCTACTAAATTCAGTGCTTGATATCCCTTGTTATAAACCATATTCAATATGTCATCATTGATTATCTTAGTTAATTCTTGGAAACCTCTTTTTATTTTAGAAAATTCACTTTTTTATGTAATTCTAGATTCAGCAAGTGACTTTACTTCAGCAGGAAACTTCTAGACCATGTTTTGAATAATAAAATTGGTTTCTTAACACCACTTGCTGAGTCATGATCATCCATGACACGTTTTGATCATATTTTATATCAAATGATAATTGAAATAATTATTACATCACTTATTTCATGCATTTTTTTGGATTTAATCAGATATTACTTTAGCTGAATAATATGTAGTTTATTATCACATCCACCCCATGGATCGTATCTCCCCCATAATATTGGGCCACTTAAAACACTGGTTAGAATTATTTCCTTTAATGGGAGAAGGGAACCTTCAACTTTCTTAAGTTGAGTAATGTGGTTGGAATTTTTTCACTCATCCTAATCTCCCAATTTAATTCTAATCCTTTGTGGTGGTACCACTTTAGATGACACCACTAGTGGGTGATTTACCATATTCATTGATATAAGAAATCCTTATGTAACATATTTATATAATTTTTCAACTAGTATATATGAATATCTTTCCCTATTTAGTAATAGTTATGTGTTTTAATTTTTTTTAATACTGTGTAGGCGCATTGTGATATACATGGATAAAAGCTGGATCACATTACCGAGGAACGCACCTTAGTATATTAAGGGTTTGAATGAGTTTTTAGATTTTGTAATTTCCAATTGATCCGTTAAAGGGAGAATAAAATGTCCATGTCCTAAATGTAAATTTAGAAGATGGTTGGAGAGAGATAATGTTTATGAACATTTAATATTGAATAAATTCCCTGATCAATATTTGAGTTTGATTTGGAAAAGAGAGTCGAATGTTACAGAAAGGATGAACACTGGTGTCAATCAACAGATGACCTACCAACTTATTCTACAATGGAAAATGAAAAGAAAAACCTTATAAATGATGCATTCGGAACTTCAAGAGACCACCATAAACATCAACACATATCAGAATAACTAGATGCGGGTGCTACAAATAGCAATGCGACAAGTGATGTTTTTGAGACTGTAACACAACCAGATCAAGATTGTAACATATCATTGGATCCTCCACTTGAAGCTGTGCAGACAAATGTAAGAGAAAACTTCAGTGAGGAAGATGTGTTTCATGATTTAGTTGATGTTGGAAATTAAGAGTTGTATAGTGGGTGTTTGAAATATTCAAAGATTTGTTTTCTGCTAATGTTGTACCATATAAAATGTCTACGTGGAATTAAAAATAAGGAAATATACATGATATTGGAATTGATTCATGATGCATTTCCTGAAAAAAAATCCCTAAGACTTTTTATGATATGAATAAAGTTTTTAACAGGCTTGGTATGGATTATACAAAGATACATGCATGTCCCAATGATTGTATTCTTTATTAGGGAGAGGATTCAAGTAGACAGAATTGAAAAAAATGTTCTTCTTCAAGATGGAAGTCAAAGGGTGATGTCGGAAGTCTGAATCAACATTATTTCATGGAGAAGAAGTAAAGGAACACACCTTCAAAGGTATTGCGTTACTTTCCTTTGAAACCTCGATTGAAAAGATTATTCATGTCATAAAAAACCTCTGAACACATGAAGTGGCATTCTGTAGATGATAACAATAATGGGTTAATGAGACATCCATGAGATTCACAATCATGGATGAAATTTTATTCATTACATACATATTTTTCAGATAATCATAGGAATGTTCGATTAGGATTGGCTGTCGAAGGATTCAACCCATTTGGGACTTTGAGTACCAGTTATAGAATTTGGCCAGTTGTTTTGATCCCTTATAATATGCCTCTATGGATGTGTATAAAACAAACATCTTTTATAATTTAGATGATTATTCCAAGAAAACAAATGTTTGGAAATGATAATGATGCATACTTTCATCCTTTGATTGAATAATTGAAGGATTTATGGAGCAACGATGTGGAGACATTTGATGCTTCTTCTAAAACAATGGTCAAAATGCATGCTGATGTAATGTGGACCAGTAGTGACTTACCTAGGATTGGGAATTTATCTGGTTGGAACAATTACATGGGTTTAGCTTGTCCCATTTGTAACTTTTATTTTGAACCCAAACAGCTACCTCATAGTATAAAATGGTGCTTTTTGTGCCATCAAAGATTCTTTGTTGCATCTCATAGATTTCGACTGAACAGATCAAAATTTAATGGTTTCACTGATCGTAGACCACCTTCAATGTTGTTAACTGGTTCTGAAATAGTGACCCAACATGAAAATATTGAAACAGAATCTGGTAAGGTTTATCATTTGAATGATAGCGGAAAACTGGTCCGAAGTGCATCGTCAAGTGAAATCAGAATGAAACAAAGGAAGAAAAAAAGTATATTCTTCAAACTTCCATATTGGGAATTTAATTTGTTGTGGAATAATCTTGATGTGATGAATATTAAGATTAATTTATATGAAAATTTGATTTTCACACTACTTAATGATCATGGAAAGTCTAATGATCATCTCAATTCTTGCAAAGAATTACTAGTAATGAACATAAAATGTGATATCTGGCTAGATGCAAATGAAAAGTGTGCTCCGACAATTTTTGCAATGAAAAATAGGGATAAAGATACATTCCTTCAAATTTTAAAGAATGTGAAGGTATCTAAAGGGTATTTGAGTCACATATCAAGGTGTGTTGACTTGAAGAATCGTATGTTACATGGACTGAGAAGTCACGATTCACATATTTTGTTACAACAGTTACAACCATTGGCATTGCGTACATTATTACCAGAAAAAGTTACTATTCTTGTACACCAATTCTATATATTTTTCAAGCAATTATGTGAGAAATCATTACATCCATTTCATCTTGACAACCTCCAGGAAAAGTTTCTATTGACCCTTTTTGCAATGGAGATGACCTTTCCTCCATCATTTTTTACTGTTATGATGCATTTAACTGTGCATTTGGTTGATGAAGCTAAATTAGGAGGCCTTATACATTATCAATGGATGTATCCAAATGAGAGGTATTTTATTTATATGTTTTTCAGTTAAGTAATTTTTTTTGGTATTTAAATAAATGCATAATTATGATTATTTTATTTCACATATATCTTGGGCACGTAAAATCATAGGTGAGAAATAAAGCTCAATTGGAAGGCTTTATTGCTGAAGGCTATTTGGCTAAGGAGTGTCTTACATTTTGTTCCAGATACATGGATAATAATGGGACAATAATTATTCGAGTTGGATGTGTTGACGATGCATCGAATCAATCTCAACTACATCATAAATCAAAAATATTTCCTGTTGTTGGCCGATCGGTTGAGAGGACCTCAAATATGACACTGACAAAATTGGAATTATTACAGGCATATAGATATGTGCTGCGGAATAGTGAAATTGCAGATCCATTTATTGAAGAGTTGAGGATACAAAAAAAGAGACGAATGAGAGCCCAAACACAAAATGATAAATATATAATGAATGATATGAATAAAGAGCTTGTAGAATGGTTCGCATGATGTGTAAGTTCCTAAATATTTCAATATATACGAATATTAGTTTGACACATACATTTTGTAAATCTAATAAATTATATTTATTTTTTTAGATCATGAATACCGATACTCGAGCAGATTTTTTACATGATTTGAAGTTTCTTGATATAGGTCCTATAAAACAAGTTAGAAAGTTTGACGCTTACAATGTGAATGGCTTTAGATTTCTTACAGTCGATCGAGAAGTGGGTTTGAAAACACAGAATAGTGGTATATTTAGATTTGCTGAAGTGGGATACTATGGAAAGCTGCTTGATATTATTGAATTAAACTACCATGGGAATTTTTTTGTTGTTTTATTCAAATGAAATTTGGTCGATATTATTAGAGATGTTAAAAGAGATTCCTAGACATTTAATTATGTGAAATTCTATCGCTTGATAGATGTTGGTGATCATGAACTACTTGATCCATATATCTTATCATCACAATAAAAATGGTATATTATATGAATGATGTTGTGGATGAAGGGTGGAGTGTAGTTTCTCATGTAATACAAAGTGATTTGTATTATATGGGTGATGAAGTGGAAGATTTGACCTCTGAAATTGAATCTCATCTACAACAAGAAGAAGAATTATTTGTCCCTCATGATATTGAAAATATTAGTTTAGAAAGGATGAATGAAGTGGATGAAGTAATGGAGCATGAAAACGACATGATTGAAGGGGAAAATGATTGTCTGTACAATTATTTATTCATCGAGCAACCACTTATTTTATTCATGCAGTCATTCATTATTATTGTTATATATATATTTTTTGTCAGTACTGTGTATCTATTATCATTTTTAATTTTTTTTCTACACAATTTTTTTGAAATATATATTCTAAACATAATTATATTTGATTAAATGAAAAGAATTCCGAGGAGGAAGCGATACACTCTAAATGGCCCGAAGGCCTTCATTTTTTATTTTATTAAGATAATACTATTTTTATGGGATGAAGGGGAACCCATACATGACCCGTAGGCCCAAGGCACAAGGCCCGAAACGACTCGCAATACATGACCCGAAGGCCCAGAGGCATACTATACCCAATACATGACCTGTAGGCCCAACCCACAGGAACATCCCATAACTTAGCTTCTGTATCATTGATCACCTAGCTCACCACCATGCATTGTTGATCAGATAGAATTTCCCTATACAAAGCATTAAAATGCCTGGTCCCAATGACGGTTTCCATACCCTCTCATTCTTCCAATCCAGTTTCTCTACTTCTAGTGAGTTCAACTCTTGTTTCTTTGATCCTCTTCTGGGGCCTGCTCTATGTGAACTGGGATACTCCATGGTCTCTATGACCCAAAGGCCCTGAGGCCTGAAGACCATTGATGACCCGAAGGCCCTGGAGACCTGTAATCCCAAACCGGTGGCCCGAAGGCCTAAATTCAGCGAATAGTTCCAGCTATTATAGTTCTGAATAATACTTTCTATAGTACTACTACAGTACCTATAAATTCACCTCCACCTAGTTTTGGACTTGGGTCTCCCTCCCAATGGAATCTGATCCACCAGCTACCTACACCCCTACACCATACCCCCTACACCATCTCTCACACCCTCTATGAGTGTCTCATTAGAGACAGAGTCATCGAATCTCCCTTCAGGAGCCTCAGCAGTGGGGAGACTGCATGCCTCTTCCAGATCATAATGAGCATACTGGAGGGTCATTTTCATAGGTAAAAATTTTAATATAAATAAATTTATTTCATTTTGTTTATACTAATTTTTTTTATCATTTAAGATGAAAAAAAAGAAACCATGGAGAAAAAAAGAAAAGGTTCAGATGTTTGGAATATGAATGTCGAGAAGATATTCATGCCATTTAATTCATTTGGGGTCCCTATGAATGATGCTATGGGGTTACTTGGCTAGATTCTAGGCCAAATTGCAGCGGAGCCCATTTCCCAACCTATTTCGTATGATGATTGGATACATATGCCTTCAAGTTGAAAAAAGTGATATTTTTGATTCCCAAATAAAGGTAATTTTAATACATTATGTATAAATTGAATGTCATGTTACAAATATGTTCAAAATGAATTTCTGTATACAGATGTTCTTCCACTTTAGAGTTGCTGATGTGATAGCACAAAAGTGGATGTTGAAAAATCTTGGTATGAAATGGAAAGACTTCAAATAGAGATTGTGGTGTGATGTCAATTATACTTCATTGACTGTGCCACAAATGTATGAGAAGCTACCCAATGAGGTACTAAAATAACAGCAGAATGTTTTTGTTGACGTACATCGTGATGAGAGGCAGATGGTATTGAAATATATATTATTATATTATCCTCATTTTACATTTAATCACGTATATGAAGAGTATATGACATTGAATACATTACTGTTAAATTGAATTTTATTTATTTCAGGATCTTTCAAGACAGAATGCATCAAATGGGGAAAAGAAAGTAATCCCTCACACTGTAGGGTCTAAAAGCTTTTCTAGAAGTCGAACGACTCTGGTAATCTTGTCATTAGTTTAACTATTTATAAAAAAATATTATCTGCCTAATATATTAAATTGTTGATTTATCTTTTCTTTATGCAGTAACAGAGTTTAGGGAACGAAGAATCCTGAACTGAAGTGTGGTTGGATGTTCACAAAGAATCAAATGGATGTTTTGTTAATGATCCTACAAAAGAAGTTGGGTTATGAAGTTAGTTTTTTATAATAACTTATTATTAGTTTTTACTGTGTTAATATATATTTATATTTTATTTATAGGTAAAAATTCAAGAAATATGGGATTCCAATCCTGACAGTCGTACTTAGTCACCCAGGAAGACCAGGTTACTAAAGTCCTTTGGTAGGAGCATCCTGATAGAGTGCACATGATGGGTTTCAGACCTGTACCATCTGAGGACTTTCTCTGGCCACTAGGGATTCCAGCAACATCTACTCCTGATTATAGTCAGTCCATACTCAAAGATGCTCAGAGGGATATTTCTTCTCTATAAACCTCAATTCAAGACCATGGGGCTCAAATATCCTCTTTGTAGAAAGAAATGTCTGACATATATCAGCAGATGAGCAGATATGCCCCCGGTGGTAGTGCATCGATTGGTGATAAGCAGGTAAATCACAAAAAATAAAAATCAATTAGTTTTCAAACTTTTATTGGTTTTAATCATAAATGTAAATATGAAAAAATATTTAATTTTCAACATAATGTTCTTACAAGTGACAGTAGGAAGTAGAGATGGAGGGGGAGAGGGTGACGATATGTGTTCATCATCAGACCGTGAGTAGTTGTTTTGTTGAAGTGTTGGAAAAATATGGGAACAATTGGTTTGTGTATGTATCATGTGTGGCACATAGTTTCCTTTTATGCATTTTATTGATTTCTAATGTTTCCTTTCATTTATTTATTTTAGGATCGTGGTATGCACCATATATGACAATTCTTTATTGGGAACTATTGGTTTGTATATGTATCATTGGTGTTGGTAATTATATTTTCTATCATTGGTGTGGGAGGCAGGGATACATGGGTAGAATGTGCGATAGTAATCAAGTTGAGTGTCGAGATTGCAATAGGATGAGACATCTACATAATTTTTGTAGATTATACAGTGAATGAGTGTCTGCAATAATTCCAAATTTACGATTGGGGAAATTAGCTTCATGTTAGGAAGGGAGATACTGTTTGGCCAATCGATTAGTCCGAAGTGGCGGTCATGGTCAAAGCATCCAGACACAAGACACACATCACTAGCATAGAGGACCTCCTCAAGGTATATAGGCTATATATTAGGGCCAAAAATCAGTATAATTGTATAATATGACACTAATATGTGAGGAACAAATTGTTGGACCTTCTATAGTGGGAGGTACTATTTTGGTAGCTTCCACTTTAGTATCTAATTTTTTTGATATAGGTGCTTCTCATTCCATCATATTTGTGCATGTTGTGGAGATCCATGGGCTCGACATTCATTTTTCCTATAAAGTGATTACACTCAAAACTTTTTTGGGGATTTGATTATAGAATTTATGACAGTGTAGCGAGTGGAATTTGATATAACTAGGTGTCACCTCGTATGGGACCTTGTTTTCCTCGAGGTGATAGTTTTGACATCATTCATGGGATGGAATGGTAGTTCCCCTACTATGATTACATTGATTGTTATCTCCAAAGGGTGGCATTCACATCACCATAGGGTGGGGTTTTTATTCACAAGGGTGAATAGGATGTTTGAGAAATATAAGATGGACTCGAGCATCATGGTTTGGGTGTGATGATAAACTGAATTACATGATTTTATCTGGTGCATAAGGATGGCATTGGAAAAATTTACATGCCAACAAGGCTTATAGAATCTAAACCCGGTCATGGGAATCCCAGTTGTAGAGTTACCAAACAATTAATTTCCTACGTTATCATAATAGAGGTAGTGGACATATGATGTCGAATAATTAATGATGATACAATCACACAAAATTAACTTTGTTTGATTAGTTCATACATAAGTTTATGTCTGTAGTTTCTCTTTGTGAATTTTTGATTTATATTACTAAATGATTTGATTTATTCTTATACATGGAATCTCTTTTTATTCCCTATATATATTACTAATTTTATTTTCTCTAATATACATATTCATATATGTGCTTATTTTCTGGTATACATTACTAGTTTTCACTTGTATAGAAATTAATTATGACATGACTACTGTATGCACTGTTTTCCACTATGCATTACTAGTACTCAATTTTATAGAATATAAGTCCATTATTGTATGAAATTATTTTCAAACAATTCATTTTGGAACAAAATAAATTTTTTTATGTGAACGTGTAATTGATTGATTGTTTCATACTAATTTACAGAATGGGTAGTAGTTTTTTAAAACCTAGTGGTTAGAGAAACAAAAGAATGTGTCAAAGCAGATGTTCATTAAGGGTAAACACAAGAGATATCAAATGATAATAATATGAAAACATAAGATAAGAATAATGATATGAGAGAATGACCATAAATTATGAATATCATACATAATTCATCATATATTACAGGTGTGATGTATATTGATATGAATTCTTAGGTCAGGGTTGGAACTGGTATGGATGGAATAGGTTGAACCTAGGGTTGGCATTGTTTTCATGAAATTTGATAGACTTTCTTGTTTATAATTTTTTTAATGGTCTAATGGCCATGTGATATGATATTTTCATTCCTTTACTGAAAGATGCATTTTATTGTGCTTAGTTAAGTATCTTTTTTCATATTGACAAGTATGTATTCTGTTAGACTATTCATATTCCTTGAATGGTTTGTTTTTAATTAAAACATGACTACTGTATCCACTGTTTTTCCACTATGCATTACTAGTACTCACTTTTATAGAATATAAGTCCATTATTGTGTGCACTTATTTTAAAAGAATTCATTTTGGAAAAAAATCAATTTTGTTTATGTGAATGTGTGATTGATTGATTGTGTCATGCTAATTCACATAATGGGTAATAGTTTTTTATAAACTAGTGGTTAGGGAAACAAAATAATTTGTCAAATTTGATGTTCATTAAGGGTTAATAAGAGAGATATCAATATATAATAATATGAATGAATAAGATAATAATAATAATTTGAGAGAATGACCATAAAAATATGAATATCATACACAATTCATCATATATTATAAGTGGGATGTATATTGATATGAATTGTTATGTCAGGTTTGGAACTGGTATGGATGGAATAGGTTGAACCTAGGATTGGAATTGTTTTCATGAAATATCACAGACATGATTGTTTATAATTTTGTTCAAAGGTCTAATGGCCATGTGATATGTTATCTGCATTCCTTTACTGAATGATGCATTTGATTGTGCTTAGTTAATAATATCTTTTCGTATTGACTAGTATGTATTCTGTTAGACTACTCATATTATGGGATTGGTTTGTTTTTAAGGGCATTGGTGTTGGGGATGCAGAGCAACTATTTTTTCCCGGATCAACTTTTAGCAGAGGTTTTAACCGCCGCTAAATCCAACTGGTAAAATTTTTGTGGCAGTTTTAACCACTGCTAAATATTGATATTTTACTCATAACAACGGTTAAAACTGCCACAACAATGTCCCACCATCTGCGTGTATTCCGCAACAGTTTTGATTATTTTAGAGGCACTTTTCTGGTGAGGGGGTGTATTTTTATTCACGACGGTTATAACCGCCTCCAATAAAAGTGATCCACTGGCCGTAAAACTTCTGCTAAAAACACCTGAACTGCCATGAAATGAGGAAGCTACAATGATTAATTTAAACCACCAATAAACAGATTTAACCACCGCTAATAGTTTCCTGATGCACAACTTAGCGGAGGTTTCATAAAACCGCCACTATATGAAAAAAACCCATTGCTAATAGGTTATTTTTCTTGTAGTGTAAAACCTTTGGTTTTATTGTACCAATGTTATTCTAAATCATCTTAGATTGATGTCTTTTAGGCCCTCAATTTTACATTTGTTTGTGATTGATGACCTCAATCACTCCCTATAAATATTTAGGTTTTTCCCCAATTATGTGTCTATAATTGCTACCAAAGTTCTCATAATCGAAACCCTAAGTTGGTTGAGACTTTTTCATTTCCCTTTACCTCTTATTATGAATAAATTTTGTTAACCTTATTTTCGATGTGGATTTTCCACAAAGGTATTTTCTAATTTCAACCTCTTATTTTAGAAGAATAATTTCATATTACAAGGATGTAATTTATTTAAGGAGGGGAGAATGTAACACCCCATGATTTCTTAGTCTGTTATCTCTTCTAAATAATTCAATAACTTGCGCTACACACAACACCGAATTCAAGCGCACTAGGACATACCAAACTAGCCGTTCAAAAAACGGTTATGGATAGTATTAACTTTATTTTGAATTTTATATACTCCATATAATTTTAACATTCATATTATGTGTTTCTTATACATAATATAAGAATAAAATCAACTATTTAGATAAAGGAAGTATTTTTTAAAAAATAAAATTTTACTGCCTATTATTGGAGATTCCTTTTTAAATCCTATATTTGACACTTTCATATATTAAATTTGAAAAAAATAATATTCTTCATTATAATCGGGACAAAAAAATTTAGTTTTGAACAATTTTAGGTATTTTTCTGATAACTTTCATATTTTGGTGAATACTAGAAAATACTAAATTTTAATTAAAAACAAATTTTTTAATAGAAATAATTTATAGTGTAAAATTATGAATTTTAATGGTTTTGAAGTATAATTAGATCATATTTTTATCATTTAATACATTTTATATCATTATAATTAATTTCACTTTGAAATTGGACATAAACAAGTGTCTATCTTTTGATAGATATTTTTCTTAAAAACACGCTATTTGTTTTGACAATGAGAATTAATTTTAAATTAAATAATGCAACTTATATGTTTTGAATTTGGTAAAATAGACTTAATTTTTGAATTTGGAATATCTAATATATCTTAGAATAAAATTTTGGTATTTTTCTGAAAAACGTAGATTTTTTTATAAATAGTGAAACTACTTAGTAGTAGTTGAAAAACATTATTTTTCACTGAAATGAAATTATAACGCTTCTGTGAATTGAATTTGAAAAATCTAACATACATTTTTGTAATTAGTAAGTAATATGTGGTTCAATAAGATTAAAATAATATTTATTGAATAGTATCTTTTGACTTTTATTTACCACAGTAAAAGGTAATTATGGTAATTCAAGGTAAAAAGAATATCATAATAATACAAAATTAACTTAACATTAGTCCTAACCTTATTGGATGACTCATGACCGACCATGGTCATCTTTGGGTCGATTTTGGGACCTCATGGATCAACTTTAGAATTATAATGACACTTTATTATAATTAACTTAAAGTAAAGGCAAGAATGAAATAAACAAATAACTTTTTGTAAATTAATTTTTACATGGAGTTATATAAGTATCATTTCTACTATAAATATTATTTGTAAATATAAAATGTTTTCCTACATGGTGGTATTTTTTTTATAATTTTAGACATCAAATAAATTAAATTATTCTTTACAAAAAAATTATTCAGTATTTACCTCATTAATAAATGATTTAAACAAATAAGATTATAAATGCTAAAATAACATCCAAAACCTATACAATTATAATTGGATGAATTCATTTCGACCATGTGTCATCATATCTTTGACCTTAATGAGTTTGGACCTTTAGAAACTGAATTTAATTATATAATAAAATAATATTTTCCCAGTTTCCTAAAGAACCCCTCCCCCCCTTATAAAAATCTATCACTTATAACCCATTTCTCACACCTCTTAAGCCCCTTGTCACGTACAACCCATGCCAAAATAATCCCTAAATATACCTCTCTTCCTCCTAGAATAATTACATTAGGATGGAGGCACTTCAAGAAGTCCTTTTGGGTCAAACAAAATGGAGTTACCCAAATTAAAGGTAACTGTTTCTCTTAAATTATTTTTTCATTTTACTTCTCCAACCCCTAATTTTTTTTTAATTACTTTATTTTATAATAGAACCAGTATCCTAAATATTCTAGGATATTGTTATGATAAGTATTTTAACTACACTTACACACACCTCCATCTAATTGGTAAATAACATACTATTTCTGTGGATGGAAAACTAACACATCACGAAACGAGGATTGTTCAATTATCTCCTACCACCTCCTATAGTGGACATTTTGATGAAACTATATTTATATATGATATAAATTATTTTTATTTTATCTTTATGCTTCTCTATTTTTAATTTATAGCATATCCTTTTGATTTCCATTATGAGTAAACACGATAATTTCATTTGAGGAAGTGCGGACTACCACCCCCTCAAAGTGATATGACTCTTTCTTACCATACATGGGACATATAATGGATGGGGTTATTGAAATTATATATGATATTATACTGGAATTATAATATAACTATGTATTATTATGTTTTAATTCAATTAAAATACCAAATAGAAATGAAAGTAGCGTTCAGGCGTACGTACGACTTACCGTATCCATGAATGGTGTAGTTAATTTTTTATCACCAAATGTTATATAATATTATAAATAAATATATATATACTAGATATATATGATATATATGATATCTAAATCAGGAATATAATTTTAGAGATAATGGACTCTTGACCACATGGTCAACTTGTAATTATAAGGTGTTCATTTTTGACTCAAGAACCAAATATCGACAAAATGACTGTTATTTTCTTAAATGATTACATATTGTTTATAACGTGGTAATAAGTGATATGAAAGGAATAAAAAGCATGTAAAATGGTTTTTAATCAAGAATAAATTAACTTATGTTTATTATTCAGTAAGAACAAGGAACAAACAAGTCATGTCGGACACAAGGTAAGGGGTTTCTTATCTCACTTTTAATTCTGTGATATTTCCATTGTTTTCCACTTATTGCATGGGGTGTATTGTGTACTGCCATTTGATATATACTATCATGATTCTCTTTATATTTTTGTTATTTTGAGAATGATTTGGGGGGTTATTAACTTTTTTTCATACAACTCTATTGATTACAATGTGTTAATGGTTAATTCTTAAATCTCTTCATTATCTAAGGTTGTTTATACGTAATTATTTAATCGGACCTCTTTATCATCCACATTTGTGTCTTCGTAAAAAATTTATTTCAAAACATCTTTACTATATACTAGAAAATTTGTTAATGTCATTTATACCCTTATTTGACCTTATATGTTTTGTAAGGAATCTTTTCGTCATTTTTTTCAAACAAGGTACTTTATGATCTTTTCGACAAAATTAAGATAAGAATGTTTTTTAACTTATACGACAGGTGTGACTATTTTTTGCCAATACAAAATCGTCAAAGATTCCCCTAAAATAATATAAGAATATTTTCAAAACAAATTTTTTCTTTATAATTATGTGACTCTTAAATGATTTCAAAATAGAAAGAGATATATCCCTTAAATAGTTTTGATTTCATCTATGACAACATCCTTTGATAAATTTTAAACTTGTTTGAAGTTGATTTATTATGATACAAATTATCTATATTTTATTTTAGGTTTTTTGAAATGTTTGAATATGGATGAGTTATTTTTATGCCATTCATGGTTTATGGTTAAAGTATCGACATTTTGTATGCTAGTTTTAACAAAAATATTTATGTTATTTTTCAACCTATTCTTTAGATGAATGTGTTAGGCTAGTATATTCTGGGTTGGGGACTGGTAAAAGTAAACCCTTCGGGTTGGGGTCTGGTTACAGAAGACCCTTCTGGTTGGAGTCCGGTTACAGAGGCTCTCTGGGTTAGAGTCTGGTTACAGAGGTTCTCTGGGTTGGAGTCCGGTTAGAGAGGCTCTCTAGGTTGGGGTCTAATTACAGTTAGCCCCTAGGTCCTGGAATGAGGCCCTGACACAGAAATTAAAGTCTGGTACTATACATTCCATAATTATTAAATTATTTATTACATGTGTTTATTTGACTAGTAGAATATCAACGTGAATGCTAATATGGTAATTTTTCATTTATTTTTTCCATATTATGTTCATGTTTATGTTTAAAAGGTTGTTGTTTTTATTACCCATCATACCTTAAAATTTTACAGCTTCCACTAAATTATTTACCCTTACTGAGAATCTGAGATCACCCCTTTCTTATGTTTTATTTTCCCAGGATCCCAAGAAGGGTTTTACAATTGAGATGTAGGGTTATGATAAGGGAACAATGGACTTATCAAAGAACTATCTATGCTGTAATGTATATTAGAAAGTGTAATGTAAAGTTCATGTACATAATATATTTTTAAAGAATTCTAAGCTAATCATTCCATTGGGACCTGATTCCTTGTAACTATTATAATATAATAAAATAATTCATCGACTCCGATAACTGGGGTTGGGGCGTTGTAGTTATAGTTGGTATCAGATGATAGGTTTAGTTATTTTTGGGACTCTGATTAGAAAACCCTAAAGAAATCCATATGGATAAGACTATGTATAATAAAACATCCCTAAGTTTTAGTGAGTATTTATTAAGTTGTTTATCAAGAAAATACATCCCTGTCTGGATTTGAGCAGGTAGTGGCGGCTCTAGCACAGATGTACCTAGGAGCGAGAACTCCGACAAGGAGTTTCCGGCATGACCCATGGTATCCTGGTACATGACAATGGGCCTTTCTGCACTCTTGGTTACAACACACCTAGAGAATATTCTTTTGAAAATTAACAATATTAGTATGAACCATTATTAAGGGAATTTATGAAAAATGCCTCTAAGAATACAAGTTAGAATGTATATCATGGATAGCATATATTTTGATGTTAAGAAACTAAAAGTAATTTATAAGTCATCCATTTTTTCTTGGGATTACCCTTTATGTGTTACCCATAACTTTCCTTTTAATCCAGCCAATGGTCAGAAATAGTAGGACTCAAGCTAACAACTGATGTGAAGATCAATGCGATGACTGTTCTAATGAAATTCCCAATCCGATATTGTCAAAGAATTCACTCACAATAGGCGTGTCTTCAAGGATTGTTTCATCCATTTATTCAATCAACTGATCAAGATACGCGTGCTCATAGGGTATTAATATCCATGTTTTAGATGATAGAGCTAAAAAGATCCATCTTCCTCATTTCACTTGTACAGAATCTGTGGTTGATTCTCCACATGGAGAGTGATTTCCCACTCATGGAAATTTATGTTGTCTCTATATAAGGAAATACAATATATGATGATAATTGCATTAAATTCTACCATAGGGAGTATGATGAGTTTCTACGGGATGTTCAATCCACAAATAATGATAGGGGAGGAGTTATATTCATGGGATGCAATGATTTCCTCATTTCATGTACTCACCGACATCGATACATACTAGATTTGTAGGGGTGTTGGGATTATACTACCAAACATTAGGGATATAAAATAATACATAGAACCTAAATCCAAAAGTATGTTTTCTATTCCTGAATGAATAACTAGTGTATATGACACCACTTTGTTGTCGGGGTTCACTCTAGCTGTAGTGATGGAAAAATATCAACCTTGTTGCCTTGGAGGTTTTTCGTTGCCTTCGAAAACCCTTTTCATAGAGCACTGAATTTCAAGATTCCCCGGTTCATTGCAATTGAAGTAATGAACAAGGCATTGAGAGTTGAATGGAGCGTTCCTCTCCTCTATCACAGTCGTGGGTTTTTTCTTGTCGAATGTTAACAGCTAGGTGTCCTTCTCTTCCACACCTAAATCATTTCCTCATACCCTTTAAGCAATTTCAGGGGTGCTTCTTTCTGCACCTTTCGCAAGTGGGGTGCTAGATCTTCATAGCACTGTTGGATATATCTATCTGACCACCAGAATTGAAGGCCACCTTACGCTTCTTATCCCCAAGATACCCCTAATATTTTCCAATCTCCATTTCGACCTTGAGGGAACATCAGACAATTTCCTCATAGATATCGAAGTCATGAATCACTAGAGGTTTCCGCAGGCTAGGTTTCAGCCCACCAAAAAAGTGATCAACCTTGAATTCAGGGGTAACGACAAAGCCAGAGGCATATTGTGAAAGCCTTGTGAAGTTTTCCTCATATGATATGATGAATTCTTCGTATTTTTTGCATGAGGGCGAGGAAGTCTATTTTCATATTAAGCTAGAGGGTGCGCGGAAAATATTTATCAAAAAACATATTCCAAAAATCCTTCCATTCCATTTCCTTGATCTCTTACTTAGGCCTTTTATTTTTGATCAATGTCCACCATTGATCACTTCACCCTTAATACGATAAGCAGCCATGAGTACTTTATCTTGTTCAGAATATTGAAGGATAGAGAATATATTTTCAATAGAGTTGATCCATTGTTAGGCGATTGAGGGACTGGATGATCCATTAAAAGTAGGAGGCCTTTGTCTCATGATGATCTCGATATGAACCTGTTCGTTCTTCGAAGGGGTTGAATGTTTCTCTTGACCCATACTCAAAGATGCTTAGAGGGAGATTGCTTCTCTACAAACCACAGTTCAAGACCATGGGTCTCAGATATCCTCTTTGTAGAAATAAATGACTGATATATATCAGCAGATGAGAAAATATACCCCCGGTGGTAGTGCATCGATTGGTGATAAGCAGGTAAATCACAAAAAATCAAAATCAAATAGGTTTCAAACTTTTATTGGTTTAAAATTTCAATATAAATACGCAACAATATTTAATTTTCAATATAATGGTCTTACAGGTGACAGTAGGAAGTGGAGATGGAGGTGGAGAGGGTGACGATATGTGTTCATCATTGGACTGTGAGTAGTTGTATTATTGATGTGTTCGAATAATATGGGAACAATTGGTTTGTATATGTATCATGTGTGGAACATAGTTTCCTTTTATGAATTTTATTGATTTCTAATGTTTCCTTTCATGTGTTGATTTCTAGAGTGTGGTATGCACCATATATGTCAATTCTTTATTGGGAATAGTTGGTTTGTATATGTATCATTGGTGTTGGTAATTATATTTTCTATCATTGGTGTGGGAGGCAGAGATACATGGCTAGACAGTGTGATAGTAATCATGTTGAATGTCAAGATTGCAGTAGGATGAGCCATCTATAGAATTTTTGAAGAGTATACAGTGAATGAGTGTCTGCAATATTTCCAAATTTAGGAGTGGGGAAATCAGCTTCATGTTAGTAAGGGAGATATTGTTTGGAAAATCGATTAGTCCGAAGTGGCAGTCATGGTCAAAGCATCGAGACACAAGACTTACATCACTAGTATATAGGACTTCCTCAAGGTATATAGGCTATATATTAGGGCCATAGATCAGTATAATTGTATAATGTGAGACCAATATGTGAGGAACAGAGTGTTGGATCTTCTATAGTGAGAGGTTCTATTTTGGTAGCTTCCACTTTAGTATCTAATTTTTTTGATATAGGTTCTTCTCATTCCATCATATTTGTGCATGTTGTGGAGATCCATGGGCTAGACATTCAGTTTTCCTATGAACTGATGACACTCAAAACATTGTTTGGGATTTGATTAGAGAACTTATGATAGTGTAGGGAGTGGACCTTGATATAACTGGGTTTCACCTCGTATGGGACCTCGTTTTCCTTGAGATGATGGTATTGACATCATTCTTGGGATGGAATGGTTGTTCCACTACTATGATTACATTGATTGTTATATCCAAAGGGTGTCATTCACATCACCATAGGGTTGGTTGTTTTTCACAAGGGTGAATAGGATGTATGGGAAATATGAGATGGACTTGAGAATCATGGTTTGGGTGTGATGATAAACTGAATTACTTGATTTTATCTGGTTCCTAATGAAGGCATTGGAAAAATTTACATGCCAACAAGGCTCATAGAATCTAAACCCGGTCATGGGAATCCCAGTTGTAGAGTTACCAAATAATTAATTTCCTATGTTCTCATAATATAGGTAGAGGAATGATGATGTTGAATAATTAATGATGATACAATCACACAAAATTAACTTTGTAACATAAGTTCATACATGAGTTTATATATGTAGTTTCTCTATGTGAATTTATGATTTATATTACTGAATGATGTGATTTCTTCTTATACATGGGATCTCTTTTTATTCCCTATATATTTTACAAATTTTATTTTCTCCAATATACATATTCATATATGTGCTTATTTTCTAGTATACATTACTAGTATTCATTTATATAGAAATTAATTATGACATGACTACTATATGCACTATTTTTCAACTATGCATTACTAGTACTCACTTTTATAGAATTTAAGTCCATTATTTTATGAACTTATTTTGGAACAATTCATATTGGAAAAAATTCAATTTTTTTATGTGAACGTATTATTGATTGATTGTGTCATGGAAATTCACAGAATGGGTAGTGGTTTTTTATAACCTAGTTGTTAGGGAAACAGAAGAATGTGTCAAATCAGATGTTCATTAAGGGAAAACACGAGAGATATTAATTGATAATAATATGAAATCATAATATAAGAATAATGATATGAGGGAATGACCATAAATTATGAATATCATTCACAATTCATCATATATTACAAGTGGGATGTATGTTAATAAGAATTCTTATGTCAGGGTTGGAACAGGTATTGATAGAATAGGTTGAACCTAGGCTTGGCATTGTTTTCATCAAATATGACAGAAATGCTTGTTTATAATTTTGTTTAAAGTTCTAATGGCCATGTGATATGATATCAGCATCCATTACTAAAAGATGCATTTTATTGTGTTTAGTTAAGCATATCTTTTCATATTGACTAGTATGTATTCTGTTAAAATATTCATATTCCTCAAATGGTTTGTTTTTAATTATGACATGACTATTTTATGCACTGTTTTTTCCACTATGCATTACTAGTACTCACATTTATAGAATATAAGTCCATTATCGTATGCACTTATTTTCCAAGAATTCATTTTAGAAAAAATTCAATTTTTTAGGTGAATGTGTAATTGATTGATTGTGACATGCTAATTCATAGAATGGGTAATAGTTTTTTATAACCTAGTGGATAGGGAAACAAAATAATTTGTCAAATCATATGTTCATTAAGGGTACACATGAGAGATATCAATTGATAACAATACGAAAGAATATGATTAGAATAATGATACGAGATAATGACAATAAAAATATGAATATCATACACAATTCATCATATATTACAAGTGGGGCGTATGTTGATATGAATTGTTATGCCAGGGTTGGAATTTGTATGGATGGAATAGGTTGAACCTAGGCTTGGCATTGTTTTCATGAAATATGATAGAGATGCTTGTTTATAATTTTGTTTAAAGGTATAACGGCCATGTGATATGTTATCTGCATTCCTTTACTGAAAGATGCATTTGATAGAGCTTAGTTAAGAATCTCCTTTCATATTGACTAGTATGTATTCTGTTAGACTATTCATATTTCGGGAATGGTTTTTTTAGGGCATTGGGGTAGGGGATGCAGAGCTACTATTTTTTTCCCAGATCAGGGTTTAACAGAGGTTTTAACCACCACTAAATAAAACTGGTAATTTTTTTTGCCGCGGTTTCAACTGCTGCTAAATATAGATATTTTTCTCATAGCGGTAGTTAAAACAACCCCTACAGTGTCCCACCATCTGGGTGTATTCTGTGACAGTTTTGATTATTTTAGCAGCACTTTTCTGGCGAGGGGGTGTTTTTTTATTCATGGTGTTTATAACCGCCACAAATAAAAGAGATCCACTGGCTGTAAAACTGCCGCTAAAAAAACCCGAACTGCCGTGAAATGAGGCAACTACAATGATTAATTTAAACCACCGCTAAATGGATTTAACCACCTCTAATAGTTTACCGACACACAAATTTGTTGAGGATTCCTAAAACCTCTACTATATGAAAAAAACCGAATTATAATAGGTTATTTTCTTATAGTGTAAAACCTTAGGTTTTGTTTGCACCGATGTTATTCTAAATCATCTTAGATTGATGGATTTGAGGCACTCCATTTTACACATGTTTATGATTGATGACCTCAATCACTCCCTATAAATATTTACATTTTTTCTCTAATTATGTGTCTATAATTGCTACCCATGTTCTCATAATCGAAACCCGATGTTGGTTGTGACATTTTCATATCCCTTTACCTCTTATTAGGAATAAATTTTTTTAACCCTATTTCTGATGTGGATTTTCAAGAAAGGTATTATCTATTTTCAACCTCTTATTTTAGAAGAATAATTTCAATTTGTGAGGGTGAAATTTATTGAAGGATGGGAGAATGTAACACCCCATGATTTCATAGTATGTTATCTCTTCTAAATAATTCAATAACTTGTGCTACACGCAACACCAAATTCGAGCGCACCACAACATACCAAACTAGCCGTTCAAAAAATGGTTATGGATAGTATTAACTGCATTTTGAGTTTTATATACTCCATATAATTTTAACATTCATATTATGTGTTCCTTATACATAATATATGAATAAAATCAACATTTTAGATAAAGGAAGTATTTTTTTACAAAATTCAATTTTACCGCCTATTAATGGCGATTCCTTTTTAAATAAAATATTTGACACTTTCATATATTCAATTTGAAAAAATATACTTCTTATTTAGAATCAGGACAAAAAAATTATTTTTGATAAATTTTAGGTTTTGTTTCTGATAACTTTCATATTTTGGTGAATAGTGAAAAATACTAAATTTTAATTAAAAACAAATTTTTTAATAGGAATAATTTATAGTGTTAAATTATGAATTTGAATGGTTTTGAAGTATAATTAGATCATATTATTCTCATTTAATACATTTTTGGTCTTTATAATTAATTTCACTTTGAAATTGGATATAAACAAGTGTATATCTTTTGATAGATATTATTTCTTAAAAACACGCTATTTGTTTTGACAATGAGAATAAATTTTAAATTAATTAACGAAACTTCTATATTTTGAATTTTGTAAAATATAATTCATCTTTGAATTCTGAATATCAAATATATCTTAGAATAAATTTTTGTAATTTTTCTGAAAAAAGTAAATTTTTGATGAATAGTGAAACTACATAGTAGTAGTTAAAAAACTGTATTTTTCAATTAAATGAAATTATACTACTTCTGTGAATTGAATTTCAAAAATTTGACATATGTGGTTGTTATTAGTAAGTAATATGTGGTTTAATAAGATTAAAATAATTTTTAGTGAATAGTAACTTTTGACTTTTACTTACCGTAGTTAAAGGTAAATAGGGTAATTCAAGGTAAAAAGAATGCCATAATAATACAAAATTAACTGAACACTTGTCCAAACCTTATTGAATGACTCATGGCAGAGCTTGGGAATATTTGGGTCGCTTTTGGGACCACATGGAACCTCTTAAGAATGATAATGACATTTTATTCTAATTAAATTAAAGTAAAGACAAAAATGAAATAAACAAATATCATTTGGTAAATTAATTTTTTACTTGTTGTTATATAAGTTATAATTTCTACTATAAATATTATTTGGAAATATAATTTTTTTTCCTACATGGTGGTATTTTTTTATAATTTTATACATCAAATAAATTAAATTATTTATTACAAAAAAATGACGCAGTATTTACCTCAATAATAAATGATTTAAATAAATAAAATTATAAATATTAAAATAACATCCAAAACCTCTCCAATTATTATTTTATGAATTCATTTCGACCATGAGTCATCTTATATTTTACCTTAATGAGTTTTGGACTTTTATAAACTTAATGTAATTATATAAGAAAATAATATTTTCAGACTTTCCTAAAGAATCCCTCCTCCCCCTTATAACAATCCCTCAATTCTAACCCGTTTCTCACAACTATCAAGACCCTTGGATCTTCCAAACCATGCCCATATAATCCCTCAATATCCCTCTCTTTCACCTAGAAGACATACCTTATGAAGAAGGCACTTCAAGAAGTCCTTTTTGTTCAAACCAAAGGGAGTTACCCGAATTAAAGGTAACCGTTTCTCTTAAATTATTTTTACATTTTTCTTCTCCAACCCTTAAATTTTTTTAATTATTTTATTTTATAATATAAAAAGAATCCTCAATAGTCTATTATGTTGATATGAGAAGAATTCTAACTACACTTACACACACCATCATCTAATGGGTAAATAACATACTATTTCTGTGGATGGAAAACTAACACCTAATGAAACGATGATTGTTCAATTTTCTCCAACCATCACTTATGGTGACCATTATGATGACACCATATTTATATATGATATAAATTATGTTTATGTTTTCTTTATGCTTCTATAATTTTAATTTATAGTATATCCTTATGATTTCCATTATGAGTAAACACGATAATTTCATTTGAGGAAGTGCGGACTACCGCCCCCTCAAAGTGAAATGACACATTATTACCATACATGGGACAAATATTGGATGGAGTTATTGAAATAATATATGATATTATAATGGAATTATAATATAACTATGTATTATTATTTTTTCATTTAATTAAAGTATTAAATAGAAATGAAAGTAGCGTTCAGGCGTACGTACGACTTACCGTCTCCATGAATGGTGCATTTCATTTCATATCACCAAATGTTATGTACTATTATAAATACATATATATACTTGATATATATGATATATATGATATCTGAATCCAGAATATAATTCCTGAGATAATGGACTCTTGACCACATGGACAACTTGTTATTATGAGGTGTTAATTTTTGACTCAAGTACCAAATATCGACAAAATGACTGTTATTAACTTAAATGATTACATATTGTTTATAACATGGTAATAAGTGATATGAAAGGAATAAAAAACATGAAAAAGGGTTATTAATCATGTATAAATTAACTTAGGTTTATTATTTAGAAAGAACAAAGAAGAAACAAGTCAATTCGGACACAAGGTAAGGGGTTTCATATCTCACTTTTAATTCTGTGAGATTTCCATTGTTCGCTACTTATTGCATGTGGTGTATTGTGTACTGCCATTCGATATATATTATCATGATTCCATTTATATTTATGTTATTTTGATAAGTATTGGGTGGGGGGGGGGGGGGGTTATTAACATTTGTTCATACAACTCGATTTTTTACAATGTGGTAATGGTTAATTCTACAATCTCTTCATTATCTAAGGTTGTTTATACGTAATTATCTACTCAGACCTCTTTATCATCCACATCTGTTTCTTTATAAAAATTTTATTTCAAAACATTTTTACTATTTACTAGAAAATGTGTTAAAGTCATTTATACCCTTATTTGACCTTATATGTTTTGAAAGGAATCTTTCCGTCATTTTTTTCAAACAAGGTACTTTATGAACTTTTCGACAAAATTAATGTAAGAATGTTTTTTAACTTATACGATGGGTGTGACTATTTTCCACCATTATAAAATCGTCAAATCTTCCCCTAAAATCTTATAAAAATATTTTCAAAATAATTTTTTTTATAATTAAGTGACTCTTAAATGATTTCAAAATATAAAGAGATACATCTCTTAAATAGTTTTGATTTCATCTACGCCAACATATTTTGATAAATTTTAAACTTGTTTGAAGATGTTTTATTATGATACAAATAATCCATATTTTATTTTAGGTTTTTTGACATGATTGACTATGGATGAGTTATTTTTATTCCATTTATGGTTTATGGTTAAAGTATAGACATTTTGTATGAAAGTTTTAATATGAATGTTTATGTTATTTTTCAACCTATTCTTAAGATGAATTTATCGGGATAGTATATTCTGGGTTGGTGACTGGTATAATTAAACCCTCTGGGTTGGGGTTCAGTTACAGAAGACCCTCCGGGTTAGAGTCCGATAACAGAGGCTTTCCGGGTTAGTGTTTGGTTATAGAGGCTCTCCAGGTTGGAGTCCGGTTACAGAGGCTCTCCAGGTTGGGGTTCGATTACAGTAAGCCCCTAGGTCCCGGAATGAGGCCTTGGCACAAAAATTAATATCTGGTACTACACATTCCATCATTAATAATTTATTTATTACAAGTGATTATTCGATTAGTAGAATATCCATGTGAATTATAATATGGTAATTTTTCATTTATTTTTTCCATATTATGTTCAAGTTTATTTTTAAAAGGATGTTCTTTTTATTACCCATCTTTCCTTAAAAGTTTATAGCTTCTTATATATTATTTACCGTTACTGAGTATCTGATCTCACCCCTTTCTTATGTTTTATTTTCCTAGGATCCCAAGAAGGGTTTTACGATTGAGATGCAGGGTTAAGATAAGGGAACAATGACCTTCTCAAAGAACTATCTATGCTGTAATGTATGCTTGAAAGTGTAATGTAATGTTAATGTATATAATATATTTTCCAAGAATGCAAAACAAATCAGTCCTTCAGGACCTGTTTTCTTGTAATCATGCCAATGTAATAAAATAATTCACCGTATCTGATAACTGGGTTCGAGACGTTATAGTTATAGTTGGTATTAGAGGATAGGTTTAGTTATTTTTGGGACTAAAATTATAAAACCCTAGTGAAAGCCATAGGGTAAGACTATGTATAATAAAAAATCCCCAAGTTTTACTGAGTATTGAGTAAGTGGTTTATCATGAAAATACATCCCTATCTGGATACGAGCAGGTAGTGGCGGCTCTAGCATAGATGTACCTAGGAGCGAGAACTCCGACATGGAGTTTTGGGCGTGACCTACGGTATCCTAGTACATGAAAATGGGCCTTTCTGCACTCTTGGTTACAAAACTCCTAGAGAATATGATTTGGTAAATTAATAATCTTATTATGAACCCTTTTTATGTGAATTTAAGAAAAATGTCTCTAAGAATACATTTTTCAAAGTATATCACAGATAACATAGATTGAATCTTATAGATTCAGAAGTTAAGAAACTAAAATTAATTTATAAGTCATCTATTTTTTTCTTGGGATTAGCCTTTATGTGTTACCCCTTTTCTTTTTATCCATCCAATGGTCGGTAATAGTTGGACTCGAGCTAACAACTTATGTGAAGATCAATGTGATGACTGTTCTAATGAAATGTTCAATCTGATAGGAGTAGGAATCGTGAAAATTGTCACAATACTCTCCTAGTTAACTCTAGATTTGAAAATAATCATGGGTCAAGATAAATATTTAACCCCCCTAAGAATGAACAGGTTCATATCGAGAGCTTCATGAGACAAAGGCCTCCTAATTTTAATGGATCATCTGGCCCCTCAATTGCCAAACAATGGATTAACACCATTGAAAAGATATTCTCCATCCTTCAATGTTCTGAACAATATAATGTTATCTTTGCTTCTTATTTTATGAAGGGTGAAGCTGATCAATGGTGGACATTGATCAAAAATACAAAGCCTGAGTAGGAGATCGATGCATTGGAATAGTAGGACTTGTGGAATATGTTTTTTGATAAATATTTTCCACGCACCCTCTGGATTAAGATGAAAAGGGACTTCCTCACCCTCATGCAAAAATTTGAAAAATCCATTAGAGCATATGAGGAAAACTTCACAAGGATTTCACAATACGCCTCTGTCATTGTCGTTATCCCCAAATTCAAGGTTGACCACTTCTTTGGTGGGATGAAACCCAGCTTGCGGAAAGCTCTTGTGATCCATGACTTCGATATTTATGAGGAAATTGTCCGATGTTCCCTCAAGGTCGAAATGGAGATTTTAAAATCTCAGGGGTATCATGGGGATAAGAAGCGTAAGGTGGAATTCAATTATGGTGGTCAGATTGATAAATCCAACAGTGCTATGAATATCTAGCATCCCACTTGGAAAAGGTGCAGAAAGAACCTCCCCTGAAATTGCTTAAAGAGGATGAGGAAATGATTTAGGTGTGGATGATAAGGACACCTATCTATTAACATTTGTAACACCCCAAGATTCTACGGTACGCTTCTCTTTGAATAATGTGATAGCGTGTGTTGTACGCAACATCGAGTTCTAACATACCACAACCAATCAAACTAGCCGTTATGAATAGTAATACCTACTTTTGAAATTATATATATTTTATATTTCGAAATGGACTTCATTTTTGGATTCGGAATATCGAAATTATCCTAAGTTGAATTTTTGGTATTTTTCTGAGAACTTCCAATTTTTATGAATAGTGAAAAATACTTAAAAACAACTTTTTTCATAAAAATAATTTATAGTGATAAATTATACCATTGAGTGGTTTTAAAGTATAATTAGAATATATTTTTACCATTTTATCCAATTGTGTTCATTAGAGTTAATTTCACTTTGAAAGTGGACATAAACAATTGTCAATCTTTTGATATATATTGTTTCTTAAAAACACGCTATTTGTTGTGACAGTGGGAATTAATTTTAAAATTAATTAATGGAAATTATATGTTTGGAATATTGTAAAATAGACATCATTTTTGAATTCGAAATATCAATTATAGCTTAGGGTGAAATTTTGTCATTGTTATGAAAAACTTCAATTTTTGATGAATAGTGAAACAATGAAGTGGTAGTTAAAAAACTGAATTTCTCATAAAACATAATTTTACCACTTCTGTGAGTGGAATTTTGAAAATTTGAGAGACACGGTAGATATCAAGTAGTAAAGTGTGGTTCAATGAGATGAAAATAATTTTTGGTGAATAGTAACTTTTTACTTTTATTTACCACGGTTAAAAGTAAATAGGGTAATTAAGGGTAAAAATGATATTAATATTACCCTAACACATGTCATAATTATATTTGACAAGTGTATCTCGACCAAAAACAAACTTAGGAATAAAATATTATTATTTAGGTCCACTTGGATTAGATTTGGACATTTATTATTATTTAATTTAAAGAAGAGTTAAGAGAGATAAAATCAAAGTATATTTACTAAAACATTTTTAATATAGAGTTATACATAAGATAAATTCGATTTTAAATATTAATAAAAAATATAAAAGGATTTCCTACATATTTATATTTTATTTATAATTTTTAGACATTAAATAATTTAATTTATTTATGACACAATGATGATGCAGTAATTACCTAATTAATGAAACATTAGAATAATTGATATTATAAACACCCAAATAAATATAATTTCAGACTTTTTATGAATTAAACTAAGTTTCTAAGTTAATATGACATGTTAGGATTGACTTAATTAACTTTTTTCGAAGTAATAATTCTGTTATGATTTTCACAAAAATCAATTATTGAATAGTGTAAAAATTGACATAAAAGAGTTTTTAAAACAATTATTATATTATTAATTGATATTAAATTCCTAAAAATCTAAGGTTCGGCCAAGAGACATATATCATGATAGGTGTATCATTAATGGACCACTTTGGGGTATCTTGGATGTATATAGTAAGTTTATTAACTATATAATAAAAAAATACAAAGTGACATGATAAATGTCAAACTAATTAACTAAGAGTTAAAACTAAAATATAAGGTTAATATAATGACCCAAACCTATATAAATTATATTGTTTGAGTGGTTTTAGGCCCATAACCACCTTAAAATTTAAATAATATACTTTGGAGCCATTAGAAACCGAATATTAATTTATTATAAAATAATATTTCTAGCTTTTCCAAAGGTGCCCCTCACCACTATTATAATAGGGAACTCCCCCTTCTCACTAATTCACACATTCAAATCCTTTTTATTCGGAAAAAACCTACCCAAATACTCTCTAAAATTCCCTCACTACAACCTATAGGCCTTAGTTTGATCAGAAAGCCAACATAAAGAGCCCTTTTGATCAAATCAAAAGGAAGAACCCGAGGAAGAGGTAATGTTTTCACCACCCTTTTTCAAATTCATTTCTTCTTCAACTTCTTATTTATTTGATATTACCATTATAAAATAATTAATCTATTATCTCCTATATACTTTATTATTATTATAAATATGGTACATCAATATTCAGTATTCTATCCATCCTTTGAATGACATGTCACCATACGTGCGTCTGTACAGCTTACCGTCTCCACGTCGTGGTGCAATTGTTATTCAATATATTATTATTTGGATGGGTATAATAATGATTTTTAATTCATGTAAA
The DNA here is from genome assembly GCA_963277665.1 of Viscum album. NCBI lineage: Eukaryota > Viridiplantae > Streptophyta > Magnoliopsida > Santalales > Viscaceae > Viscum > Viscum album. The sequence continues at coordinate 1,678,408,182 of OY728121.1, read as the reverse complement.
TAATAAATATAACATGATAATGATTCTGTATATATATATGATATACCATCCAATTATATATTATTGTCGCTCGTGTGTACGTACGGACTACCGTCTCCACGAACACAATGAGATTCATTCTCCATCATATCCATTCAAGTATAATTATCATTTGATGATTTAAAAATAATATTTAAGGACATGATATCATTCTGTATATGAATAATATTCAAACTATCTAGGACAAACAAGGCTTATGTAAAAAAACATATAAAATAAAATGAGTAAGTTAACACCCGAAACACCGATAATTCTAAGATATTATTAACAAAGCAATGTTAAAAGATCATATATGATATCATATGAATGTATATGATTCTTGTATAATTTAATAACAATTATTTCACCCTTATAAAGGAGGTTAACCTACCCCAACCAAGGAAAAGTACAAGGTAAGGGTTTATTTTGCAATCTCTTCATTATCCGAGGTTGTTTATACGTAATAATCTACTAGGATCTCTTTATCATCCACATCCATGTTTCTTAAAAACGTTTTTCAAAACATTATTACTATTTTACAGAATATGGGTTAAAGTCATTTATACCCTTGTTTGAATTTTTATAAGATGTTTATAAAGGAATATTTCAATCCTTTACCAAACAAGGTGCTTTTTAAACTTTTCGACAGAATTTAGGAAAGAATGTTTTTTAACTTATACGGCGGATGCGACTATTTTCCGCCATTATAAAATCGTTGAAGCTTCCCTTACAAGATTATAAGAATGATTTCAATGAAAATGTTATATTTTATAAATATATGACTCTTAAATTATTTAAAAATAAAAAGATATATTACTCTAGAAAGAGTTTTGATTTCATCTATGTCAACATCCTTTGATTGATTTTACGCTTATTTGAAGTTGATTTATTATGATACAAAACTTCTATATTGTATTGAAGGTTTTGTGATATGTTTGACTGTGGATATGTTATTTTTACACCCTTCATGGTTTATGGTGAAAGTATTGACATTTTGTATGCTAGCTTTAATACGAATGTTTATGTTATGTTTAAACCTTTTCATATGGGAATGCATTGGACTTAATATGTGACGGGTGGAGCCCGCTATAGCTCCTCGATGCATCAGTAGGTCTCATGAGACAAACTAGTGTCATGGCACAAGGACTTGGTAAAATATTATTTTTAGTCTTGGCACGAGGCCTTGGCTATGTGGTTATGATAGTCTGGGATTATTCATTCCACCATTATGAAAGTGGTTACTGATATTGCATGTGATTATTCGATTAGTAGAATATTCATGTGAATAAGTAAATGGAATTATTTCATTTTATTTTTTCCATACTATGTTGAAGTCTAAGTTTAAAAGGCTTTTGTTTTAGTTATACATTGCCTTAAATGTTTATTCTTATTTATGAAAGTTTCCGCTATATTGTTATCCTTACTGGGCATTTGAGCTCACCCCTTTTCTATGTTTTATTTTTCCCAGGATGTGAAGAAGTAATTTATGAATGACCTTGAGGGATAGTATGAGGGGTTAAGAGTGTGGACTATAGAGACTATATAGTTGTTGTTTTCATTTTATGATGTAATGTAAAATTTATTAATGTATCTAGTTATTCCAAGGCTACTAAACAAATCGGTCTTTTGAGATTTGATCTTTCTTGTGATCATGCCAATGTTATGTAATAATTCACTGACTCTGGGTAACTGGGGTCAGGGCCTTACAACATTCAACAAGAAAAACCCACAACTGTGATAGATGAGAGGAATGCTCCATTCGACTCTCAATGCCTTGTTCATTGCTTCAATTGAAAAGAACCGGGGAATATTGAAAATTAGTGCTCTAAGATAAGGGTTTTATAAGGCATCCATCAACCTCGAATGTAAAAAGGGTGAGCTTTTTCCATCACAACATATGGAGTGAACCCCAACAACCATGTGTTGACATATACAGTAGTTATTAATTTTTGAATAGCAAACACACTTTTTGATTCAGGTTCCTTGTATTCTTTTATATCTCGAATGTTTAGTAGAATAATCCCAACACCACTACAAATCATGTATGTAAATATGTTTGTGAGTACAGGAAATGATGAAATCATTAAATCCCATGAATATAACTCCTCTATTATCATAATTTGTGGATTGAACATCCCGGAGAAACTCATCATACTCCTTAAGGTAGAATTTTATGAAATTATCTGCATATATTGTATTTCTTTATATAGAGCTGATGTGAGTGGGAAATCACTCTCTATCTAGAGAATCAACCCCCGATTCTGTACAAGTGAAATGAGGAAGATGGATCTTTTTAGCTCTATCATCTAAAACATGGATATTACTACCCTATGAGCACGCTTATCTAGATCATTTGATTGATTCCATGGATGAAACCATCCTTGAAGACACACCTATTGTGAGAGAATCATCAGTAACATATATTCGTAGCTTCTTCGGGTTAGCTAGATATTATCACTGATTTGTGAGAAATTTCTCATGATTGTCTAACCTCTTACTAAGCTAACTCAAAAGGGAGTAATTTTTTCTTGTAGTGATGAATGTTATGTGAGCTTTAAGGAGTTGAAAAAGAGGCTTATCACTACACTCATGCTCAATTTTCCCGTAAGTGGATAACTTTTTTTCATATTTAGTGATGCTTCGAAGAAGGGCCTACATTTTGTGTTGATGTAGAATAATAAAGTGATAGCCTATGCCTCAAGGCAGCTGAAAATCCATGAGCAAAACTATCCCTCAAATGATCTGGAGTTGGAGACTATGATCATTGCGTTGAAAATGTGGTGGAATTATTTCAATAGGGAGAAGTGTGAGATATATACTTATCACAAGATCCTAAAATATATATTCAAACAGAAAATCATAATATGTTCCAATGAATTGGACATATCTCATTAAGTATTATGATTTCTCAATCCATTTCCACCCTGGGAAAGTGAACAAGGTGGTAAATGCTCTATGTAGAAAGGATTCAGTGATTCAATCATTGATGAGAATTGAGAATGATCTGATCTTGTTATATTTGCATAGAATGGACATGGGAATCGTTAATAGAGGAACATTGTCAATCCTTTCTTAAATTATTGGTCAACCATCCCTCTTAGAGAAAATAATGGATTCTCAAAGAAAGGATGTGGAAATTTTGAAAAGGGTGGAAGCTATTAGAAATGGGAAATCGTTAGAGTTCGTGGTTGAAAAGGATGTAATTGTGAGATTTGGGACACGATTATGTGTTCTTTCTGATCTAGAGATAAAGGAGATTCAAAATGATCCACATAGATCAACTGTCTCTATTCACACTGGGAGCACAAAGATGTTTTGAGATATCTGAGAAAACTTTTGGGGGGATAACATGAAAAGGGAGATTGCTGAATATAATCAATGTGCCTGGTATGTAAGCATGTGAAGGCTGAGAGGAAAAAGTCTAAGGGGATGATGAGAGCACTACCCAAACAAACATGGATGTGGGAGAACATAACCATGGACATTGTCATTTGAATTCCAAGCACATCCAGAGGAAACAATGCTATATGGGTCACTGTGGATCATCTTATGAAGAAAAATCACATTATTTCAATTGAAAAGGACTTCTCATTGGATCAACATTCACAAATTTACATCAAAGAAGTGGTAAGGCTGTATAGAGTACCACTATCAATTATATCTGATCATGATCCGAGATTCACCAAGATGATCTAGAAAAGTATATAGCATTCTCTAAGCATTCAAATGAAATTTAGTACAACCTATCATCCTCAAAATGATGGACAATCTGAGTGAACTGTTCATACACAAGACAATATGTTAATATCATGTTCAATGGACTTTAAAGGAGGGTGGGAAAAACATCTTCCACTAGTTGTATTCTTCTACAATAATAGTTTCCTCTCGAGAATCCTAATGGCACCATATGAATCCATTTATGTGAAAAGGTGAAGAACATCAGTGTGTTGGGATGAAGTTGGTGAGAGTAAGTTTCTAGGACCTGAACTGGTCAAATAAATATTGTTAAAGGTGAAAAACATTCAGCAACATATCAAGGCATCCCAAAGTTGACAGAAGAGTTATGTAGATAACTGTCGATGAGACCCTAAGTTTGAATTTGGAGACATAGTGTTTTTACACATATCTCCATTGAATATGGTTAGTAGGTTTGGAAATAAGTGGATGTCAAGTCCTTGGTATATCGTCCCCTTAGAGATTCTTGATCGTGTGGGGGCTGGGGCCTATCGACTAGAACTTCCACCAACCATGAAAAAATTACATGATGTATTTAATGTATTTATCTTAAATAAGTAGATATTATAACCTTCACATATACTCTCTTCAGAGTTAGTATAGTTATAGGATGATCTTTATTATGAGGAGAAACCAGTGAAGATCTCATATTGTAGAGAAAAAGTTCTCCAGAAAAAGACAATGCCCCTCATCGAGGTGTTGTGGTGAAACCACAATTTTGAGGAACCGACGTGGGAATCCGAAAAAATGATGAAAAAGAGTTGCCCACATTTGTTTTAGTGTGGGAAAAGGAAATTTTGATGGAAATTTTTTTTGGGGGGAAGATTGTAATGACCAAAAAATTCATTAATGAAATTTCCTCTTGGTCAATTTAAATACCTTATTATGGTTATATAAAATGTATGAACTTATTTGGTTTTATGTTTTGGATTTAAAAAACCATTAAGAATTGTGACTATGGCTAAATATATCCATTTAATTGTGATCACATGATTAGTATAAATATAGGGATTTAACAAATCCAATTTACTCAAACAAAGGAAGCAATGGCCTCATCCAGTAGAATTTCCCCAAACAAAGCCCATTTGTGAGAGCATGGAAAGGAGGTGGCATCATTGGGCTTCACTCTTGACCAAGACAAAGCCAATATTGAATATGTTAATCTTGAGTAGAATTGTCTAATGGTGAAGTGAAAGATGATAGAGATTAGCACTCGAGCGATGTTATCCGAACCACCCCAAGAGTTTGTCACCATCGCTCACCTTACCCTTCAGTCTTATGTGGGTGTTATAAGGGGTTATGTAACAAGACCTTAGCATTATTATTAGGTACATTATTATTATTATTAGGTACATTATATACTTTCATTTTAATGTTGTAATATTTTAAATAGTTTTAAAAGCACATATAGTATCTTTTTGTTAATGTTTAACAAAGGAATCTATTTTGATAAATATAGGGATTTTTGAATTAAATAATATTTTAGTAAAATATAATTATTATTATATTAATTTTTATTATGTATAAATTATCATAGAATTTTGATGAATATAATTGTAATTTTTATTAAGGATTGAAAGAAATTTTTGTCAAAACCCTTGAATTTTCGATAAATGTCGGTTTTTATTTTAAAAATAAAAATTAAAATATTTAGAAAATTATTTGAATAAAATGAATATTATTTTGGAATCAGGACATCTAAATTATCTAATGGTGAATTTTTCATAATTTTCGGAGGCAGTTGAATTTTTGGGTAATGATTAAATACCATTAAAATATATAATGTTTTTTATGACATCATAAAGACCCAATAGTGATGTAAGAAAAGACAATAAAAAATATGTTCGGCCAATATATATTTTAACATTAAAATAATGTGATTTCTGGTTTGTTTTATTTATTTTTCAAATGTTCAGTGGAACCTTCAAGACTTATAAAACATTTTAGTTTTTTAAATTGATTTCTTTGTGAGTGTGACTGACCTCCGCATAAGAAACCATAATATTTTTAGAAGTTAGGACATTTTCAATATAAAATATTTTTTCCACTCCCCTCTGGAAAAATCCATGGGAATAAACCATGGACTGGTTTTTAGTTTTGATGAGCTTAATGTGTGGTTCCCTAAACCAAAACAATAAATAATTTCCTCCCCTTTCCTATACAAACTAACCCAAGATCCCACTTCCTCTTCACTCAAATCCTGTAGAGTTAGTCCAAACTCTGAAATACTCTCTCTATAATCCTTACAAGGAACCCCATGCTCCTAATAAGTCTCTCTCAATCCCATCCCAAGCCTTTGGGATAACACTTATAAGTAAGGGATTCTCACTTTCCTTATTTATGTCCAAGTTTCCTTATATTGTTATGCCCTTTTATTTTTAGTTATAAATGTTTGGATAAGATTTATCACCTCACCCATACTACCCTATTCATGTTTTAATAATGATATATCCCCTTTATCTCCAATTAATTTCTCCAATGTACACCTGTTACCATGCTGAAATTCTGTACGGAATTTCTCTCTCCTTATTTACATTCAAGAAATTATTTTTTATTACGTATCCAAATTACATTACATTTGTTGGGAAATGTATCTATATGAACCCCATTACCATCCACTTCATTAAATATGATTGTTCAAAAATTTCTCTCTCAACAACCATTTTTATGAATTTTTATGTCACACCCTTATGCTGCCGAAATTGCACCGTATTTTTCCAACCGAAGATCATTATGTAGTGAATACCACACCCATGTCTCTATCAAGAGTATTCAACATTTTGAACATATACATATTGAATGGTAATTTAATTTATTTATTCCCCATCCTTAATTGTGGAATAAATTATTATGTTGTTTGATTTTATGTTATATGATCTATGTGGCACACCTATGCATAAAATGAAATGTTTAAGAATGGTGCGCCCTGATAGAGCTCTAATGAATTGGGAAAAGTATAGTATCCTGATACATCATGTGAAATGAGCGATGAATCAAACTAATTCAAGTGAAACTATGGTTTACTCATGATTCATGTGCGAAGAGGGTTTATTCATGCTCCACATGCAATGAGACTTGGCTCATGCTAATATCATGTTAAATGTTGTCGCCACATATCCCTGTTATGATTATCATGCTTTATCATACCTTTATGTTCATGTATCTCTTGTGATCCATTAATATTACAACTGTCTAACATTTACTTAATTACTCATGTTATTCTATTTTTATTCCATTACTAGGATTTATAGCTCACCATTTTATTATGCATGTCTTAGGTTATCCTATGCAATGCTAAGTATGAGGGAATGTAGTGGTCATACGAAAGAAGTTTTCAATAACGATGTTGTGTGTTTCATGTTCTGAGTTGTTATGTAATGTTCCTAAGCCCTGAAGAAACTAGACATCTATATCTTCTATGTTGCATCAAGTGAATTTTTTGTAATAAATCATATTTAATTGTGTAATAAAAAGCAGGGTTGTTATACTCGGTCTCTGAAACTTTTGAAGCGTGATCGTCCTGTGCTACTCATCTGTTGGTACTATGTGTACCATGTGCTGCTCCATAGGAGATAGTATAGCCAGTGCACCACCTAGAAGTGAAATATGGGGAACTGGTCCTTGTATTGAATCCTCATTAATAAGGGGATCATCCTCATGATCATTTTTATGAATCCTATCAGGTATTTTTATCAGGGGAATCCTGTAAGAAAACAAGATGTTCCAAAGTCAATGGGTGTATATAAAGAGCTTACTCAAGAAGGGAATGGAAAACAAAAACCATTCCCATATGATTCATGTACCATTATTTTCCTTACAACCAGTATTGTCATGTATCGCGTTGCAAAACATGTTATTAGAGTCCTGGTGTATGGATACGTCAACTGCCTGCACCACCATTGGAGTCCATGTCTAGAAAGATGAATGCGAAACACTTAATATAGTTTTCAAAATCTAATCTCATAGAATCATAGTCCTATAGTAGAACTGACCTCCTCTGATACCACTCTTTTATGACCTTTCCTAGTGGGTCCCCTGGCACGACTGCCCAATCCCACCTTTAATACTCCAAGGGCCAATGACTAGCTCTGAGTAGGCATATCACTTACAGGGGAGGCATTGCCTATGTACCTGTATGCACACATGCATCTCCAAGGCCATAAAATGAAAAAATGCAGAATACACTGTGAAAAAAATGCATGCATACCTCTATATCCCAACCAAAAGAGTATGATATTAAAGTGAAGTAAAGTGAAACTAGGACAAATACATGTCCATACAAATAATTTTGTACCCATATGTCCAAACTATATGAAAAAGTACTGGGAATAATCTCTTTAGCCATATGAACACACATCGGCCTACCTAATCTCATAGCGATTTGTCTAGTGAAAGTCCACCTAGGACTCTATCAAAAGGTCCCTCTTCTGTATAAGAAACAACAAGTTCGGGAAGTCCCATGCATGAGCAAGAATAAAAGTAATCAGTGGGACACCTTAAAACCAGAAATAAATACACATAAGAAAGAGACAACCAACTCTATAAAAGTATACGTCTATAACACATAAAATATTATCCAAATACACTAAATACCAGACACACTATCTAAAGATAAGTCAAAAATACCACATACCAACACTAGGATTTTTTCTCAAAGATTCCACAAAGCACTCAACATAGAGAACAAGCTCTTTAGTCTGATGGAACTATAGATGTTTGTTTGAGAAGTACTATTCATTGAGAACCATCATGAGAGAGATTTCATAATAGATCAGAATAGAATACGATAACATAGATGAAGATTATAGATAAGGAAATGGGGTGATACCAACAACCCCATCTCGATTAACCTGTTAAGTAGATTATCAACTCCTTGTAAAGTCGGTCTTGTAAATACTGAAGACACTACCTGGGGCATGAAGAATGAATAAAGGATCCTTATTTGGGCCTCTTGGAGGATTTAAAAAACTCAGTCCAAGAATTCAAAATGAATGGATAATATTTATATGAGTAGTAAATGATACATATCTACCTTTAGGGAATCGATAAGGGAAATTAACCCCTAAGGAGACTTGTCCAAGATATGGTGGAAAAGTGAATTGATCCATGTATAAAGGAAAAATATGGTGTATAGTAGGGTCACATTCCATGTCCCCTGACCCCAGATACTTACTATGCACAACAAACCATACCATTCTAACTATGTTATGCAGAAGATGGGTATACGACATGTAGATTATGTCACATACCTTTTCCTTCCATCTGAGGTCTACCAGTGTACTTTGGCCATGTGCCAGTACATGGTGTCAACCCACGAATATCTAACCATGTACCAGTACACAAGGTAGTCCATGTACTTCCTCTAGCCCAATTTGTGTGGGAGAGGACACACCATATAGGTAAGCAATGTACTCCTACCCATATCCATATATCTCCAGGGATACACACCGAGTTTATGGGAAGGGCCTACATGCCGTGTGATAGGGTTAACATGCTTTGTGACATTTATCTATCTCCTGAAATCCTATCAACTGCTTAATGGGTTCTACACGCCATATATCCCTTGGTTACACATAGTGTTCATTGAGATTTTCCATTATGTTTGGTTCTTCCTCTGCATGGTTCGTTCGATGATCCAAACATTGTTCCAGTGGTCTATTCACCTAGAAACGTAAAATCCAGGGTCATGTCACCAACACAGCATCGAATCAATGGGTTCAAATACTACAATGGGATCGGTAATATTTTTTTTTTCATTCTAGATACCTGATTCTTGAAGAATGGTTTCTTCTAAACCATTCTAGTTCATCCATCGCCATCACTGCCACACCTCCATTAGGTTGTCTTGAGGATAGATCTTCAATTTCAGATTGTTTCACCAAGAAATTAAGGGCCAATGAACAATCATTCAAAAACCCATTGAAAAATGAAGAACACATAGAAAACAATGGATAGAAAATCACAAGGAACAAATACGAGAAATGAAACTTGACAATTATCTTTTCAGCCTCAATCCCTTCCTGTAATAATTATTATAAAATCAAATCAATTCTGAAATAATCAATCCCCAATAATCCCATAATGTATAACCCATCCCGCAAGGAATGATCGACCCACAGATCAACCTATTATTTATTTAGTATATGTTATTTGTTGAATTAAAAATGTGGAAAGAAATAAAAAATAACACATCCTTCTTAGGAAGTGGATCACTCGCTGTTGAAGAATGATTGATGCAGGTGATATCCATCACAGACAGTACTCGTTGATCTTCCATTCTCAATCCCATCATTGTCGGCCGTGAGAAATCTTGAGGGTTTCTCTCTAGAGACTCCAAGCAATTTCCAGGGTTGTGATCTTAACAATATATCCTTTTCTAAAGGCTTAAAAAAAATAAAACTCATTTTTGTGTCACTATGTTGTTGAAATGGTAACATAAAATAAATATGAAATTTAATTTATTCATTATAAATTCTAGAAACTATTTTTCATAGCTGACCCACACCGACCGATGTTAAGTCACACATAAGGTAAAGATACTACTATAAATGAAACTGTTACCCCATATTTATAATCAATGAACCTGTTTAGAAGTTATTCCAGTTTTTGATGAAAATTGTGTGCAATACATTTAATATTTTAATATTAGTCAAAAATTTATTCCAGGCACACCGGGTCTTAGAATTACAATTCATGTTAGCACCACATCTCAAAATTAATTGATATAAAATTTAAAAATAATACATTTAAAATCCAGGAAATTACACAAGAACAATTTTAATCCCCATCCTAATATCCACCAAAAAAGTAATTTTTAGGGCTTCCTAAGAACAAGAAATAAACCACAAGAGCTAATACATAAAAAAAGAACCTAGAGGAGCATTAGATTTACCTAGAGGTTCAATACACACTCAATGAAAATATAAAAAACCTAGAATTGAAGGGGATCTACCCTTGGGAAGGATTGGGAATTTTGGATCATCACTAGGGATGGTGGTGGAATTATGAAGAAAAATATTTGGTGAAAAACTTAAAATCATGAGGGATGAATTTGGTAAAACACCACTTTTAATGATTCTCATGGTTTGGCCACATGTTTTCCCAAACCGCAGAAACAATGTGAACCATTCTCTATCCACAAGGGATCAATGTCACATGACTACATGGTTATACCATACGATTTGATAAACCATGTGCCAACCATGAAAAATTCCCCTATCTAATGTTGCATAGTCTGTCCCTCTCCCTTACACAGTTTACAAAAACCATGAAACATGCACAAGATGGACATATTTACCTTCCTTTAGTGTTATAAACCCTTGAAACACCCTCGAGATTCCTCATAGATAAAAAACATTAATTATCCAAAATAAATTGATTCAAACAAAAACTTATATAAGAGAATACCACCAAGTAGTTCGAGATTATTTTCTTTATAACCTAGGGAAATGGAAACAAAATAAGAGGTGAGATCAAGATATCAATAAGGGTAATCATAAGTGATGATAAAAAACTTTCAAAAGATTGGTTAAAATAAATATATGTGTATGAGATTATACGTAATGAAAATGAACAGAAAATATGTAATTCATATCCAGTAAAGTGGTTGATCATAAGCATTAAAACATGAAATAATGAAATGATATCATAATATATTCGAATCATGGAATATATTGAAAAAATAAATGACATAACATCATAAAAAAACGTTAAGGTTCATTTATAAGACTATCATAGTTGAAACAGTCCCATGGTGGACTATGTTCACTCCCAATTACCATAAAACAAGTGAAAAAATTCCCATGACAGATTGGGTTTACTCCTCTTTCTTAAAACCATAGTGCAATGATTCCCAAAGTGGATTGTGTTCACTCCTAATTCTATTTAATATTATATCATGAGATGTAAATCTTTACCAAATGAATTGGTGGTCTATATAATTATGGGCCTATCCTTCATATAACATAGTGTGTTTAAGATAACCACTTGTGCACCATAAAATGTATCTCATGAGATGAAAATAATAACCAATGAAATTTAAGGCTATATAATTATGGGTTCACCTATCACATAATGGAAATAAAAATATGTACTTGAACACATGTTCCAAATTAAGAAAGGAAACCATATATAATTCATAATCTTGATACAACCAATGAGAAAGTATCTAGTTTCATAATATAGTCACAAATCTTAATAGAATACTATGTCAAAAGGATTAAAAAGATAATAAAGAAATAATTTTTTTTTAAATTTTAAATTTTAATAAATAAATATATGTCTGGAACATTGAGTTAAAATATAGAAAAAATCATGAGAGGGATTAAGGATAAGTAAAAATGTACTATATAGTTAACGATTTTTGAAATAAGAATATGTATTTTCCAGAAAAAATGGATTATAATTTCACATTAGACAATAAATAAATTAGTAAGGTTTTTGTATAAAATAATGATTATTTTCCAAACATATTCATAGTGAAAATAATTTAATGGAGGTGATACTTTTAATGAAATCAGAAATAAAACAGATAGATTTTATGTTATAAGAACACCTTTGTTGAAATATCACATCATAGGAAGGATAAAAAAACTTAACAAAGTAGAATTTTAATATTATGGTTACAATATATAACACATAATTAGGTTTTTTATTGAAAATGATAACATTGGTAGGATGAGAAATTATAGACAAGGAGGTAAACCATCATTTAAGAAGATGAGAATTAATCATAACATAGATTCATTTTCAAAAAGGAAGATAGATCAACAATAAGGAATATTTTAATCAATATTTATCTCCCAAGATAAAGATAGTGTATACCATATGAAATTAATGTTTAATCTCAAGGAGAAACATTATAACAGAAGAGGAAGATTGAGGTATAAAAAACCATTACATTTTAGGGAAGATATCAATCAAACAATTTAACAAGGAATAACAGGAATTAAAATTAACTTTATATGTTCCATTATAATTTATTATATTATAAGTCATGTGAAAAATATTTACACCATAAAAATGAAGATTGGTGCATATTATCAATGCACGCATCTTTGAAGGGTGATTGAGAAGAAAACCCTTACCTTTTATCTAGATTTCCTAAAATGAACTATAACCTGTTGTATAATAAGTTTAAATTTATTAAATAATTATTTAATTTTCATAATCAATAAGCATACCATTTTTATCCCTATTTTATATTAATTTTTTACATGTATATTAGTATGTGTTTTTACAAATTTTCAGTATCATGTGTGAGTAATCTTGATCATTTTGAACTAGTTTGGTAAAAACAATGTCACTATTTATTATTTTCCAAAATTTAATCATTTATATAAAAATAATTGGGATGTAATTTATTCATTATAAATATTTATAAATTTTTATTTAATTCCTTGGGTGTTTTGGCTACAGTCCTTGAAGGTGAAATTATTGATGAGGATGTTTTAGTGATGTTTATCAAAAGAATGATGGTATATTGTTTAACGAGTTAAATATCATTTTTACTATTATATAGAGAAAATAAAGTCATCATTTACTCATTTTTATCATATATTATTAGTATTAAATATCTCAGTCATCCATGACATTATTTTATAGTATTGTTTAAGTGGATGGCAATCTGACCCAAACAAAAACGGACCATAATTTAATGGATGGCTTTAATGTGGTTGTGTTTTAATATAAAAATAATATAATAATAATGATCATAATTATTGTTTATAATATTTATTTATGAAAATTTTAAATAATTATAATGAGACTAAAATTTATATAAATCCATTACTCAGAATAAAAAGATCATTTTCCTCATAGTGCTCCTGTTTTACGATGGCTAAATTTATAATGATTGTTTATTATTCAAATCATTAATGGGTTACTAAATTTTTATTACCAAAAAATTAATCATTAAATAAAAATAATATATTCACTTTAAATCCATTCATAAATCCAAGCATGACAGAAAATATTGAAAAACCAAACACACTGTTCTATAGAGGCGGTAATATGCACATACCAATAATTAATTCATTAATTTTACGTATAACAGGAGAAAAGAGTAATATGTTTTATCATATAATAATATTAAATAAGAAATAATGTTAATAAAAAATTAAATTCCCTTTCTTAAAATATATTTGTTTGATATTAAGGGTGAAAAATACACATTACTCCGTGGAGATAGTAGTCAACATGTACACATGATTCACATTTTTTGTATTTCTTAATCGAAAGGGAAAGGTGGCTAAGGATTATTCCATAACTTTAATAAAATAAAATTATACTAATGATACTGATGTTATAAATTTATAATAGTGTAATATAAAATTATCAAGAATAAGTGCACATTAAGAAAAATAAAACAGGAAGGAGTGATTAGAAAGTTTTACATCACTTCAGGGATTATCTCATTTGAAAAGGGATTTATCAATTTATGTATACTCTTTTTAGATGAAAAAACTCTTGATTATGGAGATTAATTTATAGGAGTGGGTTGAGAATATTTTGTTATGATATAATGGGGTCTTAGTGTGATTGTAAGTGAGGAGAGGAGTTCCCCTTTTATAAATGAAAAGTGATGACATTTTAAAAAGCACCCAAAAAATTTCAATAATGGGAAGTCAATATCAATAAACATGGATATAAAATTGCGAAATTATATATAGGTGAAGATTTATGGTCAAGATAGGCCTCAACTACCCACTCCCACTCATATTTTAAACATGTTTTCACCTCATTACCACTATATTTTTCACTTTTACTATTTTAGCTATTAACGTGGTAATAAGATTTTACTTCAGGTAAATTACCCTTTATGCAAAAAAAATTAAATGATACTTATTAAATAATTTGTAAATAATGGTAAAAAATTTTAAATTAATTTTATTTGGTTTAATTTATAAAAGTTATAGAAATTATTTTTAAAATACTAAATCCATAATGTATTCAAAAGAATATTTTGAAAATATAGCTTAATCTCTAAAATTCCAAATATGGGTTTTAAAATGAAAATAATCATTTTTATATTTTTAAATTTACTTATAAAATTCATATTTGGTCTTATAAAAAGGTTTCATGAATTTAAAATTCTTACTAATATACTAATAATGTCATAAAAGTCATGTTATTTATAAAAATGATATTTTTCACTATTTACCTAAAAATCAATGTTTTTAGAAAAATACAAAGAATTAATCTTAAACTAATATGGAAATTATAAATAAAAAAATTATGTCTAGTTTTTCACATTAAGTTTCTAGAATTTTCTATTTTATCTTTTAAATAAAATCATAAAATATAATGTGAAAATGTTTTTATAGAAAAATAAATTTCTGAAATACTAGTTTATTTTATCCTTAATTTCTATAAAACACTAATAAATAAATAACTAGTAAAAAATTTCTTATTTATTAAAATAATAATTTTACACTAATATTCTTATTTTTAATTAATAAAAAATACAACACATAATTAGGTGGATTCCTAAACATAGTAATAAATTAAATAAATTTATATAAAATAAACATTATATTTATAAATATTTATGTTAATATATTTTACAATTAGATTAATCATATGAATACCTTATAATTAAATTTTTAGGTTTTAATTGTCTAACAATCCTTGGTATTTGTTTTATATTGGTATGCCATGTGGATCCAGCTATGAATTATATTTGACATAATTAGAGGGAAAAATATATTAAAATATCAAGTCATTACATTTTATGTAACCAAAATTCACATTTAAATTTTTTCACATTTAGACAATGTTATTATAATATTTGTAGAACAATCCTTATATGTTTCATAATATCTTGAGAATTTTTGGAATATACCAGAATATCATCGATGAACATCATCATAAATTTGTCAAAATACTAATGGAAAACTATATTCATTAGTTCCATGAACACTATAGATGCATTTTTCAATCAAAAATGTATATCCAAAAAATCATAATATCCATACCTTTTCCTAAATACCATCTTTATAATTTCATATATTTTTTTTATTTTTATTAGATGGTTCCTAGATCTGATTTCAATCTTTAAAGAATACGACATTCCTAAGAGCTAATCAAAGAATTCATCGATATGAGACAATAGACACTTTTTCTAAAAATTAAGGTTATTGAGTGCTCTATAAAAAATTAAAATTCTCATAACAACATCTTAATTTCTAATACAAAACAGGATCACTCCATGGTGAAGTATAAGGGGTAATGAAATTTTTATCAAGAAACCCCCTTCACATATTTTTCAATTATAAAATTTCAAAAGAATGAATTTTATAATGACGTTTAGAAATTTTCCTTTCATTAGGAACTAAGTAAATAGTAACTTGAACCCATAAATGATGAATGAAACTAGTAAAATTCTTAATAAATACATCCATATATTCATTAACAATTAGAACACCACTAATTTTAAATGTTTAATTCTTTTTAATAAAATGTGTAATAAAAATTTCACTCACAATTAATAACTTTATCAGCTTCATGATATGATATCAAAGTATAAACTCATTATTATATACAATATGATGTTCAATTCAAGGATTGAAGGTGACTTATTTTGATCTTTAGTTTATCTTAACATGATAAATTGGAAGTCAATCCCCAACCAGAATAAAAAAATATACTTAGGGTAAGACATCAATATTTTCAGGAAACTTCATTCGACATATGATGATCGGAAGGTCCCCAAAAATTTCTATTGATTTAATACTTTTAAAAAGAGTTTTTACCTAAAGTTCTTTATTTATTACTTGAGGTGATATTTTAATTTTACTAGAATATTTATCTAAAATAAAATAATGTATAAACCCTAAATCAATCATAAAATTAGAATACTTAGTGAACACAAGCAATGTACCTGTCACCACATCATTTTATAGACCATCTAAAGAAAATGAATTTACCACCCCTTTTTTTATAGTACTGGTAATCACTATCCTTTATATATTTCTATGGACACACATTTATATAATGGACCAAATCATTATAATTAAAAAATTCCATTACCAAATTTTCTTGACTGATATGACCATTAACATTTCTATTTCCATCACTACGATGAGCCATGTGTTAAAAATTTCCACATTGATAACACATCCAAGATCTCAGAAGTCATTTTTTAGGATGATTATTATCACAATTATCACAATAGGGAAATTTAATTTTCTTATCTTCAGGTTTTTTGGATGAATACATCCACATTTATGGCCACGTGTTTTTATTCTTATCATTTATTATTGTAAATGTTTTAAAACTCCCACTTTATTTTCTTAGAACACCATAAAATTTGAACATAAATTATGAAAACCTGAGTAACCAGAGTGCTTAATGATCATGGATTAGATCTAGATTAAAATTGATAAATTTTACTATCATGTTCCTTACTTAAATTTTGTATATAGTTTTTCATTCTAGTAAAAATAGATTCCTAGGTGGAAATAGATCCATCATCCTTTTTCATCAACTGTAGAAATTTCATTTTCATTAATTCTTTAATAACATTAGGAAAATAATTTTCAAGGAATTGATCTTCAAATACCATCCACTGTAAGACATAAATTTCTTCATTTTCCATAGGGTTCTTAATAAAAAAACCCCCACTGATAAGATTATCCATCCAAATGATAACTAGTAAGGGTTATGTTATGATGTTTCAAACATCACAAAACATAAAAATTTCTTCTACAAAATGATAATCCATCCTCCATTATTAATAGGATTTGTGGATCTACCAAAATATAGAGGGTTTTGTTTCATAATATTATCTACTATAAACATATTATTATATAGAAAATCTGATAAATCCCTTGAATTGGGACATTCATTAATTTCATTATTAAAATTATTTAACAACGATACAAAATACTTTGTTCCAATGACAACAGTTCCAAGATGCTAGTTCATAAGGATATTATCCTCCTGATACCATTCTACCACAACAGTCAAATTTTCCTTATAAAAAACCATTATTAATAAACATAGATTAGATGAAAAAACCAGAAAATACTCAAAATACATCTCATGATAATAAAATAATAAATAATAATCAATTAAGAGTATCTTTTAACAAAATCCTAACATCTAAAGTTGTATAAACCCTTGTTATGATACAAAATATAATTTTATGCCCATAACTATCCCATAAATTACATGCTTTGTAGTGTATATTTCATCACATAAATCAAAAAGAAATTTTTAACATTAGAGTTTTAGAGAATTAGGAAATAAATTACCCTATAAAGTGGACATTTCCACACATTCTCCATTTTTATAAAAAAAGTTTTTTCTTTATAAAAACACACTTTCTTCATTCAATGTAACTCATATGATCAGAAATGTTACATTATTAACTTTATTACTCATCCACAAGCCATGCGAAAAAATATAAAAACATGGGATGATAAAAAAAATCTTAGCAAGGGATATAAAAGAAAAGAAATCCTTTACTTGTCTTAAAACAGAAAAATCTATAACAAATTTTCCCTTTCTCACAATAAAAATTTGGAGTCAAATATCCCTTTACATTTTCATGAAAAAAACACAATTTATCAATTGATTTTATTAACAAAATAATATAAAACCAAAAATTCAAAATCCTATTCATAAGATTTTCATGGCAAACATTAAAACTACTGAATAAATTTCATTGATATGTAATCCTTTAAATTAAATCAAATAGTCATAATCCTTCCTAAAAAGTATAATATTATTTTCATACCATTTGAAATAAAAATATTAACTTTTAAAAATATTGAAATCACATCATGTTTATACCTTGGAACATTTTCCTCATATAAAAACATATAGTAACCCATACAATGGAATCACCTAACATGATAATTCCCACATCTCTTAAGAGTAATCTATCACTGGTAAACTCCACCACTTTACCCAATGTATTAAAGAGATATATTTGGATCACCTATCATCAGAGCTATATTGATCCCACCCTTCATTAAGATAAAATTTCAAAGAACCATATCATGATTAAAATAAATATATATTTCACTTTAATTGTAAAAATAATTTGAATTGGATTTCAAGCCCATATGTAATAACACATTAAGTTATCAAATAAAAATTAGAAGGATTTCCATTTCCTTATAAAATAATATTAAAACAAAAAAATACTTGAGGAGTAGGAATAAAATATTTTTTGAAATTTTTTTACCTTATAGAGTAATCTTGATAATTAATAATTTCTATGACAACGGAAATGGGCGGTAAAGTCATATATGTTAAAAAAATTCATTTTGTATTTATATAAAAATTCAAAACAATTTTATATAGAAAAATTTGAAAATATTATTTTTTAATTAGTGGTAATGAAATTAACAAATAACTAAAAATTAAAGTTATAAATATTTGGAGCATAAATTATAAAATTCTTGAAAAATTTAAAAGAAATCATACTTGGAATAAAATGTGTAAGAATGATTAAATTAAAATACATTGTTTGAAGAAAAAATTCCCTTACCTCGAGTCTAAACTCATTTCATTCATATGTATAAACTATTTAGTAATAAAATTATATTTTTATTATAATTTTTTGATACCCTTTCCATGTTAATTAGATTTTAATTATTCCCATTATTTCATTTTTTCCATGTATTATTTAGTCATAAAAATGGTTAAGATCACAAATGATGTTTTGAGGATGTTTGATTTATATGTCTAAAATGAATTTGAAATATTGAACGAGATAAAAGGGATCTTTGTTAAAGTACATGTATAATATTAATCACTAAAAATTTATTATTTTTAAAAATTAAAAATATTTTTAGAAAAATCCATGGAAGGTGTATGTAGAAAATTAGATACATCATACCATCAAAGAGGTAGTTTTTATGTGAACATGAATGTTATATCCATATATTTAATAAATGGAAAAATATATATACTATTTTAATTTATAAAAAATAAAAATTGGGTTGTAAATTTACTATTTGTTTATTAGTTACATCCTTATAACCAACCATAAGACGTGGTAATGAAAAATGAATCATATCACTTCATGGAGGTGATAATCTATAGGTACACATGAGTTATGTTTTCATTTTACAATGGATGAAAATGGTATATATGATATATAATATATTATGTTTATATAATCATAATAATTCCATATTATTCTAATATATTCATTAATTACATCTTTATGACCATTTGTGTGAGGTGATAATGGAAAACAAAACCTATCACTTTGTAGAGGTAGTAGTCCATATGTATGCACGAGCGTTGTTTTAATTTCCCATTGGATGGAAAAGCTAAATTAATTAGTTTTTACATAATCAAAATAAATTTATAGTATAGATAAAATTATTTTTTCATTATTTTAATTTTCTTGGAACAAATTATAGGATGTAGAATAATAAATAACCTTGAAATATTTCTGTTAGGACTAATACAACCTCCCCATACATCTCCCTTTGGATTACACCCCAATAATTCTAGGATTAGTCTATTGAGAAGATAAGAACCTATAGAAAGCGGTGAGGATTTTTGGGAAGCGGGTTGGAGTGTTTTGGGCTGTGAAAAGTGGATCAAATTTTGAAAAGATTTTAGTAGAGGAGGTTCCCTTTTATAAGTAAAGGGAGTGGTAATCTTGTAATTACATTAACCTTTTAAATATTATATATGTCTTTTTCAAGGTGATGTGGAACCAAAAGGACAAATTTAGAAATAAATATAGTTTATTAATAAAATACACTTAAACAATCCCATTTATCCATTTTTATAGATATTTTATTCTTTATCTTGTAGTTTATCTCCAAATGAACCCTTTTGACCTTTATTGTGGTTGATAATGTTTTACCACGGTCTCTATTCATTATAAAAAATTGAATATACAAAAATTAAAAAATATTAATCTCATAATTAAAAATATTAAATCTATTTCTCATGATAAAATTTTTATAATAGAAAGATATTAATTTCAATATATGCGTGCAAATTGCTAAAAATAGTTATAAGAATAATTGCAATTTCAAGAATAGAAATTATTTGTTACCATAATAAAATAAAATACTTATTTTTATGGAATTATTTGGAATATTTTCCAAAAAATGGGGTTATTTAACTTTTAAAATAATCCAAAAAAGTGACTTTGTAATTAATTGAAAATAATTTACAATTTTTATAAAAATCGATATTTTTACAATTCATTAAAACATAAATCATGCGAGAAACGACAAATAAATCACCCTATGAAAATTTTTATTTGAGGAATAATTAAATTAATTTAAATTTATAATTTAAAACTCTAAAATTTAGTAATATAATTTTCAAATAAAACCATAAATTTCAAAGAAAATAGTTCAGCTATAACAAAACAATTTTTTTCCATGTAAAAAATAATAAACAATTATCATATTAAATAAAAATAAAAAATATGTATGTACATTAATAATAAATTAAATTGATTTATTTTTAAAATTAATTTCTTTTTCACATTTTTGGGTTGCTACTAAATCTATCCCTACCTCACAATCTACACGTCCAGTTTCTATGTTTCATAATGCCCAAAAGCCAATTAAATTATAAAGAGAACCAACTTACCTCATTTCCCAAGATCTTGATCCCTACCATTTATAATCACGACCATTAGGAGTATCTCCTATTTTTAATCCCTAATTTTTTATTGAACCGTTGAGGATTTTAACATAGAATCTAGAAATCCCTTCCCTCAAGGTTACTGGTGAACTCACTCACCATCACTTAGTCAAAAAAGTGTCTTACACAATTCCATAGTCTTATCATTAACTAATCTCACATGATGTGTGTGATTTACCACATTTATCTTATGTATCCCTCATCATAATTTGATGTATTCAAGGTTATTAATATTTATAAACACTTTCACAATGTCCAAAGGGTACCTTTGAGGTCTCGTATATATACAATGATTAAGAATCACACTATATGTGTTAGTCTAAATTAACCAACTAATCACTCTTGGTAAGTGTTTACATATGGTTTATATAATATCATGAATACCTATAAAATATGAGATAACATAAAAAGAAACCATTAATTTAAATAAATCACAGAAGCATACATATTTTAGAAATAGGGTACCTCCCTTATGAGGTAATCAAAATTAAATAATTTTTGGAAATGGGATTTATGAATTCACATTAAAAACTCAAGTTAAATACCTCTTTTATAATTTAGTTTAAAAAAATGCACGATAGTTTATATTACCAATAGCCTTGGTTATAAAACTAGTGAACTCCACATAGAAATATGACACTTTGTTTTAAAATGCCATTTCCATATATTTATTATTTAAGATAATATTTTAAATATCATACCATGTTCATTTATAAAATTAAGTTAATTACCAAATCACACCACTAGAAATTCCATAATATGGGTTACTGACACTCATTCGATAAAGGTGGTAGAAAATAAACCATTTTACAAGAAAAATGGCCCTTTAGTGACTACCATAACAACATGATATTTTCCTATTTATGAATTAAAATCTTGTAGTGTCATATGATGAGTCTCATATTTTCATATATTTAATTTTTTAACTAAATGATTTAATCGTACCAATTTTTCATTTGAGGATAATTACATCATTTTCATAGATTATAAGGAATTCATGCTTAATTGTGAAAGATCCTAATTATTTATTTTTAATGGTTACTAATAATATTTTATGATAATAACTTTATAAAAAAAAATACAAACTAAAAAATTCATTTTTTTAAATTTTATTCATGAATGTATTCAATTAATTAAAATGTTTCTAGATCTGAATCAAACAATTGGAGTCCCAAAATAAGTATTTAGTTAGACCTCAAAATATATGAATTGGTTTAATGGATTTTAAAAATGATCCCATATCTAAAAAATATATAGAATAAATAAACTACAATTTTAAAGTGATATAGACAAGACACTTGGTTATAGTTTCATTTTCTATGTTTTTAGTGACATAGTAATTTTAAAGGACTAAAATGCATTGGAATCCTAATAATTAGATTATAAATAGTCTTGAAGGATAAAAAAGTGTTTATTGATAATAAGGTTGTAATGTTATCTAAATATATCCAATGAAACTAAAATTTTATGGGAGAAAATATAAGAAAAAATGTAAAAAATTCATGGAAGATCAAATTCTGATATTCAACCATTGTATAGTAAAAACACACATGAAAATTTTGATGTATAAATTAGAGTGATTGGCCACCATCATGCTAATAATTTTTTTTACTTCCACTTCAATTCAATAGAGTAATCCATTTTCATTACATATGGATGAGTTTTTTTCTATAAATTTTTATGGATTTTTAGTATAAATTATTGTTCTCCCTATCACAATATTTCTTTTCTCTTTTATGTTTCTCCATAAATGAATATCATCTCCATGAAAATGGAGATTTTTTCTTTTTTTAAAGGAAGGGAGTAGTTTTCACTTCTAGTAATTCGTGATTCAATGCCTCTCATTATTTTATTATGAGAATTTCCATAGTGGTTAAATTTATCATAGTGAGTTTTCACAATTTTTTCACTATTATTTCGATTCTTATTCCTCATTCATACATATTCCTTCCATTTAGTGATTATTCTTCCTTGATCATATATATTCCTTCCCATTAATATTTATGTCATTCATATAATGGATTTTGACTTATGTATTGATGGGAAAGAGCAATATCATGATTATATATATCTATATGTGGGATAACAATAATTCAAATTTGAGGGTGTAGTGTGACACTTCTTGATCAATAAACTAAATGGAATAATGAGATTACTTTGAATTATTAATGATTGAATCACTGTAAACTCCCTATAATAGAAACTATTCCCTTACTTATTTCATTATTAATAATTTCATTAATTCTATA
Source organism: Viscum album (assembly GCA_963277665.1). Lineage (NCBI taxonomy): Eukaryota > Viridiplantae > Streptophyta > Magnoliopsida > Santalales > Viscaceae > Viscum > Viscum album. The sequence goes on along the minus strand of OY728121.1, from coordinate 1,678,384,546 downwards.
TGTCAGTTCTTCATTCCATTTATATATTAATATATGGATTTAATTTTTATAAACCCACACTATATTTTGGTTATTTTTTTAATATAATATATTTTACTTTATCAATTGTGAAAATAGAAGAACACTATTTGCGAGTGTCCCCCTTTTGAAATGAACCAAAGGGTGTGAATTGTACTTTTTTCGTAGGTGTAACAGCCCGAGATTTTATGAAAAATATTCTTTTTATTTCACTAATGTCTTGTGTTGTACGCTACACGAAAAGGATCTTGCACAACACGCATCCTTGACTTGCCTTGCATTACACGCAATCGCGACCTTCCTCGATAGCGTGTGTAGTATGCAATAACGAGTTTCACTAAACAGCGATATGCTATTAAAATGTTATTAAAACTAGCCGTTATGAATAGTAATAACCACTTTTTGAAATTTTGTAAATTTTATTTTTCAAAATGGATTTCATTTTTGGATTCGGAATATCGAATTTAGCCTAAGGTGAAATTTTGGTACATTTCGGATAACTTTCATATTCTGATGAATAGTGAAAATTACTAAATTTTAATTAAAAACAACTTTTTTAATCGAAATAATTAATATTGATAAATTATTAATTTGAGTGGTTTTAAAGTGTATTTAGAATATATTTTTACAATTTAATACAATGTTGGTCATTGGATGTAATTTCACATTTAAACCAGTTATAAACTAGTGTCAATCTTTTGATAGATATTGTTTCTTAAAAAACACGCTATTTGTTTTAACGGTGGGATTTAACTATAAAATTAATTAATGAAACCTATATGTTATGAATTTGGAAAAATAGACTTCATTTTTGAGTTCGGAATATGAAATATAGCTTAGGATGAAATTTTGGCATTGTTCTGAAAAAACATCAATTTTTGATGAATAGTGAAACTACTAAGTGGTAGTTAAAAAAACTGAATTTTTCATAAAACTTAATTTTACCGCTTCTGTGAATGGAATTTCAAAAATCCGAGAGACACGGTTGATGTCAGTAAGTAAAATGTGGTTCAATGAGATGAAAATAATTTTTGGTGAATAGTAACTTTTTACTTTTATTTACCACGGTTAAAAGTAAATAGGGTAATTAAGGGTAAGAATGATATTAATATTACCCTAAAACATGTCCTAATTCTATTGGATAAGTGTAGTTCTACCAAAAACAACCTTATGAATAAAATATGACCATTTAGTCCCACTTGGATTAGATTAGGACATTTATTATTATTTAATTCAAAGAAGAGTTAAAAGAGTTAAAATAAAAGTTTATTTACTAAAACATTTTTAATATAGGGTTATACATAAGATAAATTAGACTATAAATATTCATTAGAAAGATAAAAAGATTTCCCATATAATGGTATTTTATTTGTAATTTTTAGACATCAAATAAGTTAATTTATTTATGACACAAAGATGATGCAGTAATAATCTTATTAATGAAATATTGACATAATTGATGTTATAAACACCAAACTAAATATAATTTGAGACTTTTTATGAATTACACTAATTTTCTAGGTTACTATGATATATTAGTGTTGATTTAATCAACTTGGTTCGAACATATAATTCTGTTATGACTTTCACAAAAATCATATATCAAATAGTGTCAAAATTGACACAAAATAGTTTTTAAATCAAATATTATATTATTAATTGTTATTTTATTCCTAAAAATCTAAGGTTCGGCCAAATAACTTAGATAAGGATATATATATTAATAATAAACAATTTGGGGTTCGTTTGGCATGTTATAGTAAGTGTATTAACCATATAGTGAAAGAAAACAAAAACACATGGTAAAAGTTAAATTATTTAACTTAGAGTTAAATCTAATTGATAAGGTTAAAATAATACCCTAAACTTGTCTAAATCTTATTGGTTGATAGGCTTTCGACCCATCCACACTTTAGCTTCGAAATAAGACCCTTTAGAACCATTATAAACCGATTTTGACTTTAATATAAAATAATATTTTGAGATATTCCTAAGGTGCCCCTCTCCTCCCTTATAAAAGGACACCTCCTCCCCCTCCTCCTCACACCAATTTGAGCACTCAAGCTCGGACAACCTCTGCCAAAATCTCTTCTTCACTTCCCTAGAAACATCCTAGAGGTTCTGGTCTTCTTCAAAGACCAATTTTAGTTCCCTAAGAGGAGGTCTCCAAAAGGCGCTTCAAAGAAGAGGTAATTACCGTTACCAATTCTTTCACCATTATTTCTTCTTCCACTTCTTCTTCTTAGGTTGTTTCATTATGAAGTAATAAAATCAGTATCACTCATATACTGATATGTTATTATAAGTATGAAACAACCCTATTTCACCATCTATCCATCCTACGGAAAAAGAAATCACCGCGCGTGCGTACGTACGGAATACCGTCTCCACGCCGTGGTGTAATCTATTTTCCACCACCACCTTACATGGATGGGTATAATGGTGTAAAGAATAACTATAAATAGTTATTACAACATCATATTGATTCTGATATATTGTATAATCCACTCCAATTCAATTCAATATTTATGGAAATGATATCATCGCTCGTGCGTACGTACGGACTACCGTCTCCACGACGCGATGAGATTCATTCTCCATGTTAACCATTAAAGAATGATTATAAAGTATATATAAGAAATAATAATGAAATATATGACATTATAAAGCTACTGGATTTATGTATATATATGTATGTCATCTACTTACTTCCATTCAAGACAATAAGGAAAGGAAAACAGCGTTCATGCGTACGTACGGACTACCGTCTCCATGAACGGTGTTTTTCATTTCATTTATCTATCTATTATATATATATGATATATAAATCATATTTTATATTCTGGAAGTAATTAAATCATGATATAAGTAATAATAATGTCAAGAACAACAAGTCAGAACACCTACGATAAATGAAACGATTTTACCCAAAACGCTTCTTTAACATGGAATTTACAAAAGAACGGGTAATATAATGTCATAAGTGAACCATATATGATATCATAACAATGAATATGATTCTGTAATAAGTAAATGACATTATTTAAATCATTATACAGTAGGTTCGGACACTTACGAAGCAAATCGGACCTAAGGTAAGGGAAATATCACAATCTCATTTTTATCCGAGATTGTTTATTCGTAAGTATTTACTGGGGTGTATTTTATCATCCACATCAATGTTTCATCAATATGTAATATTATTTCCATCCACCTACAATTGTTTAAATCCATTTTTACCCTTCGGTGAGTTTTTAGTAATATGTATGAAAGGAATCTTTTGTCGTTTTTCGTACGAGGTACTTTTTGACTTTTCCGACAAAAGTACGAAGAATGTTTTTTTTAACTTATACGGCATGAATGGATTTTTAAAACATTATTTCCAAGAATATTACATTACAAGTGTTCAAGTTTATTTTTAATCAACTTCTTTTATTTTAAAGTTGTATGACATGTTATGAAAGGAAAAATGTTTTTGAAGAAGAAAGGATATTTTCCTCAAGAATGGAGTTCAAGTGTTTTATCAAAATTATTTTCCATCTAAGATAATAAAGGGTTCTGTTTTTATCCCTATTATTAAATTGATTTGATCATATTGTGATGGAATTATTTTTATGAATTCATTTATCTTATATGAATTGATTTAGGATGTCATGATGTTTCAAGAATCCCATTTTTGTTACATGTGTTATGCGATGATGTATGTTTTATGATTATGTGGCACACATAAGAAAGGATTCATTATAAGATGGGTGGGACCTATATCTCCCTCCAATTCATTGGGTAAAGATTTTATATCTCATGAGATAGACAGGGCTGGAACGGTAGGTTATACCGGTTCAGTGAAACAGGACTGAAACGAGGGTTACTCGATTCAGAAAGGGACATTGTCCACTAAGATAGTCTTGGCAATGAGTCTTGACTAACAAGAAATGATTCTCTATGATTATGTGTGTATGCCACAAAGATTAATGTTTTATGTTATGATTATTGGGATTTCATTTCACTACTATGATTTATCCCATGTTATGAAATTATACTCTCTTTTGCAGGTTAAGATTTCCAAAATGTTATGTTCTTATGAATACTATGTGATTGATTTTTTCTTTTGTTTACCCTTACTGAGCATTTGAGCTCACCCTTTTATGTTTTCTTTTCCCCAGGATATAAAGAAAGGTTTTAGGTAAAAAAAGGGGAAGATCTTTATGGGAGATATTGAAGATCTTTCACCACGATTAGAAGATTACGTTCCGAGTTTTCCAAAGACACTAAACTATTACGATCCTTGTGTGTGTGTTTTTGTTATGTACTAAGTATTCCGCAAAAGTAATGTAATGTCCATGTAAGTCAGGCTTCGGGTCTCTACAGTTGGTATCAGAGGAAAGGTTTAGTCAACCTTTGGAAACTAGGATGCGAAAACGTTAGTGAGATCCTTAGAGATATTTCTAAGGTATGTCTAGGGATGTCTCTAAGGTTAAGTATACGTATAGGTTATAGTCCTAGAATTGCTCTAACGATCTTAGAATTTAACCTAAGATGTTAGATATTGAGGGTACTACCCCTTTATTATGTTGTTTTCCCTAGCATGATTTTTGCCTCTCACACTATTCTTTTGGGGTTTTAGACGATGGCTGGAACCCGAAGGAACCGTGTTGATCAATGCAATGGACAATGCAATGATTGTCCCCCTGAGCAACCAAACGATATGGGAGCTGGAATGCAAAATCTTGTAGCCATGCTCACACAACTTTCTCAAGCTATGAATCATGCAGGACTTCCAAACGAGCAAAGGAAGGAGTAACATTCTGTTGAATACTTCATGAGGCAGCGTCCGCCTTCTTTCAGTGGGTCTACTGATCCATTAGTTGCTGAACAATGGATTAGTACTACTGAAAAGATATTTTCAGTTCTTCAATGTTCTGAACATGATAAAGTCATCTTAGCAGTATATCATTTGGAAGGTGAAGCTGATCAATGGTGGAATCTTATCAAGAATACGAGACAAAGAGATGAAATTGATTCCATGGAATGGGACGAGTTCAAGAACTTGTTTTTCAGTAAGTAATTCCCTCGTATTCTTCGAACGAAGATGGAAAAGGAGTTTCTTGAGCTGAAGCAGAAGGATGAGGAATCTGTTGGTATATACGAAGAAAATTTTACAAGACTTGCAAGGTATGCATCTGGCATTATCATCCAACCTGAAAGTAAAGTTGATCGATTTTTCAGTGGCTTAAAACCAAGCCTTCGAAGGGCATTAGCTATAAGAGACTTCAGTAGCGATGAAGAAATTGTGCGTTGTGCTATCAAAGTAGAAATGGAAGTTGGTGTTACATATCCATCTCATGGTTTTGAAAAGAAACGAAATATGGAGTTCAAGGAGAAATCTCAAAATAATGGTGAAAAGAAGATGAATGTTTCCTTATGCACAAAGTGTGGAAAGAAGCATGGTGGAGATTGTCTTAAAGGGACTAGAAAATGTTTTAAGTGTGGAAAAGAAGGTCATCGAGTAGCTGAGTGTCGAAGTAATGGAAAAAGGGTTTCTAATGATGTGAACAAAGCAAACACTGCAGAGAACGCACCACCAACACTTCAATGTTTCAAGTGTAAGGAGATGGGACATTATGCCAATAAATGCCCTAATCCAAGGGTTAGTGACGATCAACATGAGCAACCACTTAAGGCAAAGGACAAAGGGAAGTCACATGCGATCTCTATTGGCAATGTTGAATATGAAAATGATGTGGTGGAATGATTAAGTGTTTATGTAATGGGATTCCAAAATAATGTTGTATCATGTAGTATTGGAATATTTATGTATTTCTCTAATGTGGTATTCAAAGTAATTGAGATATTATGCGCATAATGAAGGGAAAACGAGAAAATGAAATGTTTAACAGTATTCATGAGCTCATGATTGATATAAGGACTAAGTGATATCATGGTTTGAGTATATAGAATTTTTAGGATTTTGGTATGTGGAAAGTGTTAACTTTTAACTGCATTCAAGTTTTCACTAAGGTTCAATGGGTATTCAAGAGAGTACAAGATTAAGGCCTTTGAATGTTTGGAATGTGTCCAACAAGATATATCTTATGATATATGGGGATCAACGATGGTATTAAATCTCTGGTAATCGTTTTCACTATGTTATGAGAATGGACTGTAGTATTATGGATAAGCCTAAAGATTAGAATGGATTATGTTGGACATAAGTTAGTATTGTTTAAGGATAGAAGTTTTTTCGATATTATTGATGGGATGTTATAGTAATATAGTTTTATAAAAAGGGACAACCTGCAGGACGGGCGACAGCCCATCGCGTCGGACAAGGTCGTAGGAATCGAACCCACAACCGAAGTGCGACTGGCCTTTATCGCCTACCACTGGCCTATAGGAAGTCCCTGTTTAGTAGAAACTAGTTTTATTATATTAAGCCGTATGATATATGAAGTATGAGTCCATTTTAGGAACAATATATGATTAATCTCACTATAGATCGACTTATGTATATAATTTTTTCTAACCTTTTGTTTGAGACAGATGGAATGACCCATCATTCTATCACATGATCTGCTAACACTTCACAAATAACAAATTCAACTTCATTTATTTAAGAGATGAAGTTGAAATTGTTAAAGGAACGAACAACAATGAGGTTGTACCAACATAAAGTAAGTATTTATTCTAATTCAAATTCTTTAAATTTAGGGAAACGATCTTGAAAACCAAAAATGTTGTCCTAGTGATCTTATATCTGATGAATCAGATGGTACCTCAGATCGTCACAAATTTATGGCTTTTTGATTACTGGCTTTTCCATAGCCATGTTCTCTACCACTCTCCATCAGAACATGATGGTTAGATTTTTCTTCCATATCCATATTTTCACCTATGTGGAAACCCAGTGATTAGTTTATTTGGGTAACTGTTAGGTTTCATACTTTTGTTTTTAAAGATTGGTTTTGGTATTCCTTTTTACGATGTGGGATTCTATTAAAGAAACTTTCGAATAGTAAACCATTTATAACCCCGACGAATTTCGAGGGCGAAATTCATTTTAAGGGGGGTAGAATGTAACAGCCCGAGATTTTATGAAAAATATTCTTTTTATTTCACTAATGTCTTGAGTTGTACGCTACACGAAAAGGATCTTGCACAACACGCATCCTTGAATTGCCTTGCATTACACGCAATCGCGACCTTCCTCGATAGCGTGTGTAGTACGCAATAACGAGTTTCACTAAACAACGATATGCTATTAAAATGTTATTAAAACTAGCCCTTATGAATAGTAATAGCCACTTTTTGAAATTTTGTAAATTTTATTTTTCAAAATGGATTTCATTTTTGGATTCGGAATATCGAATTTAGCCTACGGTGAAATTTTGGTACATTTCGGATAACTTTCATATTCTGATGAATAGTGAAAATTACTAAATTTTAATTAAAAACAACTTTTTTAATCGAAATAATTAATATTGATAAATTATTAATTTGAGTGGTTTTAAAGTGTATTTAGAATATATTTTTACAATTTAATACAATGTTGGTCATTGGATGTAATTTCACATTTAAACCAGTTATAAACTAGTGTCAATCTTTTGATAGATATTGTTTCTTAAAAAACACGCTATTTGTTTTAACAGCGGGATTTAAATATAAAATTAATTAATGCAACCTCTATGTTATGAATTTTGAAAAATAGACTTCATTTTTGAGTTCGGAATATGAAATATAGCTTAGGATGAAATTTTGGCATTGTTCTGAAAAAACATCAATTTTTGATGAATAGTGAAACTACTAAGTGGTAGTTAAAAAAACTGAATTTTTCATAAAACTTAATTTTACCGCTTCTGTGAATGGAATTTCAAAAATCCGAGAGACACGGTTGATGTCAGTAAGTAAAATGTGGTTCAATGAGATGAAAATAATTTTTGGTGAATAGTAACTTTTTACTTTTATTTACCACGGTTAAAAGTAAATAGGGCAATTAAGGGTAATAATGATATTAATATTACCCTAAAACATGTCCTAATTCTATTGGATAAGTGTAATTCGACCAAAAACAACCTTATGAATAAAATATGACCATTTAGGCCCACTTGGATTAGATTAGGACATTTATTATTATTTAATTCAAAGAAGAGTTAAAAGAGTTAAAATCAAAGTTTATTTACTAAAACATTTTTAATATAGGGTTATAAATAAGATAAATTAGACTATAAATATTAATTAGAAAGATAAAAATATTTCCCACATAATGGTATTTTATTTGTAATTTTTAGACATCAAATAAGTTAATTTATTTATGACATAAAGATGATGCAGTAATAATCTTATTAATGAAATATTGACATAATTGATGTTATAAACACCAAACTAAATATAATTTGAGACTTTTTATGAATTCCACTAATTTTTTAGGTTACTATTATATATTAGTGTTGATTTAATCAACTTGGTTCGAACATATAATTCTGTTATGACTTTCACAAAAATCATATATCAAATAGTGTCAAAATTGACACAAAATAGTTTTTAAATCAAATATTATATTATTAATTGTTATTTTATTCCTAAAAATCTAAGGTTCGGACAAATGACTTAGATAAGGATATATATATTAATAATAAACAATTGGGGGTTCGTTTGGCATGTTATAGTAAGTGTATTAACCATATTGTGAAAGAAAACAAAAAGACACGGTAAAAGTTAAATTATTTAACTTAGAGTTAAATCTAATTGATAAGGTTAAAATAATACCCTAAACTTGTCTAAATCTTATTGGTTGATAGGATTTAGACCCATACCCACTTTAGCTTCGAAATAAGACCCTTTGGAACCATTATAAACCGATTTTGACTTTAATATAAAATAATATTTTGAGATATTCCTAAGGTGCCCCTCTCCTCCCTTATAAAAGGACACCTCCTCCCCCTCCTCCTCACACCAATTTGAGCACTCAAGCTCGGCCAACCTCTGCCAAAATCTCTTCTTCACTTCCCTAGAAACATCCTAGAGGTTCTGGTCTTCCTCAAAGACCAATTTTAGTTCCCTAAGAGGAGGTCTCCAAAAGGCGCTTCAAAGAAGAGGTAATTACCGTTACCAATTCTTTCATCTTTATTTCTTCTTCCACTTCTTCTTCTTATGTTGTTTCATTATGAAGTAATAACATCAGTATCAATCATATACTGATATGTTATTATAAGTATGAAACAACCCTATTTCACCATCTATCCATCCTACGGAAAAAGAAATCACCGCGCGTGCGTACGTACGGAATACCGTCTCCACGCCGTGGTGTAATCTATTTTCCACCACCACCTTACATGGATGGGTATAATGGTGTAAAGAATAACTATAAATAGTTATTACAACATCATATTGATTCTGATATATTGTATAATCCACTCCAATTCAATTCAATATTTATGGAAATGATATCATCGCTCGTGCGTACGTACGGACTACCGTCTCCACGACGCGATGAGATTCATTCTCCATGTTAACCATTAAAGAATGATTATAAAGTATATATAAGAAATAATAATGAAATATATGACATTATAAAGCTACTGGATTTATGTATATATATGTATGTCATCTACTTACTTCCATTCAAGACAATAAGGAAAGGAAAACAGCATTCATGCGTACGTACGGACTACCGTCTCCATGAACGGTGTTTTTCATTTCATTTATCTATCTATTATATATATATGATATATAAATCATATTTTATATTCTGGAAGTAAGTAAATCATGATATAAGTAATAATAATGTCAAGAACAACAAGTCAGAACACCTACGATAAATGAAACGATTTTACCCAAAACGCTTCTTTAACATGGAATTTACAAAAGAACGGGTAATATAATGTCATAAGTGAACCATATATGATATCATAACAATGAATATGATTCTGTAATAAGTAAATGACATTATTTAAATCATTATACAGGAGGTTCGGACACTTACGAAGCAAATCGGACCTAAGGTAAGGGAAATATCACAATCTCATTTTTATCCGAGATTGTTTATTCGTAAGTATTTACTGGGGTGTATTTTATCATCCACATCCATGTTTCATCAATATGTAATATTATTTCCATCCACCTACAATTTTTTAAATCCATTTTTACCCTTCGGTGAGTTTTTAGTAATATGTATGAAAGGAATCTTTTGTCGTTTTTCGTACGAGGTACTTTTTGACTTTTCTGACGAAAGTACGAAGAATGTTTTTTTTAACTTATACGGCATGAATGGATTTTTAAAACATTATTTCCAAGAATCTTACTTTACAAGTTTTCAAGTTTATTTTTAATCAACTTCTTTTATTTTAAAGTTGTATGACATGTTATGAAAGGAAAAATGTTTTTGAAGAAGAAAGGATATTTTCCTCAAGAATGGAGTTCAAGTGTTTTATCAAAATTATTTTCCATCTAAGATAATAAAGGGTTCTGTTTTTATCCCTATTATTAAATTTATTTGATCATTTTGTGATGGAATTATTTTTATGAATTCCTTTATCTTATATGAATTGATTTATGATGTCATGATGTTTCAAGAATCCCATTTTTGTTACATGTGTTATGCGATGATGTATGTTTTATGATTATGTGGCACACATAAGAAAGGATTCATTATAAGATGGGTGGGACCTATATCTCCCTCCAATGCATTGGGTAAAGATTTTATATCTCATGAGATAGACAGGGCTGGAACGGTAGGTTATACCGGTTCAGTGAAACAGGACTGAAATGATGGTTACTCGATTCAGAAAGGGACATTGTCCACTAAGATAGTCTTGGCAATGAGTCTTGACTAACAAGAAATGATTCTCTATGATTATGTGTGTATGCCACAATGATTAATGTTTTATGTTATGATTATTGGGATTTCATTTCACTACTATGATTTATCCCATGTTATGAAATTATACTCTCTTTTGCAGGTTAAGATTTCCAAAATGTTATGTTCTTATGAATACGATGTGATTGATTTTTTCTTTTGTTTACCCTTACTGAGCATTTGAGCTCACCCTTTTATGTTTTCTTTTCCCCAGGATATAAAGAAAGGTTTTAGGTAAAAAAAGGGGAAGATCTTTATGGGAGATTTTGAAGATCTTTCCCCACGATTAGAAGATTACGTTCCGAGTTTCCAAAGGCACTAAACTATTACGATCCTTGTGTGTGTGTTTTTGTTATGTACTAAGTATTCCGAAAAAGTAATGTAATGTCCATGTAAGTCAGGCTTCGGGTCTCTACAGTAGGTAAAAATGATTTTATTTACAATATATTCATGAAAATACCACCTATCAATTTTTCTCCCTTTCTATGGAGAAAAATCACTTGCACATATTTCTTCATAAAAAACTATATAAAATTATAAATTTCAAAATCTAAAAAATAGAACCTTATTGTGTATTATTTTTTAATTTTATTTAGCTATGATGGTTTATTATAGTCATTATTTTTATCCATGTCCTGATAAAAAATATTTTTTTTAATGAATATTCAAGGCATAAAGTTAAAGAAAACTTTAAAATTCGTGAGCTAGATAGTAAGAAAATGAAAATATATTCCACATCAATGAGAGAGTTAGAGAATGAAATTCAATAAAAATAAAATATTTTTTCTCATTCATTGCAATAAAAATTGATGATTATGAGGATTCACTATATGATTACCCACTACCCTCTCCTACGATCAGATTCTTTAACATATTCACTCATGAGTAAGTGATCAAGGATAAATAACCTATGGGGGTGAAACTTTCTTTTGAATTTGTTTGTTTTTATTTTTACACCTTGAAATGATTTTCATCCTCTCTTTTCTAACTTTTACGATTAGCAAAAGGTCAATACTCTTTAAGACAATGAAGAAAAACATAATGAAACCCCACTAAAGAGAAAATGGTGTCGAATTTTCAATAGGTAATTGATCAACAATAAGAGCATGAAGAGACCATAGTGATGTTACTAGATCCATTAAACTAGACTGAATGTTTAATGGAAGAGGACACCATGATAGTTGATAGGGATCATCTCTACCTTCTCTTACACTATTCACACTTTTCTTATTTCTCTCTTATTTCTTTAGGGTTAGGAATTTTATTCTTTTTATTGGGGGTTACCACTCTTGGAATCAACTTAGGGATGTTGGGAGAAATATTATGTGGTTTTTCATGCCATAGAAAACCCATCCAGCTTCTAAAGGGGGATGACCAATTAGAAATACATGGCTATGGAACATAAAAATCTAGTACCCACATTGGGGGTCAGAACCCATTTCAACCCCATTTATTTTCCCCTGTTGATGCTCACTAAATGAATATAAGCTAATATACAAGGGAAGAAATATCCAAAACATGGGTACTATTTTACCTGCAAATAAAAGGAATAAAAGGTGGTCAATATTTGTTGACCGCGTAACCTCCCAATGAACACATGACCACATGACCATAAAATGTTCAAGAGAATTGTTATGCGTTGCACATAACCTACTGGAATATCATGTGAAGCCCCTTTAATAATCCCTCCTTATTCTCCCGAAGGGGTATGAGACATTTTCTCATCATGCTTTGGTTTCAATATGAACTCCATCGAGTTGCACAACTTTTCAACCGATGGGCCCATGATTAACCATTCAAAAACACATTCAAATTATGAAAAAAAACCAAAACATGGGAACCTTTTTGGGTCATATATTTCATGATATGTGGCCAATATTTTTGAAGAACACTATAAATGTTTTGGAGAAATTCCCACCAAGATGGGCTAGAGCCCACTGGCATGTCACCCTCATCACGTGAAGGGCCTTGGACATGTTTAAGAGGTCTTGCACTCCCCCTACAAGTCCAAAGACAAACAAAACATTTTTCTATGATAATTATTGAAGATCACCATATGACCCTTTGTTGGTCATGCTATGCATCACCAATGGTAAGAGTGATGGTCTTTTACAACACTCATACAAACTCATGAGATCCGATACCCCTATAAAATAACCATGAAAATAAAAATGAGATGATGGGAGTTTCATACAAAGGGAAGATAAAAAAATATTATAATATCAAAGTTTCACACCCTTGGTGACCACTATTGACCATTTAAGCCCCCCTCAACAAGTTAATTTGATGTTATGAAGGTCCCTTAGGGATCCACCTTTGTCTTATGGAAGGTCTCAGAAAAAACAACTCAATTCATGTAAAATGATTTTGACTGGTGTCCTAATGTCTTGAAGGTATATATAAATGTCATCCTAACATTATAAAATACACTTTTCATGTGAAAATGTTTAATCATGATCCATTTTATTTGGAAAAATTCATTAAATGGGATATTGGCAGGATGTTTCCACGGTCGTAGAAAATCATACAACACCTACGATAGGATTTTGTGAATATCGTGACACTAATACCCTCCACCGACTCGAGTTTAGATTTGAAAAATATTCACCATGGTGGATAGGCCAATAATCTCCCACCACATCATGGATAAATTAATCCCTGGATCCATGCACCAGGGCACCCATGCCTCATAGTATAATTCTCATAGTGGTTAATCTCATGATCACAAGGCCTTCCACCAGGTAAAGATCTGGGGAATTACCTAAGTGATCATGAGACATGAATATGCACTTTGAATTATAACATTATATCACGAGAATGACCTCTTGTGGGTAATGAAAATGACATACCATATATCAGATGAATCATTATATACTTAAAAAATCTTGCACTGAACAAATCTAATAAATATGTGCAATAAAAATTGAAAAAAAATAAAGAAATGGGACTTATTTGAAGAACATATACACTGATACTCATGTGCTCAACATGAATCATTTATATCTTTCAATACAATGGGATGTGTAAATAAAATTACATGACACTACCTTGTCATAAACCATTTTGATCATTTGATTCCCCTTAGTCATTTTAGAAGAAAATTGGCTCTTACCGAGCATGCCACCCTAGTCTCATAAATCTCTTAGGATTAGCCGTCTATGTCATATGATTTCATCAAACATGTCACCAAAATTATATTGTGATACTAGTGTATGCCAGTTAAGTCTTGTCAATCCCTATGGACCTACCAGATAGATCTCATGACTCTATCCATGCAAACCATCCAGGTTTTGTGAAAAACTAAGTTATTTCAACTAGGTCTCACGAGGGAACTAGGACATGTCATCCAGGTCTTGCAATGTCACTATCCATGTCAATAGAGATCATGTGATGACCTATCATGGTAATATAGATGATATAATAAAATATTATTTGGAAAAGTCAGCTAGGTATTGAAATTAACTCTAGGACAAGTAAGACGAGATCATCTAATGGTCTCTATGATAAGTCATCTAGGTTTTGGATGTCTTATAGGCAAGTCAGCCATGGTCATGCGATGATGTCAAGATATTCCATCCCAATTATGTGATGTTTTTAGGAAAAGTCAACTAGATAATGTGATTTTCCTTGGACATGTCTACAACATCGATAGACCTGCCTATACACACTGTCACTTGTTAGGAAGATTATAAAGTCATGTCAGGAAGACAATCAATACTTTTTAAGTAGAAAATAAAATAGTCTAGGCGTACATCTAGGCTAAGGCAACATCGATGTGTATGACTCAATGAAGAAATAAAAAATTATTCAAATCTACATTAAGGAAAAACTCAGTGTGTAATCCCCAGTCAACTGAACTACAAGAACTCTGATTCCTTCCATAATTAGGATACATTGGACACCTTTATAAGGCCCAAACAAAAATGGGGATCCACCTTGGTATAATCCTTGTAATGTATCCGAGATTTCTACCATCACGACTTAATCTATCCCATTGTAAAATAATTCATATTCTACCACTTATGGGTTATGTGGATCCTTAGTGTGTAATCCCCAATCAACTGAACTATATAAAATTTTATTCCTGCCATAACCAGGACACATAGGCTTCCTTCTTGAGGCCTGAGATCAAATGGGTATCCACCTTAGTATGGATCCATCCATGTATCTGATATTTCAACCATGGGGATCCAACTGATATTTCTCCCTCATCAACTAGAAAACTGAGAACCCCAACTAAACTATACTGAATCTGATTGCTTTCATAATTAATATACATAAGACACCTTCCTAAGTCCAAAAATCTATATTAATCATATATAAGGATGTCCCAACACATAATTCTCATATAAAATATATAGTGTTAATGATTAATTACTTTCCCTTGTTTCCTATATTGAGAATGGATTACATTGTATTAGGTAGTTTCAATGGTCACACATTTTCATCACGAATCTCCATGGGCTTGGGTAACCTCAATTTGTTAGCCCCGATTAGTGGCATGTTATAATCAAACCCATACAAGGGTATCCACCTCAGGGTTAGTGCCAATGGTAAGATTGAAATACATTTAATATGATTACTACTATAAATAGGATATGTAGGACACCTCCTCGAGGCACAAGATCTGGTACCCGATACCTACATACCCTATTATATGATCTTTCCTCATGATGTTAAACTGCGCATTTTTAATGAACTATGTGGGTTTTTATTCCTCTTATATATAGGATTTGTTGGAAGCCTCATAATTATTCCATACCGTCCTCAACTTATTAAATTCCTCCTTGTATGAAAAAATATTATGAAGTTCCTAGAAATATGACTATAATATATAAGTAGCTACCCATTATGGGAAATGGATGAAGAACATCAGATACATACATATGGACCCACTAAAAGATCCACCTTCCCATATAAAATATTTTAACATATAATCACTTTTTTAGGGTATCCATTCATAAATTAGGAATAGGAAATTATTCTAAGACATATCTTAAATCTATAAGAGCTTCCCAAAGTAGGAAAAAATTCCCCCCTAAAAGGATGTAATGAGCCTAACCCATGATATGCTCAACCAATGTAGTTCTTATGTTCCATTGGGTCTGAAACCCCAATTGAATACCTTCCTTGGGATAGAAGGTTTGTACTTAGATATAGATGTGGGATCCATTGGGAGTTTCTATGGAAGATAATCCTGAACGGTGAACCAAATGTGTATGATTGTAAAAAGATTAACCCCCCCACAATAAAACTGTTGGGTCAAATAACATATCAATTTTCCAACAAAACACAAAAGATAACCTGCAGAAAAATCTTGTAGCTACAGAATCTCCTTTATAAAATAAAAATGATAGATTTTCCAGTTCTCATTAGACCATTTTTTATCTAAAAAAATGAGTAATCATAATCAACATGAACCCATTTTCCCAAGGAAATAAAAAATGGTGAACCCAACATGAATCTATCAAATAGTGGTATGATCTGTTTACTACATGTGAGTCCACGCTTGGACATGAACATTCTACATGATTCTATATATTCAGGGTTATTATAAAATAAGTCCATCCTCAGTTTGAAAATTACATTTGAGAAGAATGGCTGGATTTGGATAAAAGGACAATTGTGTTACATTTCCATATCTAGCGATCACATATCATGCCTATGATGATGCACCAATAGATGAACATTTTCAATTTTTTCTCTATGATTATAGAAACTTATCTCACAAAAAACACCCTGAACTAAGATAATGTCTTCATCAAATTATCATTTTTAAAAATTAGCTGCAAGTGAAACCCCAACGAGCCTCAGAATGGCCTCACCCACCCAAATTTTTCAAAAAAGGGTGGAGAATGAAATGGTCTAAGAATACCATTGAAACGATTTGATCCCAACCCTTGATCATGCCTATAAGGGTCTTCATGTAATGAAAATGATAAGTATACACTATTTGAAGAATGTTATGGTAAATCCATTGTCCCTCATCGCCACATCCATCCACTTTGGGAGATTATCCCTATAGCATTATAATCATCACCATTATTATATGATGAGGCTGAACTAAGTTGTGAACTATGGCTACCTTTCAATTTAAAGACCACTGAGGAGGGCAAAAATCAACCACCATTGCCAGTGTTATGCCATTGGTTCCATTAAACTACCTATTGATGGTACAACCTAACACATTTAAAACATTGATACCCATGCATGAGCAATAATGAACACACATCAGACACGAAAGGATCTAGATAATTGTGAGTGGTCTCATATAACCACTCCCACTAATTTTGTTTTCTATCATATTCTTTCATTAAAAAGTGAGAAGGATCATGTCCCTACTAACTTGGAAGAAGTATTCTAGCATATTTCTATTACAAGCATGGAGGAGGTGTATATTTCTACATCCATGAATGAAGCCCATCATCATATTTTAGGGTCCAAATGAGGAAAATGTTGGGATCATATCCCCATTAAAATCGATGATATCTTTTAGTATATAGTGGAGATAGAAAATGTGTAGTATTATATTATTGTACACACTTCAGTAAATTTTTATTATATTATAGATACTATTGAATTACTCTATAGGAATATTCCATCATTGGTATAGATTTAGGGATGGGTTCATATTCTAGTCCCTGTAGCTATGGTTGTAGAACACATTAATCAGGATGAACAAGTGGTTATTCCAACAAAATCACATATTCATTCTCCCATCTAGGAGGATTATCAGCATATTATGGTAATGGATAATGTGTAAAACTGGGTTTATATTCCCACTCCAACTGGGAATCACCATGTGAGGGAAGAGCATTCCATAGGGCACGCTCCTATTACTATTAAAAAAAACTAAATAAATACTTTAATGGATCAGTATTGGGCTAACATCCACATTATGATCGATTCTCACCATGTAAAAAAGTAACATGCCTCATGGAGGGCTCATTTCTTACCAATAATGAAGAATTTCATAGGAATATTTTAATATCTTTTCAATAAGAGTATTATATTCCTAAAGAACCATACTATTATCAATATAATTTGGAATCCATTATACAACAAGATCATATCCATGCACAATCCCAAAAGGCTGGTGGGAATATTCTATCCATAATGTTGAATGATTCTCATATTCATAAGTCGCTCAATGAATGTGTCCTCGAGTGTTTTCACGACACATTTTCAAAACCCCAAGTGTCCATCTAATCTTCAAAAAATGTATATGGTGATCATTTCAACAATAGTCCTCCTCGTGGTAATATAGAGATGGATCATAGGGTCTCCAGTCCTGAAATCTATTATAGTCAACCTATCTATATTGATATCTCTCACAGAAAAGGATGTACACCACTTTCCTAGAAACCTCAGTATAGAGAGGTTCTCAGGACTTAAACACCTTTTTATATAGAGATGATTGAAATGTTTGTGTAAATATATTATATTTCCCCAAAAACATCTAGTAGAACTCTACTCTAGTGAACAAGAAACCTTGAGAATAATATCCTATGGGATGACCAGATAGAGGTGTGTAAGTATGATGAATAGGACGGTGACATTGAAATATGAATATAGTTATCTGGAAACAACCTCCACACAATGTTATGGCCCCTTAACACTTCCAAATTTGAGATCCTAGATGATCATGGAAAGTATTTCATTAATTATATACACTAAAATAAGTTGGATACTCATTAGTGACTGAGGTATAGTCATATCCCTTATTTACGATATCTATATCACGTTATGGCCCAAAAAACACCCTATTTTCAGCTCGATATGTCTTTCTTTTTCATTTAAAGGAACCAAAGAAAGGAGGAGGAAAAATTCCTATACAGTATTTGCCTCTGTATTGCAAATACTCCCTACCAAATAATTTCAATTGCATCGCCAGATATATGTATACAAGGATGGAAGAAACATGGAGCATTGAACTTTAATGTGTCCCCAGAACAATTGAACCCCCCAAATATAAAATCCAATAATGTCTTATCCCTTAGAGAAATCAGAGGATCAGGAATTGTAAGATCCATTTGGTCACTAGAATATAATTACCCTACTAGAATGGTGCCAAGAAAAAAGGAACAAAGGGAGAGTACATTCCACATGACTTTTTACTAGGACCCTCAAAACAAGAGGAATGCATTTCAAACACAGAGGCTAAATTTTCAGCCAAGTCAACTACATGTATAAATTGACTCCCATCATCTGAATCAATTTCACCCATCTCATATGTGAGTATAGCTACAACACATCAAATATTTTGTAGTTTCAGTTACCATAAAATCCATCTTGGAGAGAACCGATATAACTAGGCTAGAAGAGTATCTACCACCACCTCAACCACTTAGATCCTCAAATCATGATAGGATTATAGAAATATTGAAAAAATATAAAAACAAACCCTAGACCATTGGTATGGGGAATTTATATCTCAATCTTCATCACCATGTCCATCATCCCCTAAAAGGATCCTGGGAAAATAAATGGTTGTTCTTGATCAACTCGATCCTACTGGGTTGGGGGAATTTATATCACAATTTCAATACCAGGAATCATTAAATCCTCAACTGGAATAATTTAATACTAAAAAAAGATCATGCAATGTTAGTAATGTCCTCAAATAACCCCCATAACAGAAGGATGGGGGAATTTTCACCATAATCATCATAAAATATGGAAGCTGTCTTCTCCTTGTTGGGAGGTAAATGTCAGTGGGCAGAATTCCATCCCATATTCCCTCTAAAAGATGAAACTTTTTATTCATGACTTATTTGGTAAATATGAAGAGAAGCATCACTATTCCTAGGTGGAGATGGGAGGAATATATGGTGATTGAAATCAGACCCCAACAAGGGTGCAATCCAAAAAATCCCAATATGGGAAAGGGCTTGAGAAACAACCCTAATGTAAGTACTTTAGAGTTATAATTTTCCATTAAAAGTAATGGGAAACCACCATTTCCTGATACACCTATTTTTATGTTGTTATAGTGAACATAAAAAATAATTTGGATCAATACACAGATGCAGTGGGGTATAATATTGAAAACATACCTTGAGAAGAGGATCTAAATGCACCCAACAAGGATGCATGTACTTGAAACCATAGGAGGCTCCAAAACATGGAACCTATTAATATTGAATTACCACCTCTAGGGTAGAAAATTTTCAATGATAAAGAGAACGGTGTGGCTACATCCCTATCATATCCAGGAAGAACAAAAAATATTTCAATAGAGGAACATTTTTCAAAATATGAGAATACAATTCAAACCCCAAAATAACTCAATGAGGAGATACTCAGGGTAAATATTCTTCTCGGGTATCATCTTCTAGAAGTTTTGAATATTCCATCTCCAAGAGTTGACCTTCTTTTAATAAAAGTATTTAAGTGTCGAACTAGTTATGAATCTCAGAAGTTAGTCTACATAAATGAGGAAGATTAAAATGATCATGAATCTCCTCTGATGATGAAAGACTCTCACCCACCAGGGGAGTCATGTAGTCCTAGAACGAACTAGGAATTAGTGGGAGGTGAAAACAGGGCCACATCATTAAACCCCACCCTCTCACTATAAATGTGAGATGAATCAAACAAAAATACCTCAATGATTTCTCAACTCTATCCATCCCCTAGCTACTTGAATGGAATCCATGGAAGGGTGAAATACACCTATGCGTACTAAGCGAAAGCCATAACCAGAATGGGTGGACGTCACATTTCCTCCACCCATTTTCACCAATTCAACCTTCTGTACTTTTGATGGTATAGGATACCTAGGATAAAATATCACACAGACCATATTTCTATGAGGTCTGATGATGGTCCCTTGAGATCAATTAGCGGTGAAGAAACTAAGATGTTTTTTACAGAGTCTTATAGGGCCAACCATCAATTATTAGTGAAGCATTTCAACACGATCTGTTGCAGGATGGGAATACCTTCATCATAAATTCCGTTACTAGTTTATCTCCACACTTATGAAATATTTTTGACTTGATAATTGCATTAAATGTGAAAATAAGAGGGTTTTTAACTTCATAGACACATGTAAGGGTTTAACCTATTCTATCATCATCAAACTCATATAAGAAAAATTTCTAGAACTCTATTATGAAAATATTTGGGATGAGCTTCATACATCTTTGATCCCAATGATGTGTCTAGATGGGTTCCATGAGTTCATAGACAAGAAAAAATGTCTAGAAGATTTAATTTAGTGAACCAGAGATAAATATCACCTAGTTCCCTTAGTACAGGAAAAAATGACCAGTAAGGGAAAAACTACCATATTACCCTTAAAAAACTTCAATACCCATTCAATCACCTAGATTGGTCTCGAACTACCCATCACCTCTAGTAAAGTGGAGAAAACCACAAAATCATCCTCATCTGGAATCAAATAGTCATCAGGGTCACACATGAATTTTTGAATGTATGACTAATGTATTATCTTTCCAAAATGATAAAGTCCCCAGTAATTTCTTTACATCCATGGGAAATAACCTACCCAAGCTACCACAACCCAAGAAGCTTAGTGAGCACAACCTCACTAATTTACATGACTACTACCCTTTCCATAGATGGTTGGGACACAACTGCCAATATTGATTCCTCTTAAAAGACTTCATCCAGAGCATGGTCAATATTAGATAGGAGTTGTTGGAAAATCCACAGTATAGGTGTCGTATATAACCATTTCTGAATCAGAAGAATAAATTGATTGGAAAAAATGTTTCGTCCCGAAATACATAGAAGATCATAGCTGGATGACTCGAAAGGCAGTTGATCAAGCTCATGCCACCCTAAGAGCACAACTTCACATACCCATAATGGTTCTTCCACCCATGTTGGTTACATTGGATAAGTCTTATTAAGGTAGATGTTACCTTTAGAAATAAGAAGAGAAAATGGAGGAAGATTCATGTTTTACTCTGACATAAGCTCTTACTCTTGTAGATTTATTCCCTACAACATCTGGAGCATGGGTACAACCCCACCAAATGGAACCATCATCAAATGAAGAGATCATATTTGGATCCCTCAGTGTGATAAAATTGTAATAACCCTTCTCTTTTGATGAAAATGCCTCCATGTATGAGTTCCCCTCACCTGATCAGGGAACAAGAGGCCGAATGTATAGGAAACGATGATACATAGGACAAAAAAGGAATTATAGAGAACAATATTTTGGTCATATAAACTAAGAGGTTATATATTTATCTGATAATCATGGTCAAGGACTCTAATATTACCATGTATACATGGAGGTGTCCAAAAACCCCATAGTAGTTGTCTCTATCTAGTTGTTTTTCATGATCTCCTAGTGGGGGTGTGATTATTTGATCAACCTTGGAAAATCAGATAACAAAAATGAACCACAAAACTAGAAGAATAATCTTCCTCAACCTATTAACAAGAACAAGACCCACCTACCTCACATGTCCCAGCTTATGAGCTATAAAATTGGGAGAAACCCTATTTCATAAAGCACTGACCTCTAGAACAAAAGGAGGAAATTTTGAAATAGCTGGAGGTTTTTTCATATAGGGTCCCAATCCAAGATTCACTCCATATTTCAAAATATCATAGAGAGACACTCATTGAACCCATATAGATCCCCTAGTAGTTTAAGATATAATTAACTACAACTTTTTTATATTAAGTGGAGACCATTCCAAAAGAGAGACATGTCACCATCTCATAAATATGGTCTGATTAAGAAGAGGTTTTCTAGGGACATATTAGACCCCTACATGTTACAAGAAGACTCGATAATTTAAGTATCCAAATAGATCTGATTGAAACCTGTTTTGGAATCATATTCATCCTGTTTCATACCATTCAATTTTTGTGTTATTGATAGGGACATTGATCTCTAAAAAATGTGACCATTAAAGTGTATGAGAAGAGTGAGTAAAGACCCCCCATGAAAATCAATATGAAAAATCAATTTTTGGATTTCACATCTAATATTGTGTTTGTGGTTAAATAGAAAGAAACTTCATAAAATGTCCTTCTCAAAAGACCCTATCATTACATCCATGTGACAGTACTATCAATATTCCATCAATTTTTGAAATACCCCCTTGATAAAAAGGTTGGCATAATAAATGGTGACATTATCCCCTTCAAGAACATAGAAGCCACATATGCTAAGGAAGGTTTCTAGAAAAGGAATGAAAACAACCAATGGTGGATGATGATATATGGGATATAACTCCCAATATCTTAAGGACCACCCCTGAAAATACCAGGAGTATAATCAACATTGATTATATTCTACCCATAAATATAGTTGAGATAGTAGACTCAATATCTGATTTCCATGATCCATCTGTCCCTAGTGACAGTGTAAAGGAAAATTTTCTCTGAAATATCTCAACAATGATCATACCGATAAGGGATGCTAATGTATCTTTCCATAACCTCTATCACATTGATATTGAAAAATATTCTTCTAGATTATTGACATCATATGATAATGTCTCAACAGACTCAGAGGTTTAAAAATAAGGGGATGAACTTATGAATTCCCTTATTGAATTCAAGGAAGGTGTATCAACAACCATTGATGAGCTCCTATTAGTGAATCGGGAATTTAAGAAGACCCTTGACCTACATTGATTAGTTCCTACATGACTCTCGAAGATCAAGAGATGTATATCACATTTCAAAAGAAACACTAATATGTGTTCACTTAGAATTATACAAAAATTCATGGATTGAATCTAGATGTTGCTATAAATCATCTCATCTTACTTAAAGATCATCGTGGTTTCATGTAGGTATCCAAGAGTATGAACCCCCCTAATGCTACCAATGAAGAGGTATAATTTGACAAATTGATCAAAAATGACTTTGTTTGAGATGTGAAATACCCAAAATGTCTCTCCAACATCATCCCTGTCATGAAACATAATGGGAATATCTTGGTTTTTATTGATTTTATAGACCTTAATAAAACTTTTCCAAAGGCTGAATTCCCATTTTTGATAAAAAAAATCTTGATCGATGAAACCACTAGCTTCTTGTATCTTTCCTTTATGGATGGGTACTATAGGTAAAATCAGATAAGGATATCCCCTAAAGAGGAGGAAGCCACAACCTACAAAGAACCCCAAAATATCTTTTACTATCAGGTCATTTTATTTATATTAAAGAATGATGGTTCTATATAACAACATTCCGTGAATAAAATCTTTTATACCTTATTATGATGAATAGATGAATTTTATGTCGATGACCTGGTGTTCAAATCCCAATAGTGATGTGATCACTTCATGGATCTTGAAATAGTCTTTCTCAAGTTACAAAAGAACAAATAGAAGATGAATCCACTAAAATTAACTTTTGGGGTAACCCTAGGTATGTTCCTTGTAATTTTGGTACACCACCATGGTATTGAGGTCATCTTAGAAAAGACTAGGGCCATTCTAGAAATGTCACCCCTTGTAATCTCAATGAACTGAGGGGGTTCCAAGGGAACCTCACCAATATTTAGTATTTCATATCGAGAATAGCCAAGAAAATCTATCCCCTTCACCAAGATAATGAATAATGGAATCAACTATAATGGGATGATTACTACCTAACTGACTTTGAGAGTCCCAAAAGGTTTCTGATGAACCAACTAGTTATAATTCCATTGGTGGATGGAAATCCACTCATTTTATATGTGGCCTCTAGGGAATGAGGTATTGGAACTCTCCTTGAATAGAAGAATGACGTGGGTAGTGAGAATAGTCTTTAATACATCATACAAATAATGATTGGCACTGTGACCTGATACTTGGATGTCGAGAAGAACTGACTCACACTCATGTTCCTTATGTAGAATCTGAGGCATTACTTTCAGCAGCATGATGTCCGTTGGGTATCTTGTATTGATCCACCCAAGTATATCCTTGGTCATCCATACCGATTAGGTTATTTTCTTGATGGTAGGTCATTCTATAATAGTATAACATATTTATTTATCATTGAATTCAGTCCAATGGTAGGCTCTATATGACTTCCTCATGAAACACCCCCCCCAAAAAAATTACACCTGGGGACACTAAGATTCGGGATGAAGAAGTTTTTTATGCCCACGATCCTCCCAAAAAAATGGGAGACATAATTATAAGGAACCTCCCAGAGCCTTATTGAAAAACAAATGGAACATATGAATAACAAATGTGTTGTGGAAGAGATTTTATTTTCTATCCAAATAAAGAAAATTTACCAAATCTTCCTCACTATTTGAAGGCTACAAAAATAAGGAGGCTGAATACCAAGCCCTCATCACTGGCTTGGAAGTAGTCTTATAGTTGAAAATATCAAACTGAAATATCAAGGGGGATTTCTAGTTAGTGATTATGAAGATAAATGGAAAATGTTCCATAAAAAATAAATAATTTGACCCTATCCTTGGATACGTCAAGGGATTAAGGGAATAATTCCCTTTTGACCCCATTCAACATCATTTTCACCGATCATAGAATTATTGTTTTGATGCATTGTAAAATATGAAAATAGTCTTGGTTGACCATGATCAGTGGGACACAATCATCATAATGACACATTGAAGTATGGTCTCATCTATCATCATATGTGACATGGAGGAATCCAATCAGGTCAACACCAACCTAGAGCAGTATGGAATGATATCCACCCCTAGATTGATGGATCCCATAATCAGTTATCTTAAACATGGGACCCTCCTAAAAATCCAAGCTAGACAGGACCATATTACTCATAGAGAAACAATATTTACCCAATGAGATGATCCAAATGATAAAAAAATCCCTATATAAGAGTATATTCGATGTAGTCTTCCTCAGATGCATGGAAGAAAGACAGATTCCCACTATCATGGAAGAAGCCCATGATAACTCCTACAATTCTCATCAGTCTAGGACCAGGATCTCCGAAAAAATTAGGTTTTTGGGTTACAACTAGAAAACCATGATACAGGGCTATGAGGAATTTACCAAGATATTTCATGCATTAAATATTCATCCATCAACCCTCAAAATTGCTACCTATATCCAAATACTCTTGGACATTCACTGAATGGGGAATGCATGTTGTGGGACCATATACCCCAACCACAGCTAAGTAGTTTATGTTTATCCATACCACTACGAACTTATTTTCTAAATTGGATGAGGTAATACCCCTCAAGGTAATTGAGATGAAGAACATCATCAATTTCGTAACATCTGATAGCATAACCAGTTTCGAGGTACATCACACAATATTGATGGACAACAACACAAAATTCTATTTCGTGGAGTTGAAGAAATTGTATCAGGAGTACACCATCAAGTCCCATCATTCATCCCTCTATCATTAAGTGGAAAGTAGATAGATAGAGGCCTACAATAAGAGTTTCTAAAATATACATCAATAAATGGTGAATAAGGATAATAATTCCCAGCTAAACAAACTCTTCAAAACATTATGGTAATACTATACTACCAAGTGTACTTCTCTATAAGAAAAACTATACTCATTTGTGTATATTACCAAAGAAGTTTTTACAATATGTGTCATGTTTCCCCCACTTAAAATATCTATTCGAGGAAAAATCTTTGATGATGAGAAATCACTGATGTGGTTGGATGAGATGGACTGGCTCAATGAGAATAGGGTATGCACATTGCACAAACTCAATGTCCATCAAAATTGGATTACATGATACCTATATAAAAATATCCACCTCCATTCATTTCTTCACAGATAACCAGTAATGGATAATATATCCCCAATGATACTAGGAAAGAAGCCCCCATTGTTAGAGCCCAAATAGGAATAACCCTATATCATACATAAGATCTATCAGAATAGAGCTTACTCACTGGACATAATAAATCATGAGCATGTCACCCCCACTAATGTGATATTTCATAAGAAATACTTTGAAAAGATTCCATCAAGTGTCTATCATCCTGTTAGTAAGACTTTCAACTGCACAAAAAATATCTTCCTATTGACTTGAGATTTAATAGTATGAAATATGTCTTGGTAGTAAGACATAAAACAATATAGTGTCTCTAATCTTGATAGAAAGACATTAAACTTCACAATGGAATCTTCCCAAAAATAATATTTTAATCTACATAGTGTCTCTCATCTGATTAAAATGTTTTCAAACTATATAAAAGAAGTCTGTGACACAATACTTTAAACATCACAACATGTCCCATCCTACCCTCTTGAAGTCAAAATGTTTGAAGCTCATCCTAACCACATTACATTAAAATATACAAATATTTTCCTGAAAACATGACTTTAAACAACACAACATCTCTATTTCTCACTACGTGATTTTAAACTACACAAATACCCTAACAATTCTTCTTTATTAATGTTATCTCACTCACAACCTTACCACAAGACATTAAACTACATGGATGGTATCCTTACCCCACTACATTAAACTATATCGGTTTCAATAACTACATGTGGCTTGTTTCATTCCATCACAAGATATGTAATGATGCCCATACCTCTATTCATGGGACCAACAATAATATTCATATTCTTTCACATCGTGTTACCCAAAACCTTATAAGAAGACGTCAAACTACATAATTGATGTCCTTGATGCATGAAATTAAACTGAATAATATTATAGAACTATGTACGGACTGATTCCCTTTATAACAAGATATGTATGGTTGCATGGATCCCATATTAAGGCCCATCCACTGCATGGTAAAAAATACATTGCCCTTTCTTCAATATAATCCATTATATGTTGAACCTTTTCAATTACATATTTCTCACACCGATAATATATTACATGAGATTTGGGATTATGGTAAGGGCTCCCCTATCCTGGCTGAGACATATCAGTTCATAATAGTATTTTTAGGGTCTTAAATGAAATACATTAAAAGAAGCACCGTTTTTCTTCACCTCATGATGTTAACTTTAATGGTTGATGTCACTTTCCAGACATAAAACTGAAAATTACTGTATACCATCCCTGAGAGGACCAATATTGTTGGTATTGGCCTCCCTTTACACTTCAATCAAAGAACCATGTTGTAATATGATTCATGTAACCTCATGATGCATATTGATGCTCAAATCTCCAACATTGGGTCTAGTCAAAACAAATAAAAAAATTAGACCCTCCCTGTATATGGGTCAGACCTGTGTAGGGATCATTCTCAAGAACTATGTGTGGCTTGATACCTATTATCACATGGTACATAGTGATGCCTAGACCTACATTCTTTTGGTTAAACTAAAATATTCCATTTTTATATTGGAGTGCCAATGTCTTCCTCACATGAAATTAAACTACATAGTTTTGTAAGAGCTACATGTGGATTGATCCTTATCATCACGAGACACATAGTGATACCTGGATAACCAATCACGAGTCTAGATACAATAATTAATGGAAAAAATACCACCTCTATGTATTTGTTAGACCTATGTAGAGAGTTTCCCGCTGAAGAACTATGTGTGGCTTGATCGATGCCATCATATGATACATAGTGATGCCCAAATCTACAATCATGGGCCAAGATATAACAACCAATAAAAAATTCACCCGAAATACATTAGGGACGAATCACATAAGCTCATTTTTTCTTATCTATGAGGCAGATATACATACAATTTTCTTGTTCATGTAATATATCCTGTATGATTTTTCTTGTTCGTTCCCACTTCTTTACCAAATAAAATTAAACTAAAAGGAATAAAATAGATCCTCTTTGTATGATGTTAAAATGAAACGAAAATACCTAGGTCACAAGACATTGAAACTACACAAAAATATGTCCCCACTATAAAATGTTGAAATGTACAGGCCAACACCTATTATTATTTTTTATCCATGGACCATAAGATCCTAACCCTAATCAACTAGAGAATGGGGTGCTTCTGACATATTTTTTGCCCCTCATTCCATAAATCTCAGTTCATGTGTTGAGCAACATGGGTTTATGAAAACCTTTCATGGCCCTTGGGACGGAAAATAGTTCTATGTGGTTGACCATTGTTTTGATTCATAAGGGATTTGACCTACCAACCAGATAAATATTGTTATGATATGAAGGTTTTTTTGATCCTTAAGAGCCTGACATCACAGAAATTGATCTCAGTATCCTAGGGTGTCCTCAACCATCCCTCGTATTATTTTACCATATCATTACTCATGAACTGGAAATATTGATCCATGAAATACATCATTTTCTTCTCTTTCTCAGATGAATGTTAGAAGTACTCTATTCCATGGGTATCCTAATAAGGCTATTGTTCAACATCCCAATAATATAGGTTCCACATACATTATGGCCTTAAATTACATGCGCTTAGGTAAAATCTATACAAACTTTTGCTTTTAACCAATTATGGTCTATATTGAATGACCCTAAACTAATAAGTGAAGATAGACAAAACATGTCCGGATGAAAACCCACAAAGGGTGTCTTGAAAAAAATTTCTCGAATCCACTCGGATATCTCTTCATCTTTAGAATTTGGGAAAAATTTATAGTGAAAATAAACAATGCACAAAGCTCTTAGTGTCTAATTTTTAGCCCATGTAAAATCCCAGGTATGCATTCTGGACCCCCTAGTCGAGAAAAAAGTTAGAGTAATGGTTTTTCAAATCTCATAATCCAGAAAACATGTTCATTATGCAAGCAAATAACTTTAAGTGTGCTTGAACCCTTATTGAATATTAAATTTTTCATAAACCACCTTTGGGCCATAGTCATTTGAGATGACACATAGTATCCTTCTTTTGAAACCCCATGGATCAAGGGACTCTTTAATCATGGATATTCTCTATAGAAAACTGGTTACATAGACTAGCTCCTCTTAATGAACCATCAGACCCTAGGAATCCCCCACCTTAAATCCAATAGTTATTTCATAACCATGTGGAACATTATAGGCCTGTACCATTACCAATGGTTTCCTTGTACCCATCGATTACATGCTCTAGTTAACTCATATATTCATAGACCGTTCATTTTAATCCCCATAACCATAATATTAAATAAAATTTTACATCCTCTACATTATTTCACATTGTATTATACCCCTTCTCCAAATAGGATCATGACACTCCATTCTAGATCCTTTTAATGGCCTACACCACAAGACTTGGGACCATATAGTATAGGTCCCAAACATCGTAACCAAAAAAATAAATTTCCCTAGAGTGGGTGAACCATTACTAGATAGTCATCTTACTTATAATTCACTTCATTTACCTATAATTTCAGTCCTTTAAAATCTTTCATGGCCCTCAGAAAAAAGTGTGGATCAACTCTACCTGACCTTTCTTGTAATCCATATAAGGGATTTGACCTACCAAGAAGAGGAATCCCATCATCGTAGGAAAGGATCTCTAATACTTGTGAACCCCAGTGACAACATGGGGGAAATCATAAACATATAGTGTTTTGGATCTTCCCTATTATGAATTCCCCATTCCATGATTAATTGATTCAATCACCTAGACACATTATTTTCACCTCCCATGCTCCAACGATCCAGGTGGAATCAACATCCCTAATTATTCACGCTCAACCAATGATAAACCCATTAATCTTCTGTGATCCTTGGAAAAGAGTAGAGACACCTCTGTTTAACAATTATAATAACACATAAGGGCTTTTACCTACCAACCAGAGGAATATACTCTCTGTAGTAAAGGAATTGTAATACTCATAAGCCTCAACAACATCAAATCAGAACTCATAATCCTAGGGAGTTATGGTTTATCCATTGTGTGTCTTCCCCATATTACATAATCATTGTTCAAGTCTTAAAATAAATACATTGAACATTATGGAATCTGACGGTATAAGATAAAATACCCCAAACTACAGAAACAAAATTTTCAAGCTCAGGGACCCTAAATTAGAACAAAAAAGGACTATGCTAAAAGACACTAAACTACAGTAATAAAAGGTATAAGCTAGAATGACCTAAAATATATTAATATAAGGTCCGAACTAAATGACTCTAAACTACATAAATATAATTTATGAGATAAAACACCCTACATTGGAACTATAAAATGTCTGATCTAAGAGACCGTATACTACAATGACTGGAGAGCGGAGATAAAAAGCTGTAAACAACAATAATAGAAGCTACAAGTAAAAATATCAAAAATTAAAAAACTAAAACATCCAAGATAAAAGTCCCTAAAATACAATAATATAATGTATCAGCTAAAAGACCCTAAAATATAGAAATAAAAGGCCCAATCTAAAATATTCTCAAACTACAAAAATATAAGGTCTGATCTAAAATAATTTAAAACTATAACAATGGGAGGTACGATATAGAAGAACCTAAACTAACACAAAATAAAAATTTTATTTTCATGATAGGGAAAGGGGACAAAACCTATCAGGTTGAAATCATGAAAGGGGGTGGCCTGAGAAAAAGATGAGTATGTTCCCTCTAAGTCATCATCTATATAAATATTAGGAAAAAGTTAATGAAATATATATACGGAAAGATAGAATGATTTTAGGGCCCACCAAATGGCCTTGTAAAAGATCAAGATATGCTCACTAGGTCAACAAACTAGGGAAACAATTACATAACCATCCCTCTTTGAGGCACACCAGAGTATAATTCATCATTATATAGATATAAAGAAAAGTTTCTTATATTTAACTTAGACATAGAATATTTTCTTTACGAATGAATCCAATTTTATGGGGGTCATTTTTTTGATGCCCTCCAAATTAAAATAAAACAATTACAAGGAAAAAACTACGTAGAATGTGGGTATTATTTCCCATGAAATGAATGTTAGAAAAGGTGGAAAATATTTGTGGTTCGCATAACCTCCCAAAGGACACACAATCAAATAACCTTCAAAATGTCATGAAAAATACAAAAAAAATTTAAAGATAACATATATCACCTTTGAAAATCCTTCATTATTCTTGTTAAGGTTTCCATGAAATTCATAGATAATGAGGTTGATGCTAGATGAGCTCCCTCGAGTTGTGGAAGTTGTCAACTGGTGGGTTCCTGAAAAAACATGAAAAAATAAATGTAAAATAAGGAGAAAAATATTTAAAATATGTGAGTGTTTTATCATACAAAACATCATGAAATGTGGCTAGGTGGTTTTCAATACACTCTTGATGTCCTGGAGATAGTCTCACCATGTCTCACTAGAGCCCACTGGTATGTCACACTCATCACGTAAAAGGGACTTGGACATTGCTAGGTGGTCCTATTCACCCCCTATAGCTCTAAAGAAAACAAATGGTTTTTCAATGATAATGAACACACAGAACCACATGCCCTTTTTTGGTCACAAAATTCATCTCCAATGTCGTGAGTGATTGTTTTCAACAATAGTCATACAAACTCATGATATCCCAGGACCATGAAAAATAAAAAATGTAGTTAAAAGGGAAATAAAGTGATCTTATAATGGTATGAAGATACTATGGTATTGTGTGAGTAGAGTTACATGATCTGGGATACCACTATGGATCACAAAATCCCCCATCGACAAGCTAGCTTGATCTCGAAAATTCCCCTTCAAAGCTACCTTTGTCACACTGAATGTCCCAAATAAAGTATTTTAGATATAGTGAAAGCCTTTCGACAGGCTTTCTGATCTCATGAAGGTCCTTAGACTTGTCTTCCGAACATTGTAAAATCCCCTTATCATGTCCACATGATTAGTAGTAACACATTTTATTGGAGAAAAGAATAATAAATGGGGTGTTGATTGGATGAGACAATGGTCAATAAACATTATGTGACACCCATAATATAATTTCATGATGTGCGTGACATTGAATCCTTCCACTGACTACATCCTAGATTTTCATAATAAACTCCATGAAAAGTGTAATATAATCAATGTGGAGAGTCATATAAATACCCCACCCCATCATAGAATAATTGTCCCTTGGATCCGTGCACCAGCACTCGAAGGCATCATAGTAGACTTCTCAAAGCATCTAATCTCATGATGATGAGGACTTCATCCATGAAAGGATCTGGGAAACAATATAATCCATCATGATACACGCATAAGATCTTTGTCTTATCACTTTAGATAACATGAAGGACCTCTGGTGGGTTACGTGAAGGACATCCCTAGTATCTTCAAAATTAAACTAGACATAAAAATCTAATAGTAAAAAAATATAAGGAACATATCCAATAAAAATTTGGAAAAATACTAAGGACTTGTGACTCATGTGAAGAACATATATGCCGATCCTTATACACTTCAAATGACTCATTAAGGTCTTTTTAAAACAATGATACAGTTTATCAAGTCACGGGACCCTCCCTTGACCTACCTTTTGGATTACATGGTGCCCCACGAGCATGTCAGAAGTAATTCATATGAAGCACCCAGAGCATGACTCTCAAGTATAGAAAAGACCTCCAGGATCACCATCCAGATTTGTGATGTCGTCAGACATATCACAAAATATTATATAGTGTCACAAGTGTTTGTTAGAAAATTCTCATGGAGCCCTCCAGTCCTACCTACTAGATTTGTAGAACCCTCCACACACACCAGCCATGACTTAGGATGAAACTAGTACATGTATGCTATGTCTCACCATGAAACTAGGGAATGTTTGCGATTTCTTGAAATAACACTAGGAATTTCATCCGAGATCATGTGATGAACACTAAGACAAGTCATTAGAGATCATGAAATGTCATCTAGAAATGTAAGATATGTCTTGCATTTCCCTTTAGGACAAGTCATTCGAGATCGGGAGATGACCTCAAAGACAAGTCAACAAGGTGTTACAATGTAATATATAAAAGTATTCCTTGATCACGCGCTAACTTTTAGACATTCCATCAAGAGTATGTGATGTCATTCAGAAAATTATACTGGATCACGCGATTTATTTTAGACATGTCTACAACATGATCATGCATGTCAAGAAACCCAATTATGTGTCAGGAAGTTGATCCAGACATATCTGATAAACAATCAATACATATTAGGAAAATAATCAAGAAGGCCTGGAAGATAATCAGGATATGGAAACCTCAATGTATAATCCTTGATCAAGACATGATAATTTTTCTAGTCTGTATTAAAGGAAACTTTAGTGTGTAAGCCCCAATCAACTATACGATGAGAACACTGATTCAATCCATAACTAGGAAACAAAGGATGCCTTCCTACGACCCGATCTCAAATGGTAATACACCTTGGTATAATCCCTTCCATTTATCAAACATTCCAACCATTAAGACCCAATCATACTCATGGGATAATCATTACTCCTCAGCCACCAGTGGGATAAGGGAAACCTTTGTGTGTAAACCTTAGTAAATTTAACAATGAGAACTATGATTCCTACTATAACCATCGAATTTATGATTCCTGCCCAAGTCCCAAGATAAAATGGGAATCCACCTTAGATTGGATTCCTCTATGTCTCTAACATTTCAACCATCATGACCCAATGTCTAACATGTGATGATATTTCAGCCATATCCACCAGTGGAATGAGAACCCAAAATGAACTACTATGAATCTAATTCCTTCCATAATTAGGATATGCAGGATTACTTCCTAAGTTACAAGATCTATATTAAATATACAAATGGTTGTCCCTAAACATATGTCCCACATCCATTTGCAGTGATACAGATTAGTTGAAATCCCTTGTTTTCGAAACCAAGAAGGGATCACATAGGATCCTAGAGTTGGAAGGATCACATAATTTACATCATGAATCTCCAAAATCCTAGCAAACCTCAATGTGTAAGCCCTAATGAGTGGAATGATATAACCAACCTAAAAAATTGGTATCCACCTCAGGGTCAATCCTATGGAAGAGATCATACTACACTGACTCTAATTCCATTTATAAGTATCATACATAAGATTCCCTCTTAAGGATTGAGCTCAAGTACCCAGTGCTGAAGTACCTGACCATATGTGATTTCTTCATGATGTTAAAATTCATGAGTTTGATGAACTATGTGAGTTTTGGTTCATTTATTGAATAAGATATATAGAACCACTCATAATTCTCAATACCATCCTCGACATATTAAACACCTCCCTACATGATAGTAAATTTAAATGTTCTTAGATATACAACTTTACTATATATGTTTCCCACCATTAGGTGAAATGGATGTTAAGACATTAATACAAACATATGGTCCCACTATAATATTCCCCTTCACATATAAAAAGGCTTATATTATGATAGTTTTTAGGTTCATTGGTCTCGTACCAGGATTAAGAAGAGATTATCGAACATATCATAAATATATAATAGAGTCCCATAGTTGGAAAAAACCCTCCTCACATGAATGTTGTGATGATCCCAAACTCCCATCATATCAACCAATGTGAGTTCCTAATTGCCATTGGGTCTAAAACTCATAATGAATACCCTCATTTGGAAAGTATGACTACCCTCAATTATGATCTTCAGGACCGTTGGGAGTTTCTATGGAATGTAATCATGAATTCTGAATGCAATCTAAATTATTTTACAAAAATTGAACCCCCTAAAATAAATTTATCCAGAAAAAAGACACACATATTTTTAGATGAAACAAAAAGATTTAAAATAATGAAAAATCATCTAACCACAGAATCTCATTCACAAAATAAAAAATATAGGATGCCCAATTCTCATCATACCATATTGTTATCTCCACCAGAGTAATCAACATCGAAATGAAATCACTTTCTAGAGGAAACAACCCATATTTTTTTGTTTTTCTGTATTTTTATCATAATAAATTTCTTATGTTTATTTTTAATTTCTCGTAGGATAAATTTTTTAGTAGCCGAGAGATCAACTCAGTGATTCAACTACACAAAATAAACCTTTGTTGTGTCAATATTTTTCTTTAATTTATCATCTTATCTTTTTTGAATCTATTTATGATTAAATGATTTTTTGTTAAATAATATCTACTGGCTTGATTTAAACTTTTTTAAGAATTTTTATGTGTTTCCTTTTCAATTTTTATTCATTAAATATAAAATATTTTAATTTTTTTAGTATCTATTTTAATTTTTTTAGATTTTTAGATTATTTATATAAATTGAATACTTTGTGAAATTTAAACTATATATGTATTTTGTCACATTATATTATTTTAAAATTTAAGGATTTAAATAAATTTTGAATGTATTTCATTCTCAGATCATTAATTCATTAATTTAATATTGTTTTATTGATTTTGAAACCCATCTACTCTAGTATTTTTCAAAATGTTGATGTTATTCCTAAATGGAGAGGTTTGTAAAATTATTGAAATCTTATTTATATTTAAATTTTTCATGAGAGTCTATGTAATATTTTGGGATCCAATTCTCATGATTGTTTCTCTTTAAAATATTTATAGTTCATGAATTGTTTTTAATATTAATGATATATTTATTTGTCTATATATATATTTTGCAATAGACATATCTTTACATCTACCCATGCTTATCCCTTAGAGTACACGGATTTTATTATTAGTTTAATATATATTAAAATATAATTTATCCTTACATTCTATCACACATAATATATTTTCATGCTTATCTAATTTTTGAATGTGGGGGAAGTGCTATTTGGGTATGTAATTTAAAAAACATAATTACAGGGTGGTGTGAGGTTTGTGTCACCTTTCTTAATAATAGAGAGAGAAAAATGGTAAGTAGTTAAAATTAACTTCATTTCATTCATATAATATAGTTTCCTAAAAAATTAAAAACTGTTAAATGAAAAAAATAAAAAATAAATGAAAAAATGAAAAAAATGAGAATTGGGATGAAATCCTTCATTATGTCGATTTCTTACTAATGATTATTATCATTTAAAAATATGGTATAATATTTCACATTTGTAAGGGGAGTTTTGTGAGTATATTCTTGTGGTTTTACTTTAATATTCTTGAATTATATTTATGATTTCAACCTCCCATTTTCATCATTTTAATTTTTAAATGTTTTTTACACAAACCCTTAGCTACTGAATCACCATGAAAAGCCATCATGATATGAATATTTTTTTTACAGATTAATGAATATTAATGGGTTTTTTTATAATAATATATATATTATGCATGTTATTGAGAATAAAAAAAATACCGATGAAAATCCTTGAGGTAAGATCAAAATACTTTTCTGGGAGATTGACATGACATACACATAGGAAATAACAAGAAATTGAAATAAATTTTATTATTAGTTATGGGAGCTTGGGGTTTTAGATTTTTGTAAGTGGAATAATATTTTTTTTTTGGATTTTAGCTTATTAGTTTTTCTAATAATATATTTTGAATTTAGTTTCATTCTTAGTATAAATGATTTCCCAGGAATGCAATGGTTAAGTGTGGGGGATTGATGAAGCTCATATTGTCATATATAATTTTCTACAATTAA
Organism: Viscum album; assembly: GCA_963277665.1. NCBI lineage: Eukaryota > Viridiplantae > Streptophyta > Magnoliopsida > Santalales > Viscaceae > Viscum > Viscum album. The sequence continues at coordinate 1,678,347,285 of OY728121.1, read as the reverse complement.
AGGATTAAATCCAAAAAATTTATCATTTTGAGGGTAATTATCATATTTTAATGTTATGGGAAAAAATTTATCTTAATTTTGAGAATGGAATAAATTGTTATTTTTAAATGTTTTAAATAGTTTCCTTATTATGGATAAAAAAATTTCTACACTGACCCAAATTAAAAAATTAATTATTTTATGTAGAGTTATCAAGAATCATTGTCATTAAAAATTAATTCTTGGGTTTGAACTATTTTCAAGGCCATAAATACATATGATACCTGTGAATTTGAATATAGGTAGAGTTTTAGGATATAAATGACTAATATAATCATGATGATTTAAATTTTTCTATAAATGTCCAATGAAACCGAATGGTTATGAAAATAAATCTATAATATAGGTGAAAAGATTCATAGAAAATCAATTTCTGATTTGGATCCATTAAATAAGACAAACACATGTCAACATTTGGAAGTTATAATTGGTCCAAAAATTGGCCCCCTCATTATTATAAATGTTTAATTCCATATCCATTTAAAGGAGTTATTAATTTTCATTAGGTACAAAGGGGTTTTTCTGTTGAGATAGTTATTTAAATTTATAATATACTTTAGTATTCTCCTTACCCCACTCATTGTTTTCTATTTTACATTTCTCCATTCATGAATCTTATCTCTATGAAAATAGATAACTAACTTCAATTATCATTTGAATAGAGGGAGTATTGTTCAATTTGATTTATTTTTTCTACAATGAATATAATTATTTTATTTTGAGAATTATAGAAATGGTTAAAACCAATACAGTGACCAATGTCTATATTTTCACAACTATTGGGATTTTTCTTCTTCATTCATATATGTTGATTTCCTATAATATTACTGATATCCATATGGTGTATTTTGACTGAGGTATTGATGTGGAAGAGTGTTATACTACATGTAGAGGTCTTGGTGTGGGATAATAGTCATTATAATGGATGAGAGTAGTATGATAGGTCTTGGTAAATACAATGAATGGAATAGTATGATTTTTATATAACAATAATCACATAATAATAAACTCCCATGAAGAAAAAAACTACCATTATTTCATTAGTTCTTAGTAATTTCACTCTATCAACATTTTATATTTGTGTTGTATTTATATATTTATATATCACTAAAATTATTTCAAACCCCCTCAATATTTGGTTTGGTATTTATTTTATTGTTTTTTAAAATATAAATATTTAAAATAAAAGAAAATTTCATGTGAGTCTCCTCTTTAGGATATTGAACCTGGGGTGTGAAATATACTGCATGTTATGGTAAATAAAAATTTATTAATGAGGGATCAATGAAAAGTACCTCCAATCATCATAGAATCATTTTCAGAAAAACAATAATCATATTTAACATCATTGGGATTTTTGGTACATTTTTTGTTAATTTTATCCATTATTCATGATTTTTTTGAGCTATAAATTTCTTGGGATGAGTTATAAGGGGTTTCTAGTTGCTTTTGAAAAGTTAATGATGTTTTTATGGGATTTCAGTTCAATAATGTGTTGACCAAGCCATGTTGATTCTCTAAGAAACCATTTAGATTGTTGTAGTGACACTTGGGGTGGAGCATAGTTAGGGAAGAAAAACCTCTAATCATGTTACATTTCCCCAAGTAACCATGTGACCAAGCACGATTAATGCATATTGTTTTAAAAAAATGTGAGACATCTCCCTAGAACTTTTTCAACTCATTCAAGTAGAATATGCATGTTTGGAAAAATGTTTGAAAAATTTTGTGGGTTCTTTGAAGTGGTATTTAACCTCACATAGTTGGCATTAAATTTTCTAATAGTATGACCAATCCGTGTTCAAGTGAATTAATTATCAAAAAATTCATCTTAATAAACATAAAACACATGATTTGACCCATCGTTCTTCTTAATTATAGCTTCATCATACCAATTGACTATTTAATCCTTCTTTGTTGAATTCCTTCCTTTCTATGAACAATTCATGTGGATCCAAGCATGTTTGTGATCATGAAATTATGGTACGAGATCCATGCACCTCCCCTTTTCATTGTTATTATTAATATACACTTCTTACCTTGAGATGAATCATAGATATGGATTTTTTCCTTGATTTATGGATTCCAATGTCATATAATGATTAATTATCAAGTCATTACTATAATTTCCACAAATCTAGCAGGTTAGTGACCTATCTTTGATCAATATTTTATATATAATTTTTTACATATCTCAAGAGGTACGTTGGTATAGAACATTTAATTATGGATTATAATCTTCTTTAATTTAATTCTAGAACCCTAGTTTTATAAATTAGGATCATTTCTATGGGTTCTTGGTGTGTAGGAAAGATATAGTTAGAGATCAAGTGTGTGTTGTGTTACGTTTATTGAAGGGTCTCAGAGGTTGTCATCATCATGGTTAAGTTAGGATGGTCCTTACCATTTAGGGTATTGTATAATTTTTTTTCCTTGATATAAAACATTCATTTTCATTACGTGTTTGACCAGTCCTGGGAGTGATCACTTGTGTGTGCATGAGGAACCTATGAGATTCATATATAATTCTTGATTCCATGATTATTATTATGTATCTTGTAAAATCATGTTTGATATTTGTCACATATTCTTATTTGTTTCTAATGATTCACATGATGACATGCTATATTCATAAAATATATTCTCTACCATGTTATGTGTCATTATAATACCTTTGGATGTATTTATATAGGTTTTCAAAATATGTGGACCGTCATGATATAGTTATCCATTAAGGGGGGAGTGAATATTTCATGTGATAATGACAATGATAGACCTAAACATAGGGTAAGGGTTTGATGTTATGGGGACCTAACCTAAGGTAGTAATGTGATATGAAGTCCATATGTTATAACTCGAGGTGGAAACATGATATGATGAACGTGATGCCTAACTAATGACCGACACAAGGTTTGATAATCTTGAGGCCTAACCTATGATTGAGGCAGGATATGAAATCCTTGTGTACTGATCAAAATTTATTCGATATGATTGATGAGGTAAAAGTTCAAATTTTTTATATCTTTCTCTTAATCGCCCCATAAATCCTTTATGATTTTCCTTCTGGAAAGGAGCTAAAGGAGGTAGGTTTGTGGGCGAGGGTAGTTGGGTTAGCACACTAACACTTGACATATATACGTTATTCCATTTATATGAATTTATATTTATCATGAAAAATATATTTTATACTTGTGAACTCTTGTTAAGGAATCATTGGTTGTGTGTTACTAGGTTTTATTAATCACCCCCTACATAGGAATCAAGATTCCTATGAAGAGTTCATATTAGGGATCTAGGTATAGGAAAGGAGCATGTAATCAATAATTTAAATAAAGAGTATAGAGTTGGTGGCAGTCCCAGGATAGACTCTATAGGATTTTCAGAATTTTTATTTCATTGTTTATATACTTACAATTTATGTACTATGGTTTTTCTTACCACACTAGGAGTCTTCTTCACTTTTTATATAGGATAAGGGTGATTTTTTTAATGCACTTTGTTTTATTTATCTTACACTATAATACATTGGGTTTTTAAAATTTATTATATTTATGTGGTAGGGATATGATTATTGAGGGAATTGTCTTAACACAACACCATTAGACCCTCTCCATAATTCGGAATCCTCTTGCGTACATGGATTTTAGCATGAGTTCATGTATCATACCTTCTCAATTAATGTTCAAGCTATCCATGTTTGGACGTTACAAAATTTTATCAAATGTTGGCTACATTATTTCATTATATTAGGGTTATGGTAAAAATGAGATAGGATGTGTGAAACATAGGTGGGAGAGTTCCCATGTGCCCACAAAAATCATGTGTGATAGACCTCAGAGTTAAAAGTGATGAGAATACTATAATAGTTTTATAGTTTCTGGGTGAATTCATGCATCATATGCAGGTACCTAGGATACAATTCCACAAATATACCTTTTGAGTGCTCTGTGAAAGTTCTTCAATTAAATTCATTGATTCATTATAACTATTGAGTGATATATCAAGATTCCCTTCTATTGTGATATATCTATCCAAAAATATTTAGATTAATTTGAGCATGATTTGTGGTAAATATATATGTATGACTATGACTATCATGAAAGTACATAGGAATAGTCTTGAGCCTTTGGGGGAACTAGGAGGGATATATCTTATGTGTGGGTATGTCATAAGATAGGTATTTTGATAAGAATACCTAATGTGTGTCATATAACTAATTATGTTGTACTAGAATGAATGTTTTCAAAGGAATTCTAACCATCCATTTGAAATTTGGGAAAACATATTCCCTATAGAATCCAAATAACTATTTCTTAGGATGACAGACTCGTTCCACCCTAATTAATAGGAGGAGGCACCTAAATATGTTCCTTCACCCTCTCTAGTGATTCTAGATATGGATTAGATACCATTAAGAGTTTCTTGAATTGTTCTAGTTCAAGGAAGGGGTATAAAGGAGACCATGGTAGATTTTGAATGAGATGGATTGCTACAATATCCCATAACGTTCCAGGTCACCAGAGTTCCCTAGGATAATAAGGCTGTGATTGAAAACATTGATGGAATCATCGAATTTATACAGAATCTAAATTATTGGCATGTTTTTTAGGATGCCTTTATGTTTGAGAAACCCGCTAGGAGATGGTGGAATATCACGAAATTGACTAGAATACATGAGGGTATAATGTGGACTACCTTTAATGATTGATTCTTCAAGCTGTTCTTTCATGATTCAATGATTATGGATCAAGTGTAGGAGTTCATAGATATTTGTTAGGGTATGATGTTGGTATCTTCCTATTTGGAATGTTCTGAATAGTTACTATGTTTTAAAACTCTATTTTATAGTAATTATGTGCAAATGGAATGAATGTTCAAGATATGTATTCACCCAGAGATCATTTTCAAAGAAAATATCATTGACCATAACACCTAACCTGAAGTGTTGTGCATGACTCTCAATATTGATAAGGTGTAGGTGGAAGACACTAAATTATATATTCTTATAGTTCCCAATGGATAAATGGGTGTAATACATTGAAATTATATCAATACATAACTTATTTTTATGAAAAATATGGTTGAGGTGATGTGGTAGGACAATTATAGGAATATTACACATGGTAGATCTTCTTCGATTTCCCTTAGGGGTGGTGGTGTGTCCAATTGTTACTACTATTTGTAGGGTGGTGATTATCCAATAAAAACATATATTTTAATTACATTTTAATGGTATTAAATGTTAATTTTTGATCTTATGGGCCTGAGTTAGTGCATTTTCATTATGAACATCCATACTCATCATTTGTGCACATCATGCCTAATATACACCAATTTAGGCCCAATGAGTCATCTGATTCTATGGAATGTAATTATAAATATTTTAATTTGATATTTTTGTAACTTTATGTACACTTAAATTTGAACATTTTTGATTCAGGGATCAATGGATGATTCATAAACGATGATGGAGATATTTGGAGATGAATGGAAGCAATTCTAGAGAAGGCAGATTGGACAACATCCCACTTATGAGACTGTGGGGCCAAAAATATAGGCCCAATGAATCCAAAAATTTGTGGGATTCTAGAATACATGTATAGGAACAAATCACTATGCATGATCCAATTCTAATTAGGTCTCCATTGTGTCCATTTCGGCGGCCCAAGTTAGAGATAAAAGTTTGGGCCAGATTCTGTGGCCCAGAAAAACATCACACTAATTTGATCATATCTCGTAATAAAAAACTCAAAATGGGGCCATATTTTACATAAGGTTAGAATACATCCGGATATCCATTTTCTTTTTCTATGTCCCACTCTGATTTGGCCATCTAGAAAGTCTTCCAAACGCGTCTGTTCGGTGAAGGAAAGCTGGCTGCCACCTCGGGTCAAGGGTGGAAAAATCAACTCTCCCTTACTTTCCACCCACCTATGGCCTACCAAAATTGATTGAGGAGACTTGGACTGTTGGAGGCTCGACCCAAGGGCTCAAAAATTCCTATTTAAGGCAGTGGTGTCGGAGTATTGAAGAATCTTTGATCTTGTTTTCATATTAATGTTATGATACCAATTTCTCTTTGTAATCTTCTTCCTTCACATGTAAGTTGTTTTAATTCATCCTTGTTTATTAATAAAAGTTCTTATTCTCTTATTATTATGTTCTTATACTTATCAATTTTATACCATTGGTTCAAGGTGTGAACTTGTTCATACCAAACCTTGTGAGATTATCACACAACGGTGGAGTGATTGTTATTCTATTGCGTTTTTTTTACTTCTCCATTTCCTCTCTCATGAGTCTAATTTCCGCTTCCATTGAAACCATAGAATCAATGGAGGGCTTAACCACTTATGGGTTGATCCAATGGAGTATAAAGGGGATGTATTGGATGTTATGTATCACCTCATTAATGTATAATCACTTCTTTAATTGATATTTTTATTTGATGATTTTTAAACTCCATCATCTTTGTTGAATTTAAGGCCACACACTTCATGTGCTAATACAAAAATTTACCTTGAAGTGATCAAAACTTTGATCCTTCAAGTATATTGCTGATTAGTATTAAAGGGTGTAGGAATTAAACAAGTAAGTGATGATGTTTTTTATCTCCTTAAATGAACCCATCTCAAATTTAAGAAATTGAAATCATTAAAAAGAAAATATGTCCAATCCACCCCGAGCAATAACAGAGGATCAACTCATTATTTTAAATTAAATTCACTTGAATCTGTTAGTTATACGTTAAAAACATATAAAATCAACCCATGTTGGCCACTTCATAGAAAAAAACTTTCCATATAATGTACGTGTCTAAAGGTTTCTTCTTAGGTATCTGAGGATTCGATAACCCAAGCTAAACTACAAGGACCGTTCTAACTTCATCTCTTGGGTAAATTTGAGGGAGAATCAAATTTTGGCACCATTTCTGGGGACCCAAGTATGTCATCTAAAAACGCATTCTATTCTCCTCCATTTCATCTTTTCTCATCCAAATTCTCTTATCTTGTCCCTTTCTCATTTTTTTTCTTTTGGCGCATGTCCGCCTACACCCGCGATCAATCAAACCGTCTAGTTAGGGTGGATAGTCCTGGGGTTGGGGAGTCAAGTGAACCAAGGGAACTCATTCCATTAGATCCTAATCTTCCTAATACTCTTCAGTCCAAAATTGAGCCAATTTAAATGGAAGGTCTTCAAAGAAACCAACTCATAAACCCGGGTGGGAACCAAAATGGAAACCCAAATGAGGCAGCCCCAAACTTGGGGAATGCAATTGATCAAACCATGAATGACTACCTCACACCTTCCTGGACCAATGACCCCTCATGCATTAGACATAATTTCCTAGGAGATTCCAAATACATCTTTAAACCCCATTTCCTAAACCACCATCCCACATTCCATGGAATGGAGTCCGTGATGCCATACCTGCACATTAAGGAGTTCAATGACATTGTAGAAACCATGTTTCCCCCACGTCGACTAGAATCTGCTAAGATGAGGATATTTCCTTTTTCATTAAATGATTGAGCTAAAAATTGGCTAAACAATTTGCGACCATCATCCATCAACTCTTGGGACCAACTACAAAAAGAATTCTACAAAAAATAGTTTCCCCACCATAAAACAATTGCACTTAAAAAGAGTATCGAAATTTTTTTGGAAAAAGAGGGAGAGTCATTCTATGAATCATGGGAGAGGTTCAAAGACACTCTAAACATGGTTCCACACCATGGTTTTTCTATTCCTGAACAAGTGATAATTTTCTATGAAGGGTTGGGTCAGGGGAACAAACAATTCATTGACATGATGTGTAATAGAACGTTAAAAAACAAAGCCCCAAATGATGCTTACGAGTATCTAGAAAGCCTTTATGAAGAAAACCAAACATGGGGAACTTCACCTTATTCTGAAAATCAACAATGAACTAATGGAATTCATACACTTAGAGAAGAGGAATGCCTTAGGGCAAATCTTGCAGCACTCTCTTGGATGGTTGAAGAGATAGACCTTAGGAAAGTCCATGAAATCCAAACTGTTGACCATGCTTGCACAATTTGTGAAAAACATGACCATAAGACAGACAACTGCCCAACCATTCCATCCATCAAGGATGTTCTCTTAGGAGGACCCCCAGCGTAAGTAAATGCTTTGAACTTTCAAAAGCCTCAATCCAAAACACCTTCAACCCAAGGTATAACGACCACCCAGGCTTTCGCTGGAAAGATAACCAACAACCTAGCCAACCACAGGGACAAAATTCTTACCCACATCAGAAATAACAAACCCATAACCAGTTCCAAACCCAAACTATCCAATACAAACAGCCACCAGTCCATTTTCAACAAACCATCCCACATCCATAATATCCCCCTAGGATAAACCAACCTACTCAATCACCCACCCGAACTGTTCCACAAAGCCTTCTAGAACAACTGTGCAAACAAATGGAGAGGATGAACTCAGAGGTATCTTCCCTAAAACAAGAACTTAAAACCATCAAAACTGGAAAGGCACCCATGCCTACTCAGGCGATTCCATCCTCAACTTCAAGGGGAGAGTCAAGTTGTGCTCAAACAACTCATGAACAAATAAAGGATGTGAGTATTTTAAGAAGTGGGAAATCAATTGAGAAACCGGAACAACTAATTCAGAACCCACCTAAAGATTCAAGCTTGGATGAAAATTCAAATGAACCACAAGATCAAACTGAGGAAACTGATAACATTGTCAAGGAAACAACTCTTCAACAAACAACCCCACAACCTGCACCATTTCCTCAACGCATGAGGGGGAAAATAAAGCATGAACTGAGTGAAACGCTGAGAGAAATATTTTCACAAGTCAAGTTGATCATACCCATTCTCGATGCAATCCAACCCATACCTACCTACTCAAAGTACCTTAAGGATTTGTGCACTTTTAATAGAAACTTTTCACATAAAAACCAATTCCTTTTGGCTGCTAATGTGAGTACCACCATTCAAGGGACCATTCCTCCTAAGTTGAAAAACCCAGTTTTCCCTTACATCAATGTTGAACTTGGAGAAAGAAAAGTTTTCAAGGCCTTGTGTGACCTAGGTGATAGTGTCAATCTCATCCCATATGCTGTGTACTACTAGTTAGGCCTAGAATAACTCCAACCCACATCTGTCACACTTCAGCTTGCTGATCGTAGCATTAGGGTACCAAAGGGGATTCTAAAGGACGTTCTGGTAAAGGTTGAAAACTTCATCTACCCTACTAATTTCATTGTCCTTTACAACCATCCAAACATAGGAAATAAGGAACAAACCCCAATCATCCTTGGTCATCCTTTCCTTGCAACAATCAACTCTGTTATCCGAGTCCGAAATGGGATCATGACCATCACCTTTTGGAAAATGAGTCTAGACTTGAACATCTATAATGCAAGCTCACAAATAGGGGATGATGAGGAAAATCAAGAAGTAAACATGATAGGAAGAATTTATAATGAATCCATGGAACATTAAGGAATATTTGATGAATGTTTAAATCAGGATGAGATTGATTTCCTTTGTTCATATGAAGGAAGTTTATCTCCTTGGCTTGAATCATTTTCAAATTGCTCTTATGATGAAGTATTAGGTCCAACAATCAGTGAAACCTTTCAAGAAACCACTTTCATGGAGACCACTCCAACTTACTTCCCTAAATCTGATCAAGCCAATCTAGTAGTTGAAAATTATACATGTGGGGAATCAATCCTATCTGAAACTCTAAAAAAAGAAATTGATCTTGATCCAATGTCCCAATCTTCTACTGAAATTCTGAACCAACCTGATCTTGAATTGAAGGAACTTCCTACTGCACTAAAGTATACCTTCCTAGGGGAAAATCAAACACATCATATTGTCATTTATTTTTCTCTTGAATCCAATCCTGAGAGGATGCTTCTATATGTCCTTAAGAAGCATAAGAAAGCCATTGGTTAGACCCTTTCTGATATTCCTGGGATTAGCCAACTTATTGGGACTCATAGGATTGTTCTGGAATCTGATTCAAAGCCATGTCGTCAACCTCAATGGCATCTCAATACAAATATCATGGAGGTAGTAAGGAAGGAAATTCTGAAATTCTTAAAATCTGGTATCATATATCCCATAGCTGAGAGTGAGTGGGTGATCCCAATCCAAGTGGTTTCAAAAAAGGCCGGAATCACAGTGATAACCAATGTGGATGGAGAGATTCTTCCAACAAGGGTGAGTAGTGGATGGAGGGCCTGCATTGACTACAGGAAGCTAAACTCATTCACCAAGAAGGACCATTTCCCCTTACCATTCATTGACCAAGTCCTTGAGAGAGTGGCAGGTCATGCCTTCTACTTTTTCATAGATGGGTACTTGGGGTACAATCAAATTGTGGTCTCCCTAGAGGATCAAGGGAAGACTACATCCACATGTCCATTCGGAACCATTGCTTTCAAACGCATGCCCTTCGGGTTATGCAATGCCCTTGGAACCTTCCAGCGGTGCATGATGGGAATCTTCTCAGACATGGTAGGGGATTTTCTATAGGTAATCATGGATGACTTCTCTGTGTTTGTGGATACATTTGAGGGGTGTCTGAGGAATGTAGAGAGAGTCTTGTCAAGATGTGAATAAAAGAATCTAGTCCTAAACTGGGAAAAATTCCATTTTATGGTTAAAGAGGGACTAGTTTTAGGCCATCTGGTCTCTGGTAGGGGGGTTGAAGTTGATAAAGACAAGGTTGAAATCATTCTTCACCTTCCATCACCCAAAACTATCAAGTAAGTGAGGCTTTTCTAAGGGCATGATGGTTTCTATAGAAGATTCATCAAGGAATTTAGTTGAATATCCCGTCCCCTTTGTGCTCTCCTAGCAAAGGATTCTCCATTTTTTTGGACAGAAAGCTGTGAGGGTTCATTCTCAACCCTCAAATCCTCTCTCACCCTCCTCCCATTATGTAATCTCCAAATTGGAACCTTCCATTCGAACTTATGTGTGATGCCAGTGACTTTGCTGTAGGAGCTATGTTAGGAAAACTTTGTGATAAAAATCCTCATGTCATCACTTATGAATGGAAATCCTTAAATGATGACCAAATAAACTACACCACGACTGAAAAAGAGTTACATTATATTGTGTTTTCCTTAGAGAAGTTTAGGTCCTACCTCTTAGGATCCCCCATAACTGTGTTCACTGACCATTCTGCACTAAAATACCTCTTCCAAAAACAAGATTCTAAGGCTATACTGATTAGGTGGGTCCTTCTCTTACAAGAATTTGACCTCACAATCAAGGATAAAAAGGGCGTTGAAAATGTTGTAGCTGATCACCTCTCTAGGATGGAATTCAAAGAAAACTCAAATCACCTTTCTGTGTCTGATTCATTTCCTGATGAACACCTATACTCTATGAGTGACTTCCCTTGGTATGCTGACATAGCCAATTTCTTAGTTACATGAGTCATTCCAAAATTCTTAGGGAATCAAGATTGAAGAAAATTACTTTCTGATATTAGACACTATGTGTTTGATGATCCATACCTCTACAAGTTCTGCCCTGACCAAGTCATTAGGAGGTGTGTTCCAAAATCTGAACAAGAGTCCATCCTTAAATTCTGTCATAGTGAGGCATGTAGAGGTCACTTTTCCTCTAAGAAAACATCTTCTAAGATTCTTCAATGTGGTCTCTTCTGGACCACCCTCTCGAGGGACTCCTACACATTTTTTCAAAGCTGTCCTAGGTGTCAACAAGTAGGGTCCATCACAAAAAGGAATCAAATGCCACTCACTCCCATCTTAGTGGTTGAAATATTTGACTGTTGGGGAATTAATTTCATGGGACCCTTCCCAAACTCTAGGGGATACCTCTACATACTCTTAGCTATTGATTATGTCTCAAAATGGGTTGAGGCCATTCCCACTAAGTTGAATGATCATCAAGTTGTGATTTGATTTCTGAAAGAGAACATATTTTCAAGATTTGGAATTCCTAGGGCTATAATCAGTGATCGAGGAACCCATTTCTGAAACCGCCCATTCTCTTCACTCATGTCTAAGTATGGTATTTATCATAAAGTTTCCACTGCATACCATCCTCAAACCAATGGTCAAGCTGAGTTATCGAATAGGGAGATTAAGAAAATTCTTGAAAAAATTGTCAACCCCTCTAGGAATGATTGGTCTGAGAAACTCTTATATGCTCTTTGGGCCTATAGAACCGCATATAAAACCATTTTAGGAATGTCCCCATATAGGTTGGTTTATGGTAAAGCATGCCATTTTCCAATGGAGATTGAACATAAGGCCTTTTGGGAAATTAAGAAAATGGATTATGATCTCTCATTGGCCAGAACAAAAAGGAAATTAGATCTCAATGAACTGGAGGAACTAAGGATGGAGGCTTATGAAAATTCAAGAATCAATAAAGAAAGAGTTCAAGCCTACCAATCTAGGAATATCAAGGTCAAACATTTTGAACCGGGAAAACTTGTGCTCTTGTATAGTTCAAAACTTCATTTACACCTGGGAATGTTAAGGTCTAGATGGTCAGGTCCTTTCATAGTGCATCATGTATACCCCCATGGGGCAATGAAGATTCAAGATCCCACTAGTGGTCACATTTTCAAGGTCAATGGTCAAAGGTTAAAAAAATTCATTGAATTATTCAATAAACATGAAATATATGTTGAGTTAATTGATCCAATCTATGAACCAGGAAAAAATTGATAAATTTAGGATATATGTCGGGCTAACGACGTTAAACAAAGCGCTGCACGAGAGGAAACCCATGGTTTTTATGTTTCTAATCTTTCTGAATCTTCTTTATTTTTCAAATAAGATTAATTAATCATTTTTATATTTAAAAATAAAAAAATATACTTTTGACCTATTCTTCTATTATGAGTATGGATGGGTACGAAAGGGGAAAACCATATTCATCCGTGTCACGTGGTGTGATCCTTGAGCAATACCTTACCCAGAAATTTAAAACGAAGAAAATGTATCATCAATTTATTTTGTTGCATTTTTATTATTTTATAGGTCAATATAAAAATAATAAAAATAATAAAAATAATATAATAATTAAAAAAATGGGACACGCCATAGGCCGTGGGGAAAACCCCGTCACAACAGGCGAAGCCCTGGGGACTCAAACCCAGGACCGAAGGGAGACAGGGGCGCGCGATTACCGATGACCTACGACTTAATGTGCTTACTTATTCTATAATTTATATATATATACTTATATTTTAATTATATATATATTGTTTTTTTTGTTTGTTTGTTTTCCTTTTTCCACTAGGGAACTTTGCAAGCGACATGGATATCAAAGGACTAAATTTGAGCGACAAGAACTTCAATCTTCAACTGCTAGGTGACTTCATTCCATTATCCACATATTTCAATTTCCTTACTGAACTTCCATTTTATTCCTCTACCCCATTCTATTTTTTTTATGAAACTAGGGACGGTTTCATTCTATGTTGGGGGGTGTGGAAACAAAATGTTTGTTTAAAAAAACAATGATAAAAAAAAGAAGTAAAATTCCTTTATCATTCATATAATAAAATCTTTTCTCAAATTAAAACTACATATCAAATAACTTGTATTTCCTTGACTCTTAATTTAATTCATGATTAAGTTTAAAAGAATTGATTTTGGAAGTTTGGTTGTCCAATGAAAATTTTCATCATTTTTATTTTCATCCATTAAATCAAAATGCCGCAATGAACGTCCTCTAGACTGTGGGGTACTAATTTGAATCTTTGGGGTCCCATAATAAATATCATAGGCTGGTTTGATTTTTATGAATAATATGAGTATTCAAGAAAAATAAAAATAAATAAATAAACAAATAAAAATTTTGCGTGTAGAGCAATGGATTGATAAAATGCGAGGCTTTCGGCACTTGGGGATCGTGACTCCAGACTTTTCTAGCCCTGATTTTTTCTATATATCTCTATTTATGGTAATATGAATTTTTTTTTTGATTAAGTTAACTCGAGACGATGCCCGAGTATGTGGGCTTCACTTGGTGCCCTAAGGCCTTTGAGTCTGGGAGTCATCAGCAAAGTCTTGCTACAAGGGTTAATTTGATTAACTGCAATCTCAATTACTATAGAAATATTGCAAAAAAAATAATAAAAAAATTATCCAAAAAAAGGAATGAAGAATACGCATATTAGGATTAAATGTTATTCCACCTAGCGCTTCCATGATTCCCCCCTTGAATGAAAATGAACCCCCATATCTATTGAGATTCACAGCACATCATTTCACCTAATTGAGTTGGATGAAGTATGATGATGGATTTGGTAAAAGGAATTGGCTTGGGATTGGGATCTTCTTTTAAATTCATCTTGTTTTAAATTATCTTGATAGGTTATAAAAATATATTTGTGTGCAGTTTACATTGTGAGCACTGTTTGTTATAATGTGTTTGAAGAAAGGAATTCAAATAAAATCATTGAATTATTTGCTCGGGACTAGAAAATATCAAGTTGGGGGGTGTGATTATAAAAGAAAAACATATATTTTAATTACATTTTAATGGTATTAAATGTTCATTTTTGATCTTATGGGCCTAAGTTAGTGCATTTTCATTATGAACATCCATTCTCATCATTTGTGCACATCATGCCTAATATACACCAATTTAGGCCGAAGGAGTCATATGATTCTAAGGAATGTAATTATAAATATTTTAATTTGATATTTTCGTAACTTTATCTACACTTAAATGTGATAATTTTTCATTCAGGGATCAATGGATGATTCATAAACAATGAGGAAGATATTTGGAGATGAATGGAAGCAATTCTAGAGAAGACAGATTGGACACCATCCCACTTATGAGACTGTGGGGCCCAGAATACAGGCCCAATGAATCCCAACATTTGTGGGTTGCTAGAATATATGTATAGGAACAAATCACTATCCATGATACAATGATAATTCGGCCTCCATGGTGTCCATTTAGGCGGACCAAGTTAGAGATAAAATTCTGGGCCAGATTCTGCCGCCCAGAAACATAGACCACTAATTTGATCATATCTCTTAATAAACAACTCCAAATGGGCCCACATTTTACAGGAGGTTAGAAGACATCCGGATACCCATTTTCTTCTTCTATGGACCACTCTTATTCGGCCATCTATAAGGTCTTCCAAACGAGTCTGTTCGGTGAAGGAAAGCTGGATGCCACCTCGGGTCAAGGGTGGAAAAATAAACTCTCCCTTACTTTCCACCCACCTATGGACTACCAAAATTAATTTAGGAGACTTGGAATATTGAGGCTCGACCCAAGGGCTCATAAATTCCTATTTAAGGAAGTGGTGCTGGATTATTAAAGAATCTTTGAGCTTGTTTTCATCTTAATGTTATGCTGCCAATTTCTCTTTGTAATGCTCTTCCTTCACATGTAAGTTGTTTTAATTCATCCTTGTTTCTTAATAAAAGTTCTTATTCTCTTATTATTATTTTCTTCTCCTTATCTCTTTTATACCTTTGGTTCAAGGTGTGAACTTGTTTATACCAAACCTTGTGATATTATCACACAACGGTGGAGTGACTGTTATTTTATTGCATTTTTTTACTTCTCCATTTCCTCTCTCATGAGTCTACTTTCTGCTTCCATTGAAATCATAGAATCAATGGAGGGATAACCCACTTATGGGTTGATCCAAGGGAGTATAAAGGAGATGGATTTGATTTTATTTATCACCTGATTAATGTATAATCAATTCTTTAATTGAGATTTTTATTTGATGATTTTTAAACTCCATCATCCTTGTTGAATTTAAGGCCACACACTTCAAGTGCTAATACGAACCTTTACCTTGAAGTGCTCAAAACATTGTTCCTTCAAGTGTATAGGTGATTAGTATTAATGGGTGTAGGCATTAAACCGGTAAGTGATGATGTTGTTTTATCTCCTTAAATAAACCCATCTCAAATTTAAGAAATTGAAATTATTAAAAAGAAAATACGTCCAATCCACCCCGAGCGATAAACTAGGACCAACTCATTATTTTAAACTGAATTCACTTGAATCTGTTAGTTATACATTAAAACCATATAAAATCAACCCAAGTTGGTGACTTCATAGCAAAAAATAGTCCATATAATGTACGTGTCTATAGGTTTCTTCTTAGGTCTGTGAGGATTCGATAACCCAAGCTAAACTACAAGGACCATTCTACCTTCATCTCTTGGGTAAATTTGAGCAAGAATCAGGTGGAAATTACATCACGGATTGAACAGATCCCCAAGTAAAGTGTCATCAGTGTGGAGTTATTAGGTATATGTACCATTCATTATTGATGACATCATGGATGATGTCACATAGAATTTTAATTCAGATACATGAATCATGCCATGGGAATGGTTGGGGTCAATAAAACTATATTCAGACACCTCAAATGATGATGACTCATGTGATATATATATATAAGTTATAGGGTTTTGGAGACAAATATGGTCAACTATATGCATTATACTAGATTTTGGTTGATAATGGATAGGGACCATCAACCATTAGAGGTATGGTCATGATCACCACTATTCATTTGAATAATCTGTTTAATACTGGTGATTCCCACTCTGTTATATCTTCTAAATTTGTTGTTCTTGATATACTGATTAAGTTGTGTTCTATGTTTCTTTATCTAGACACGACCATAGGAATGAAAGCTGATCATCACCATAGGTTCCCAAAGTGTCCATCAGTTGATTTTATCTACTAAAATCATTGATATTTTATAATCCTTGATATTAATAGCTTTGATGTGATATTTTTGAATGAATTGGTTAAATATTTATCAATATTACATTGGATACTATTAGAGGATAGTATACTTTTCCATTCCTAATAAGAATAAGTTTATCGTGATAGGTGAGTGGGATTTTTCATCAAGTAGAATGAGACTAGAACTAATTCATATTGGAGCTATTATAGTGCAGGTATCTTATATTGTTCTTACGGTGGAGCCTATAATAGCCTCTTATTTTCCTCCTATATATGACCTATACCAATATTTCATCCCTGATTATTTTCTTATACTTCCTCTTGATAGAATATTTAACATTTAGATCAAACCCAATTTCGTCTTGAAATCTATATTGATTCCACTATATCATATATAATCATATGAATTTTTGTATGTTAAGGTAAAAGTTAAGGACATAGAGGTAAATGATTCTATTAAACTGAGAACATGATCTTGGGGTTCTCCATTGTTGTTATCAAAGAAATAGATATGTTTTATTCAGTTAGTTATTGAATAAATAAAGCTTAATTAGGTGATAGAAAATAAAATGTATCTTTTACATTGGATTGATGATATATTTGACTAGATACATGAAGACTGACTTTTTCCCAGATTGATCTTTATTTAGGATACCATCAATTATGAGACAAAGAGAACGATATCCCTATGATAGAATTCAAGAGTAGGTAGGGCTTGTACGAGTACCTCACCATGTATTTCAGTTTATTGAATACCCCAACAATGTTCATGGATATCTTGCACTAGATAATTCATCAATATCTTAACTCTTTAATTGGGTCTATGTTTACAATATCCTTATATATTCATAAATGTATAAGTTAAATTCCAGACACATTGATGCTGTGATGAGTATATTACAATAAAAAACAATATATTAACCTTTTAATGTTTAATTTATATATTTCAGAGGCCTAACTACTCATGAATGTAATTTCTAAGAAATTATTTTTTTGGACTAGGAGAATGTAATAGTGGAAATCTATTGGGATTATCCTAGGAATGTTTTTTTGATCAAGATGTTCCTTAGTTTGTGTAGATAATACCGATATTTAATCCAAGGATTCTACTATTTAGCATATCTGATGACAAATTAGACTATGATCAAAGTGAATTTCAAGTGGTCAAATTATTTTTGAGGAAGAGTTCTTTGAACTAAAGAGGAGTTTGATAAAATCACCTGTTTTGATTTTGGAAGATCGTGGGATTGGATAAGAAGCTTATTGTAATGAATCAAGTGTTGGGTTTGGATATGTGTTGATAAAGTGTAATCTATTAGTTTAATATGGGTCATTTAAGAAGCGACCCCATGAGAGGAACTACCAAACTCCTAACTTGGTATTTGGAATAAGTGTTCCAGGCCATGAATTATCATTTCTATTAGAGGGTTTTCATCTAAATGGACTATAAGAACTTGTGATATATCATATATTAATGGGATTTAAAATTGTGGAAGATAATTTGGGTGTAGTATCTTAATAAATTCCACTTCATTATATCCTACACTCCTAGAAATGGTAATATCAATAGAGATTCTCTCAATTGGAAAATAATAGATATGCAAGAGAAATGAAAGAATCATTTTTATAAGGAATGGTGTCTAATGAATTTGATAGATGAGTGTCTATTAGAAGAATTGTAGTATATTTGAATGATTATTCACTCAACTATGGTTATGATGTATTCTATGGTGGACCATGTGAATGATATTCAAGAGGCATATCCTGAGCGTGTAGTGGCATATGAACACATTGTGGGAGATGATTCAATTTAAGGGTGATCCTTAGATAATGATGATATGATTTATATCCATGGGAGGAATGTTTTTTCTAATTCCCATAACATTATAGTTAATAAGATACTTTTATTCATGAAAATAGGATGTGCATCCTGGCTTAATTAAGATATACCATGTATCTGACGTCAGTTTTGATGCCCGTGAATTAAGAGATACATCACCGATTTTGTCTTGTGATGCCTTACCATATAGTGGGTAGAGGTTGAGAATCAACATCTTGGGGGTTTTCTTTATCCACTAATGATTCCTATATGGTATTGTTCTGACATGAAGATAGACTTCATGATAATGTTACCCAACACTCCAATAATTCGTGATTTTGTTTGGGTAATAGTTTATTGGCCAATGAAAGGGGATCATTTATTGTAGATTCAAAGGAACATTTTAGTGAGTGAATTAGAAAATCTGTAAGTATAGGATACTTTACACCTACATGGATTTTCTTTGTTTATTGAATTTGATAGGAATTTATGATTCATATATTAACTTCAAGAGGGCCTTCTGAAGGCCTAAGGTGATCATTAGAAATTGAGCACTTAATATCTTCCATAAACTAATGATCAATAAGAAAGGATAACATATGTACTAGAGGATATGCTTTGGGCATGAATTACAGAATTTAGTGGATCCAGGGATTTCCATATATCATTATTTTAATTCATGCAAACCATCAAATTATATGATTTTATTTTGATGGAACCTTTTGGGGATCTCTATGGGTGAAAACTTCAAAAAAAAAACTCAATTGGAATGAGGAGGGTGAGGAAACTATTTTGGAAATGATTATAGAATAAGATACCACAGAGAGAGTATATTTGATCAGGAAATGGCTGAACACCCCTATGATAAGGCATCAATTGAATTTTTACTATTGAAGGACACCTTTGGTGTTCACTATTGGGAACTAATATTTCATTTGGGTGAATAATTAGTCAGGGAATTAGTGGTTATGGAAGTATGTAAAGACATATCTATGTTTATTTAGAAGATTAATGAATTCTGTTCGATTCAGGATTGTGGCCTGTAATTTGGATATTCCTTCACCTTAACAATGTATGAATGATGTATTTTAGGTGTCTTGAATTAAATGGTACATAAACTATCTATCACATTTTATCAACTATTACGATGTTTATTTAGATCCTAATGAATCATTCATGGAACACCCAATGAGAATTGTAAGTTAGAGCAAGAAAGTATTATAGGAAAGGGAGTGACATTTTTTTGAATCCTATGATAGCATGGTCATATCTAGAAGGAATAATGGGAGAAGGAATCAGATGTTAATCTTAGTGGTTTGAGTTATACATGAATGGTTCCTAGATATTATTCTCAAGGAAAAGAAGTCATTGGAGAGGGATAATGTAACAAAATTAGATTTTCTAGCTGTTTTTGAGTTAATTTCAACCTTTATTCATGGTGTTTTATATATATGAATTTATTGGACTATGTTAGATGTTTCCTAGTTAGTTTTGGAGATTTCATAATCCATGCAACCTCTTCTTATAAATCATGCACTTCATTATAATGGAAAAATCATAGTTGGTGCATGGTTTAAAAATATATGTGACCAGACTATGTGGGTGCCCAAAAGATGTAGTGAATATCACATGGTTAGTGCATTGTTTTTCTAACTGTGTTACCAAATCATGTGAACATGAATTAGTGATCTGAAAATACACAATAATGGCCATCAAACACCAATTGGACCCATTACTTTTCCTAATTGTCACTTCGTAAAACCCATATACTCAAAAACCATTCATTAGTGGATTACTAATTTTATGAGAATGATTCTAATGTATCCAAGTGTTTTTGTGATCTGATAATTATGGTATGTCATCAGAGAACCTTTTTTCGTCATGGTTCTTCCAGATCATCCCTCATTACCTAGAGATGAATAATTTATCTGACGCACTATGGCCAGATCTATGTAAACTAGTTTTATCTAAGGATGAATACTGAGATATTTTAAATAATGGTGATAGATCCCGAAAATTGGTCAAATCTCTTTGATCAATCATAGATATAGAATTTTTAAAAGATAATTAGTTGTATATTGGAGTAGAACCATTTTTATTAAAATATAATATTCCTGATTTTGATTTTATATCCTTAATGTAATTAAATTTTATTTGTTATATAGGTTTTTAGTTTTTGGCAACAATCTAGTAATAGACCAGGTTTGGATTGGGGATATTCTCTTGATGGGTATCATAGATTTTCATCCAAGAGATTTAGATACGTGTATTTACCATTTATTTCATTGTATAAACTTGTTGCCTTGATCAGATATGTGCATGGAATTGATTATTTGACCATGCTCAAAAGTTGTCACATGTATGTGTGTGTGGGTAACCCATGAGACCCATATATGATTCCTTATTCGATTATAATGCTTATATAGATTTATAAACAATGTTTGATGTTGAACACATGTAATTTTTTTGTTGGGACTGATTCTTAGGATGAAATGTTATGTTCTTCCTATGTATTATCTACCTAGTTATGTGTTATTATCAAACCTTCAGAGGAATTTCCATATGTATTTGGAATTGATAGACCATCATAACATGATTATCCCTCATAGGGGGAATGTACACAATATGCGAATATGATTATTATGGTCTTAAACACAATGTTGGGGTATAATGAAATTATGGCCTAATGAGAGGAACTGTCAAGATATGAATATCATGTGGCATAAACGAAGGTAGAAACATGATATCATGGCCTTGAGTTATAACCAATGACCAAGATGGGGTTCAAAGTTCTTATGGCCTGACCCAATATGGAGGTGGGATTTAATGACATTATGGTCTAATCCAACATGATGCCTTGTGGATACTAAGAGACATGTTCGCAAGCTATGTGGATTTCTCTCCATCACTCACAATATCCTTTATGACTATTGTTCCGGGGTGGATTTGAATTAGTTACATACCAGGATCTAAGTAAATGGTGGGAACATTAACACTTAGCATATTTTATTTATTTATTTATTACACATTTATATTTATCGTGTCATAAATATTTATACTTGTGAACTCATGTTAAGGATGAATTGGTTGTTTCCTTGAAGGTTTTACTACTCACACCATATATAGAAATTTCAATTCTCATTTATAATTCATGATTAGGGATCTAGGTAATGGAAAAAAGCTTATAGAAGATAGTTGAGCAGAAGAGTACATAGTTGGTGTTGGTATTGGGATGGAATCTAAAGGATTTAAATTGTTTCTATTTCTTTTATTAGCTTCTTACACTTTACATACTTTATTTTTCCATACAAAATTCAGAACATAGTTTATTTCACACATATATGACATGGGAAACATTTGTTACTATACTATGTCCTCATTATCTTATACTTTGATATTCTAGGTTGTTCTAATTTATTATGTTATTGGTGTATGAATATGATAAAACCGCAAATAGTCTCCCCACTAAACCCTTAGACCCCAGTCAGTAGTTAAAAATCACTTTCTTGTGGGGAGGCATGTATGAGTTCTTATATAGTTTTAACATAGGTGTTGTTTCAGAAATATGGGTTAGAGCATTACATTACTGATTATTATAATATAAACAAGGGGAAGATGATACATAGAAAAGGATAAAAATAATCCTTGTCTAAAGGAAACTGACCGTGACCATGAACGTAATAATACCTCCAAGCATATACTAACCATCATTAACTCAATCAAGAACATATATCACCATGACTAACTATAATTAAATTAGTCATTGAATTTTAATAAAATAATATAAATGAAATAAATGGAATAGAAAACACTAAGAAATCATGAAATGCAAAAATTACCAAGAAACATGGTGTGGTCTAAACTAAATGCACACTGAATCCCATGATATGAAAGAACCATAATTTATGGAACAAATTTTAAATACTCAATATATCAATGAAATTCGATCATGATCTAGTGGAATCACATCAATAATCCTAAATACCTTACTGTGAAATTAGTGGAAAATAATAGGAATTGAAAAATTAGGAGATAGAGGGGAAGTTAGTTCAAATCATTATGAAGGATTATTCCAAACACTCATTGGTTCATAGAGTAATAAAAATATGAAAGTGATGTGGGGAGGGTCATCCTCCCTTTATTGTGTGGGTTTCTAAAAATTCACCCACTAGTATGGTTCTTAAGGTAAAAGGGTAAATCCCCCATAACCCCCACCATTTTGAAAAAATTGTTTTGGGACCACTAGAAGTTTTTTATCCCTCAATAAACTCCCAGTGAGACCATCATGGTCCAAGGGACCTCCATTGGGGTCCAAGTGTCCTCCCACTAAGGTTGTAGTGGGAATATGATGTAAAACCCACTCATGGTTACTTTTTATAGTGAGGAAATCTATTTTATATACTTTCCATTGAGCGTATCCATTATTAATACCATCACATATGATCCTATAAGATGAAAAAAATAGTCTTCCTCTTAACACACTGTCAAAAATAAAATTCACATTTTCTAAAAGTCCACTAATTTTTTCCCTTTTCCAAATTCTCTAATATCCAACAACATGAGGCATTATAAAATTCTCAACATAATTCTTCTCATCCATATGAAACATAACAATAATTGTTCCTTATAACACCAAATTATACTATTCATCCTTTCCTAATCATCACATTATTATTAAAATTAAATGATCATTACTCTTCTCATACTTAACTCCAACCTTGAGGATCATTATTTTTCAAAATGCATGTTACCCGATCCCCCATAGATTCACTAATTCCAATAAAGTCAACATTTTATAAATAACATAATTTTCTACAAAATATCAACACCATACATCACAACATAATTTCAATCATCTAAGAATACTACTCATTCATTCATTCACCAAATATTGACGGATAATAAACGTACTCAAAAATCCTAAAACACAAATTAATATTCAATATATGGACTTATAGTACACCCTAATATAATTTCTCAATAAAAAAATCGATCAAATCAATAGTCCTCCCCACAACAGGAATATGTTTAAAAAAAAAAATAGATGAATTCTAAATAATGAAACTATTATCTCCCAACTCCAGTTACTTGATTTTACTCCAAACCACCGATATTATAAGACCAATGAAATCAATAATTAAAATTAATCCATGTACCCAACTTGAAACCTGAAATTCCAAATAACCAGGTCATTCCAAGTAAAATCCTTAAAATCTAGTAAGTGTGGTTTTGCAAAAAGTCATTTCCTATTGGAAAATGAGTTAATTTTTTTTATTCAAAATAAAATTAAGTTAGGGTTTTTAAAAATATACGTGGAATACACAGTCTTTATCTCAAAAAATTTGAAACCAGTTTTCCCCATTGAACTGTCACGTGAACACCAATTCCATTGTTGAATCTGATTTCAAAATAAAATTTCAAAATCATTTAACTTGTTTTCTTAAAATGAAAAAATTAAAAAATATTTAGACTTTTTTCTTCTTAAAAAACACATAAAATTAGTTTACACAAAAAATTTAATATAAAAAAACCTTTTTTATTAAACTGATTTTCACTTTTTATTCTAATGTTTTTCAAAACAAACCGAAGTAAGGGAATTTTTAATTAAAACTGATATATAAAATAGTTTTTACACACACCATATGGAACCATGAAAGTTTTTATTTAGAAAAATTAATCATTACTCAAATAACCAAAATAACAAAATTATTACCTTATTAAATACAATAATAATACTCCATAAATCTCATCATCGAGAAAATCACATTCCAATCCATATTAATTAGTCATATGTAATAATATATTTATGAAAACATAAAATAAATTATACGTATTTATTTCAGTTAATACTATATCATACCATGTATATCTGTCAAATAATTATACTTGTAGGAACATATGTCATGCCCTAAGCATGTAACTATCATGAAGTAAGAAAATATAATGAAACATAATCTTGGATGATCCCTACCACACAGTCTATGGTCTTACTATTAGATAATTATAAATTCATGTCCATATAAAACCTAGAGTGCCTATCCCTAATATATGATATTATTTAGAAACATGAGTTTTTACAAACAAAACTTGCTAATATTTTTCTCTATTTTGGTATTATTTTTATAAATCCCATGTCCACCTTTATCTAACTCTATCCTAAATAAAGCACTCTATGATACAGTTTTTAACATTCTAACTTGGATCACCCAAACATTTACGAAGCTAGATCTCCATTAGAATATATGAATACTACCATATTAAAAGGTTTATAAAGGGAAGAATAACATTTATTAATAATATTGGATAGTATTTTGGAAAAAGATTTCCCAATATATTATACAATAATAAGTGAACCTTAGTAAAATTGGAAATGAAGAAATATTGTAAATCACATATACATTAATCCAAATATGAATCTTATATTTGATGATATTAATATAATGTGTTTGATAATTATCACTTTAAAAGTAAAAAAAGACTCATTGTGGGTTTGGAATCATCCAACAGATCCTCATTCACAATGATAGGACCCTGATATAGTTAAGGGGTGCAAGATCCATCAGTGTAGTGATAAATGATGTAACATGAAGAAGTGAGAATCATGCAGATTTCTTATTATTGGTCATTTACAATTAGAGTGATGTCATACATTTATATATTCATTCAGGAAGCACTATATTTTTTGAAATATGTAAAATAATTCATTGTATTATAATATATTCCTTCCCATTATCATAATTCATTGAATTACATCAATGAATGTAATCTATTTATTCCATTGCTAATAGATTCCATTTAATCCATTCATAGTGTTTTATAAATAATGAAAATTTATAGGAAGATAGATTCACATGAATTTAATTCATTAAGAAGAATATTTTAGTGTATATAAAAAAATCTCCATATTTTACTAAAATAAGTTAAGGACACTATAGAAACTTCACAACTCATTAAAAATCCATCCAAAAATATTATTTAATATGGTTTTACCAAACTATATTCATTTTGGAAAAAACACGTTCTCTGAAAGATAATACTTATCTAGAGGCCAAACTGTGTGACCTTGTAGGCAATATTAACATTGAAAACAAATACAAAATAAACATTACATAATTATAATCAATAATTTTCCTCAATGAAATGGTGTTTTTTTAGTAAAGAAACAAAGCGTATGGGCTGAAATTTATAAAAATTAATAATGTATATAAAAAAAGTTACACCATTAAATGTAATATATATATAAAATATATACTTATACAATTTTTATATCCATGAAATCGAGTGACCACTAGACATAGAACATTTAAAAATTGAATAGGCCAACTCATCTTTTACATATTTTCTAAAATTGACTGATCAAGTTGATGAATAAATCGCAATTCATTTATATTATGGAAAAGAACATCACATTTCCATTATCTAGTAGCTGAACATGATAAAAGTGTTCAGGTAAGAATATTCATGCATTTACTAAGTATAATTCAATCAATGGATAAATTTTTTTCCATGTAAAAATAGTGAAAAAATCCCATCTTAGTTTCACTCCAACTGATAACATAAAAAAAACTACCCAAACACCCCCTAAATACCAATCTTACTCTTTTTAATTATATAAGTAGGGTATCAACATATGAAGGTTCTAATGCTAGGTATCTTGAAAACCTCAAGTATAAAGTATTGATAATAAGAATATAACCATAAGTATATCAATGACCGTGTGAAATTCATTGATATATACATTTTTTCGTCAATCCATTTAATCAGTCTTTAATTATTACCTTCTGAATATATTCTTCATACCTTATATCCAACCCATTTTATTGAGTAAACAAATCTATTTAATATAACATTATCATATCATCAAAACCCATAGTACACCATGATTATTATATATTAGATACACCTCAATGTTTAATTCTTTTAGGTGATATTTATAATTTATCAATTAATGTAGAATAAATTTTAGAACACATAAATGAATGATAAATGGATATTTCCATTATTATAATTTTATGATACATTATACAACCATCACATTAATCTATAATTTTTCTTATACCAAGAGATTTTACATGAATATGATGCTTCAATTATAGTAATATTTCTTTTTCAATTTATTATATCTATAATTAATTCAACTCAAATAACTATTTGACCATCAGAAAAATGGTCCCACAAGATTATATTAATGAGAAACATCTATGAAGTATGATTATTTTAATGATGACAAGACCTAAGAATCATATCCAAAATATTAAAATTCTTAAACATATTAAAACTCCTTAACTTCATAACCTCGATATGTTATGATGTCATTTTATACTGTTTGCATAGAACTATCTCTAAATATTTCTTCATCATTGTTACAAAAATTTCTATCAAAACACTTTTATTATATAAATTTATAAATGATTTAATTATTTACATTATTACCTTACTTATACTTCCAAAACTCGTTTTAGGATTAATTGATATCCCCATTGTTATGGTGACTTAAATTTTACTATTTATATTTATTTTTACCATAATACCATAATTTTTTAGAATATTAATTGCAATTCACTTTTAAATTTTATTGGTAAAATCCATTATGAAATAATTAGATTCACATATCCATGATAACTAAATAAAAATATTTACATTTTGTTTAGCATCTCATATCCAAAAATCATCAGGAAATTAAGTGAAAAATAACTATAATTTTAGATTCGTATAATCCTTTATTTTTATACTTTAAACCTTTTTATATCAAAAATACTCCTTGTAGTCACCAAGACACTAAATTCTTTATAGAATATTTTAATAATATTCAACAAAAACTTATTTTCATTTACTTTATAACACTTATTTCCATTTATTAGGAATATGTAACAAATAAAAAATTTTCCCCTATATTTAATTGAATTATATGTGTTTTGAGTTTGTTCGTGAAAGAGTAGATTTTATGAATTAAAATACAAAACTAACAAGTGGGAATCACATTCCATTACTGTTTAAAAAATATATGGAAAAAAGTTTATTCTCGATAGAATTTTTTTATATATATCATATTCTCAAAACATGTTATAGAATTCTATGAATCATATAACATGTTTATATAAATAAACATCTCATTTTTTTAACAATTTTTTATAAAACAAATCCACTTTTAATGTAAGAGAGGTCAGATAAATATTCAAATTATTTAAATAAATTCACCTCAGCTTGATAAATTCACTTTATTTATCTAGAAACAAGATTCTTAATTAAATGAATGAAAAAAAATAAATCTATCAATTCTTCCCATGATTTTGACATAATTTATGTTTAACTATTTAAAAAAAATTCATTCAATATTTTAATATAACCTCCAATATTTTATGAAATATATCTTTTCAAATAAATTTAATTTTTTGATATCATATGTTTCACACAACACTACGTTATAACAAACCATAATATATTATATATATTATTATTTAATCATGAAAACTATATCCCAGCCTTTAAATACGGAGGTATGAATATGAAGAGAGAATTCTTAAAAATTAGTTATAATTGAATTAAATAAATGAAACATATTCATATAAAATTACTTAATTTTAAGTAAAGTCTTTATATAATTTGAAAATAGCTTTTGCAGAAAAAATGAATTTTATTGTTTTTTAGAAAATAATAAAATAAATTTTTTATGATTTTAGAATTTTTTTAAAAAAAAATTAAATTTACTTTTGAAATCAATATTTCAAAACTATCTTTTATTGATTTTTTTGATAATTGTTGAAAATATTATTTTTTGGTGAATAGTGAAAAATACTTTTTTTTAAAAACCGCATTTTCATTTAAAGAATTTATACATTTATATATTGTTCAAAAAAATATAAAGTTAAAATTAGTAAAATTATATTAATATTAAACCAATTTATGTCATTGGAATTAAATTTATTTTGATAATTTATATTAAAACATTCTATACATAAGAAAACATCTCTTTAGAAAACAAATTTTTCATCAACTCTGAGGGATTAATTTTAGAATAATTTTTACAATTATTTGTATTATTTATTTTAATTTTTTTATATATTTTTAATTATTAAAATTAAAATAATATAATATGTTCAACTTAATTTTTAGTAAAAACTAATTGTAAAAATAGTAAAAATTAATTACCAT
Organism: Viscum album; assembly: GCA_963277665.1. Classification (NCBI taxonomy): domain Eukaryota; kingdom Viridiplantae; phylum Streptophyta; class Magnoliopsida; order Santalales; family Viscaceae; genus Viscum; species Viscum album. The sequence continues at coordinate 1,678,318,536 of OY728121.1, read as the reverse complement.
GGTTAAGGATAAAACGGTTTTACCTGGGGTTAAACTAAAAAGATAAGGGTTACAATGACAAGAAGTATTATCCAAATCTCTTTTTATGGATATATTTTAATGTTATCAAATCTAAGTTTCTATAATTATCCATTTTGGTTCCTTTTTTCTTGTTTAAAATGCGAGTAGACCTTTTTATTATCAGAAATTCCAAGCGTGTCCACTACCCCACTTATACAAGGATACCCCCTCAACTCTTCTCTTCAAAATTCAAAAAGACATTGTTTTAGAAAATAAATACCAGAATAATTTTAATTAATTCACACCCCACATCACAAAGTCCTTATTTTGATTAATAACCCTCATATGAAGGAATTGTTTGCTAACCTAAGGCGGTTGTCTCACGAAGAGGCATTGTTCTTAACTGAGCATTTTTAGTTTATTTATTATTAAAACTCATTCAATATTATTCTAATATGATGATATAATACAGTAATTATTTATCATATACTTATATGTTATTATATAAATTGAAAAACTACATCTTTCTCCTCTTCCATAAAATGAGAAATGAAACCATCAATCATGTGTATGACAGAATACCACCTCTCAAGCAAATTATTTTTTTGAATCTACACTTCTAAAGAAAAAAAATAAATATGGATTTAAATTAAATATATCATATTAATAACATAATTATACTTCTATAATTTTAATAAGAGATATACCTTATTAATTTCCATTCCGTTGGATTATGATAACATCACTAATTTGTACGACAAACATCCACCTTGCAAAGCACTATAATTTTTTTCAATTATGATTTACCAGGAAGGTAGTAAGAACACATTTAATTAATATATATATTATATATATTTATGACATAATAAAAACTATTTAAATTTCATATATTATTTAACTTCTTTTTTCCATCTGTCAAGAAAATGAAAACAATATTCATGTGTACGTATAACCTACCATCTCCTTAATGAGTAGATTTCATTTTCTATCACTTTATTTTATGGATTAATATAAATACATATATAATGACTACATATGATATTAATATAATGGTTAAAATTATCGATATAATGGAATTATGGTCAAAGTAAAAGGACAAAAAATAACAAACCAAAACCAACATGAAAGATGAATCAGTTATCACCTAAGGCAATGATTATTACAAAGAATAATCAATAAACCTATGATAAAATGATATATTTAAATCATATATGGTATTATATGTTGGTCATAATTATTAAAAATAATATATAGAAACAAGAGGGGGTGAATTGTGTTCTTCAAAAAATTTGATAGATTCAAAACTAACTTCTTATAATGCAGTGAACCTTTCCTACTCTAGAAGATGTGCGAACAATGGAAATAAATATTGAAAAAGAATATAGTGATGTATAGTGGTTTAGGGAACAAATTCCACCTAATCCACACCAAAAACCCTAAAATTCATGATCTTGGTGATTTTACAATCTGATCATCTTATACTAATACCATTAAAAAACAACTTAGTACATGTAGTTGAGACCTTACAATAATTTTATAGGGCCTTTTGGTTGTTTTCAAAGGATCCAAATATCCATAGCTCAGTGAAAGAAGATGAAAAATCACTAAAAATGAGTAAGATCAGTCAAAACTAAAATATATACGATGAGTTTTATTTTTCTAGCTGTAACGGTGAAACATCACACTTGCAAATACCCCTGAAAAAGGTATACTGATCATCAATATAGAACAAACATAAAATAGATCTTCAACATTTCAAAGGATTTCTTTAAACAACAGAAAAGAAAATACCAAATAGATATTTGAAAATGTATGTCCTGAAAGTGTATCTCTACCAAAAACTGTAATGGCTCGGGTTGTTGGAGGTATTTCACTTAGTAAAAATCTAATGTTTGAGTAGTTCTGGGTGGTCTGGGAGGCCATTCCAACTTGTCGGTGAAGTTTCACCCACGGTAAGCCTACTGGTAGCCTTAGTCTACCGGTAGCAGACCTACCAGTAGCTCGGTCTACCGGTAGCCATATCCTACCAGCAGCTCAGCCTACCGGTAGCTTGGTCTACTAGTAGCCACATCCTACTAGTATCTAGGCTAACCGGTGGACCTAGCCTTACCCCCATGGGTTAGCCAGTATCGCCTCCTTTTTGCGCAAATTGAGTTTTAAACCCTATTTTGACCAATTTACACCTGTTTCCAAACCTAATAATGCCAATTAATGGTGTTTGATTAAGTGAGGTACCTTGGTGTGCGTCGGTTTAAATCTCCCCTAAAGGCGGGGACCCTTTAATGTTGTGTGGGGCTGCGTGGTCACCCCATGACCCCCACTCCTAACGCGGTTTCATGTCCTTATCTATGCATATCAACCGTCCCCGACCCTTATAACCAAAGAGTTCTCACAGGGTTTCTTTTTCTCGGCCACCCTGTGATCGATTCGTCTGCTTGTCCTTGAGTTCCAGAGTTCACACCCCGGAAATTTCCTCATGCGTGAAGAGAAGCTTCGATTGATGATCAATCAAGTAAGGTTTCACCTTCGACTCTCCTTTCTGTGTATCTTGAGTGGTGGGTATTCAATTGCATCTGTAGAATTTGATGAACCAAACATTAACGAAGATAATAAATGGATTCTATAGAATGAAGGGGAGGGGTGTGACCGATGAAGCATCTCTATTTTTATATTTTCAAGATTAATGGTTTTTGAGTTGTGCGGGTTTACACCTACTGAAAATCATGCCCATTGGTGGTATTTATCTATGCATTAATGAACCCTTACTTCTTGTGTTGGTCATGTAAATGAAATTGGTTAATTACGTATATTCAGATAAATAAATTGAAAGCACCAGGATCAATCCTTTTCTATGATAACCCCGGTAAAAGTTCAGCAAAATTGGAATCATGGAGTGTGTTAAATCTTTTAAATATGGAAATACCGACATGTGCCTGCTTTGTGTTGGTGGCAGTGGTTTGGTTGTTTTTATTCACATGCCGATTACTAAGTGATGTGGGTGGTGATGAGATCTCCTGTTGTTATGGTTTTGCTGGTTATGAATTTGAGGCCGTGTGGTTACCTTGCTTATATCACAAATTGGGGTGGTATCCTTTGTGGTTGAGAAACTGTTGGCTCCTGGATCTTGGGGACATGGGGCTATATCTTGGGGTTTTTTTGGTTCCAGTACTTCAAGGGATCTCACTTATCCTTTTTTTGTTTTGACTTTACAAGAGAACCAGGTGTGAATGTTTAAGTTGATGTTTGATTATACTCTTTCCTTGGCTTGTGCTTATTCTTGATAGTTTCCTAAGTAGGTATAGACACTTTTTTAAACATTGTTAATGAACATGAAACAAGGATGGGACAAATGGGTATTGGTTTGGTGTGAGTTGTGACTTGGTCATGGGTGCTGATTGTGTTCTTTAGGTTGGCTGAAGAAAAACCTAGATTTGGGTGAGTGCTTATTACCTATACATATACTTGTAGTTTTTGTGTTTCATATTTGTGCCCCACCCAAGTTGAGCACTTAGTGCCGAACACCCCCATTTCATGGGGGAGGGTGTTTTTCCAAACACTTCTATTAGTGGCTGGTTATTAGCTCATTTCTGCATAGAACTATCTCTAAATATATCTTCATCATTGTTACGAAAATTTCTATCAAAACATTTTTATTATATAATTTTATAAATTATGTAATTATTTAAATTATTACCTTAATTGTACATCCCAAACTCCTTTTTGGATTAAGTGATATCCGCATTGTTATGGTGACTTAAATTTTACTATTTATATTTATTTTTACCGTTATACCATAATTTTTTAGAATATTAATTGCAATTAAATTTTAATTTTTATTGGTAAAATCCATTATGAAATAATTATATTCACATATCCATGATAACTAAATAAAACTATTTACATTTTCTTTATCATCTCATATCAAAAAATCATCAGGATATTAAGTGAAAAATAACTATAATTTTAGATTGGTATAATCCTTTATTTTTATACTTTGAACCTTTTTATGTTAAAAATACTCCTTTTAGCCACCAAGACACTAAATTCTTCGTAGAATATTTTAATAATATTCAACACAAACTTATTTTCATTTACGTTATTACACTTATTTCCATTTATTAGGAATATGTAACAAATAAAAAAATTCCCCTTTAATTAATTGAATTCTATGTGTTTTGAGTTTGTTCGTGAAAGAGTATATTTTATGAATTAAAATACAACACTAACAAGTGGGAATCACATTCCATTACAGTTTAAAAAATATATAGAAAAAAGTTTATTCTGGATAGAAAACTTTTTATATATATCATATTCTCAAAACATGTTATAGAATTATATGAATCATATACCATGTTTATGTAAATACACATCTCATTTTTTATAACAATATTTTATAAAACAGAACCACTTTCAATGTAAGAGAGGTCAAATAAATATTCAAATTATTTAAATAAATTCTACTCAACTTGATAAATTCACTTTATTTATATAGAAACTAAATTCATAATTAAATGAATGAAAAAAAATCTATCAATTCTTCCCATGATTTTGACATAATTTATGTTTAATTATTTTAAAAAAATTCATTAAATATTTTATTATAACCTCTAATATTTTATGAAATATATCTTTTCAAATAAATTTAATTTTTTGATATCATATGTTTCTCACGACACTATGTTATAACGAACCATAATATAGTATATATATTATTATTTAATCATGAAAACTATATCCCAGCCTTTAAATATTGAGGTATGAATACGAATATAGAATTCTTGAAAATTAATTTTAATCGAATTAAATAAATAAAACATATTCATATAAAATTACTTAATTTCAAGTAAAGTCTTTATATTATCTGAAAATAGCTTTTGTAGAAAAATGAATTTTATTGTTTCTTAGAAAATAATAAAATATATTTCTGATGATTTTAGAAAATTTATTTTAAAAAATTTAAATTTACTTTTGGAATCAAAATTTCAAAACTATATTTTCTTGATTTTTTTGATAATTGTTGAAAATATTATTTTTTGGTGAATAGTGAAAAATACTTTTTTTAAACTGCATTTTCATTTAAAGAATTCATACATTTATATATTGTTAAAAAAAATTTAAAGTTAAAATTAGTAAAATTATATTAATATTAAACCAATTTATGTCATTAGAATAAAATTTATTTTGATAATTTATATTAAAACTTTCTATACATAAGAAAAAATCTCTTTAAAAAACAAAATTTTCATCAACTCTGAGGGATTAATTTTAAAATAATTTTTACAATTAATTGTATTATTTATTTTAATTTTTTATATATATTTTTATTTATGAAAATTAAAATAATATAATATGTTCAACTTAATTTTTAGTAAAAACTAATTGTCCAAACAGTAAAAATTAATTACCGTGGTGAAGGATAAAACGGGTTTGCCTGGGGTTAAACTAAAAGGATAAGGGTTAAAATGACTAGAAGAATTATCCAAATCACATTTTATAGATATATTTTGATGTTATCACATCTAAGTTTCTATAATTATCCATTTTGGTTCCTTTCTTCTTTTTTAAAATGTGAGTACACCTTTTTATTTCCATAAATTCCAAGCATGTCCACTCTCCCACTTATAAAAGGATACCCCCTCGACTCTTCTCTTAAAAATTTTAAAAAAATATTATTTTAGAAAATAAATACCAGAATTATTTTTATTAATTTACATCGCACATCACAAAGTCCTTATTTTCATAAATATCCCTCATATGAAGGAATTGATTGTTAAGCTAAGGCAGTTGTCTCACAAAGAGGCACTGTTATTAACCGAGCATTTTTACTTTATTTATTATTCATAATCATTCAATATTATTCTAATATGATGATATAATACAGTAATTATTTATCATATACTGATATTTTATTATATAAATTGAAAAACTACATCTTTCTCCTCTACCATAAAATGAGAAATGCAACCATCAATCATGTGTACGACAAAATACCGCCTCGCAAGCCAATGATTTTTTTGAATCTCCACTTCTAAAGAAAAAAATAAAGATGTATTTAAATTAAATATTTCATAATAATAACATAATTATACTTCTATAATTTTAATAACAGATATACCTTATTAATTTCCATTCCGTGGGATTATGATAACATTACTAATTTGTACGACAAACTTCCACCTTGCGAAGCACTATAATTTTTTTCAATTACGCTTTACCTAGAAGGTAGTAAGAATACATTTAATTAATGTATATTATATATATATATATATGACATAATAAAAACTATTTAAATTTCATATATTATTTAACTTCTTTTCTCCATCTGTCAAGAAAATGAAAACAATATTCATGTGTACGTATAACCTACCATCTCATTAATGAGTAGATTTCATTTTATATCACTTTATTTTAGGGATTAATATAAATACATATATAATGACAACATATGATATTAATATAACGGTTAAAATTATCGATATAATGGAATTATGGTCAAAGTAAAAGGACAAAAAATAACAAACCAAAACCAACATGAAAGACGAATCAGTTATCACCTAAGGTAGTAATTATTACAAAGAGTAATCAATAAACCTATGATAAAAGGATATATTTAAATCATATATGGTATGACATGTTGGTAATAATTATTGAAAATAATATATAGAAACAAGAGGGGGTGAATTGTGTTCTTCAAAAAATTTGATAGATTCAAAACTAACTTCTTATAATGAAGTGAACCTTTCCTACTCTAGAAGATGTGTGAAAAATAGAAATAAATATCGAAAAATAATGTAGTGATGTATAGTGATTTAGGGAACAAATTCTACATAATCCCCACCAAAACCCCTAAACATCATGATCTTCGTGATTTTACAATCTGATCATCTTATACTAATACCATTAAACAAAATCTTAGTACAAGTAGTCGAGACCTTACAACAATTTTACAGGGCCTTTTGGTTGTTTTCCAAGGATCCAAAAATCCATAGCTCAGTGAAAGAAGATGAAAAATCACCAAAAATGAGTAAGATCAGTCAAAACTAAAATATATACGATGAGGTTTATTTTTCTGGCTGTAAAAGTGAAACATCACACTTACAAGTACCAATGAAAAGGGTATACTGATCATCAATATAGAACAAACATAAAATAAATCTTCAACATTTTAATGGATTTCTTTAAACAATAGAAAAGAAAATACCAAATAGATATTTGAAAATGTATGTCTTGAAAATGCATCTCTACCAAATATTGTAATGGCACGGGTTGTTGTAGGTTCATTACTTAGTAAAAATATGATGTTTGAGGTGTTCTGGGTTGTCTGGGAGGCCATCCCAACTTCTCGGTGATGTTTGACCCACGGTAGGCCTACCGGTAGCCTTAGCCTACGTGTAGCAGACCTACCAGTAGCTCGGTCTACCGGTAGTCATAGCCTACCCGTATCTCAGCCTACCAGTAGCTTGGTCTACTGGTAGCCATAGCCTACCTCTAGCTCGGCTAACCGGTGGACCTAGCCCAACCCCCACGGGTTAGCCAGTATCGCCTCCTTTTTGGGAAAATTGAGTTTTAAACCCTATTTTGACCCCTTTAATCCGGTTTCAAAGCCTACTAATGCCAATTAATGGTGTTTGATTAAGTGAGGTACCCTGGTGTGCGTCGGTTTAAACCACTCCTAAATACGGGGACCCTTTAATGTTGTGTGGGGCCGCGTGGTCATCCCATGACCCCTGCTCCTAATGCAGTTTCATGTCCTTATCTCCGTATCTCAACCGTACCCGACCCTTATAACCAAATGGTTCTCCCTGGGTTTCTTTTTCTCAGCCACCCTGCGATCGATTCGCCTGCTCGTCCTTGATTTCCAGAGGTCACACCCCTGAAATTTCCTCGCGCGTGAAGAGAATCTTCGATTATTGATCAATCAAGTAGGGTTTCACCTTTAACTCTCCTTTCATTGTATCTTGAGTGGTGGGAATGACACTGCTTCTGTAGAATTGGATGAACCAAACTTTAACAAAGATAATAAATGGATTCTAAAGAATGAAGGGGAGGGGTGTGACCGATGAAGCTTCTCTGTTTTTCTATTTTCATGATTAATGGTTTCTGAATTGTGTAGGTTTACGCCTACAAAAAATCATGCCCATCGGTGGTATTTATCTATGAATTAATGAACCCTTAATTCTTGTGTTGGTCGTGTAAATGAAATTGGTTAATTACGTATATTTGGATAAATAAATTGAAAGCACCATGATCAAACCTTTTCTATGATAACCCTGGTAAAAGTACAACAAAATTGGAATCATGGAGTGTGTTAAATCTGAAAATACCAGCATTTGCCTGCTTTGTGTTGGTGGTAGTGGTTTGGTTGTTTTTATTCATAGGCCGATTGCTGAGTGATGTGGGTGGGGATGTGATCTCCTGTTGTTATGGTTTTTCTGGTTATGAATTTGAGGCCGCGTGGTTACATTGCTTATATCACGAATTGGGGTGGGATCCTCTGTGGTTGAGAAACTATTGGCTCCTGGATCTTGGGGACATGGGGCTGTATCTTGGTGTTTTCTTTGGTTCCAGTACTTCAAGGGATATCACTTATCCATTTGTTGTTGTGACTTTACAAGAGAACCGAGTGTGAATGTTTAAGTTGATATTTGACTATACTCTTTCCTTGGCATGTGCTTATGCTTGATAGTTGCCTAAGTAGGTGCAAGAAACTTTTTTAAAACATTATTAATGAACATGAAACAAGGATGGGACAAATGGGTATTGGTTTGGTGTGATTTGTGACTTGGTCATTGGTGCAGATTGTGTTCTTTAGGCTGGCTGAAGAAAAACCAAGATTTTGGTGAGTGCTTGTTACCTATACTTATACTTTTAGTTTTTGTGTTTCTTATTCGTGCCCCACCCAAGTTGAGCACTTAGTGCCGAACAACCCCATTTCATGGGGGAGGGTGTTTTTCCAAACACTTCTATTAGTGGCTGGTTATTAGCTCCTTTCTGATCCCTTTCCAGGATAGCCCAAGTACCTTCGGGCAAGCTGTGATGGATTAAAGTCCATTATTATCCCAAGAATATTCAGGCAGGGTAGTGTGGTGGTTGGACCAGTTGTGTGTGGGAAGGTGGTTTCCCAAGTATCTTCGGGATGAGGCCTAGGGGTCTTCAGGAGTGGCAGTGGTTGTTCTAGACTAGGTGTTTGCAGGCATGGTTACGTGTGACAGTTGTGGCGTAGGTGTCTGCGGGCAGGTTAGTGGTTGTGGACCAGGTGTTTGCGGGAAGGATGTGTGGTTGAGGCCTAGTTGAGTGCAGGTGGGGTATGGAAGTGGGACTGCGGTGAGAATGGCGATATTGGTCCGATGCGTAGGATGCCTTCAATAACCAGTGGGAAAGTGGCGTGGGGTACCCAAACATCGATGTGCGATTACTATAAATTACTTGAATTGAGTTATTTGAGGAGTGTTCCTTGGTGATGCTTTGGTGGTTAATTACCTTAGTTGGTGCTTGGTTATCTCTTTTCTCACAGGGAATTAGTATGCCTCCCCACTGGTGCATGAGAATCTTTGGTTTTCCCTACTGAGTATACATGCATGCTCACCCTACGTATATAAACTGCTTTCAGGTTTCCAGAAGCACTTCGGGGATTGTGATGGGCCATACTAGCTCAGACCTTGCGACAGATCATCGCAATTGTTGTTGTTTTTTCTTTTGGTATTTTTCCTTGTAGTCTTCTTATACATTGTGGATTTTACTTTTGTAACATGCATTGGGAATGGTTCTTGGCTTTACTTTTTACTTTCATTCTTGGTGTTGTGGGATTCACTATCTTATCTCCCGATCCTATTAAAAAAAGGGGTGATGCGTTCCATTTAGTGTGTGATGTCATGCACTTGGAGCTGGTCGCCATTCCAGGACATATCGAAGGCAGGTTTCGGGGGTCATTATCTCCCCTTTAACTTAAAGAAGGAAGGGCCTGACAATCTGCTGACCCTTCCCTCCTTTTGGTGAAGGCGGGTCGTGATAGAATGGTATTAGAGCGAGGTTGAGAGATAGGATGGAGTCTGGAGTTAGGCACAGTGAGGATTGCACGGGATGGTAGGGAAACAGAGTTGGGTGACCTTGGTGCGTGAATTAGGTCGGGGAAGACCGGTTAGGACACAAGATTTTAGGGCACCTCGTGATCCGATGCAAAGACTCTGGACCTACCGAACGACCGAGTGAGGCCACAATGATTGTAGGTTAGAGACCCTAGGGAAGGTACATGCATCATAATGACTTCTGTTCTCATGTTTCTGGGGTCTTTTGGGAATTCGAAATAAATAAGAAGTTTATGAAGTTTTAAGAACAATGTTCTGCACTACTTGGGTTTAGGCATTCTTTGTTTACCTTGCCACTAGGGCACCCAGAAGACAACCACGAGTTTTACGGGCGATCGAGCCCCAGGAGGTTGACCTGGCTAATTGGATGAGGGATGATTTATAGGAGGAGGATGACCAGTGGAAGAAGACGCTTCGAGACTTCCAGCGACAGACCCTCGAGAAGTATGAGGTCAGTACCTCTAACATGATGACGGGGAGCTGGCTGGAGGAGCTGGTGATAGCTTTCGGCCTGATTCGGGCTCCAACCAAGTACTATGTTCCTCTGACCATCAGCCATATGTGGGGAGAAGTGCGTCAGTGGTGGACGCTCTACCTGTGGGAGAGGAGAGAGGCTGAGGTGGCATGGGCAGATTTTGAGAAGGAGTTCTGGGTAGAATTTCTCTCTTCTATGATGAAGGCAGAAAAGAGGTATGAGCTACTCTCCATCCAGCAGGGGAGTATGCCCGTAAAGGAGCTGCGAATCAATTTCAAGGACCTCCTATGTTTCTCTCCGAACCACTTTCTAGATGAGGAGTCTCGGGAAAGACATTTAGTGGAGGTGCTCCGACCCTCCCTCCAGTACGTTGTTACCCCCTTCACCTTGCCAACATACTTGGAGTACTAGATGAAGGCCAAAGTTGTGGAGAGGAAACACACTCTAGGAGGTGTGTTACGATAGGGGATCCAACTAGTATCATCGAAGGGGAAGGCTTTCAGCACCATAACTCTTGCATCAGGATCCTCTCAGTTCCGACCAGCAGGGAGCAGGCTGCAACAGTTCCAGTTCTGGTCCCCCAGTCCTCTCCCTTTTCATTTGGGTCCGTGACCAATAAGATTCATCTGTGGGAGCCATGGAAATCTCTGGAATCAGTGCCCAGACTGAGTACAATACAGAGGTGGAAGACAGGCCCAACACCCGCCCCAACAGCAGCTTCCAGCTAGGCCCTTCCAGCAGCAGCAGTAGGGGCAGCGAGCTCCAGATCCTCCGAGGGCCGACGTTGCAGGTGGAGGCCGACCTTTGGGCACTCCTATGGGACCTCGACCAGGGCGTGGTCGGGGGGGGGGGGGCAATTGCCGAGGGGAAGAGGAGTTGGACATGGACAGTTGCACGCCGCAGAGGAGGCAGTTCCAGCGGGACCGGAGGTTCTTCAATGTACAATTAGTTTGTTCAGTACCCTTGCTTATGCTTTGTACGATACCAGAGATTCACACTCCTTTGTTGCACCTGGTCTGGCCTTTGCTCTGGGTCTAGATGCTGAGAGACTTCCAGTTCCCTTGCTGCTGATCACACTAGTCAGAGGTCAGACCGGCTTGTTATATGTTTGTAAAGGATGCACACTGGTGATAGGGCCACACCAGTTGGTCAGGGATCTACTACTGGTATAGATACAACCATATGATGTCATCCTAGGAATCAACTAGCTGTTCTCTATGTGTGACATCATCAACTGCTTCTGAGGAATGGTTGTGTTCTCAGACATGGGTGGCCGACGCGTTATTTTCACCGGTGAGTGGAATGGTCAGAAGGGCAGTAGGCGAGAGGAACCCCTCCTATCCTTATTATCTGAGCTATCAGTAGAGTCAGTATATGATGAGATGGTGGAAGTACGAGGGACCGTCAGTGAGTTTATAGATGTCTTTCCTGAGGAAGTGACAACTCTACCCCCTCGACGTGATATCAAGTTTGGGATATATTTGCAACCTAGCACTTGTCTGATTTCAATGGATCCTTACTAGATAGCACCTTCGAAGGTACAGGAATTGCGGATTCAGATTGATTATCTGATGAAGAGGGGTTATGATAGACCAAGTGAATTATCGTGGGGTGCTCCAGTCTTGTTCACAAAGAAGGGAGATGGTGGTCTCATGTTGTGCATAGACTACAGGAGACTGAATCAGGTGATGATCAAGAATCTCCACCCTCTTCTGAGGGTAGACGATCTTTTCGACCAGCTGAAAGGGGCAGGATGGTTCTTGAAGATCGACCTGTGGTCTGGGTATCACCAGTTGAGGGTGAAAGAGTTAGAAATCCCGAATATTGCCTTCGGGTGCAGATATGGACACTTCGAGTTTGTAGTCATGCCTTTAGGCATTATGAACGCCCTGACAGTGTTCATGGGGCGTATGAACCCCGCCTTACGGGAGTACCTGGATCGGTTTGTATTCGTGCTCATCGACGACATCCTGATCTATTCAAGGTCTGAGGAGGACTATGCAGAGCACCTGTGGATGGTTTTGGAGGTCCTCCGACATCAAAAGCTCTACGGGAAGTTGTTGAAATGCATGTTCTGGATGCGAGAAGTGCACTTCCTTGGGCATGTAGTCTCTGAGTATGGGGTAGCAGTGGACCCATCAATGGATGAGGCAGTTGTTTCTTGGGCGGCACCCAAGAATGTGGCAGAGGTTTGCAGTTTCCTCAAGCTATCAGGTTACTATCGAAGGTTCATACCCAACTTCTCCCGAGATGCAACCCCTTTGACTACCATGACCAGGAATGACCAGGTTTTCGTGTGGAGTGAGCAGTGCGAGACGGCCTTCAGCTAACTGAAGGAGAAGTTGGTTAGTGCCGCAGAGCTGAGACTACCAGAAGAAGGGGTGGCATATGAGGTGTTCTGTGATGCTTCAGGGAAAGGCCTCATATGCATGTTGATGTAGTGATAGAGGGTGATCTCTTATGGGTCTAGGTTGCTATGCCCTCATGAGCGTAATTATTCCACCCATGACCTGGAGCTTATAGAGGTCGTTTTTGTGCTAAAGTTATGGCGACATTACCTCATCGGAGAATGCACTGTCGTCTTCACAGATAACAAAAGTTTGAGGTATATCTTCTCCCAGCGGGACCTAAACATGTGGCAGCAATAGTGGATGGAGTTCCTCTAGGATTAAGACTTCGAGATTTCCTACACTTCAGGGAAAGGGAATGTAGTGGCTGATGATTTAAGTAGGAGATCACAGAAGGATGTGGTCTGAGAGTCAGCAGATGCCTGGAAGGAAATTGAGGAGTTGGCTGCCTTGCACCTGGATGCGAGGATGGATAGCGGTAGAGGTTTCCGGTATCAGATGACAGTGAAGTTCTCTCTATTTCAGCAAGTGGGAGCGTCTCAGTGGGGGGACCTAGAGTGCGAAGTGATGCATGAGCGAGTTAACCAGAGCAATGCTCCAAGAGGATGGGCGGAGGATGGTCAGAACCTGATGCTTTTCCGGGGAAAGCTATTTGTCCCAGAGGCGATGCGCGACAAGTTTCTTAGTGAGTTCCACAACTCAACCCTAATGGTACACCCAGGATTTTCCAAGATGTACCAGGGTCTGAAGAGACAGTTCTGGTGGCTGAGAGTAAAGCGAGCAGTGGTAGTGATTGTGGCCAAGTGCCTAGGGTGTCAGCAGGTGAAGGCTGAACACCGAGTTCCAGGCAGCCTACTGCAGTATCTAGATGTCCCGGAGTGGAAGTCGGAGGACATCTTGATGGATTTCTTCACGAGACTACCAAAGGTTAAAGGGGGGTATGATGCCATCTGGGTATTAGTGGACCGGTTGATGAAATCGGCTCACTTTCTGTTGATGAAGGAGTCGAGTGCAGTGGATTCTTTGGGAGGAAGGTATGTGGATGATTTGGTGCGGTTGCCTCGAGTTCCAAGGTCCATAGTCTCGGATAGGGATTCATGGTTTAACTCACGAGTCGAGAGAGGATCACATTATGATTTTGGAACCCAGATTTTTCATAACACTGCTTTCCATCCCCAGACAGATGGATAGACCGAGGGCACCATCCAGACCTTGGAGGATATGATGTGAGCATGTGTTCTAGACTCAGGAGGAACGTGGGTGCGACACCTACCTTTGATAGATTTCACCTACAAAAATTTCTATCACTCCACCATTGGTATGACCCCATTTGATGCCTTGTACAGGAGGCCATGCCACTCACCTGTGTGTTGGACTGAATTCGGAGAGGTGGGCATCCTTCGCCCGGAGGTGGTGAAGAGAACAACAGAGAAGGTTCAGCTTATATGGGAAATGATGAAGGTGTACTAGGACTGAAAGAAGTCGTTTGATGATACCAGGAGAAGGCCCTTGGAGTTTGAGGTTGGATACCACATGTTCTTTAAGGTCTCCCCTCATCATGGATAATGGAGGTTCGACAAAGGGAGTAAGATTTATCCCAGGATCATCGGACCCTTCGAAGTGTCGTGGCATGTCTGCGAAGTGGCTTATCAGCTAGCATTACCAGCGCCGCTATTGAGGATACATGATGTCTTCCATGTGTCCCATCTCTGTCAGTATCTGCATGACAATTCATATGTCCTCTACTGGGGAGATCTAGACATCGAGGATGATGTGACCTTTGTGGAAAGACTAGTGATGATCGAGGATCATGTGGAGAAGCTACTTTGTGGGAGAACCATTCCCTTGGTTCGTTTGTTATGGAGACATGGTGGGCATGAGGAGAGAATGTGGGAGAGGGAAGCACAGATGCATGCCCTGTACCCAGAGTTGTTTTGAGTTTTGTACTGTTCTATTTATACTTTTTTTGGCGAAGTGCTTTTCATTGATGGCTATGAAAAATGTAGTTTTTCTTTCCTCTGGATTTTTGGGGAAAGTCCTAGGTATGGGGAGGAGAGGACTCGACCCCTAATCAAGACGCATTAAGGTGGATGAGATTAAAACCGTGCGGGTGAGTCAGTTCCGCCTAAAGTAGATATTATCTTGACATGGGGAAGGGACTCCCCAACCAACATGACTGGGCAGTTTGACATGGTATGTTGCCTGGTACTTTAGAGGGAGGTGTTTTTAGTTAACAATGAGGTTCACTCCTGGGAGGTATCTTTCGAGGTGATTTTTTAGACCCTCTCTTTCATTATGGGATGATTTGATTCTTGAGGGAGAGAATAGTTTTAGAGGTATCTGATGTAATGGACCGGGTTGTTAGAGGTCCATTACTTAGTAAAAATATGATGTTTGAGGTGTTCTAGGAGGCCATCCCAACTTCTCGGTGATGTTTGACCAATGATAGGCCTACTGGTAGCCTGAGCCTACTGATATCAGACCTACTAGTAGCTCGGTCTACCGGTAGCCTCAACCTACCGGTATCTCATCCTACCAGTAGCTCAGTTTACCGGTAGCCACAACCTACTGGTAGCTCGGATAACCGGTGGACCTAGCCTAACCCCCACGGGTTAGCCAGTATCACCTCCTTTTTGCGAAAATTGAGTTTTAAACCCTATTTTGACCCCTTTACGCCTGTTTTAATGCCCATTAACTCCAATTAATGGCGTTTGATTAGGTGAGGTACCCTGGTGTGCGTCGGTTTAAACTGCCCCTAAAGGCGGCGACCCTTTAATGACGTGTGGGGATGCCTGGACAACCCACGACCCCCACTCCTTATGCGGTTTCGCATCCTTATCTCCGTATCTCAATTGTCCCCGACCCTTATAACCAAAGGGTTCTCCATGTGTTTCTTTTTCTTGGACACCCTACGATCAATTCGTCAGCTCGTCCTTGAGTTCCAGAGGTCACACCCCTGTAATTTCCTCGCGCGTGAACAGAAGGTTCGATCATTTATCAATCAAGTAGGGTTTCCCCTTCGACTCTCCTTTCTGTGTATCTTGCTGGGTGGGTACGCTAATGCCTGTATATAATTCGATGAACCAAACTTTAACGAAGATAATAAATGGATTCTAAAGAATGAAGGGGAGGGGTGTGACCGATGATGCTGCTCTGTTTTTCTCTTGTCATGATTAATGGTTTCTGAATTGGGAAGGTTTATGCCTACTAAAAATGATGCATGTTGGTGGTCTTCCTTTTTGAATTAATGAACCCTTACTTCTTGTGTTTGTCGTATAAAAGAAGTTGGTTAATTACATATATTCGTCTAAATAAATCGAGAGCACCAGGATCAATCCTTTTCTGTGAAAACCCCGGTTAAAGTAAAGCAGAATTGGAATCATAGAGTGTGTTAAATATTTTAATTCTAAAAATACCGGAATGGGCCTGCTTTGTGTTAGTGGCGGTGGTTTGGTTATTTTTATTCACGAGCCGATTGCTGAGTGATGTGGGTGGGGATGGGATCCCCTGTTGTTATGGTTTCGGTGGTGGTGAATTTGAGGTCGCGTGTTTACCTTGCTTATATCACGAATTGGGGTGGAAACTTCTATGGTTGAGAAACTATTAGCTCTGGGATCATGGGGACATGGGGATGTATCTTGGGGTTTTCTTTGGTTCCAGTACTTCGAGGGCTCTCACTTATCCCTTTATTGTGGTGACATTACAAGAGAACTGGGTGTGAATGTTTAAGTTGATGTTTGACTTTACTCTTTCCTTGGCTTGTGCTTATGCTTTCTAATTGCCTAATTAGGTGAAAAAACTTTTTTAAACATTATTACTGAACATGAAACAAGGATGGGACAAATGGGGTTTAGTTTGGTGTGAGTTGTGTCTTGGTCATGTGTGCTGATTGTGTTTTTTAGGCTGGCTGAAGAAAAACCTAGATTTGGGTGAGTGCTTGTTACCTATAAAAATACATGTAGTTTTTGTGTTTCTTATTCACACCACACACAAGTTGAGAACTTAGTCCTGAACACCCCCATTTCATGGGGGAGAGTGTTTTTACCAACACTTATATTAGTGGCTGG